>VHKM01000159.1:2105000-2732244 GCA_007210695.1 Neogobius melanostomus
AATCTATTCATTTAAAGGGACTATACAGAGTTTATTAATGTTAAAATTAAGTATTTTCCTTCCCCTACATGTTCCATCCATGTCCTAATGTGCAGAATGAGCCCAGACCTGTTCACCACAACTGCAAAAAGGTGTTCATTCGGGTCCGAATTGCCGTCATGCACGAGCTTAATATAGAGACTGCAGTTATGCGTTAGACCTGAGGTGGCAGTAGTGAGTATAAAATGACCAACTTGTATCTAGTCCCTTAAAAAAAATAAAAAAAAATAATGTACATAATAGCTGGAAAAAAACAGCTTTACAGTTTCTCTCCAAACTGCGTCACTCACAGAAAGATGCACAGGTCTAGCTATTGATGTCAGTGTGATGTGAATGCACCGCAACTCGCATCCACGTCTCCAAACCCGGCCAGGAGGATTGATAACGCAGTCAAATGTAACCACAGAAATCATGTGTAACTTGTTATATCCCTCTGAATGCTCACACAGAGATCAGACAAAGCCATTTAGGTGATGATTTGGTGAATAATGCATTTGTCACAGATAATCCGCCGATCCCTCCTGGCTTATTCAGGGGAAGGCATTATATAAGCGGTGCAAAGCCCATGCCTCTATCTCACATTGAATTATGCTTGCAAATGAGACGCATATTTTGATTCAAAAGACACACACCTGCAACAAGCTAAATCAATTCAGGCGAATGTGAAAAGTCTCTGCGTAATCTGAAACCTACACACATGCATATTAAACACATGTTTGCATAAAAATATCTGCTCTCTATTTAAAATACAAGACCGTCTTTTTCAGCTTGTTAAATACCTAATTATCATACAGAATAGCGTGACACTCATATTCCAGAAAACATATTATTGATGGTTGAAGTAATTTGTAAAATATTCTTTTGAAACATTTACAACACATTTTTCTCTCATTTATAAGCACAAAAATGATTGTACCAGATAAGACAACTAGCCATAACCATTTACTTTACACCAAAGCCGTTTTGAAAACCATTTTAACCGCTTAACCCCCACCTGAACTGAGCACATTTTCTCCAGTTTGGCATTACCCAAATGTAAAAACAGCGACAAAAATGAGACAAAAACGCAATTAAAAAAAGACAAAAACATGACTAAAAAGTGATGAAAAAGCAACAGATAATCCACAAAGAAGCAATAAAAGAGCGTCAAACACACGCCGGAAAAGCAACAATAACACGGAAATGTGACCAACACGCAAAAAAAGAGTCACAAAGGATAGACAAAAAAGCAATGAAAAAGAAAGCGATTAAAAAGCATTAAAAACACAGTGCTTAAATGCTTAAAAAAATGTGACAACAAAGTGACTAAAACGCACCAAAAGAGCGACAAAAACGGGCCCAGCAAAGCAAAAATAACACAATAAAAATAATGTGACAAAAAAGTGATAAAAACATGATTTAAAAAAAAGTGATAAAAATCCACAAAAGAGTGACCAAAAAAATGCCGGAAATGCAACAGTAACACAATTTTAAAAAAGCGAAAACGCAAAAAAAAGTGACAACAACGCGACAATAAAACTACGAAAAAAGCAACACAAAAATAACCTACAAAAACACGACCAAAACGCTTCAAAAAACAAAGCGGCGACAACACCACAAATAGTAACAATCAGTTTTGTAGGTCTTAGCTTTCAAATGAGGCGTTACATTGGCCTAGAGGCTGTAAGCTTTTAGATTTGGGTAATGCCGAACTGGAGAAAATGCACTTGGTTAAGGTTAAGTAGTGAAAAGGCTGTCAGAATGTATAGATCAAACTGTATATTAGTTACAGTACAAATACGTCCAACCACGTACTTGCACATACTGTATATCACTTTATATGAATAATTCACAAGCTCATCTCAAGTGTTTTCAAGTGACCTTCCCTTTATTTCGATTATTCATTGGAAAAAAATATGCTCAACCTTTTTTTTTTTTTTTTACAAATAAATTACTTTTCACATTTTCATCTATGAAAAATGTTAAGTAATTATATAGGGCAAAGGTTCATTAACTTGTGTTGACATTCGCGATAATGATAATGTCACTCTAAGCAAAGCAACACAAACTTCTCAGTAAAATAAAAGTATGAGTTCTTTCACCTTGACCATTTTTCTTCCTTTTTCCAACTAATCATCATTTATGAGTTTTTAGATGAGACACTTCCACTTATTAAAGCAAAATGTGGTTCCAATGACAGGTGTAGGAGAAGTTAGCTTAATACATTATGTTAAAAGATGTTAGCGAAGGGCACAGTGCCGATTGTAGCAAACAATTAGTGGTGAGGTGAAGAAGAGGATACAGGCTGCTTCATATCTGAGTTTATGCATACCAATCAGGTGGTGATGGCAAACCTTTGTGCCCTTTCGCTCAAGCAGAACATTAGCCTGAATGTTAAATTATTTCTGGTAATGCTTGTGTTGACGCTCATATAAATGGACTGTTTGGCTCACTATCTCAGAGGCGCACCCATGGCCATTTTCTCCTGATTACAGAGGGCTAAAGACTGACCTTCTCTAAATGAAAAGCCAACATGCCATGAAACATAAAGCGGAAAGGCTAAATAGGATTACTGGCAACAGCGCCATCTATGGATGACAAGTGTGAAGACAAAAGGCAATTTTTGTGACCGATGAAGAACAAAAATGGAGATCTTTCCGTTTCAGGTCAAGTGAAAATACCCAATAATTGGCTTTCAAAATTGTTCGGTTTCTAGTTTTGTTAAGGTTATATTTTTAGTGTCCCCATAGAGAAATGTGTTGGACCATTCCTTTTTGCAAAACTGCTGCAGTTCAGTGAGATTCAGGCGGTGCACTCACTTATTCCACGCTCTCCTGTGAATGTTTACTTGCTATGGCCAATAAAATTATGATCAAATGTAAATGTTTGGGTGGTATTAGTTTAAGCAGACACTGTTTACTCATTCTTATGATTTTAATAAAGATCAGACCACATTGTATGACCAATTTATTTCTCACAGAAAAGTGAGAAATTGTGTACAGTGTACTTACTTTTTCTTCCCACTATGCGCACGTTAAATGTTATTGTTTACTGTCGCTGATCCCGGGCAAAAGGCTCGCTTCCACAATGCTCCACAATCAACACAGCCCACTCAAAACCTTGTTAATATCTCAAACTACTTTTTAAGACATCCACCGGCAACACAGTCGCTTGAAAGACCATCTAACAAATTTAAACTAAAAGAGGCAAATCATTTTGGAGCATCTTTGTGCCGAGGATCACAAGCTACTGCACTGATCGGACTGCTGCAAGTGAAAAGCCCATTTCATCCATCTCAAATACTACACAACACAAACACAAACATAAACGTCATAAAAAAACTTCTGTGCACCTAACTATAAACTATAGATGGTAGTAATTTTTTGTGTCTGTGCATATGGAGTAGGTATTTATTTTCTTACCTCAAATAATGTGAAAGGAGCAAATTCACTCAAGTGACGGACAGTGATTCAGTCTCCTCCTAATCGCTGTTGGCTGTTGCCTTCTTCATGTTAGATCTGATCTTAAATCAATTCAACTTTACGTTCCTCTCCTTCCTTCGTTTGTTTGTGGGGCGTGTGTGTTCACTACATTGATTTTTAATTATATTTAGCCATATTTAGCACGATCTTTTGTCCAAAGTTTTCAGCAAATTTATTATGGAGTACGAAGGCCTGCGCTTTCCTTTTGCGGTTTAGAATCACGTGTGTGCGTGACGTCACTCGTCCACGTGCGTATTATGCCAAACTTCAGTGTCAAGTATTCCAATATTTAAATGGATCGTTATAACCATCTTTGAAGACAAGGAACTGTGGAAAAACGCTCAATGACACGCATTGTTGCTGGTGTTTGGCCTCCATAGCTGTGGTTATGAAACTTTATCAAACTTTCTTTCAACGAAGATAGTATTTTCTAAATTTTCATTTATTATTATTCTTTCTTTTTACAGGTGGTCTCTTGAGACTCAATGTCTCATTTGCAAGAGAGACCTGTTAAAACATACAAGGTAGAAGAAGATCTTTATTTATACAGCACCTTTCATAGACATGGTCACAAAGCGCTTTACATGAGAGCATTTTACATTCACTCCATACTCGGTGGTGGTAAACTATGTTAGTAGCTTCAGTTTCCCCTGGGGGAGACTGACAGAAGCGCTGTCGCGACTGCGCCAACGGTCCCTCTGACCACCTCCATGCATTCACCCTGGCCTGTTTTACATGTTTTTTACCTACACAGACACGGGCAGAACATGCAAACTCCACACCGAAAGG
Source organism: Neogobius melanostomus (assembly GCA_007210695.1). Taxonomy (NCBI): domain Eukaryota; kingdom Metazoa; phylum Chordata; class Actinopteri; order Gobiiformes; family Gobiidae; genus Neogobius; species Neogobius melanostomus. The sequence goes on from VHKM01000159.1 coordinate 2,109,290, forward strand.
CCCCGTCCAGGTGGGAATCGAACCCGGGACCTTCTTGCTGTGAAGCGAGAGCCCTAACCGCTGCGCTACCGTGCCGCCCAAATAACAGTTAACAATAAGACAACAGTGGAACGATTACAGCAACTTTAACACAATACTAAGAAAATGTATAAAACTTAAAAACAAGAGCAGTCACATGGAGGACACTCCTTTACAAGGGATTTAAACTGATAGAAGGTCATATGAATATAAAAAAGAGCTTAAGGCAGACAAAAATATATCGCTATCCGACTCCAGGAGTTGTTGTACAAAACAGGTGAACATCAAAAGGTGTTCAGACGAAATCAGCAGGCATCAGAAGATTACCAGAAGGTCAACGTGTTCTCAGAAGGCTCTTTTATTGAAGATAGATGTTACAAGTTGCTTGTTCAGTTGCTTGGAAAAGTCTCAGTTGTTACATGTTGCTGGTTTAGTTGTTTGGAAAAGTCTCACTAAAACTCCGTTCTCCCAAGTATTTCTTTGATTGTTAGCTCCGCCCACTCAATGCACATCACATGCATTTCAGCAGACAAAGACAAAGGGAGAAACCTGAAACCTTCTCAAATGCTCATCCCTTCTACTTCAAAGCACATTCTTTTAGCTTAGATAGCATCTGGAGACCTTGTGCTGCAACACAGATAACACTTCTTATTGCCCCGTAAACAGGCTGCCCCCCTTATTTCCCCTCGAGCTCAGTGGCCTCCTGACCTCTCCGGTGCCACTAGTCTAAAGGAAGAATCTAAGCCTTACATACAATTCATAAGAGGTAGCTAAAGATACATTTTAAAACTCGACAATTCCCTCTCTTGAACACATCTCTGTGTGTTCACCAAAAGAAAATGTCACTAAAGTTTAATACATGCAAAACTAAAAATTAAATTCTAACATACTAAAAATTCCAAACTTTATTTCTACTCATTATTTGTATGTATCCACCTTCCACTTGCATCAACATATACCTCACAAACGAGTTATTTGTTAGTCCTATTTTTTACTTTTATGTCGCTTTTATGCAAAATTACTTTAGTTTAGTTTAATCTAGTTTATTTATTTGTTTTAACAGTTAACCTACTCAAAGGGATTGACTGAAGCCAAAGGCTTATATGCAAAGTCAGTTAACAATTTAGTATGGCAAAATCAAAACTAACAATTTTCACTATGATTTTTTGCTTAACAATTCAATTCAATTCAAACTAATCCATGGCCTGCTTAGAAGCCTGGAATGAAAAGAAATATATTACGATGTCAATGGTTGACATTGGAAGGCGGGCACACATACATAACATTCAGTATTACTAGCAAAATGAGCTCCGTAGTTCACACATCTTCATAACATATTAGCTTGGTAATGAGGAACTCTCTCTCTCTCCTCTCTCGATGTAACGTTTATGTCGAACTTCAGAATCTACATTTAACCAATCTTCAAACAGTAATAAAGAAACACAATTACGATAAACAAAATTAAAAAACACATATCACTACTCAAGGTGAGCATCCCATTTTTCGTAGACTAATCTTTTGATTTGTCCATGGTGACGTTGACTTCTTCTGGTCACGTGCAAGTGTATGATGTGACCACGATCGTCTATATGCCTAGAGCAGAGGTTATCAACACATGCTCTTCAGTTGTTCTAACAGTGTTTAATGTACTTGAATGGTTGCTTCCTCTTGAATTATGATATCTTCAGTTCACCCTGTTGGTGAGGTGAATCCAGGTAGATTTTATGACGCCTTCACAGCAGTGGGCCTCGTCCACAGCATGTGATTTGAACTCTCCCCTCTCTCTCTGCCCTTGAAGCCTCAGGGGCAAAGACTCGGATGACTGGTGGTGTCCATCAGTGCCAGATGTTGGAACAGCCATCTTCTTTGTCTTTTATGTTGATTGAAGATCCAGATATGGCTCCGTCTGGTACGGTTGGGTCCAGTTGTCAACGTTTATGCATTTTAACATAAACCCAAGATCTTGGAGAAATGTCCATGTTCGTGTCAGGTCTGTTGTTACGATTTGCTGCTTCTTTGATTGCCTTATCAGCTGCATGATTGCCCAGAGACACAGAGTCTCCGCCTTTGGTATGGGCTTTGCATTTCATGTTGGCTAATTTCTCTGGCAATTGAACTGCATCAATAAGTTGTCTGACCAGTGCTTCATGCTTTATAGGAAGTCCCGTTGTTAGCTTGGAACCATTCTTGATCCAGTCAGCAAAAGATATTGTGACCGTCTTGTAAGCATAAACTGAGCCAGTATGGATATTGACCTTGCAGCCTCCCAGAAGTTGTAAGGCGTGCAGTACTTCTGGATTGGGCAGTGGGGTTGTCTTCAGATCGGCTTTGATATACAGTTCACTTTTGGCTTTTTCTTCACACGTATGAAGTTCAAATTGTCCATGATTCATATGTATAATCAACTGATGATTCTGCACAGGATGTGAGGTTTTCTCTGTCGTCTTGGTCAAAGCTGCCAAGTAACGTGCACATCCAGATTGTGCCCTTTCATGAAAGTCAAGTTTGCAAGAATTATGTTTCAGCACCTTTCCTGGTTCCATCCTGCTTTACTTGGTCTCGTGTGAAGAACTGGGACATTCTATTGTTAATTGCGTTTGTTATTACTATGATTATATATAAAATAATATTTAGATCCACCATGCTTAGTCAAGGGGATTATATAGGTCTTAGTTAATCAATATTTTCTGTATTTATTTAGTTATTAGATTTATCATCTAAATCACTATTAGTTATGAATAATAATAATATTTATATTGCTTCATGCATTTATTTATATTCTTTTTATCTACTCCTACTTCTACTTCTCCTCCGTCATGCTGCTCTTTGCAGCACCCCGGGGGGTGGGAGAAGTCGCACCAAGGGAGAAGGGAAAGGGGAGGGGTTGACCGCGGCGTAGCCGGTCGCTAGGAGGTTAACCAGACGAGAGGAAACTTCGCCTCCTCACTTGATTTTAATATCTCTAATGGACGTCCAATTATATACAAAAAGTAAAAAGATATGACAGATTATATATGTTTGTTTAGATTTCTCTCTTCGTGTAACAAACTGACGTCTTTTGACTTCAAAAACTATCACGGATAACTCTTTGACTTATTTTCTCTTCGTATTTCAAAGATTAACCTTCGGTTATAGAAAAAACACGGATAACTTAAATATTACTTTGCTTACTTTTCTCTCCCGTGTAACAAAGAAGTTGCCTTTATGGCTTTTAAGAAACTAACACGGTATATACGATTATAATACGGTTTGGTCACTTTTATCTCTCCGTGTGACAAACTAAAGCATTTTCTACTTTAAAAACTGACACGGTATTTATATGTGGTTTGATCACTTTTATCTCTCCGTGTGACAAACTAAAGCATTTCTACTTTAAAAACTGACACGGTATACATGCTTATAATGATAACCTATTCTAATTAAAAGCGTGTTATTTACAAAGCGTTTTTCCCCGTTTCTATTGTTTATTTTTTTGAGAATTATTTTACATAAAGTCCCAGTCCATCAAATCACATTTAATTTATTTTTAGACCAATCTTAGCAGTTTAGAAAGGGATGCCTTACCGCTGTTTGTGCGTACGCTTGAAATCTTCTGGACTCGAACTGTATGGAGACTTTTCAGATGTTTTTTTCTTTCTTTCTGAGATCTGTCACGTGCTGTTGTTCTCCCCCTCTCTTTGTTTGGCGCTGTTGGTCTCCTGCTGCGCGCATGCGCGGTCTGCTGTTTTCCTGCTGCGCTCGTGCTTGGTGCTGCTTCCGTTGTCCTGCTGCTGCTGTTTTGGAGCGTTTGATGAAAAAAGCAGTTCTTCAGCTCTCAGTGCTCCTTGCGTTTCTAAACAAAAACTTGGGTCGCCTTCGAGGTCTGCCTTGCGCTTTGATCACGTCGGCGTCGCCAAATTATGAATTTAAAAAAGAGCTTAAGGCAGACAAAAATATATCGCTATCCGACTCCAGGAGTTGTTGTACAAAACAGGTGAACATCAAAAGGTGTTCAGACGAAATCAGCAGGCATCAGAAGATTACCAGAAGGTCAACGTGTTCTCAGAAGGCTCTTTTATTGAAGATAGATGTTACAAGTTGCTTGTTCAGTTGCTTGGAAAAGTCTCAGTTGTTACATGTTGCTGGTTTAGTTGTTTGGAAAAGTCTCACTAAAACTCCGTTCTCCCAAGTATTTCTTTGATTGTTAGCTCCGCCCACTCAATGCACATCACATGCATTTCAGCAGACAAAGACAAAGGGAGAAACCTGAAACCTTCTCAAATGCTCATCCCTTCTACTTCAAAGCACATTCTTTTAGCTTAGATAGCATCTGGAGACCTTGTGCTGCAACACAGATAACACTTCTTATTGCCCCGTAAACAGGCTGCCCCCCTTATTTCCCCTCGAGCTCAGTGGCCTCCTGACCTCTCCGGTGCCACTAGTCTAAAGGAAGAATCTAAGCCTTACATACAATTCATAAGAGGTAGCTAAAGATACATTTTAAAACTCGACAGTCACAAGATCCACACAAAAGGTTTTCTGTGCCTCATTCCAGACATTTGGTGCAAAGTAGCAAAAGGCCGTCTTCCCCCATTCTGTCTTTACACGGTGTGACTCAAGAGTCAAAATGTCCTGAGACCTCAGCTGATTAGCATTTGACCTGACATTTAAAAGATTTAACAAATAATCAGAAATGACACCAAGAAGAGCTTTGTAAATAAACAGCAGACAGTGCTGCTCCCTCCTTGCTTCTAGAGAACCTACTTTAGCATAGAGATCACAGTAGTGGGTCCTATAACCATCTCCAGTGATGAATCTAATTGCTGAATGGAAAACTCAGAGGCTTTAACACAGTTGCAGTGGAATGCATATATATGATATCACCGTAATCCAAAACAGAAAGCAGTAGCCTGAATTAACAGTTGCCTCTTGTTAGGAGGGATACAATTTTTTGTTTCTATAGAAAAAAGACAGCTTTGCTTTAAGTTTGTTTGTTAGTTCCTGAACATGTTTACCAAATGAGAGCCTCTCATCAATCCACATGCCAAGATATTTATAACATGGCACTTTCTCAATAATGGAACCATTTAAAGCAGAGACTGACACGTCCTGTGACAGAACCAAATGTTTTCTAGAGAACAACATGCATTTAGTTTTCGAGGAATTCATTAACATTTTCAAGTTAGTAAAATTGTGTTGAACCAAATTGAAGTCATGTTGTATATATTGAGTTGTATATATTGAGTTGTATATATTGAGTTGTATATATTGAGTACTCTATGTAACAGAGGGTGACATAGAGTACAGAATTGCGTAATTTCTCTCTGCACCCTGATGAAGGCTGCATTGGAAACGTGTTGGTGCGTAACAAAAGGCCATGTTTCAATAAAGGCTTTTTAATTGTTTCATAACGGACAGAGTTCCTTGGTTTTTGTTGTCTAAGGGTACTGTTACACTTTTTGACAGTTTAACTCTACAGACTACTAAATATTTTCAGAACCTACAAAGAACCCCATTCCAAAGAGAACTTGTGTAACTTTACACGTTCTACACCAGTACCCATGCAGCGCTTCTCCCAAATGGTTTTACATGAAGAAAGTATTTCTTTGGCCAACATTTCACTGCACTGTAATGCAGTGATTATCAAACCAGATCCCTGTCACTGTATAATAATTTAAGTAAGTAAGTAAGTAAGTGCTTTATTGTCATTGTACAAGCGTACAACGAAATATTGTTCAGGTGTTAGTCCTGAGCTGCTGCGGCTGAGCTGCGCTGCCACTGTGCCAAACTGACCCGCATGACCTTGGAGGTCATGCGGGTCAGAGGGCAGCCAGCCAGAAGAAACCTGGCTGGCTGCCCTCTGTCTCCTCTGATCCTCTGAAACGGTGCAGCGCCTCCTGGGTTTGTCCCTGTTTCAGAGCGTGGTGTTATTTCTATTGCTAAAATGCTAAAATACTTTGTAGTGTGTCCAAGGCAGCACGGTGACGCAGTGGTTAGCGCTCGGTCTTCACAGCTAGAAGGTACCAGGTACAATCCCCAGACGGGGCCTTTCTGTGTGGAGTTTGCATGTTCTCCCCGTGTCTGCATGGGTACTCTAGTTTCCCCTACCACTTGCTTCTTTAAAGGAACAGGCCACCGTTTTTCTATACTGTGATATGTTCCTACCTGAGCTTAGACAAGTTGATATGTACCTGTCTGGTCTTCGTGCCCGTGGAAGAGCGTGGTCGCTTCTAACTTCACCCCGTTTGGAGCTATAGGAATATGCTGGGAGAGGCCAATTGCTAACAACATCTTTGGTTGTTTTGCATGACTGAGCGCACGCACAAAGACCAGACAGGTACGTATCAACTCGTCTAAGCTCAGGTAAGAACATATCTCAGTATGGAAAAACGGTGGCCTGTTCCTTTAAACAAGGTTCTGGGATGAACCAAAAGGCAATAATCACATAAGGATGAGAGTGCTGTGTGTCTACTGTAGCTCTAATGTCTCATTTTCAGCTAAACTCCTCTAAACTGTAACATATTGATTTTTGTTTTCAGTCATAGCTTCTATGAGAAAAAACAATATTTCAAATATATCTTATTAGACCAATGCCTCTTGGACAGTGCATGGAGATTATTTATTTTATTTTTGTTTTTAGATTTTAGATAGAGTATCCAAGCAACCTAAATTGGTCAACTGTGAGATTTCTTATACCAAGGACAGACGTGCACAGTGTAAAGAGTCTCTTATCTAAATTCAGTACTGCTTAACTAGTACAGAGCCTCTGCGCACTTGATTCTGTGCCCCTCCCGCCCACACCAGGTGTTAATATGCTGACACCATTTCCACAGCTGTTGCTCCTATGAAAACATCAAGCATTCCTCCATTATCAACTATCTTTCCCTTCTGTCCACTATCAAACACTCACTGGTCCACAGCCTATAACTAATAATCATTATTCAGTGAGCAGTCTTTATTTTGTTTACTCCAGCAGACAGCTTTGATCGCCATCTGCATTCAAATGGCTCATTATAATGCGAGTTGCAGGGAATGCGTCGGGCCCTAACACGGAAAAAAAAATTATGATGCAAGTTTTCTCCATCTGAAGCGAGGAGCATTTGAGAGACTGCAGCTATAGTGACCAGATTTTCGAATCCTCACGCAGGATCTAAAACGGTCTTGGGAACAGGTTTTGGTGGTCCTGAGCTCCTCGCTGTCAGCTGTGCTATAATCATGGCTGCATATGACCCGGCACACTTGCAGAAAGCCACTCTCCATCTGCTGCGGTAGGAAATGAACACAAGCTGTTTCCAGGCTCAACACATCCAAGCGCGCACCTGTTACTGTTAGAGCGACTCAGGCTCCTCTTGGCAGCTCGCACAATATTATAAATTAGCTTCCTGCTGTCTCCGCTAAACGTAATGGGCGATAAAAGTTTACCAAGGAAAATTGCACCGTCCCTTCTTCATGCCGCCGTGACTCCAAACGATAGTGACCTTTTGCGAAGAGTAACTTGTCATTTAAATTTGTTTTCGGCGAAACTTTCAGTCCATTGGTTCCTGTGGACACAGAGAAAGTTTGGACTTGGCTATAAGCTCCTATAGAGACTAGAGAGAGATGCAGAAATGATCCTATAGCCTCCTGACTACCAGGAGAAAAAAATTGTCTAATCATCTTTTTTTTTAATTCCCATTCTTTGAAAGTAAATGAAATACTGAAAACATTTTTTTTTTTTAAGTTTTTATTTTAAGATATCATGTGTCCACTACAGTGGACATCGGAACGCCATACATGTGAAACGAACCTGATGGCAACTAGTCAGCCCCAAAGGAAATACAAACACACAGTGATGGAGCTGGTCAGGATCTCTATAGTCCTCTGTAGAAGAACCACACAGTGATGAGCTGTCAGGATGCTCTCTATAGTCCCTCTGTAGAAGAACCACACAGTGATGGAGCTGGTCAGGATGCTCTCTATAGTCCCTCTGTAGAAGAACCACACAGTGATGGAGCTGGTCAGGATGCTCTCTATAGTCCCTCTGTAGAAGAACCACACAGTGATGGAGCTGGTCAGGATGCTCTCTATAGTCCCTCCTGTAGAAGAGCCACACAGTGATGGAGCTGGTCAGGATGCTCTCTATAGTCCCTATGTAGAAGAACCACACAGTGATGGAGCTGGTCAGGATGCTCTCTATAGTCCCTCTGTAGAAGAACCACACAGTGATGGAGCTGGTCAGGATGCTCTCTATAGTCCCTCTGTAGAAGAACCACACAGTGATGGAGCTGGTCAGGATGCTCTCTATAGTCCCTCTGTAGAAGAACCACACAGTGATGGAGCTGGTCAGGATGCTCTCTATAGTCCCTCTGTAGAAGAACCACACAGTGATGGAGCTGGTCTGGATGCTCTATAGTCCCTCTGTAGAAGTTGCACATAATGGAGGCTGGGACTCTGGCTCTTCTTAACTTGCAGAGAAAGTAGAGACGCTGATTACTTTTCTTGACCAGTGATGTAGTGTGCATGGTCCAGGAAAGGTTCTCTGTGATGCTCACACCCAGGAAGTTAGTGCTGGTCACCCTCTCCACTGCAGCACCGTTGATTGTTAGAGGAGCATGCTGGACCCGTGCTCTTCAAAAGTCCACAACAATCTCTTTTGTCTTCTCCACATTTAGAGAGAGATTGTTCTGTGTGCACCACATCTTCATCAGACAACTCAATATCTGAGTTTCCATCAACAATTCGCAGTAAAATTCTCTCTGCTTCTGAGAATGACTCCCTTTCTTTCATTTAAAAAAAAACAGAACAAATTGGAGGAAATAACTACATATGTCCACTACAGAGGACATTTTTTAAATACTTAAATACTATACTAAAATAGACCTAAAATAATTTAGAAAATGCTTTGATGTGTTCTTAAGAGACTTATATAAAATAAGCCAACAACATTTTAAGCCAAAATTTGTTCAATAAAATGTATTATGCACTTACTTTCCTCTTCCCGTAAAATGTGCTGCAGAGACGGACGCCATTTCCTGAATGAGGAAGTAAAAACCAAAGCCCACCCTTCATATTTGGTATCATTGAAAGCCTAAATGTCCTCTGTAGATACCAAAGGAGTTAATGCAGTAGTATGGAGTGGGTAAGAGATATTCAGGTTTACAAATGTCCTCCACAGAGGACAATTGAACTACTGGTAGTCAGGAGGATAGGACTACATTATTGACGATCAGGCACAACAATATGGTTGCTAGATGGGTTCCTTGAAGTTAAAAGCAGGAGAAATGGGCAAGCATGAAATTTCTTTGTATTGGGTCAGTCTCACAAATGGTAGGTCTTTTGGGATGTTATTTATAAAACATGGTCCTAGGAAAGAAAAGGCTGCAAGTAATGCACATGAGAAATGAAGGAAAGCCCCATGGTGTATTGGAACAGATGAGCTACAGTTGCAGTTTGCCTGTTTTTTATTTTATATAATGCATTGCATAAGGGGATGTAGTGTATATCTAACAGACTATACGACAGTGGCTCAATGGCAGAGCAGTTTCCCAGTCCATATGTTGGTTGTTCAATCCCTGTTTGAGCCGTGACTGCTGTTGTTATGTCGTTGGGCAAAACATTGCCCACTTTGCTTCCAGTCTCTGTGACTCAGGGGCGTGGGACAGGACCAATACAATCTGATTGGCTAGTGGCTTCTCCACTCTTCAGGGTTGAGGTATTATATTGGACCGGTCATCAAATAAGTTCAATCTAATTTACCTCATATTAACAAACAAGGGGGAATGAAATACATAAGCGCAAACATAGGTTCACCAGAATACAGTGTTCAATTCAAGTTTAGCCTTAAAGCCTTTCATTTATCATTTCAGATACCGCCTTTGCCCGATCCCATCAGATCTCAGAAGCTAAGCAGGGAAGGGCCTGGCTGGTACTTAGATGGGAGACAGTTTGGGAACAGCAGGAAGCCTGGGTGAATGTAGTGAGTGAGTGGTTGGTGGTGGTCGGGGGGACAGATGGCACAGACTGGTTGCCTCGCTTCCGTCAGTCTACCCCAGGGCAGTTGTGGCTACAATAGTAGCTTACCATCACCAAGTTTGGTATGAATGACCGTACTTATTCACACCATACTGTGAATGAGTACGGTGTAACTACAGTGTAGAATGACTGTAGTTACACTGTACTGACCTTTTGTGAAGCACTTTTAAATGTGCTGACTACAGTGTAACGCTTTGAGAAACTTGGTAATACTGGCTTGTAAAGCGCAATACACATGTAAGCTATTGTTATTATTAGCTATTATTCATTTATTCATCCATGTTCATATTTTACATTATTATGAACATTACATGGGTAAAAAAGGGGCATGATGAAGACATTATAATCCTTTTGCAGAAATGACAACAAAACAAGATGGATGACCAAGCGACGGCGATCCGTTCAACAGTCTAGAATTGTTGTATTTCCAAAATACAACAATTGTTGTATTTCCAAAACAACAATTCTCAAATAACAGTTTTTGTATTCCCATATACAATTAATAATTTCAAGTTTCCTTCTTGAACATCTTTAATTGATGAATTGTTTTAGAACGTTGTAATGTATTACATTACCCCACTGAGCAGGAAGCCCGTCTGTCTTGATGAGGTAAGCATTAAAGATATGGTGCGGTCCACTCCCTCAGTAAATAAACACTGATGTACAGTATGAACGGGCGTGTATTTCTAAGCACAAATGGTCAGCAGCAGTGCTTATTTATTTAATTTATTTATTCATTTTACTTGCATGTGTCCCATACATTTTTATTAACGTATTGACCAAATAAAAAATATGCAGGTGGTGAAAATGTTTTTGCCTGACTGGTGAGAGATCTCTTTTAAAAGGAACCAAATAACTTCTACCACAAAATCCCCCCAAACACTACATTGTAAAAATGTTATCCTGTTATATTTTCAATCATTTTGGAAAGCATTCATTACTTTGGCATGCACACTCCTAAATCCCATCAAGTGAAGTCAACAGTTTGTAATCAGCCCACGCGGAGGTTAAAGACGACAGCATGCCATGTGTCATCTCCAGCAAAATATATCCATCAATGAACCCGCCTGTTTAAAAAGATCCATCATACAAAATCATTACCCAAACCATTTCCTTCAAACAGGGATGAAAATGTAAAATATTCCTAATGTGAGGTGGCATAAGGAGGAGTAATGCGTTTGGGCTACACTTTAACACATTATTCATCATCAGACTATTAGATTGTGTGCATCAGCAGCCAGATATAATGATGAAACGTTTGGAATCCACTAAAAGCTTTTCTTGGCTCCGAAATGTTGCTTTCTCAGATGGCACTGTTTTAATTTAAAACATTAGGATGCGAACCAATAGTATTTATATTCACAAGGTAGGATTTCAGAGGTTGTGAACCATCTGCCTCCGTGAAAAATATCCTCTTCACTATCACCAACTTTTCACTTGCTTTACAACTACAAATTCGCCTCTCACAGCTCTAACCTAAGCGGTACCAACTATGCCCATTATAATGTTGAATATTTGACAATTGCAGATTGACCAAGTACTTTTCCATCTTCTAACTTAAGTCTAAATTAATGGTCCTTTACCATAATGTGTTCCTTGTAGTCCAGTAAAATTGACGTACTGTAACTCTCAAAAAGTGTACTGTAAAAGAGGCAATTTGTGAAAAAAAAAGAATCTGACTATTGGTTGATATGTCTTATCAAAATGGATTTTAAGGAGGCTATGAATGGACAAAAACAGCTGTGACGTGTGGTTTTGTTGGTGTTGCAAACAACACTTCACTCGGCTTCATATCAAATCAAATCAAATGTATTTATATCACACATTTAAAAGTGCTTCACAAAAGGTCCATCCATCCATCCATCCATCCATCCATCCATCCATCCATCCATCCATCTTCTTCCACTTTTCCGTTGCCAGGTCTTGGGGGCAGGTGTTGGAGCTGCCCAAATCACATTGCACCAGCCCCTATGGCTCCTCCTGCAGGTGGTGGGTCCACAGAAGGACGGCCTCATGGTTCTAACCGGGCCTGTTGGTCTCTCATAAGGGGCTTCTGAACCGCTCTTTGTCTGACACGTCACCTAGGACCTGTTTGCCATGGGAGACCCTACCAGGAGCACGAAGCCCCCGACAACAGAGCTCCAGGATCATTCAGGCGCTCAAACCCCTCCACCACGTTAAGGTGGCGGTTCCAGGAAGGGTTCACAAAAGCTCTACAGCACAAAAATATGAGACAATACCCATATAAACGAATACACAAGAAGTTGGCTCGGGAGATATGATTCAAATGAAATGGTGACCTGATCCTAATCAATCAGTAAAGTATTAACTTTTCCGAAGCAGAAGATGGCTTCAGTTACTGATCAAGGCACATTATGATATGTTTTTATTTTGCAATAGCATCCACTACTAACGTGACAACACAGGGTGTGCGGAAGGGTTTGTCAGGGCTAGAAATGAGCTGAGTCCAGTTTAAATTCTGCCTCACTCTGTTGCCAGGGGTGTGTCCAGGGTATAGTCAGGGGAAGCACAGAAAGGTAAAGCACCCCTGAAATATGTATACTGGGTGTCAATAACAAGTTAAAGAGGGGGTATTATGCTTTTTTCAATCACATAGCACCAGTCTATAGCATACTACAATGATGACATAACCTTCTGTTGGTCTGTATATGCAGTAAATTAAAATAACTGCCTTGAATAAAATTGCTCTCAAAATGGCTGTACTGAACGTCTTGAAATAGGCCTCTGTCTCTTTAAGAAGCTTTCCGACACGCCCCCTTCAGCACACTGCTGTGGCATCTAAACAACAACACTGTGCGGGGAGGGGGCTCTGCTGAGCTGAGGAGCAGTGGTTGGTGGCTTGGCTGGTGACAAAAGGTCCAGAGGCGTCTCCAGGAGGTGGGGGCGTTCCTAGGAGGACTGAGGCATAGCTACACCTAAAATGGCTGCCGTCTAAGTTTTTACTGATTACTCAAAAATATGTGAATGAGCCAAGGCAACACTCCAGGCATGTGTTTAATGAGGGAATGACATAATAACATGATATAAAGCTTGAAAAAGTCGATTTTACATAATACCCCCCTTTAAAATAGAATGTTTTTAAAACCAAAACAAGTGGGAAACCGCATACATGCATCTAAGCCTACCAGATCGCTGAAATCTCAGTGTTTAAGTGTTCTCAATTTTTCTTTGACTTGAGCCAGTTCTGGTGCCACCCGACAAAAAGTGTCCCCCCACAGGGCAGTCGAACGAGTCTGGACAAGCCCTGTCTGTCTGTCTGTTGAGAATTGTGCACATGAACTTTAAGGAACTTTTCACCCATTACTCACAAAGTCAAATAGATTAGACAATGGAGTCAGGAAGGTGAAGTGCCTGACCAGAGCACAAAACAACCGTATGAAAAACTCAGGAGGAGATCCTTCTGGTTTGCGGATTATAAGCCTCTGCAGCTGCCCAAAAGGAGAGTGGTAAATAGAGAAGGGTTTTAGAGCTGCTTAGAGGAAAACCAAAGACGACGAGATTTGTGAATACAATGAAAGGGAGTTTGTTTAAGATGACACAGACGATAGGCGAAGGTGGAGGCGGTGCCAACCAAAAAGGAAATGACACTGAATGAGATAATGACTGTGATGGGGTAAATATAGGTCAATCCTTCCCTCTTCGCTGTGGGGCTGTGATTCTCGAGGAACTAACGGATCGGAGCTGTCAGAGGTTCTTGGCACGGGCGGCAGCTGCGTTCGCCCTGACCTTGTTTGGTGGAAATCCGTGCGGACTTTTGACACTTCATAACACGCTGTTATTTTTGCGTTATTGCACGTCTAATTGCGCTCATGCATTAAGTTGATGATCTTTTGGCCTATTTGGACCAGACAGCGATTTTGACCCCCGCATCCGCAGCAACTGAGTCATATATGATAATTACAGCTCATTTTGCCCACAGACACTTATCTCCCTGAAAGTCATTAGAAAAACACTCTTTGGTGGGAAGTCTTTATGATGAGGCCAATTCCTCAGCTTTCATGCGAGATAAAGCGAATCACATTAATACCAAAACACAGCGCCCGAGATTTATCTGGAGCGGCTAATGAGCGCGGGACGCCTTCCAGTGCGCATAATCCAATGTAGGGAAAATACAATACATTATTAGCATATATTTATTAAAGTAGCCAAGCAGGTACAAAGGAGAGGAGAAGGCGACAGAGCAGCATAGATTAGAACGGATTTACCTGTAAAACCTAAGCCCACAATATACACGTAATTCTCATTAATATTTAAAACAATTCCCCCCAGAAACAATGACAATGTGTTAAATAAATAAACAACAGCTTATAAGAGACTGGCATGCACTGTATTATTTATATGGCATTTAATGAATAATTTAGAGATTAGGCCTCACAACAGGTTTAGGATTTATTCTCCCCATTATTCGGATTATATAGCATACCCCAACAAGGAAATATACGTGCCAGGTGATTACAGCGGTTTGATACAGCAGTGTTGGTCTCGTTACTGTATTGAAGCATTACACAATGGAAAAAGATCAAATGACATTTTATCTTAGATGCAACTTAGGGAAGTCACTTCAAAGTCAGTTGCAGTTACATGGATGAATATTTGACCATTTTTTATTTCATTGCGGGCCTACATTTAGGCAACTTTATTTATGCCGCATATTTCGTACACAAGGCAACTCAATGTGCCAAAAGAAGATATGCAAAATTACAATCAGGTTAAGGTTAAGGGAAAGCACATAGATAAAAACATCAAGACATGGGAAATACACAGTACACGAGGTCACGTGTTGGAATTTTTTGTTGGGTAGGGAAGAGGCGCCCGCCTGTCGACTGGAGGAGGGGGTGGGGAATTGAGAAAAGGTCATGAACGCAGACGCAGAAGGATTGGGGCGTCACACAGCCTCAGTCCTTAAGCTCGATTACGTGGATGTTTAAAAATAATGAGCGACAGTACAATTACAATTGCAAGCCTTGTGGCAGGACAATCCATTATACATTCGCAGGACCTACAAACAGCCTTTTTCAGGGTGTTTGTTACCTGTTAAGTGTGAGATAAAGACCCAGCATCCAATGCCTTGAAATAAAATTTGTTGTAAAGAGAGAATGATGTGTTTAAAAGTAGTGTTGAAAAACTAAAGCTGTATAGTTGTATGATGAGAAAGTATAGACATCAAACCAGCACCAGTGGTAGAGATGTGCATAATATTCTGTATATCTCACATAGGTCTGCCTCACATAGGCCCACTACATAAAAAAGGAAATTCTCCCTGGAAATCAGCGAAATTGGATCACAGCAGTGGAATTTCTGAAATGTCTCTGTCAAAGCGTCACATTTAAGCTTTGAAAACCAGACTTAAAGACACATAGCCCTGACAGTGCTGATTAGGCCGTGGTTCTAACAGTTCAGAGACGACTGGGCAGAGGATTTGAATACACAGAACACAGGGCCGCCTGTGGCTGTTGTGTGGCTTTGTTGATTGTGCACACAGGTTTTCACAAACTGAGGGTGTCTTTAAAGTAGATATCATGTTGCCTGTATTCAATGACACTGCTTTTCTTAATGATAAATAATGAGGCATCATATCTAGAGTATATAAAACTCACCAAATTATTACGGCTCAAATGATTTTGGGGAAAATGTTTTGGCGTTTTGGTTTTACAGTGCTAAATATCCTCATTCTTTCTGATTTCTGATGCACGTTGGTGCGCAGCACAAGATGAATGACCTCTGAGATTAAAAGATGAAATGATTCAGATGCAAATCCTCCATATGGCTGTGGTTACTTTTTTTTTGTAATTCAATTCAAGGGCACAAATTAGACTTGCAAAACTCCACCCATCTACAGCCGGCAAATTACAGCGAGACCAGGGGCGCCGCTAGTGGCAAACAACAGGGAAATATAGCATTCACCAATGGGAAAAGGACCATCCATCTAATGCGCCACTCTGCCGGCACAGCTTTCACTGGGGGATAGTAAACACTGCAATAGCTTTGAGACTGTTCACTATGCACATGGGAGGCCTACAGCTCCCCAAATCCTGCTACAGAGCAGTAATGAATGTAAAACTCCCCATATGGGCCAATTTTAAACCTATGGAGAAAGAACAGTAGATGTGCATAGACTGCAGTGGACAGTAAAAAGATGACCCATTTTATGACAGGTCCTGTGCCGGGATGTGGAAATCTTCAGTATTTCGGTCACAAAGTCAACAAAACCAGTGGTATTTTCATCATGGGTAAAAAAGGAACCAGGGAAGCTGTGTGTCTTCTGTGCTCCAAAGGATAGATGCACTCAACATACTTTAAGGACTCAAGTTGGGAATTCTTTTCTACCCAGTCGTCACAGCAAAAGTTTGATTCAATTTAAAATTGTGTTGCCTTCACCAAACATTCATGAAATTCTTGAGCGTAAAACTTCACAACAAAACAGATGTGGTTTTTAGAGCTGACATTTCCCCCCAATCCAACTTATCTGCGATTTTTTTAAAAAAAAACTCGATTTAACACATTGTCTGTGCAGCTTTCTGTCTATTACACTGAGCAAGCTTTTATTCACATCCTGAGCCAGTTGTCGAGCAACTTTTGAAATTATTGCAGTTCGTTACTTCCTGACTCTGCGACCAGATACAGCGCACAGATTATCTCAAGATGTTGTTTCACTACTCGACGCTCTACAGTATCACGCCTTTTGCTGAAAACTTGCCTAGTCTCCCCTTGACTTGACACGCCACGCAGCAGGACGTTCATGCGCGGCTTTTGTACTGCTGTTGGCAAAATATCATGCAAATTAATCACCCGTATTATAAAAACATTGACCCGTTAAATTTGATTTGCGTTAATTCGATAATAATGCCATAATTTGGACAGCACTAATAAAAAGTACTGCATAGTACCTGTACTACTTCCTACTTTTTTGCTGGAGCAGCTTTGAGACTTGTCATATTTGGAAGGTAGCAGCAACACATCTCAGAGAATGTGAGACAAAGTAACAAAATGCTTGGGGAAAAAGTAAGTGTAAATACTGTAAGTGTAAAATACTGTAACTTTACCAATTAATTCTGTATAATTAGCCATTTCTCCTTCGGAATACGCTTTCTCTTCCATAACTGTTTTCTCTCCTCCACTCCAATGACTCACCTTTCAACATAACATTTGTCATTGCTTAACTAAGAATAATATATATTTAGCATTAGGCTAGATGCTGTTACATTTACCTTTCACACAGTGTTGAGTGTTGGAACTCTTTGTTTTGCGGTCTCCAAAAAGTCACCAAAATCTAGATGTACTTTGAAACGGATCTAAACTTGAGTTGGGGAAGCAGTGTCTTTTCGTGAGAGCTCATTTGTGCAGCATAAGACCAAAAGCCCAGACTTTGGGCTGACAAATTTAGATAGGAGGATATGACACAGAGGCGATGGAGTTTGTCACTGCGAAGAGACTCCAAAAATACACGTGTCCCTTCCAAAAACGCTCATGTCTGCACTGATGTTTACCTGCGGCTGCACCAGTGACCTTGTTAACACGCTGACGGGCATACGGCGCAGTGATGTCATGTTATGGATAAAAGAAGATGAAAGATCGACAGTGTTTTGCATCATCTGCGGCGAGGAACTGCAGAGCACATCCAGTAAATGAGGCAGCATCGGCAACGTGTGGGCTGACAGAGAAATAACTTCACCATATGTCGAGCGAGCATGGGGCCGAGAGCGTGGTTAGAGCTAAGAGACTTCTTCAATGTGTTTATTCCATTAAAAACTGTAAGCAAAGGGTGCTGACGGCTATAAAAAATGTTTTCGTTTTGTTTTCAAGCTCGTATTCCTGTTAGGCTATTTTGCTTGAAAAACAGACAAATCTGTTGTCACATACTTAAGTACAGTTTGAAAATGTTTTGTGTAGTGAGAGTTTGGGAGTTATAAATAATTGGCAGTAACAGTAGGTAGAGTATAGATTAGGGCTGAACGATTTTGTAAAATAATCTAATTGCGATTTTTTTCTTCTTCAATATTGCGATTGCGATTAAATATGCGATTATTGTTGCAAGGTCATCTTCTCATGTATTTTTCACCTAACAAGCAATAAATCAGTCTGTTTCATAATAAACTATTAGATTAATTTGAAGTGAAAATTGCAACAATAAAGCAAATAAAATTGTTGCTTGACCTATTCAAAATGTGTGAACATGTGGACTGCACTTCTTAAAAACTTAAACAGTACAGTCTATAAATAAAAAGATAAATTACATAGATATAAAAAAAATGATAAAACTCACTGATCCAGTCAGTAACATCACCCATACTAAAGTGCAGGAAAAGTAAGAACAAACGTTTGCTTTAACTAGTTGGAAAAGTTTTAGGAAATCAAACTCCCAATTAATACAAAATAAACTATTATTTCGGCCAATCAAATCCCGGTCTGAGCTGCGACTCGTAGTTGCTTCAGATGCGCGTTATTGATGGACACGGAGAGGCCAGATGGAGCACACGCCAAAACACAGTGGAATTAGGAGCAGCATTTTGGTTTTGGGGTGTAACTTTGGACAAGATGAAGAAAGTTAAGAACATTGACGCAAGGAGACGGCGACATGAGGTGCCAAACACACACACGTCTCTTTGACTCGCAGCCATTTAGTGACATTTCAGCACTAAACAGCACATTTCCTCAGCAAAATAAGACATGACACTGACTCCTGCCTCAGATCGTAGTTTCCAACACTTTTCATACAGCAGTTTAGTGTTTATATCTAGTGTCTGTACTACTTACGGGTGCGCATATGCGGTAGATGCAAAGGTAAATAAAGGCACATCCCTGCTGAAAAAACCAGCATAGACCAGCAAGGAAATCATGCTGGTCTATGCTGGTTTATGCTGGTCCATGGTGGTTTGGTGCTGGTTAATGCTGGTCTAGCTGGTGGGCACCAGCTAGACCAGCATTCACCAGTAAGACCAGCATTAGCCAACAGAAACCAGCACCAGACCAGCAAAGACCCCCACAAAACCAGCATGACCCCAAAAAAATATTCACTAACTTACCTCATCTTTCAGTTAGACATTTTGCATGCTTAGTAATGTAAATTGTATCTATTTTTGGTGCCAACCTTTGAAATGTGTCTATTTACTTTTCCTCCAGATTACAAAAATATAAACTGTATGTGTCAGGGCAATTAAATTGGTGAATCCTCAGATTCTGTTCCATACTGTTAACTTCAGTGTCATCTAAAGGTGTTGGACCAGTGATGGTGGATGACATGACTCAAATTAACAACATGTGCTTGTAAAAAATAAAATAAAATAAAATAAATAAATAAAAAATAAAGTTTTATGTTGAAAAACAAGTTAAAATGCTATATAAGCTAATATAAACTATTGCACAAATAAGTTACAATTCATAAATGTATTTCATATGTTAATTTACCCCCTATTATTTTTTAATGATAGTGTCTAAAGGAAGCTAAGTGCTTTTTAACAATGAAATGCAGGAGTTGTACCTTGGAGTGCCACAAGGGGGCGCACCGGTAATATGAGTCAGGGCCAGAGGGACGTAACGGCAGAATAAACCCTGCAGTAGAGGGCTGCGCAAAGCGAACTCGTCGTCTTCCTTGTTTCCTTCTCAGGTTGGTTAAATGTTCTTTGAATGTCATATAAACCATACTGCTGTTGAGTTAAGACCTTTGTGAAACATATGTGTAAAAGTGAATACTGAAGAAAGTCGACTCACTTGGTAAAATTAATTAGATTGTGAGCTCATGTAAAAGACGTTAAGCTAACGTTAGCGGCGCCACCATAGGGATCATAGTGCGCGTGCCCTTTTGAATTTAAGTTTTATGTTGGTTTATAGCAACTGTGTGCCAGTAGCCAATGTAATTGTTGTTCTGTACTTTTGTAAAAGATGTTATTAGCACTCAGTGCAGTCATTGAGCCCTGTAGAAGTTCAGTTCAGGCTCAAGTGTGATTTCTAGGCCGCCGTTAGAGACGCCGCCATATTGAAGCGTAGTAGATGTGTTATGCTGTTGCTAATGGTTACTGCAGTAGACCAAATGGGATTTTTGTCTTTGGTTTATTGAAAATGTGTAATTTGGACAATGTTGGATAATAAGCAAAGCAACATCAAATCACTTTATTGATTATTAGAAACTACAAAGAAGATGCTGTAAACTAAATTGTTCCATAAAATGTGAAGACTCTGCAGCAGAGCAATGCGCAAAGCGAACTCATAGTCTCTTGTTTCCTTCTCAGGGTTTAACAATATCACCCCTCTCGGGCGCACGCCAGGCGCGGGAGAGGGAACATACACAATGGAAAAAGATGGTATCTTTGAAAATCATTCCCCTTTTAACGCTGTGCTCCAGGCTTTTTAAGTGATGCTGGCCAACAAAAGTTCTTTAAAAAAAAAAAAGTTTATAATTTTTTCCTCTTGTTTTCCTTTTTCTGTATTTTAGGTCAACAATTATTGTTGTTAAGGAGACGACAAAGAAAATTAAGAACACACAAAGTTCAAGAAGCAACTAATAATTACTGTACCAATATCCTGGAAATCAGTGGTGAGTAATGTACGTATTCTATCTCGCAACTTCTTAGTAGAATGGTAATTTCCCTTCTGAGCTGGCAACATGGCTCCCCCATTGTCATAGCATTTGTGCAGTAGTTTAGTTTAGTGTAATTTATGTGTTTATTTGGTGGGCAATTTTTGGTGCCAACCTTTTAACTTTTGTCTATTTACTTTTCCTCCAGATTACAAAAATATAAGCTGTATGTGTCAGGACAACTTCAGATGGTGAAACCTCAGGTTCTGGTCCATACTGTAGCCATTAACTTCAATGTCATCTAAAGGTGTTGGACCAGTGATGGTGTAGTAGAATGTGAGTTTTGATCACAAAAACGTTAAGGCCTACTGTTCTTGGTATATTACAAAGACACAATTCTCACATTATTTCTGGTATATTTTTGTTAGATCAATCGGAGGAGAGATCATTATCAGGAAAGATGTCTGAATTAGATTAAAAGCAACAACTGAGATTCCATGTTTGCAAAGAGAGGCTGTATGGAGTTGAGCGGTCCACAGATCCCAGAGCAGCATTTAACTCAACAAAAGCTCAAACACTCAAAGGTATGAACTCAAAGGTATGAACTATACGTTAATCTCTATACACCAGATGCGGTGTTACTAGATATAGACTTTAGCACTATTAGTATTACTTCAGACAAAAACTATACCTTAAACATAGCTGGTTCAACATCTTTCTCAGTGTATTCAAACAGAGAAAATTTGTCTGGTGCTGCTTGTTTGAATTTAAGATTGAGTTTCATTGATTCGACAACAACAAAGTCACCTTGGGGCCAATGTTGATAGTATTATTATGATAGTATTATATGAATAATTTTACTGAAAGTCTAATATCATCTTTTCTACCAATTAAACATGTACATTCACCTCTGAGTTGTGTTGTGAGAATATGTTACTTAGATGCCTGTATTTTTAGGCTTCAGAGAGTGCGTTGGACAACCAAGAATAGTAGGACCAGCTGGGATCAAGTTGGAGGACTTATAACTGATAAAATATGGACTGACAATGGCAACATTTCAGGTAAGATGCTTGGGTTATAAAATGAATATTACAGAAAGCATGTCATGAATAATATAGGTGCTATGACTATGAAGTAAAACCTTGAGCTTTGGACATACAGCAAACAACAGCACTTAAAACATTTTTTTTCTGTACATTTCTTCACCTGCTTTGGTGTAATTAACAGATCGGAACTTAAATAATGACTTCAAAATTACCTCTTAACCAAGTTGTAACTTTTGCTAATTGTAAGAAACATACGACAAACATAAATGTTTTTTGTTTGTGTGTGTTTGTAATATAAAGCAGGGGCGGACCGGCTATATGTCTGTTCTGGAAGAGCACAGAACAGGTGGGGGGGCCATCTCGCCCAGCCCTGCAGTTGCACAGCGGAGAAACAGAAAGAAGTAGAGAAACTGCAAGCTCGTTGTGTGACTACTCTGCAGTCATCTGATGACCTAATAGAGACTTGGGAAGAGTGTACGAAGCAGGCAGTCAGAGGTGTAAAAACACTGTTTACTAGTGGCAGCAGGGCGCCACTGACACCAAAACTACAGCACAAGAAAAGAAGATGCAGCTGTTGATCCAGGGCACATTAGCATATCAGACACTGCACAGGGACAGTCAGAAGAACATGTGGAAGTTCTACCTCAGATGATCTCTATGTAGAGAGCAAACGGTGAGCAACGATGTAAGCCACACACACAGCAGGGCTTGATTAAAATAAATTGAAGGGAGTTGTTAGCTATAAGATTTCCAAACACAACATACTTAAAACCAGGTCATTATACCATCTGGTTTTGCAGTATGGCATGTTTCCATGTAGCCATTTGATTTGTGTAAAACATTGTGTCTGAGAGGATATGAAGGTGCAATTAGTTTGAAACTATTTAAAAACATAATTTTGGTATTTTATTTATTTAACAGCTCTGTTGTTGTTAATTAGTGACACACCAATTGCGGAATGAAGATTTTCATAAATTGATGTTCAAAATGCCTTAATGAAAGCTCACAATTATGCTAATTTGGGCCTGGCTACTCATAGTTTCACACTTTATTATTTATTTTAATATTTGAACAGAAAATATACGTATCATGCAGTTTTTTGAAGATACATGTTGCTATTACTGACTATGGACCAGCATATTCGCTGCTCACAAAATGTGTCCTTTGGAGTATTTGAATGGAGTTTAATGGGATTTAGCAGCTGCAGATTAGTGTCAGTGTCTGCACACCTCAGACAATTTTCTATTTTGAAAGATTTTAGTCATAAGGTTCAGATTTTTGTATATTGTACGTTGTGTTCTGCTTTTTTTGGTAGTATTTGTTTTGTAAATGTAGAAATGTCTGTGAAGACACAATTCCATGGCTCAATAAACTATAGTCTACAGACTGAGGTGTTATAATATTCATTCTCCCATTTCATGTCATTTTAATATAGTGTTATATTAAATTAATTTTCACAATATACATCTGATTTTTCCTTGAAAAT
This sequence comes from Neogobius melanostomus, assembly GCA_007210695.1. Lineage (NCBI taxonomy): Eukaryota > Metazoa > Chordata > Actinopteri > Gobiiformes > Gobiidae > Neogobius > Neogobius melanostomus. The sequence goes on from VHKM01000159.1 coordinate 2,132,364, forward strand.
GTGCATGCGTATGTAAAAAAAAAAAAAAAAAAGTTTGATAAGGTGTGCATTACAATGGATGCTGGATGAACACAACATAAGCTGGTCTATGCTGGACCAGCAACATAAGCTGGTCTATGCTGGACCAGCAACACCAGCAACATAAGCTGGTCTATGCTGGACCAGCAACATAAGCTGGTCTATGCTGGACCAGCAACACCAGCAACATAAGCTGGTCTATGCTGGACCAGCACCAAAACACAACTTATGCTGGTCTTGCTGGAATGACCACTGCTGGTCTTTGCTGGTACCAGCTATGCTGGTCCATGCTGGTTTTTACAGCAGGGATGGCACATCGCCTCCGCGGATACTTAATGCTTTTGAGATAAGTTCTTTATCCACAACATTCCCAAACATAAGCCCCTAAACTGAGCCACAAACGACTCTTTACAAGCAGCACAGGCTCACCTATCTCTGTGGAGGCAGAGAATGGCGTGATGAGCGCTGCGGCTAACACAATGCTAACAGAGAAGAAAGCAATAGTCCTTCGCGGTGGCTGCATGATAAACGCTGATATTTTCACTGTACATCCACAATCTACCGCGCACCTTAACTAGACTGAGATGTAAACAAAATTACGCGGTGGAGCGGACTTTGCTGCCATATCTCGCACCTCCATTCACTTCCAAAATCGCGTGCCCTGCGATTACGAAATCGCGTTGTGTAATATTCAGTAATATTGCGATAAAATTGCAAATGCAATTAATTGTTCAGCCCTACAGTAGTATAGATGGAGTAGTAGCAGGAAAATATAATGTTGTTTGAGGTAGTGGTGTTGGTAACAATACTTTGCATAGTAGCAAATTGTATTACTAGTTGATCATTATTAGTAATTGTAAATACTTTTTCCACAGTGGGTGCTATACATACTGTAAGGTTTGCAGCAGGTTCTTACAGTCAAAATGGAAGCAGAAAACTGATATTGCTTAAGTATTTAGCATATTTAATAAAGAAAAAATAAATAAAAATCAACATTTCTGCAGACAACAATTGACAAAGAACATATCCAAACTATACAGTGGTAGTGTGGTGCTGGTCACTGTCCATCAAATATGGCCTAGAAGGAACAGTGGTGAACAGTGACAGGCTAAAGCATGTGGGCACTGAAGAGGAGTCCGGTCCAATCCTACTGACAAGCTACAGTATTGTTCAAACTAGTGATGTTATGTTCAAGACACAAACAAAAAACAAGGAACAGCACAACAGCGGAGCAGGCAACATCACTGGATGTTTATTTGCTTTGAAATGCTTTGGCATTGCAGTTGTTGCCTGTTTTCTTCATTTGCACAAAGTTTTGTTTACATACACTTGTGCGCAATTCAAAGGGTACACATCAAGTAAACTCAAAGGATTTCAATCTAAAGGGCATTATGGAACATTTATGCTAATAAAAACTCACTATCTGAGAGGCACACTTAAATTAAAGTGCCTTATGGAACTTTTTGTTATGTAGAAACAAAAAATCGTTTTTGTGCGTACTTCACCTTTTAGTGTCTCAGTGGCTGTATGGCTGGTTGGCATGGCGCCTTTACTTTCCATCACACTCCAGGATCAATTGTTTTGTATCTTTTCTGGGAGGGTCCATCAGCAGTGAAAACTCACCAGAAACTCTATAAACAATTAATTCTGAAGCATCATAGGGGCCTTGTGATGGAAAGTCAAGGCGCCATGGTAACTACTCATACAACCGCTGGGTCACAAAAAGATCAAATATGCATAAATAAAAAGTTCCATAATCCACTTTAATCTAAGCGTGTCTCTCAGATAGATGAACAAATGTTGCTCTTGTAAAGAGCTACAAATCACTAGTTACAATTATGTCCTGATAGATCTATGTCAGAATGCAATTCCCTATAGACAGAAGTAATTAGTAGCCAAAATAATTATTCATGTAACAGTAACGTTACTCAAAACAAACAAAAGAACATACAAATAATACTCATGTAAGTAAAAGTAGTGATCCAAATCATTGCATAAAATGTAAAAATATTTCTACTACAAGTATTTGAGTACTGAAAACAGTGCGAGCGTAAAAGTCTGATTTCTGTTTAGGTTTAGTATTGATGTAATAGAACAGGAAACCATCCATTGTAGTGGAGATATAAAATATAAATAAGATCAAATATTCTCACTGGACTGGGTTGATTGAGTTTTTCACTTCTATCTTCAATAGATCTGTGGTTGCTATGTTTTTTGTGATTGGTGTAATCTTACTGTACATCCACCAGATCTCATTGTGCTAATCATGTCCCTTTAAGACTCTGACATGGCGATCAGTCAGGAGCTGTGTAAAATAGACCCAAGCCTAATTGTTCCCAACTCGCTTCAAGCATATTAGTGTTCGCCTTTATTTATGTCAGCACCCACAGCAAGATAATAATCAGGAGTGACATCCCGCACCACGCGATCTCGATACATCACTGATGATCATTTTCACCATAACTTGACAACAAAGTTATTCTCAGAAATGTGACTGTGTGCTTGCTTAATATGTCGCTAAAAATGGACACGGGTCATTTTCTATCCAAAACACGGCCCTTCACTTTTTGCACATTTTGTTATGTTACAACCTTATTCCAAAATGAATTTAATTTTTTTTGTAAATCAATCTACACACCCCATACTGGCAAAGTGAAAAAAAGTGTTTTAGATTTTTTTTTTTTGCAAATCTATTACAAATTTAAAAAAAATGAAATATCATCAAGTATTCAAACCCTCAGTACTTTGTTGAGGCACCTTTGGCAGAAACTATTGCCTCAGGTCGTTCTTGGGTATGGCGATACAAGCTTGGCACACGTGCATTTAGGGTATTTTTCCCATTGTCCTTTGCAGAGATGGGGAGTGTTGCTGCACAGCTATTTTCATATCTTTCCAGAGATGTTCAATCGGCTTCAAGTCTGGGCTCCGTCTGAGCCACTCAAGGACATTCACAGACTTATCCAGAAGCCACTCCTTCGTTATCTTGACTGTGTGCTTCAGGTCATTGTCCTATTAGAAGATGGACCATCGTCTAGTCTGAGGTCCTGAGCGCTCGGGAGCATTGTACATTGCTGAAGTCATCTTATCACCATCATGCTTAAGGATGGTATTTGCCAGATGATGAGCGGTGTCTGGTTTCCTTCAGATGTGACGCTTGCGAACTCCAAGTGAGCTGTCATGAGCATCAATCCAATCAATTTAAGTCACCACAGGTAGACTCCAGTAAAGTTGTAGAAACATCTCAAGGACGTTGAGTGGAATCCGGATGCTGAAGCAGAGGAAAGCTGCAAGACCAGGCGGCATCAGACCCAGGCTGCTGAAGACCTGTGCAGACCAGCTCTCCGAGGTCCTCAGCCACATCTACAACCTGAGCCTCAGCCTGGAAAAGGTCCCCATCCTGTGGAAGACTTCCTGTGTGATCCCAGTTCCTAAAACAGCGTATGCAAGGGAACCGGCCCACTACAGACCAGTCACCTTTACCTCCCACCTGATGAAGACCATGAAGCGGCTCATTCTTACCCACCTCCACTCTGAGGTGAGCTCCACCCTGGGCCCGCTGCAGTTAGCCTACTGGCCTAACATCGAAGTAGAGGACGCTGTCATCTACCTGCTGGAACGGGCGCTCACCCACCTGGAGCCTGGCAGGAACGCTGTGAGGGTCATGTTCTTTGGCTTCTCCAGCACTTTTAACACCATCAGACCAGCGCCGCTGCGGGGGAAGCTGGAGGACACGGGAGTGGATGAACATTTCACTGCATGGACCATCGACTACCTCACGGACTGACCACAGTACGTACGACTGCACAGCTGTGAGTCTGAGGTGGTAGTTTGCATCACTGGGGCCCGTCAGGGCACCCTCCTCTTGCCGTTTCTGTTCACCATCTACACGTCAGACTTCACATACAACACGGACAGCTGTCAACTGGAGAAGTTCTCCAATTACCTCACAATTGTGGGCTGTGTCTCTGAGGGGAACGACCTGGAGTACTGGTCGGTGATCATGAACTTTGTGGACTGGTGTGAGCGCAACCACCTGTGCTTGAACACCAGTAAGACAAAGGAGATGGTGATCGACTTCAGGAGGAAGACACTACAACACACACCGCTGAACATCCAGGGGGAGGACATTGAGGAGGTGGACAGTTTCAAGTACCTGGGTGTTCACCTCAACAATAAACTGGACTGGTCCCACAACACCAACGCCCTGTACAAGAAGGGCCAAAGTCGCTTCCACCTTTTGAGGAGACTGAGGTCCTTCGGAGTGAGCAGGCCTCTGCTCAGGACTTTTTATGACTCTGTGGTAGCCTCTGCTATGCACTATGCTGCCGTGTGCTGGGCACCAGGCAGCACAGCGCGGGACAAGAACAGACTGAACAAGCTGGTCAGGGTATTAGCCAAGCTCACCTCCATCATGGACCACACCTCCCACCCATTGCACGGGACTGTAGAGGAGCTGAGCAGCTCTTTCAGTGGAAGACTGAGGCACCCTCAGTGCAAGAAGGAGCGCTACCACAGGTCCTTCATTCCCTCTGTACAGACTGTACAACAAGACTGTAGAGTAACATGTGCAATAACCTCTTGCAATTTTATTTAATTTTATTTATTTGACTGTATATACTTTTTATACTTTTTGCCCCCTTGAAGTTTTTGACAGTCACTGTAGCTCAGGATACCTCTATTTGCTATCTAACTGTTTGCACATTTCCTGTCTATCCTGTAGCCTGGCTAACGCCAGACTGCTGTGTGCGCTCAAATCATTTCGAACTTCACAATAACCTAGGGACCTGCATGGATTTGGGGACCAATCACAGAACAAGGAGGGACGGCAAGAAGATGACGCACTATTCCACATACGGAAGCTTGTAGTTTGTTTAGGGATATATATATATATCTTTCTTTCATATATATATATATATATATATATATATATATATATATATTTACGGATCCAACATGACAGCAGCAGACGCGACACCATCTTTCGACGCTTTAGACCGCGTTCTAAATAGTTTAGCTCAAAAGTTTACTGCGGGTACGTCATACATCATATACGATGGTACAATTGACTATGGCTACGTGCAGACGCATATGATTGACATCAGTAGCGCCCAATAAACAGGAAAATGAATTGGTGGTCCCCAGACTACATATCACTTGTGATTTCAGTCTGGCGTTAGCCAGGCTATCTATCCTGCACACTCTGATTGTTTCTGAGAGCTGAATGTAATAACAAGTACATTTCTCCATTGTGAGATCAATAAAGACTTTTCTTACCGTAGATATTTTTTCGGGTTTTGTTGTTGTCATCTATTATCTCTTTTCTTCCTACTTGCTGTTTGGTTAAAGTATGTTAAAATCTATTCATTATTATCAGTTGTCTTCAGTAAATAAAAAGATGTTACTGTCTCACAGCTAGTTTTGCAGCGTATTAGATAAAGAGAACAAAAGCCAAAATGGGGCATAGGGATTTAGGCAAAGCAAATGAAATGTGCTAATGTAAACACGACTAACAATATTTAAAAAGGTGTATTCATGCATGTACACAGACATTTTTATTCAGTGTTTTTAATCATCAAATACTCCTCGATTTAGATGAGTAGCAGTAAGTGATTTCTCTGGGCTATTGTCCTGTGGCGTTTTTTCCATCATCCAACTACAAGGCAGAACAGTTCCTCTCCACTCACCTTATCTTTGTTCTCAAAAACCTCCTGCCAATTCTGCAATCAATCCCTATTTGAGAAACCATCACGACTTCACCCTCCATCACTTCTCCCCGCCAAGCTGTCTTCACTTACAATGTAGCGTGAATTACCAGTTTAACAAAGCTCTAATGCCGGCGTATTTGCGTACATTTTCTGTCTCGTCATGGATCTCTCCACTCACTTTATTCTTCAGGAAAGTGTGCATTGTCTTTTGTTTTTGATCTGGGGATGTTGCCAATTTGTGTTTGATAATTACCTTCTTGTGTTGCCAGTTTTTTGTTTTTTTCCCACCTCAGCGTGAGTGTTGGACAATATCTATAATACTGCTAGAACTAGTTTAAATCTTTGAAAGAAACTGGCTGGCTGCAGATGAGATGATTTCTACCCATGAAGCCCACTGAATCCCAGTAAATTCCCAGTTCTTTGGAAACGACTCCCAACAAGATTGCATCGGAGTATCTTCTGAGCCACCCTCTTTCTTTCATCTGCTCTCCTGCAAGGCGATACATCCAGGATTTCCAATTTGTGCTTCCAGAATCCCCTCTTCATCATCCCTATCATCCTGCCCTTTACTTCTGTGTGTGTGTGTGTGTGTGTGTGTGTGGTGTGTGTGTGTGTGTGTGTGTGTGTGTGTGTGTGTGTGTGTGTGTGTGTGTGGTGTGTGTGTGTGTGTGTGTGTGTGGTGTGTGTGTGTGTGGTGTGTGTGTGTTGTGTGTGTGTGTGATTAAATGTAGCTTTAGAATTCCTATGTTTTAATTAAGGACAAGGGTCAAATCTAAAAAAAATAAAATAAAAAACACTAGATGCGATCAGAGCCTTAGCCAAGCAGGACTTAGATGAATTTCTTTCCCTAACTTTGATAGTCCACCTTACGATCATCAATGACCGAAATCACCTTCTGTGTGCACGCCCTTCCGCTTTTAAACTCCCCTGCACAATCAAAGTGCAGGTAAATGGTAAATGGTCACATTTTTATATAGCGCCTTTCTACCTGCTTTAGGCACTCAAAGCGCTTTACATCAAGGAACCAGTCACCCATTCACACTCTCATTCATACACCAGTGTACGCAGACACTGGAGGCAAGGTGGGTGAAGTGTCTTGCCCAAGGACACAACGACAGTGGGCACCTGCGGGATTCGAACCGCCGACCCTTAGGTCACAAGACGACCCGCTCTACCTCTCTGCACCACCGTCGCCCCAAAGGTGCGTGCAATGACCCACTGGGCGGGACAACAGGGGAACAAGCTTGGGCAATTAACATAAAATCAACCTTAAAAACCAGTTTAAAACATGCATAATAATATCACATAAAACACAGTTAAAAACAGCCCGCTCGTGCCCGTGTCATGTACATAAGTATTGGATGATGGTAAATGATCTCAACTTATCCACCTACACCAGGCACTCATTGCGCTTTACAGCAAGGAACCAGTCACCCTTTCACACTCGCGTCATACACCAATGTACGCAGACACTGCGTCATGGCAGGTGCATAAGGTGTACCAGAGAACCACGATAAACATTATCTGGATCTGAGGGTGGTGGGGGTTGACGGAGCAAGTCTGATGGTATTGTTTGCTTTGTTTGCTCTGTGTTGTATAATTTATTTTATGTTAATGTATCCTGTCAATTTGATGGACCTCCTCGAAAATGAGATGCTACATCTCAAGGAACATTTCAAAAATGAATAAAAAGAGGCCGTATTTCCTGTGCAAGTTGCTTGAATAATGGTGCCTTGGTTACTTTGTGACCATGACTGTGAAAGCGCTATACAAATACATTTCCATCCCCTAACATAACCTAAGCTTGCTTGCATTACTATACACTTGCAGCACAGTTATAACATGTTAAAGCTAAGGTACTTGATTTTTCCTGTTCAAAATGTGAAATGTTTAGTTTTGGCCCAAACTCATTTCTAGCTGTCACAATCCCTCCTGCATACCCGCATTGTTCAAACAAATTGATTATATGTAAGTTTCACGCCTTGAAAAAAGCGTTGAAAAAGTGTAGCAGCGGATGACCACCCCCAAAATAAATTGCACTTATTGAGATTGTACTTTTATCTTCCATTGTTCAACAAAAAACTGGGTGAAGATAATACAACAAGGTCAGTTTTGGTTAAAAAAATTACTCTGCAACAACAAAAAGTCAGGTACCCCAGCTTTAATAGAATCAAAATAGTATTGTAAGGGTTAAAATGGGATAATGCTTTTTGCATCATGTGAGGGTCCTCTTTCCAATTACCATCTTATTACACTTTACATCAGTGGTGTCCACTTTAAGGCCCGGGGGCTAAATACAAGCCTCAGACCAATTTTGTTGACCCTCTGGCTTCTTGCTGAATTGGCCCCCACTTGCAGAGAAGGTACTGTAGGTTCATTAATTCCACCCAATCATCACCTGAATATCTAACATTTTAGTGTGAGACATTAGAGTTTTAAGTCAAAAGTATAGGTGATAAATGCATCTTATCGGTCATCAGTATGTGACCTGCGGCGCCAGTTTGGACATACATTTAGACACCTTGCAATAACTGTGCTACCAATACATGTTTTTGTGATAAAAGATAAAGCGATAAAGTGTGAAGACTTTAGCACTGGTTTATTTTCCTTAAAATTGTGTTATTGTGTGTAGTGTCACATAAAAAGAAAAATGCTAGGGTAAATTACAATATAGTTGGGTCTATAACAATTTATGCGTATGCTGTAACCACAGAAACATTGCTGCAGAGTAAAAATGCATTGTTGCTAATTAAGGTAATGACTAAATTACATATTACAACTATAGCTAGATCACATGGCTTCCATTTGTTGTAAATTAGTTTGTTCTCAAATCTATGGCTGTGTGCTTAATACACCATTCTAACACAGTGTTTTCTGCTGTCAGTCATTACGCTGCCACACATTCATTTTCCGCTTCGAGCCACCATTCCTGTTTCTGGACGAAGTTGTGACACAAGCTCTATTTCCAAAAGCGTGAAGCTGAGCCACACTGCTGTGGAAACGCTCTCCTCTCTCTCTCCTCGCTCATGTCCAAATGTCATCTCCAAAATAGGGCCATTCTGAAAACAATGATGAGCTGAAATTACAGAATCTAGGGTCAAATGATAATTATTTAGAGTGGACTTCCTGTTCAGTCCCATTGTTAGTATTGAGTTGTTAAAATACAACTGCCTTATTACAATTTTCTTCAGTTACTAACAATATATATATTTACATATTCACACACAATTCAAAGTAACACACCCTGGATAAAGTTACAAACTAAAGTGAATTCGTATTATGATAATTATGTCAGTGGGTTGCTAATCAATTGACATGCAATATGTAGTTTCATGGAGGATTTCTCTTGTTAACACGGTCTCTTGAATTCTGATTGGGAAATGTATATTAGTTTAAAGTTACAACACAGTATTTATCTAAAAATATGATACTTGCACTTAAATGTTCACTCTGTGACTCAGTGATTACTATGGGCTGCTAATTCTTAAGTATGAAGTGCGCTGGCTGGAAGTACCAATCAGAAGCATACACGTTCCAGTAATTGGTTTGAGAAATGTCATGCTTGTAATTAGCCGGGCGTCATACGAAGCACAGTCAAGAGGGTAGCACACAGCCACAGAGTTGTGTGTTTAGTTCACTCAATAAATCAATATGGCAACCACTCTCTTCGTCTATTAACATGAAAGGATTAGCGCTTTCTCTTTATGCTGAAATTACGCCGTGTACAAAAGCCAAGGGGATACAAATGTGACTGTTTGTACTTGGCTTTAAAACTGCTTGCTGTGAAACCAATGTAGAGAGAATTAACAGATTTAACATCATCACATCACTGCTGTTTGTTTATTCAGTTCAATTAGAAGTTAGCAAACACCATTATTTAGTTGACAGCCTGGAAAACCCCATCGTGGCTTGTGTTGTCCACCTGTGTTGCTAAGATACACTAAAGAAAATACTGCTACTCACATATGAAGAAAATCAGTCTCTGGTGTGACCACCATTTGCCTCACGTAGTGCAACACACTTCGCACAGGGTTGATCAGGTTGTTGATATAGACAACAAACACAGGTGCATTTTACTGACAAGATTCTGTGGCACATTGTTGTGGCATTTATCCTCGACCATCACCTCATGATGCACGGCCCCATGATGCACGGACACAATTCCTGGAAGCTGAGAACATCTCAGTTCTTGCATGGCCAGCAGACTCACTGGACATGTCACCCATCGAGCATGTTTAGGATGCTCAATATACAGTGCGAAGTATATTTGGCTGCAACTTCGCACAGCATTTGAAGAGGAGCGGACCAACATTTGACAATCAACAACCTGATCAACTCTATATGAAGGAGAAGTGTTGCACAGCGTGAGGCAAATGTTGGTCACAACAGATACTGGCTGGCTTTCTGACACACATTTGTATATGCAACAAAATACCTAATCTGGTAAAGAACCTTTTGCTTTCAGAGTAGATGGACTCTTAAACTCGTTCATTCAATACAGTATGTTTTTGTTTTGTTTGTTTTTTTGCACTAAGGAGGGTCTAAGGACAGAGGGCTGCAGAGGGACAATTATCTGCCTGCCACTTAACTTTCAACTTAAACCACTTACAGTATATTGATAGTAAGTGGTTTAGTTAGATATTGAAAGAAATATTCTTTGGAAATGCGGCCCACTGAAAATTATCCCGTCACCCACTTCTGAGTCTCAACCCATCAGTTGAGAACATAGACTGTTAAAAAGAATAGACAACTCCTCCTCACTCCTCCCCGTTTACCACAATGACCACGTTCGAGGGGAAATCATGGCGGATTTACAGACTCCTCCTCCCCAGCTCTGACGAAGCACGTTCCTAATAAGGGCAAAAGGGCGGGATCTCACTGTAGACTCGGCCCTTGCGTGACGTGTAGCTCGCGCAGCTCCAATGCCAACAGTCCGACCTCCGTTTAGGAGATAAATTTTTTTTTTTTTTTCGAAAACCAGCCTGGTTTCTATTTTTTGACTAACCCAGCGTTATCTCAGGAGGAATATGTAGCCATAGAAAGTGTTGAAAAAAATTGAAACCAGGCATTAAAGTTGTTTTTAACGTGTCTAAAGTCCAATGCTTTTCAATGGGGGCCTAGCGGCCAAATGGAGGTACTACAGCAATGGAGGAGCAATGGCGGCCTCCAGTGTTGCGGTCACAAAGCAGAGCAGCCAGCGGCCATCAGTTGAGAACCACTGATCTAATGCTCGTACACTAACAAACCCGCCAGCTCTATTGTCCAATGTACTTGATAAGCGATCATGCTCAGACACCCCTCACCTAGGCTGCGTAAAGTGAGTTTGACAGTTTAAACGCTAGTTCAGCACGAATAAATATAATTTTCAAGTAATAAATTCACATAAATTCTACCGCTATCAAAACAAAGTCATATTATGCAAATGTTAGCTTTCTGTTGTAGAAAAGCTATGGGTGAATAATGAATGCATGCATGTGTTAACTGCCATAACCATATTACTGAAGGTGATTACTGGCATTTGTATTCTCTACATTAGGCTTAATAAAATATAGATTACCTGAACATGCCCTTGTATCTGTTTACCATCCCATAATGTATTCATGTCTCAACCGTTTAAACACAAATTGCAGCCAATGCTAAAATAAATTACTATCAAAGTGAATTTGGAAAAATCACTAAAGCTATTTCCTCCCAAGCGGGCTGTTCGCCGCTGGCAACCGTCACCTCAAAACATCAAAACTCAGAACGTTGCATCCACTTGTCAATACCTCTTGCCATTTTTGCCTTCAAGGGCATATAACGTAAAGGTTGAACCTAATTATACTGACAGCCGGGGGACTGGGACAGGCGTGGGTCATTAGCTCTCATAAAGGTCTTATAAGGCGTCCCCGGTGTGACGCGCATGGGCTGAGGACAGAGACGCAAATGCATTTTTATTATGATAGACTCCACCATGATGGCTGCAGAGGGAGAGAGGGAGGTCAATATATGGGAGGTAGGGAGTGCGCAGATTTGTCAGTCAACTGGTGCCTCATAATAAAAAATAGCTACAAAGCAGTCACAAGCAACAGTTTGGGATAGTCCCAACCCTTGATAAACGGAGAGGGTTGCATCATCTGGAGCAAATGGCTATAGTTAATATTAGCACCAGTAGGCAAGGATAGCACTGTTTCCTGACTGTCATGGCAGAGGGCTGACAACGCTGCAATTCTAGGCGAGGCAAGTTTATTTGTAGAGCACAATTCATACACAAGGCAATTCAAAGTGCTTCACAGTTGCATAAAATTACAAGAAACAGATCAAATCAATCTATAAAACATCAACATAAAACTTAATCAATTACAGTAAAAGGCAAGAGTGCAGATAAAATACTTTCAGTTTTCATATGCACGGGTAAAAAGAGCTGTTTTCAGCCTGGATTTGAACATTGTCAGAGTTGAGGCCTGTCTCACATCCTCATGAAGACTGTTCCAGATTTTAGCTGCATGAAACTGAAACGCAGCCTCACCGTGTTTATTATTGACTCTGGGAACCACCAGGAGACCCCTCCCTGAAGTTCTCAGGGCCTGAGATGGTTCATACGGCTCTAACATGTCAGAGATGTACTTTGGTGCTAAACCATGAAAAGACTTGTACACAAGCAGAGCTGTTTTAAATTCTATTCTCCGAGTGACAGGAAGCCAGTGCAGAGACCGGAGCACTGGACTAATGTGGTCGTATTTCCTGGTTCTTGTCAGGACTCAAGCAGCAGCGTTTTAGATGTACTGCAGCTCTAACAGCTCGTTTAGAAAGGCCAGTGAGCAGGCCGTTACAGTAGTCTAACCTGCTGGAGACAAATGCATGGATGAGTCTCTCTAAGTCTGGTTTCGACACTATTCCTCTGATCTTAGCAATGTTTTTCAGATGGTAAAAAGCTGATGATGTTATTGCTTTGATGTGGCTGTTTAAGTTCAGGTCTGAGTCCATGATTACGCCTAGATTTCTAACCTGATTTTTTGGTTTTAGAGAGAGAGACTCAAGGTGACTGATAACACTTTGTCTTTGTGTCTGTGGGCCAAAAACAATGAGCTCAGTTTTGTCTGAGTTTAGTTGGAGAAAGTTGTTTTGCATCCACAAACTGATCTGTTCGAATCTGGTTGAAAAAAGCACTTCTTTGTATACCTCAAAATGAACCTGGAGCTTTGACTTGCGCCATTTCCGTTCAGCTTTTCGGCACTCTCTTTTCTGTGCCCTGACCGAATCTTCACTTCTCCAAGGTGCCTTTTGCCTATTGTTAACCATTTTAACCTTGACAGGAGCAATAGTATCCAAAACATTTAACATGCTTGATGTGTAAGAGTCCAAAAGATTATCAACATTAGAACATGGGGGATTTTCAAATCTGATCATTTCCATAAACAGCGTCCTTGTTGTATCATTTATGTGTCTTCTTTGAATAACTCCAGGTCCAACCACTGGTTTGGGTGCAACAGACAGGTCAAAGAAGACACAAAAATGATCAGATAAAGCAACATCAACAACATTGACATTTGATATATTAACACCTTTTGTAATAACTAGATCTAGAGTGTGACCTTTGTTGTGAGTCGCCTCACTCGTGTGCTGAGTTAAACCAAACATTTCAAGAACAGCACTAAGTTATTTTGGATGCCTGTCATTGGTCACATCCACATGCACATTAAAATCACCTGAAATTACTAAACAATCAAAATCAGTGCATATAAATGAAAAGTAAAATCTTCAATAAACAATTCTGTGGAGGTTTGTAAATATTCATATAAAGTGTGGAAGATTGTTTTATCTCTATTTGAAAGACACATACTTAAACGATAGAAAAACCCCAAATGACAATTTGTGGATGACTATATTGTCCCTGAATATGGCACAAACACCCCTGCCCCTCTGGTTTTGGCGGGGGCAAGTGCATCGTTACATTTTACGGATGTGAAAATGTCATAAAAATTGTGTTTACATCATTTCAATCATAGTTTCAATCATTTCACATCATTTCAATGTAGGTAGAGGTGTCGAATTTGCTGAGGGAGGCACTTCTCGACAGGGGGGGCGATTTCGACAGAACACCGCCACTGAATTTTGTGCATGCATAACATTCAGCTGCGACTGATGAACCAACTGTGATTCACACCTTTTCATGCGGTCAATAGCGGTTGCTCGTGCAGATGCCCGTGCGCCAAAAGAGAGTGTTCGCACGACCTTCATATTTTGAGGCTGCAAACGATCGCATAGTGCCCATGTGCCAATTGTGACAGGCCCTTAATGTGTTAGCAGTGCAGACCCTTAACTTGTTGTTACAACGCCACCCTTGATTTTGTGGGTCAAGGGAATCCAAGAATTAACTAATCCCCACACATTTGAGTCACACAGGTTCATTAACGGATATTAACTGATATTAAGAGTGTGTTTGAGAGTGCGCATGGGGACGACGGATGAAAATTAGCCCAAGGCTACAATCCGGTGTGGCTTGTTCATTAACGTGCACTGTCCTGACCAAATAAACCAATAAACCAATTATATTTGTACTTGAGCAGAATTAAAACAGAGGGACATGACAAAACCCTCCCTCTTACGTTGAACCCCCCCTAGTCCCAATAGTCCAACTGAAATAAACAAAAAGATAAGTGGCTCTCACGGCAGCGCTGAGCACCATGTCCATAGAAGTAAGTGCTCAACACAACCACTGGCGGCAGCATCCTACTGCATTCACGAAGAGTTGCTTGACGCCGTTACCTCTTCTCTGCAGGCCCAACTACTACACACCGGGGTCGTGTTGTGATGTTTACCGTCCATATAACATTGTGCTAGTTGAGTGACAGGTTTCCTCGGAGGAGTCACAGAGAGAATGGTGAAAGAGAAGGCCCATCCGACAAGAGCCTGCCGGTCACAATCAATGCATTAATACACTAATTAACATAAATAAAAGGGAAGAGACTTTCAGACACATACCGAGTCGTTTGCGTGTGGCATGCCACTATAACGTGTGCACAAACATGCCTTGACCGCACCGGAGACTCAACGGCCCGACACAAGGAGCCACAGCCAGGAACCTAAAAACAGTTAGCGGTGTTAGCTCTGTACGAGTATATTGAATGTTTAAAACGTCTAAAACCGCAACTCACCGAGCATACGCAAGTAACCGTAGCGAGTCACCGGGGCTTGACGCTGGAGGACGATGACAACGCGTTTACTTCTTCAATAACCACAACATGCTACGGCTGAGCTCACGGCGGCCATCACTCTGCTCTTGCCGGCATGTGACGTCAGAGGGGAGCAAGAGAGAGGGAGCACCTTTTATAGGGTACAGGAGGAGTGCCCGACACCCGTATCACTACATATGCATGGTAGCAACGCAGAGGCCCCTGATGTCCTAGACAGCAGCAGTGAAGCTGCTGGAGATAACAGCTGTGGGCACCGGTGGTGGGGGCCGAGCTGGGGAGACCTTGGTTGTACAAATTCAGAACAGCCAGTTTAATGCATAAATCAATGGGGACTTTACACATGCCAAAAACAACTTTAGCCTGGTTCCAAAGAAAGTTAGCGCCTCTAAAGCTAACCTGTGATAACTCTGATGGGTACAGTTTATGAAACCACATGGGTTTTCAAGGCATAAAGTTTTCGTTTTGAGGTTTGATTGACAAGCTCACTGTAGAGACGCACGCACGCACGCACGCACGCACGCACGCACGCACGCACGCACGCACACACGCACACACGCACACACACACACACACACACACACACACACACACACACACAATGAAATACTGTACATTATGGTTGACAGTGTTGCCAAGGTACAAAATGCAACCATAGTCACTTGGTTACTAAGCTTTGATTATGCAACCAATTACAGCTGCCATTATAAAGTAAAGGGTTATTCCATGTCAAATCAACAATGCATTCTTCTCGACCATCTCGGATTTGTTTTAAATTTGGCCTGATTTTTTTGTTGATACACCCAATAATGAGTGTGAGTGCATAAAGCTTGGAGTCGGTACCTTTTGTAGTTTGTGATAAAAAAAAAAAAAAAGGTTCAGACCAAAATCATTTTTTTTGTTTCCTCAAGGTAGATAAACGGTAAGAAAACACTACAGTAACTTACTTATGCATGAATGTGGTATGTGAGACTGGTGATGGTGGTGGTGGCAGTTGTATTTGTATTTGTAGTTGTAGCAGTAGAAGTAATATTGAGTTGCCTTGTGTACGAAATGTGCGGTATAAATTAAGTTGCCTTGTCTTGCCTAATGCTTTCAACTGAGCAACAATGTCTAATGCTTAATAAATGTTTATATGTTCCTTTATTGACATTTTGGGACTGAGTTGCTTCGGCCCTATCCTGCAATATTAGGCTGGAGCAGCCTATTGCAAGATAGGGTCGAAGGAACTCATCTCACCCTTCTCCATTTCTATGGAATGTGTTCTCTGTTATAAGAGGGGGGTCGATAAGAACGGCAGCATCTCCACTGTATTGTTGTCTCAGCTGTCAGCAAGCTCTCCCACATTTATATTGAATCTATGCAGGGCCTGGATCGTATATCTGCAGACTGTAGCAGAAATGTTGCAGCAAAAGAAATGAAAGCCACCTTAAACCTGATAAAATATTTCACAATGTCTGCCTACTCACTCACTTTTCCCAACACTTTTGAGGAGTATTGTGCACACACAATACTCCAGTAAGTTTACTCCGGTGTACAACAATGAAAGAAAAACAGGATAGGATACTCAATTAACCATAGTACTACCATTTAGTGTGCAGAGCACAATTTAAATTAGGGGGGAAGCATATTTACAGCTCAGAATTGGTGCCAGTTTAGGGTTTATTCTATTTTATGAGCAACTAAAGTGTCAGAGTCTTGAATACTGCCTCACTCTGTGTGTTATTGTTTCAGAGTTTCAAAGTGTTTGAGTGGATCAAGCACGGCTCTACAACGGTGCAAAAGGGTGCATTGCAACCTCATTTTACAATGTTTGCACCCTCAGTGTTAGTAGCATTACAATGTATTCAATAGGGCTGGGACAAAATATTGGATAGGATCGGATCGCAATACTTTTTGCAGCAATACCAAGTATCATAGGGCCATACCGCCTTTGCTCTGCCCGATCACGTCAGACATCGGAAGCAATGCAGGGAACGGCCTGGTTGGTACTTGGATGGGAGACCGTTTGGTAACATCAGGAAGCCTGGGTGAATGTACCAGTGAGTAATTGGTGGTGATTGGAGGGGCCAATGGCAGATTGATTGCCTCGCTTCGCTTCCAGGGCAGCTGTGACTACAATAGTAGCTTACTACTACCAAGTATGGAGTGAATGAATAATGCAATGTACAGCGTCTTTGAGTGTCCATATTATTATTATTATTATACTTTCTCAAGTTCAATACTTGTGTTTAGATGCATTTTTATCATGCACAGTTACACAGCACACACAGTGCTTCACAGCTAGAAGGTCACAGGTTCGATTCCCACCTGGACGGGACCTTTCTGTGTGGAGTCTGCATGTTCTCCCCGTGTCTGTGTAGGTTTCCTCCGGTTTCCCCTACCACTGAAAACATGTACAACAGGTTCCCCTCTCGGCCCAGGACTCCCCTAAAAAAGAGATTCTTAATCTCAGTGGGACTATCCTGGTTAAATAAAGGTCAAAAATAAAATGGATAAACTTTGGACACATGACTGTTTTATTTTTGAACATTTTAAGATAAACATATTACTCATAATCACTGTGTCGCAATACCTATCAGATCAGCTCCTGAATATCATGATATGTATCGGATCGTGACAAAAGTGTATCGTTCCAGCCCTAGTATTTAATGGGGAGAATCTGTGTTTGCACCTTTTTGAAACTCTGATTCTCCCTCGGTCCGTTTGCTGGTGCTGAAGTGGATTTCTTTTCTGGCATAACCTGCGTGACACTGTGCTGCCATTCTTTAAATGGCGTTTTGATTTGGTGCTGGCGAGCCAGACCAGTGCCGATCAGAGCACATTTTGGGACCGTCTTCCGCAGTATTTGTTCAGTGTAAATAATCATCATGGCAACACACGTACCTGGCTGTATTAGCTCCCTTCGGTATTGTGTGTTGCGACTAAAGAGTAGTATTTGTAATGGAAATAATTGAAGTACAGAGTAGGCCTAGAGCAGGGCTCTTCAATTACTTTTTTCACTGGACCAGATTTGTCGGTGGTCATTGGCCACTGGGCCGGTCAGTCTCCACCAATCGTATTCATATTTTTGGGATAAATAAATGAGTATTTCATTATCATCATGCTTGAATAGAATAGAATTGGGCCTAATAACTACTAATACAATAGTTGTATTATATTCCAGCATTTTCAAGCTTTAATGCTGCAATAACATATTAATACAGAATAATAAAGAGCCTAATAATAAACTAGGACTATTCTGAACTAAACCAGAATTAAACTATCAGGGATAGTTTAATCCTGGCAGGATTAAATCCCATAAACCAGACCAAATGCCTAATACAGAATAAGAGAGTTACATGTGAGACCAGTTCATCTCAAACAACATGACTAACTCCTGCTCAGCAGCTGCTCCTCTCAGCTGATGGCTGAGTCAGACGGAGGGCTGACCAAATATCTGAGCCGCTGTTCTGTCCAGACTTCGCACCTTCTGAAGAAAGTGAAAGAAGCGCTCCTTGGAGATAGCGCGCTCATCCACATATTCAGCCTCTCTTTTACCTGTTAACTTCGCAAAGAGCATCTTTGCGCTTGTACATTTCCCACAAAGACGTATCGAATGAAGTCAGGGGAGAAAGGAAGAAAAATGCACCTGTCAGATTAATGATTCCTATGTTATTTAGTAAAGTTAGAGCCCAGATAGCGAGGTTTAGCGTGTTTACCGGTTGAACACGAGTGCTGCTGTCGGTGCAGAGCAGTTTTCCAAAACTCACGCACCATCAGGTTTATTGGCTGCTTTACAAACAAGGCAAGGCAAGGCAACTTTATTTATACCGCGCATTTCGTACACAAGGCAACTCAATGGTCAATACAAACATCCACAACGGAACTGGTGTTCCTTACCTGAACGTAGCTGGTCAAGCCCTTTGTAACGATGAAGACAACAGGGAAACATGTTGTCCATCTGCCACGGACCACGAAGAGTCCCGCTTCTGCATGGGATAATCCGAACAAAACTCTAAAAACAGGATGCACACTGTCCTTGTGCTTCGGTTTAGAAAATGTGTCTGTCCGTCCAACTATAAGCTAATGTTTTCTCAGTTTACACCGTTTTACCGAGCCATGTTTTCATTTGAGCCCGCGCTGTAGGCACACTGCTACGCAAAGCGGCGCGATTCCGGCGCAAACTATCGTGCGGGTAATGCCAAAAAATATATATTTTATGGAAAATGAGGCGCGGCCTAGAGGAAAGCCGAGGGAAGCCACACTGCGCCTTGAACTGTATTGAGTTAAAGTGTGTTACGTGGAAATCCTTTAATGTGAGTCCATTATCTGCTTTGAGTGGTGCTGCAC
Organism: Neogobius melanostomus; assembly: GCA_007210695.1. Taxonomy (NCBI): domain Eukaryota; kingdom Metazoa; phylum Chordata; class Actinopteri; order Gobiiformes; family Gobiidae; genus Neogobius; species Neogobius melanostomus. Next base: position 2,151,592 of record VHKM01000159.1, read on the forward strand.
TAAACAAGACAACGCGAAACGTGGCAGTGGGAGCATATGTTTGTGATCAAGTTTTTCTTCAGCCTATAGTGTACAAATTCCTCACTATACAGCCTAAAAGAAAAAAAATCTGGCAAATAGTGAGATTTATCTACAGGTGCAACGGTTCGGCAACGGGACACTATTTTCCAAGTATTACGCCCGACATCTCCAATCAGTGGCAGCTGGTCCATAGGGGGCGCTGGCGCCGCCCTCTCTAAAATGTTTCTAAAAATATCATCATTATCTTATATCAATAATACAAAAAAATGCATTATATTTTGCAGAAATAAACAACAAAGCCTTTCTGAGATGTATTTAAGATGGGTTTACACTGGATTCATTTATTACTGTGTGTGAATGCACTAGCTAAATGGAAGGGCGCTGGTCTGCTGTAAGTAAATACCAGCCGCTGAACTTTTGGAAAGCATGTGACTGGAGGCTTCTCTCTTAGTGGCCGCCTTAACTTTCCCAGACACTCCTACTTTGATAAGCAGCCAATTAATATTTGCTACTGAGTTTTTTGTCTGATGTAGTTGGACAACGGCGCTGTCAATCATTGTAATGTCACCCGCACGTGGATGTGCCTTGACTGTAAACAATACGAGTAGCTTTTGTGGTTAGCAGCGCTGTGCTACGAAGCCAGGGGATGAAAAACTTCTCATTTGAGAGACGGGAGAGGCTTCGTGTTGTTGCCTAAGAGGAGCTGAAAGGATTTTGTCTGACTTATGGACTTTGGCAACTTTCTTCAGTAAGAAGTCATGTCTAAACGGACTTTGGAGTAGCATGCTAACTAGCCCGTCTGCTTTACCATGGATCTATTATAATAAACGGCTTTAGCTACTGCTTGTTTATTTCAAACTTTCGCTGGGATGGTTGTCCAGGACGTGGACATTTGATGGAGTGAAGATTTAGGACCGTGAGGAGCGTGCGACAGAAGATGCGAGCGGAACGTCATTCAGTCATTGAGGAGGAGCGCAGGTGCTACGGAGAGGTCTCTCATCATCAAACGTAAGCTGCACTTTTATGTCTGACCGGATCATTTGTCTGACAGTTTAAAGTTTAAACCATAGACTGTACAAATAATAGACAACTCCTCCCAGTTTACCATAATCAGGGTTGCCAGGCTTGGGCAGCCAAACCCGCTCAAACATATCTGAAAAATATAAGGCGCAGCTGGAATTTTCAATATTGTTTACCAGTAAACAGAGCCCATGTGCTCCCGCGATGATGAGAAACCGCCCCTTTCTCCCTCTCTTATTGAAAAAAAAAACAGCTCAAAGAGCCTTGGATTTGAGATTTTGTCATTCGAAATAGTGATTTTGATCAAAAAATAAGATAGAAATAGCCAATTTTACATTCAAAACCGCAAGGCAAAAAAAAACGCGGACAGTTTTTTTCACCCGCGGAATGGCTTAAAAAAACGCCCAATTCCGCGGTATGACTGCTGACCTGGCAACCCTGACCATAATGACCACGTGCCAGGGGAAATCATGGTGGATTTACAGACTCCTCCTCCCCAGCTCTGACGAATCATGTTCCTAATAAGGGCATAAGGGCGGGATTTTCACTGTAGAATCGGCCCTTGTGTGACGTGTAGCTCGCGCAGCTCCAATGCTAGCAATCCGACCCTCATTAAGTACGAGATTTCTAAAATTTATCCAACGATAAACAGCCCGGTGCCTCTGATTGTGTCTAACCCAGCGTAATCACAGGAGGAATATCTAGCTGTAGACAGTTCCAAATTTCATTTCATTGACAGAAAAAAGATTTTAAAGAAGTACAAATTAATATCATGCTTCTATATTGTTTAGTTGTGTCTTTTGATAATATTCTCCATAAAATAATAAAATAAAATGCTCTAAAGATAACCCTCTGTCTTTTGAGGTTAAAAACAATGTTTATAAGTATCTTATAAAATATAATTGAAAGTAGGTATAGAAAACAGCGCCCCCCCCCCTGGTTTCAGATCACCAGCCGCCACTGTCCAACGTACCTGTTATTTCGGATATACAGCCGAAATCTGTCCAAAATAAATATGCAAACTTGACTTCCTTCAGCTGTGTTTGTACGCGACAGTTGACTTGAGCACAGCGGAGTCCTGTCTGAGAGCAGCCGGACAGACAGACTGACAGGGGTGTAATTATGATATTAGATCGTCTCAGTGGGTTGCCGTGAGTTGAGTCAGTAGACAATACAATAGACAAAAAGATAAGGATCAAAATTCAAACTGTTCTGACTCTGATATATTGTTTCTGGAAAAAAAGATTGCTCAACTGAGATAAAAGCTTGATTTAAGACAATATATGCTGATTTTGAGTATACTTGGACAATCATGATATGATATTGTCAAGTATGTTTTTCCTTGCCTTCAACTTTTGGGGGAACTTATTTCAAGTGCTGTTTTTCTTATCTTAAGAGTACAAGTGAATTTCTCTGATTGTAAGCAAGACAATGCTTGTTTCACTGGCAATCTTATTTCAAGACCAAACCTGCTCAAAACCATTATAAACCTCCCTTCAAACCTAACAACCCATCTGACTAACTAACTTTGGGTCAGTTTATTGTTTGTCTGGAGGAATAAGGAAGATAAATTATGAATTATGAATAATTTTACTGCCCCCTATAACACTCATTATGGTCATAATGTTTTGCCCAATCCTTTGTTGAGCTGGGCAGATATGTTGCAGCACAGCAGATAAAAGCCATCTTAAATCTGATAAAATATTTTGCCATGTCTGCCTCCTTCCCTGCAGTAGTCGGGGATTTTAGAGCAAACAGAACTCATCTGGACAGCAGGATTCAGAGCGCCATTGTGCCACACATATCGCCGGTTACGCTTGTGTACGGTCTTAATTTGTAAATCTTGTGCATATTTGGGCCCAGCTTCTCCTTTATTTTCCCCTTCTTTGAGACAAGCATATCTCTGCCACACAATGGTCCTGTTTTGACACGTTTTTCTATGCTTTGAATAGTGTTGTTTAGTCTGAGCTGCAGCAGAAGGCTTTTTGTGTAGGTAAAGTATAATTCTGTTTGACTGTTGCACTTGTTGTTGTTTTTTCTTGTTCCAAAACAAAGCACTTGCTGGATTGGAGCCACTACACCGGCCTTGGAAATTATCTTGAGGCCTGCTCTGGCCTTGTGTGTGGACTCGGATGAGGAGTACTGCAGCTCATATTGAATGCATAACGAAAATAATAGTCATCCTAGATAAGGTTCAGCTATACAAATCATTGTTAACACTCATCCTGCTTAATGTCTCAAAGCTATACTAGAAGGCTCAAGGGCAAACATGAATTACTCACATATACTGCACTAACTCCATTTTGAAGATACAGAAGATGTGGTGTGTTGCTACTGACAAAATGAAATAGTTTCATGGTAAGAACACGATTTTTACTTATTTATTACCTCTAGCTAAGCATATTGAAAACATTTTTGCTAAGCTATTGCTAACATATTAGCTGTTTGGATACATGTCATCAATGGTGGCAGATAATAGCCTACAGAGAAAGTTTATTTCAGTAATAAAACAGTGCAGAGGAAGGGGGGGGGGGGTGTTTCATGTTTTGATACATCTGTGGGGGCCAGTTTTAGACTGAAGCCCCCCCTGCGCATTCAAGGAAAAAAGGTTGGGAACCACTGGACTAGAGTAAGCAAGGCGATGCCAATGACAAGGTTAAGTCCCACTCTAATTGTAATTTCAGTGTTTGACAAAGGCCTTATGGTGCAAGGTCTAAAAAATTAGTAAGGATAACGACTTGAAAGATGGAGATTGGTTCGATATTAATCTGAGGCTACAACACAGTGTTGGAAGTCCAAGGTTGCTTTTAAACTCACTTCAGTAGTTTTGTGAAATTTGTTCTGATTTACCTGGCACTACACACTACGATGCGATGTAGACTTTCAAACTGAATTACAGAAAGGGTCAAGTAGGTTAAACAAGGCCATATCAAAAATATTGACTGGCCTGACACCAAATAAGCTAGACGTTGTCTTCTTGAATATGAATACACACGGACTGTTTTGACAAGCCCCTCAGAAACAGAAAAATAAAGAAAATTGCCAGCTCCCATCAGTGGGCCCACATGCACTTTAGTAGCCACGGCGTCAAGATAACTCTAATGTCATCTCAAGGATGAAGAGGTTTCACGCATCTAACAATCCCCTCCACTCCTGAGTGCTTATTAGAGATGCCAAATGCACTAGTGAAGAAGTATGAGGACGTTGGCTGTCAGTCAGTCAGTCAGATCAGGGAAAGAGAATTATTGTACTTTTAACGAGTCGTTTATATTCTAGAACAGAGGCTCCCAAAGTGAGGCCTGAGGTCCAAATTTAGCGCTCTCCAAGGAGAAGGATTCAGCCCTTGAGATGGTGTTTAGATTTGTAAGGAGTACCTACTTTGATTCATGCAATGTACTGAGTCTACCAATAGTTATTTGGAACACCAAAACAGTATTTGGTCATACCGCCTTTGCTATGCCCAATCCTGTCAGACCTTGGAAGCTAAGCAGGGAACGGCCTGGTCGGTACTTGGATCGGAGACCGTTTGGTAACACCAGGAAGCCTGGTGAATGTAGTGAGTGAGTGAGTGGTTGGTGGTGGTCGGAGGGGCTGATGGCGCAGACTGGTTGCCTCGCTTCCGTCAGTCTACCCCAGGGCAGCTGTGGCTACAATAGTAGCTTACCACCACCAAGTATGGAGTGAATGAATAATGCAATGTAAAGCGTCTTTGAGTGTCCAGAAAAGCGCTATATAAAACTAATGCATTATTATTAGGCCCGAGCTAGTGACACGCAGTGTCCCGCGAGGGACTAATTAAAATCAATAACGGAAACAGAAAACGCAAGAATTCACATAGCTAACGTGAACCGATATGCAAGTAACAGGGATCAGAAATTAGTGCTCCGGGAGCTCGAATTTTGGGTGGGGTCCGCGAGAGAAAATAATAAAAGATGGCTCAGTGGCGCCCCTCAAACAGGCAGTTTACATTGAGTCAATGAGACCCCGGTCGCAAAAAATGTCATCGTACAAAGGTGACACTGGCCAGGGACATAGACCATGTCAGGACATGTAAAAAATTATATTATGGCCCCGCCCTAAATGCCACAGGAAGTCGGCCATCTTGGCCCGAACCTCGAACCTTCTAAATCGTACCTCTTGAACTTCTGACCCCTGATCGCAGAGTTTCAATCAAGAGCCTCAATTTTTGCCCAAAATGTCCCAGACCCATGTGGCTTTCAAAATCATCCTTTAAATTTTGGAAATATTATTGGGCGTGGTCATGACAAGCCCGCAACTCAGAGGCCATTTTCAACAAAATTCAAAGTCTCATATCTTTCACAGACTTTGTCGGATTGGAACGGACCCAATCCGGCGCGCGTGCACATTCCCGAGCTGCACCTAACCATGTGCAAACGTAGCCACTATCGCCAAAAATGACCCACTGGCGCCCCTCAAAGGTTTTTCTTGAAAAATTCAAATAAAAAAATCGGGATGGTATGGAGTTGTGAAAATAATCATACAGGCCTTCCCTGTCATGGGGATCAACATATCAAAGAGGCATCACTCTGAGTAATGTAGTTTGGGAGAAATAAAATGGCAAAACATGGCAAAAAAAACGGTTTCCATTATTATTATTATTATTTCGTCTTTAATCTCAATTTTGACCCCCTGAACGTTAACGAAAACTCAATTTTATTTGACCTAGTGATCAGGGTTGGTGTAAAATTTACTATTTTGAAGTCTGTGAAACAAAGTGCCCAACGGCGCCCCCTGTGCATTACATGGCTGGGAAAAATTTAGTTTCACGGAAGTGAAAACAAAGTTTTATATCCTGATTCTCCATGTCACACTGATCAAAAAAGTCTATTACAACATGCCTCTATCTTGCTTAGTTTTTGTACCGCTGTGCCAAATATCATGCTTTTTCCCCGCCTCTTTGATGACAACTCAAAAGGGCATGCAAATTCCAATTGCACTCATATTTGGATCACATAAGCCCTCTATGGATCGTACTGATTAACCTGGATAATTGTGCAATTTTCACAAAAATAGCGCCCCCTACCTATACCTGCAAAATTACACTTAGACGAAAATGAAAACAAAAATTATGAGCCGATTCTGCATGTCACGCTGATCAAAAAAGTCTATTACAACATGCCTCTATCTTGCTTAGTTTTTGTATTATTAGGCCCGAGCTAGTGACACGCAGTGTCCCGCGAGGGACTAATTAAAATCAATAACGGAAACAGAAAACGCAAGAATTCACATAGCTAACGTGAACCGATATGCAAGTAACAGGGATCAGAAATTAGTGCTCCGGGAGCTCGAATTTTGGGTGGGGTCCGCGAGAGAAAATAATAAAAGATGGCTCAGTGGCGCCCCCTCAAACAGGCAGTTTACATTGAGTCAATGAGACCCCGGTCGCAAAAAATGTCATCGTACAAAGGTGACACTGGCCAGGGACATAGACCATGTCAGGACATGTAAAAAATTATATTATGGCCCCGCCCTAAATGCCACAGGAAGTCGGCCATCTTGGCCCGAACCTCGAACCTTCTAAATCGTACCTCTTGAACTTCTGACCCCTGATCGCAGAGTTTTCAATCAAGAGCCTCAATTTTTGCCCAAAATGTCCCAGACCCATGTGGCTTTCAAAATCATCCTTTAAATTTTGGAAATATTATTGGGCGTGGTCATGACAAGCCCGCAACTCAGAGGCCATTTTCAACAAAATTCAAAGTCTCATATCTTTCACAGACTTTGTCGGATTGGAACGGACCCAATCCGGCGCGCGTGCACATTCCCGAGCTGCACCTAACCATGTGCAAACGTAGCCACTATCGCCAAAAATGACCCACTGGCGCCCCCTCAAAGGTTTTTCTTGAAAAATTCAAATAAAAAAATCGGGATGGTATGGAGTTGTGAAAATAATCATACAGGCCTTCCCTGTCATGGGGATCAACATATCAAAGAGGCATCACTCTGCTCGTCACTTCTAACTCATCTACACATGTTGGTCACTGCATACTCGGCAGTGACCAATGACCTCGACAGTCACATGCGCCTTAGTCAGAGCTTTCCGACAATGTATAATATGTGGGGGTCAAGGCAACCACCCCACTTATTAAGCCCTTGCAAGTTGGCACAACAGCACCACCTGTTGGCTTATGCCTTATCACAACAGCGCCACCTGCTGGCTTAAGATGGCTTTTAAGTGGCTTGTAAGTGGCCCGCCCATCCTCCGTGAAAATAGCCACAGTTGTTCTTCTGGCAGCATGTTGGCCTCTGTCAGAGTTTCTCCTGAAAATCGTCCATTTTCCCCAAATTCCCCCTTTATTAACAAAAGCCACACTTTTAGACTCATACGTAGTTTTACTACATCTCTGTCACAGAAAGAAGCTTTAATTTGAACGTTTTTTGCTCCAATTTCAGCATTTTTGGACTGTACAATCACAGGAAGTTCAGTTTGGCTGTTTCCTGTCCGTCTCCGTGTGCGTTCCTCCTACTAAATGGGCCTGATCAAAATATTGTTTTACCCATCGAGGTTGCTGCATGGCTGAAGCAGCCTCTCAAATACTTGTCTCCCAGGCGATTTTACTCTAATTATAAAATGATTCAATTAATCGTGGCTGAACTGCTCTGCCGGCGAATCAAACGCTCAGGCCAATGAAGTATAAGACTGCCTGCAAACTTGGTTTGGCCAGTGAGGGTATGCTGGCCTGATGGTTAGAGTTACAGGTTGGCACGTGGGAGACTGGGGTTCGAATCCTGTCTGAGGAATTTTGCCTCAGTGCCCTGGTGTGCAATTAGGTAACGTTATCAGCTTGTTATCTTTTTTCCTTGTCAAAATGAATTTCGAGACATCTAAAACTACATTCTTCCTATCTAAGATTAACATTTCAGATATCCCACATGGAAGAAACCTATATAAACATATATGTTTTGATATAGGTTTTGATATAGGTTTTGAATATATGTGACATATATAAAATTGGCCGTTTCCTATATGTCATGTACATATATGTACATATATGTGTGCATATATGTGTACATATATGTACGCATATATGTACACATATATGCACACATATATGCACACATATATGTACACATATATGCACACATATATGTGTGCATATATGCACACATATATGTACATGACATATAGGAAAACGGCCAATTTTATATATGTCACATAAATATGTGTACATATATGCACCTATATGTACATATATGTACATGACATATAGGAAAACGGCCAATTTTATATATGTACACATAAATATGTGTACATATATGCACCTATATAATTTTTTTTTGTAAAATGATTAAAATCCATAATTACTAGGCAACATAAATAAAAGCCCAACATGTACAAATTTACATTATTTATTTACAATCAAATAGTACAAGAACAAAAATAAGAAAAAACTGAATAGAAAAAACAATATCTAAAATGGTAGTGTTTTAACCAAGATTAGTTAAAAACACTACCATTTTTAAGATTGGTTGTTTTAACCAATAGATCGGTTGGACACCAACCAGATTGGTTAAATTTAACCAAACTAATGGAACCATTAATATTGGTTAATACTTCTGTGAATTTAATTCTAGTACCCAAATCAAATAATGTACCAACCAAGGTTATACCTCCAGTGCTGTTTGTCTTAAGTTTAGGTTTAGTTTATTTTCAAATAAGTCTTCCGACTGCAATTCAACAATAGTACACATATGTAAAACAATTTACAAGTGTAGTTAGGGTTGTTTGTTGGTTATAACACAAAAGGCAGTATCACAAACAGTTGTTTCAATAGACTCGTCATAGTTTGGCTTTAAGCAGTCAAAACAACCTCTCAACAATTTAAAGAAAACATCTTACATGTATGCAGTGACAATAAAATGTATTATTACTTGATTTGTCAATCTGGATGCTCATTGGTTGAAACGCTATCACGTAAAACATTGTATAAAGATTACATTAACCCGGAGGTGAATGTCACTTCTGCACCACTGGAAGTGCATATTGATCGAGCTTTTATGCACTTCTGCAAAAATATTTTATTGTTTTAGTGTCTGAATACGAGAGAGTCCAGAATCTGGTCAAAACCTAAACTTGTGGAAAAGTTAATGCAAACATGTTGCCTGTATCCGACTTTTGGACTGTTTTTGGTACTTATTGCCACAGCATAAACTCCAATGCCACAATGTGATTTAAACAATCTCAACAACTTCCACAGTTCATTTATATATCAGGCAATCCCCTTTTTTGTTTGTTTTTTTCAATATTGCTTTGATAAGTCCCAGGAGTTCTTTCACCCTTGCAGTCAACACATCATATGGTGTGGTGATGCCATACACACCCTTCTGTAGGAATGTCCGAAGCAGGGAGTCCAGCAGGTAGATTACCTCCTCATAGAGGTGGCATTAGTCCTTGGCTGCCATCACTGTCTCCAATACTTGGGGCTGGCAGGTGACCCCTCTCCACCGGTTTCCTTTGATTGGCAAAGGTCTGTCCCATGCTGGAATGAGAATAGAAGCAAACAATGTTTATTGCATTTCTGGGGAACAAACAATTATTTAAGCATGCTAGCTCTAATCTCCATGAAAGTATAAATCAGGACTTTTAAGTAAGGACACTAATGTTGTGTTTCTATTAAGCCCAGTGCCAGGTCAACCCTGATACAGACATGCCAACACAAACATGGTGAAAAAGGTTCCATTCAGGTTCTGTACAACAGAAAATATACTGTCTTCTATAATAATGGATTTAAATGAAAACTAAGGTGGTTAAAGTATTATTATACTTTTGATTTTTAAATATAGATTTTAAATTCCATATCTATGGAAACGCTATGTACTGTAGTGCACTTCTATTCAGTGAACAAAGTACTCTGCTTCTCATTTGCTACATCGTACATGCAAGGGTTTTTACTTAATAAAGGACTGCAGTTGTTGTGGGCGGCATTCCCACAGATGTGGACGCTGGAATACACATCAGTGAAGGAACAACAGAACGACAGGTTTTTTCAGAGGTGCCAAGACAAATAATACAACAAAGAAGCAAATAAAAGACAACTATGAAGGACTCTCACCTCCATTCCCACCGTGCACATGGTCCTTCAGAGCCGTCCTTAAGGTCCTGCAACATACACAACACATCAACATCAGTAAAAATTATCAACCACAGAGTTTAAAACAATGCCATATTAACATATAACATTATTATTAAATGGATAGAGTAATACTCACATAGTATTATTTGTCATTATACAACTGTACAACAAAATTAAACGTACCAGATGTAGAATTAGTCCTAAGCCGCTGCGTGGAAACCTGGCGGGCTGCCTTCAGTCTCCTTTGATCCTCTGAAACGGTAGCGCCTCCTGGGTTTGTCCCTATTACAGAGCGTTGTGTCCCGCAGTGGTCAGCTCCTCCACCTCCTCCATCCTCTTCCTCCTGCGCAGCTCCTTCCACGCCACATCTCGCTCCTTCTCCTCTGACACCATTCTTCACCTGAGGGTCACAATATTTCTGTTTAATGTAAGAGTAAAATGTAAGAGGAATGGCACAACACAGCCACGCCATGAAAACATATATTAACTTGCATCAAAGGTTATTCAATTTCCTGATTGTGTAAACGCACCCATGACTCCTAGCTTTTCATTTTCTTATTTATTTCATTCAAAAGTGACATCATACAATCACAACAAATCCACCAAGCCAATACAGTATGAATGAAACGGAGCAGAGAAGAACATGTCTTATAATATCTGCCCCTTTAGTTACTTCACACTTTACATTTCATACTGTTGTCTTTTCTTTCACTACTGCCGCTCTTTTTTTGTACATTCACAATGCAGATACAACGGATGCTCATGACCAAATATACAAAAAGAAAAAGTGGATCAAAATAAGAATTGCATATAATCTTACTAACAGGAGTAAAGTTACAAATAGTACAATTGGTTCAGGAGGCACACCCTTGATTTAATTCACTGTCATCTGATATGAAAAATTATAATTGTAACTATAACACTATAACAAAAATCAACACTCAGGCTTATAGAGAACCTGCACCTTTCTACATCTGTTATATATTAACATTACATTTTTTAGCGGGCCTATAAGACTTCTATAATGATTCAAATGTGTCTAAAAACGTTCAGAACAGAAGCTGCTGTAATCGGCACTGTTAAAAACAAAACAAAAATGTAAGTAACTAACCCACAGACATTTAACCAAACCAACAGCAACTTTATTGGCGCATAATCACTGATGCTGTACACGCGCTTTCATGCATACTATTAACTAGCATAACAAGACAAAGATAGACAGTGTTGTGTTCAAAGCTCTAAGTTGTACCTGCATCTCTCTGCTCTGACCGCGGTCACACGGGTTCTCCTCTCGCCGCAGTTCCCTCCATTGTTTAGCCACATAACGTTAGCTCCTGTCGCCTTTTCCTCTACCACAAGCAGCGCTGATATCGCCGCTATGCTATTCTGGCTGAAATCGCGGGTGGCTCGTGACTACAAAGACTTGGCGTGAGAATAGTACTACACTTAATAGACTCACCGTTCAAAGTTGTGTCCAGGACCAGATACGCCGGTACCTTTCTCCTGTCGCCGCCTTCCGCCTGTTTGAATTCTTCTTCGTTTCTGACAATGGGACTAAACAGCGCCAATTTTAGGTGGTGGCCAAAAATATACAGTCTATGGGCCAAACTCATTTCTGACATGTTTTAGCCATTAAAATTGACTCAAAACACAGTGTTAATGTTTTTCAGGGACACATAACAAATTCATTCTAGATTTATTTTATTATTATTATATGCATTTGTTTATTCAATAAATCAATTTATATTGAGTTTTTAATATCTTCTATTTTCCATTTTGATTTTATTCTATTTTCAAAAACTATTTTCTTTATTTTTAAGTAGTCCCGACAGAACTCCATGTTCATGTTCCTTGGGACCAAGCTGGGTTTCTATCCTGGTCCAGCATTCTTGCAGAGCCATAGGCATGCTCTATCACCAAAGTCTTATTCTGACTGTGATCGAAATATTCTTTTTTTTTTTTTTTCAAACTAATTGAAATCAAACAATTCGTTGAACTTATAAATGTGTTAACGTTTTGGTGAAACACGTACTAACATAGTTCTATTTTAGTCTTGTTTTGGTCCTGATGTAGTCTTTTTTTTAAGTCTTCTTTTGACGCAATTTGCTGAAAAACAATTTGTGTTTAATTAGAATGGAACATATCGTGTTGAAATGGTTTAGTGAAATATTGCAATAATATAATTATCACAATATTGTACAATTTTACATAATTTGTTTAAGTTAGTTTTAGTTATTGCTTTGATAATAGAAAATATGAGCTAGGCATCATGTATGACAGTTGTTAAAGTGAGATAGGAGCTACAAAATGACTAGATCCTGCCATGAGCAACATAGGAGACATATGTTGTATGTACATATAGGGCTTATATGTGGAAATAAAGAAGCAATACAGGAGACCTATGTAGCCTGTATATGCACATATATGCACCTCAATTTTGCCTATATGTGGCATACATACGCATATATATATTATCATATATGTGCATATATGCTGTATATATGCACATATATGCACCTCAATTTTGCCTATATGTGGCATATATACGCATATATATTATCATATATGTGCATATATGCTGTATATATGCAGCATATGTGTGCATATATGCTGCATATAGGATTCATGTATGCGCATATATCCTCATATAGGTTCTTTCCATGTGGGATCTAACATATCATTCTTGTCTTCTTTGGTGGTCACCACACGGACAACCAGAGACTAAAATCCGGCCACAGCACAAAAGGCTGCATGATAATAGGCTATTCCTATAGGTATGTAAATTCTCCCAGCACTGCCCTACCCTCACCCCAACCTGTGAACATACTGTGAACACCAGTGACGTGCGGTGAGGTTTGTTGCTGGTGAGGCACATCCTATTGACTCCAATATAAAGTAAACCAAACTGCAGGAAAAAATGCAACTTGCTGTCTCTGGTATTCTCTTACTTTGAAAAAGCATTCAATAGCAACACACAGCTGAGTGTTTTGCTTTGTCCCAGTGACCAGCTCATTCTGAACATCAGACACTTGTTTGGACTCTGCGCACACTCGCCTCTGATATATGCTCTCATATAAGTAAAATGTCCTGCAAACTTGTCCTTGTTTAGCTCTGTTGGTAGAGTCACTGACTGTGGTGCGGTGGGTTCCTAGTTCAAATCCCGGTTAGGTCAACATTATTTTAAAGTATTTATTATTTTGTTTACCGTAATGCTAACTTTAATCATTAAATTATTTTGCATCTCTGGACTTTTAATACATTTGGAACTTTGGAAAAGCAGAAATACTTTATTGATGATGTAATATGTTGTTAGCTTGTAAATGAGTCTAGCAACTATTTTAAATGTGTTGGCCTAATTACTAAGTATTTTTGTAGAAAAAATGTAAATGTCAACAACATGTAATCATTTAATGATTAAAGTTAGCATTACGGTAAAAAATAAAAACTTACGAATAATGTTGACCTAACCAGGATTTGAACTAGGAACCCGCCGCATCACAGTCAGTGACTCTATCAACAGAGCTAAACAGGACAGTTTGCAAAAATGCTTGTACCTTTTAGTAGAAGCTTTTAACACTGGAGAATATGTGCTTGGTTCAGGTGGGAGTTAAGAGGTTAAAAGCAAAAGATTTTCAGTTGCTTCGGGATTTTATTCACTTTTAAATCGTTTGACTAGGCCTATGGTGCTAAATGCCAATGTTCCTAACCCTGCAAAGATAAAAAAGTGGACAAATAAATATTTTTATATTCATAACTTGGTGCTGATTGTGGAGTTGGATCAAAAGTGTCAAAGCCATACTTAAACCTGGGTCCTCCTGCACCAGAGACTAGCGCCTTATCATTGAGCTATAATCCCACCGAAGAGTTGGCCGGTCTTTTCTAAATTTGCGGGCCAAAATGAGGTCCCAGCACACCACTGCGTGATAGTTTCACGTTTTTACAATAAACTATGTTTGGAGCAGGGTAGGCTATATTTAAAGCAGAAGGTTTTCAGCTTGCTTCGGGATTTAATTCACTTGTGAATCGTTTGCTTACGCCTATGGTGCTAAATGCCAACGTTCCTAACCCTGCTCACAAGTGCCACCTGGTGGTTGTTTGGGTCATTGCAGCGTCACTGGGGGGAAATAAATAATTATTTTTTATAGATTTACCTGACAGTTACGCTTGTGTTACTTACTGTATATCTGGAACAGCATCCCAGGCTCCTGCTGCAGCCCAGTTAAAGCCTTTCCACCAGGAATGGCGCAACTGTGCATCTTTTATTAATTCATTATTTAATTATTTCAGCCCAAAGGCACCGCAACTGAGCTGGGCCACCGGGAAACGTCTCCACTCTCCAATTACCCAGCACGCCATTGCCCTCCTCTCTGCTGTAGGCTCCTTGCTCATGATAAACCTGCTTCCTCTCGCTAAAAAAAACATGCGAAAAACTTGACCGGCCAAGAGTTAGCGGGCGCAAGAGTGAGACCGGGTTGGGTCTATGGCCGAGGCGAGAGCAGGTTTGGGCGAGAGCAAGCGGGGCGGTCGCAAGGGGGGGGGCTTTCGCAAGGGGGCGCGGTCGCAAGGGGGGCGGTCGCAAGGGGCGAGGGCCTTTATCGCCGCGAGCGGCTTTAATTATTACTATTATTATTATTATTAGTAGTAGTAGTAGTAGTAGTAGTAGTAGTAGTAGTAGTAGTAGTAGTAGTAGTAGTAGTATGTCTTCAAGAATAGCACAAAGACTTCAGGATATTTAACCATTTAAGTTTCATTGTTGTTGCCTTTGGTAATTGAAAGCATTTTTATCTGATTTTCTATTTTCTTTTATATATTTGTTTTCATCAATGTTTTTTTTTTATACCTTCTTGCCTTGTATTGGTTTTATATTGTATTTTATGTTTTTATTGTATTGTGTGTGTTGCTGTAAGGCACATTGAGTAAAGTTGCTTTGCCTTGCTTAATCAAGTATTTGTTTGACACATAATTGTGTTCAGCCCTTCACCCCTAATGAGCTTCCATTTGTGTCCATCAAGGAAAAAAGCTTAGACCCCTTTGTTTTAGAACATGTTGGTGTTAATATATAATATTATACATGTTGGGCATCAATATGGGTAAGTGTCTACATGGGCTGTTTATTTGTACTGTTGACTTTGGACAGTTAGTTTTACAAATTCAAAAATCTGTCAGATCTTTGGAAACTAGGAAGAGAATCCAAACACAATGATGACATGTTTGTGTAAGCTCTCAGATATACAGAAGTTTTCAAATCTGTGTCAACTAGACTGGTTTGTTATGAATAGATGGGAGCAACATCTACGTCACTGAGAGGGTTACCGCCCCCTTTGGGTGAGACAGAAGCTTTCAGAGATCGTCTGAGAACTTATAATTTACGTATGAAGAAATTTTTTTTTTTTAACTTGTTTATTTATGTGTCAACAGTGTTTCCCACAGGTTTGAAGGAAATGTGTGGTGGTTGGACCACTGTGTAAGAACCACTAACCATTTGCCACTGTCAGACTGGGATTTAGGACTAGACTAGACTATTTCCCCCACTTTTTAAAATGGTAAATGGTCATGTTGTTTCACCTCTGGTCCCTGACCCACAGTTTGGGGACCCACAGTTTGGGAACCCCTGATTTAAAACTAACTTACACCTGCTCCTGCTTTCTGTCTTACCACTGAGAATAAGCCTGACAGTAATTCGTTTTACACCAAGCACAGAGAACCGGAGTTACTAAAAGTAACTGCACTCATGAGAACCATGTGGATTCAACTCTCCTTTGAAACAAATACAGTAGCTACGTATAACGTTTTTTCTCTCTCTTCAACTCACCAAACGACTGTCCTGGTACTCTGCTAGAGACAACTAGAAGATAGTTTAAATGAGTGTGTGGCTGATGCAGCCCCGAGTCCGCGCAGAGAAAAGATGAGACGAGCAGCGTGCAGGCGACGGTAGGCCATGCGGGAGAAAGCCGCGCGCGAAGCGAGCAGAGACGGACCGAGCGGGGACGCGAGCGGAGAGGCATTGACGCGTTGGAGTGACAGGGGGAAGGCGGTAGGTCTCTCCTGCTCATCCACCTCAGGCAGCACACGGCTCCATGTTGTGTGAGCGCTGTCAGAGCCTGTTGCTGTCACAACGCGTTCATTAATCAGCGAAACAACACAGTCATTTGACCGAGATGCGGGGGCCCTACGCAACTTGCGTTGTCTGCATATAGGAAAAACTGGGGGAATAGCTTAACACTAGGGCGCCGCATTTTAAACCCCCTTCCACGCAGTCAAATTGACCGCTGCGTGTTTTAAATAGCGTTTAAAAAAAAAAAAAAACGGAACAAAAAATTATATATATATACGAAACGCAATATGTGGCGGGCGGTGTTGATAGTAGTAATAGTCTATGTGTGGGGAAACACTGGTCAAATGTGAAAAGGATGCCATGGAATGCCTTCAGATAGTGATAGTCTGGATGTTGTCAGAAAAAGAGAGAGAGAGGGACTCTTTTGAAAAAAACGGACCAAGCTCCCTCCCCTCCCTTCCTGATTTGTCTTGGAAGCCACGCCTGTTTTCCCATGCACGCGCGAGGTCAATGGGCCAAGAAGTGACGAGGAGAGACATTATGGTGACAGTGTCAACAATGGAGTTATCCGAGGTAACGGTGCATTTATGGTACAAAATCTTAAGTAAGTAAGTAAGTGCTTTATTGTCGTTGTACAACTGTACAACGAAATAGTGTTCAGGTGTTAGTCCTGAGCTGCTGCGGCTGAGCCGCGGTGCCACTGTGTGTCAACCTGACCCGCATGACCTTGGAGGTCGGGGAAACTGTAGCACTCGGAAGAAACCTTTGTGTTTTTTTGGGGATAACACGTTTATGCAGGTAACTCTGTACTAAAATTTCAATTAAACGGGCATATCCAGTCAGTGAACATGTAGTTTTGACATTGTTTGGCATAGTTTATAGCATGTAACTTTTTGATATGCTAACAGTTAGCGTACAATTTACTGTCCGGTCCTGTCTGTCATCTTTTTTGTGTTTTAAACCACTTTAGATTTGGGCCTTATTGCTTATGTTTTATTTTTTCTAATTCTTTTTTATCTTTTTTTGTCTTCAAGACTCTGTAGGAGGATCCTCCGATGATGAATAAACCCCACCTGCAGCATCAAGCAAACGATCTCCAAAAGCATCTGTGGCCAGAGGCAGCTGGAGACCCAGCTTAGACTTTAGTGAAGAGGATTCAGCCCGTGTTCATAATCTAAGAATGCAGAGGCTACACTTCGAACGTGTAAGTCCCTTCAGACGTCTGCATAACCATTTACATCAATTGTAATAAACTAACACAACTACACTTTCTTTTGTATAGGGAGTAGGACACATACAGAATATGACTCTGGAGATCAGGACGTGTTATTCAGGGTGGAAGACAAAGACCACGGTGTTCTGTTTGACATCATCTCTCACACTGCACCTCCTGGAAGACACCCACCCACTGAAAATCAGCCCCCCGGTGCAGATGTGCCCACTGCCGGGAAATGCCCACTGATATTGAAAAAAGATTCCGCCTGCAGCCTCTAGAGAACTTCATATCTAAAGTGCCACATGTGGAGACTAATTCAGACACATTTTCAGATCCTAATGGGCACTACATTAGATTTATACCACATCAATTGTAATCTACATTTCAATTGAAGTCACTTTGCTTGGTTTTATGAGAATAAAGAATGCAATATAATAAAGTCTTGTAATTTCAAAGCACAACTAACACATTGCCTAATAAAAGCTCTTGAAATAGAAATAGCATCTCATAACTTGTCAGGAAAACATTTGTTTACAGATATAAACAAACAATGGTCAACTATTTTTCAACAAAAACTTTAGTTACAAAAAAAATACAAATTCTTGATATTTCTGTGGCAATCCGTTGACCTGTAAAAAAGCCAAGGATAAAGAATGTGTCATGAATGTATGCAATTTTTGTATTCAATATTGTGAGAAGAATAAATTAGTCCATACCATCTCCTTGGGTGTGTTGGAGTAACTCCAGGGTTGTTGGGGGCAGGGACAGCTAAAAGCAAACCCAGTTGTCTGAGGATCTCAATTTTGCAGGGCGTGGGAGTCCTTTTTTGCTGTTCAACCGTGCAGCAGCAATCATTGTCTGGAGCTCTGGAATATATGAATAGTCCTTCTCAACCTTCACTGTATAAATCCTGCAGCACCTAGACTTATTACTTTAAGGTATCTGAAATAGAGACATAATAATGCTAAAAAAGTAAATAATAGAAAAGCAATGAAGATGCATAGTTTACAAAATTATACACCCATCAGCATCCTTTTTGCAGGTCAGTGTACATGGTGAGGTCTGCAAGTTGCATTCTTATATCCATAATGGCCGGGTCATAACTGAGTCTTTTGCTGGCGTACATAAGATGACTGTGCAATGCCTCCAACCATGCAGTTGATCTACAAAAATCTTTGCATAATTTGGAGCTTCTATTGCTGGGTTGCAGGTGACATCACAGCATTCTAAAGGCCAATACTATTATATGGAGGAAAAATTATTTTGTTTTGAGGACATTTTTGGTCTTGTACAGAGAGATCTTGGACCCAGTGACTGATACTAATGATCATTTTTGTAATTCATACATTTTC
The DNA here is from genome assembly GCA_007210695.1 of Neogobius melanostomus. Lineage (NCBI taxonomy): Eukaryota > Metazoa > Chordata > Actinopteri > Gobiiformes > Gobiidae > Neogobius > Neogobius melanostomus. The sequence goes on from VHKM01000159.1 coordinate 2,170,351, forward strand.
TTTTGAGCTACGACTTGTGAAAGTATAATGCTGTTAATAGGAAAAACTGGCGCAGAATTACCTCCCCGTTGAACCTTTCACTATCCACTCTTTCTCCCGTCTTTGTTCCACTGTAGTTGTAAAACATCTGTTTTGCTGGCCAGTCTACCCAGAAAAGAAACAAAAATCAAATACATGTACAGTATAAATGCACAATAAGCATCTTTTACAAAACTCACAATTTTACTTACTGCATGTAGCCTTTTGCCCACGTTCTTAGACCCATGCCACATATGTGTGCTCCACACCACTGTCTTTGTATATCCCATTTCCTGTGTCAGGATTATAAATTCAAAAATTAAAAATATAATTGCTTTAGACAAGTTTCATAACATAAATACGATGACACTTACTTAAAAGAGCAGAAATCTGTGAGTGGGCATCAGTACACACTTCTGTAATGTGGACATCTCCTGTGTCCTGCTCACTTATGTACTGAAGGTCATTCAGATCTGTTTTCTTCTCAGAGAGGCCCCGTCCTGTGAACACAGAGTGGAAAAATTAACATTATGTAGAAAGTTTACATGTTCTGTTGCATGTATGTATTTATGTAGAACAGGACTGGATTGGTTTAAACTTGTTTTGTAAACACAAGCTCAAATCCTCACAGTGTGGTTGTACTCCTCCTCAGGAATACCAACTGATGGTAAACTAAACAAAAAACATTATTTTAATTTCACTGTCAATGACCAGTGTGACAACTATACAGATACCAAACATGTTTTACTTACTCTGCAGTTCTTGAAGAAGGGGCTTCCTCTTGCTCCAAGACATTCACACCCTCTTCAAAATTGTTATCTCTACAAATACAAGAGAATAGCAGTTTATGAATAATTCCTAAACCAATTGATTGTGATTTTGTGGTGTTTGGGTGTCTGTTTTTCCATGGCTAGCATCAGTAAGGCTGTGCACACCATTTCATTAGACTATTATCTTCAATCCACTACAGTTCACACATTGTTGGGGTATGGGGCTTTGAATTTCAATACAAATTTTTGTCTGCCCTTTACTGTGGTGTTGAGTGCTAATCTAATTTACAAAAAAACATTCTTACCTCTCAGATAAGTCCCTGTGGATGCTCGATAGTGTTGGCACAGCAATGAGCAGGAAATAGTTGTTTTTTTATATATAGGAGTAGATGTTGGAGCTCCTGATCCGGTTTGGTAACTGGAAACATAGTTATACATATTTACACAAAATGTAACAGCGACATTGTTCAATTCTAATAAAAAATTCTTACAGAGTAAGCTATATTTTGAATTGCATTTCCTTTAAAAAACATATGTAGCCCGCTGGCCCTCAATCATTATCATACAATAAACTTCAGATGTTAGCACTACATTTAGAGTTTGGCATTAGACCTACTGCATGTCTCCAAATCTCAATGTCAGTATGCACAGAAATATACATAGTCAAGACACGTGCATGTAAAGTTGTGAAAAACATCCGTGGTGACCAGTGTCATTGTTTATTTATAACGCGATGCATGTTCATAGTTAGCTAGTGTATTAGCGCTTAGAATTGCAAAAGCCTAACCATGACGGACGCACTAATTCAACAAATGTCGCCATGAATACTTCAAAGTGTCATGCATTTACCTTTACATAAGAAACGTTGCCAACTCTTCATCCGTTCTGTAGTTGAGCTCACGAAGCTCCGTCCATCTGTTGAACGACTCTCCGATATAAATTCCACATCTATCTTGCATTTGTTTTTTCTGCTAGATGGGCTTTTGAACCATTTGAATTTCTTTTGAGAAGTAGCAGGCAGTCGTAGCTTCTGTTCGTGTGCAGGTTGTTGTTGCAGCGGCGCTCGGGCGTAATGGCGGATCCAGGTACCTACAGCCTACAGCGTGCACGATGTGTCAATCATCATCTTACTCGCATTTTTCTGGTTAACGCCATCGGCAAGGGGACTCTTGAGCAGTTGCTGAGATCAGAGAAGGAGGGACTTAACAAAATATAATAATAAATATTTTTACTTACTTTATATCAAACTGTAAGGCCAGGAGGTCAATTTTGTACATTTCTTAAAATTTGTAATACATTTAGACATCCAGACTATCACTTTAACTGAGAAGACGGTAAACCTTTAAACTGAGCAGTTTTAGATTGTGAGAGCAATATATACACGGTTCATTCAGCAACTAATCTACTAGCTGCTATTGCTAACCTAATGGGTTGGCTACGTTTTAAGACCCAGAATCATGAATAAGGCCTAAAGCGTTTAATCGGGCTGAATATTTACCAAATAAAGAAGTCACAAAGGACATAATACACGGCCGCCGTGTGGAGCTATTTCCCCAATAATGAGCCCTGACATGGCCTTGACAGATAATGGCAATTGATAAACTAGCTCATATATATTTGCAAATAGCTCCCGATCATTTTCTGACAGGGAACTGATGTGTCCGCAAGCAAGAATTGTCATTTTCCTGTCGTTCTGATCACTGGCTTGGAATATTTTATCCCCAAAACGAGAAATGATCCCAGTACACCCATGTTATTTTCTCCGTTGTTTTCACCCAGAGGCGGCAGGGACTCAGCAAAAGTGCCCGAATGCTGCTCCCATCTAAGAAGTAGTAGTTGCCACTCATCCAAGATGCTTTTTCAGTTCTGGAATGGGTGGAACCAATAATAAAGTGAACCCTCTCCCTTTTTCAAACAGTGCTTTGTAAGTGTGGTCCGTGTTAAAACAGCCGCTTTGAAGTGTAAGAGCTTCTCTTTTTCTAATGAGGCAAATCAAAATCAAAATATGATGTGCTAAATGTATGATTGATAATGTGTAAAGTTAAATCACAAACGGGTACGTTGTGTGTTTGTGTGCATGCTGTGTTCCTATGCTCTTATACTTTGCTCCTTGTAACATGTTCCTTTGTACTATTGTGATATGTTATTTTTTATTGTAATGATTTCGGGGGTGGGCGCTCATAAGCTTTTGCTTCGGCCCACTCCTTTTGAGCAGAACTTCAACTGCTCAACTAAACAAATGAACTACTGTTTAAATACAGACTGCTGCTTAGAAAGAACTAGTTGCTAAAGAAGCCTCTTGGTTTGAGAGACAAACGTACTAAACACTACGATAATCCAGTTGAGATAAAGGCTAGCGAACCTTTCTTCACAGAAAACATGTACAGCAGAGAGCTTACTCAAACAAAAAATATTTCCAGTACTGAAGTTCTCCTGGCCTGAACCATCCTGTGGAGAAAGAGGGTTACATGCCATTAGCCCCATCCTGTTGTTTACCATAAAACTAGTTTTGTGTCATTTCAATAAAAATGCCATTGTTGATCTGTTGTCACCTCTCTCTGAAATGTTGATCAGAAAGTTAATCCGGTCTGACTAATGTGATGTTAAAGTAATACTTGCTTTGGTTATGTGCAATTGTAGATGATGACACGCGTTCCCAAAAGCGGCCCTTTAGTTAATCTGCATAACTTCAATATTCATAATAGCCTTTCTCAGATGTAACCACCGGCACCTGCCCAGCAGCGCCATTTGGCTGCAGCCGCTTTATTGTCTCTGAGCTGGATCCAGGCTAGTGATTTTGCATACTTGATTTGGGAATTTTAATACAGCCGCTTAGTAAAATATTCATCCTTTTGTTTTACATCTCATTATCAGCTGTGCATTAGTCATAAACGGATCGGGCTGCTTCAGTGGCACATTCTCTTTGACACTGCGAGCTGTTGCTGATGTTGTGTGCGACCCACAGTGTCACGTCAAATGCACGGATAGGTGACAGAGGATCACAGGTGGAGATGTCTCAGGTGAAAAGTCTTCTGGTGTTATTTTAACCTTACGAAGGCGGGACTAAGGGAAGGGGAGAAAAAACTATTGAGACTTTTATAAACATTATATTGGAGTTACAAGTTGTGACTGAGCGCATTTGTTTAAGTATATTATTGAGTTATTAAATATAGAACAATTCTCATTAGTAGCAATACGTATGATGTCTGGTTGCATCTTCAAAAGAAGGGTTGCAGTTTAGTGCTACCAACACTTTTACTATAATCTTAACTGAATTATGCCATGGTCTTTTATTTACCCGATTTATGGTCAAATTAAGACTGTAAAAAACGACCTACAAAAATTTTCCCACAAGTACAAGATGTTAGTAACACCAGTTTTATATATCCTTTTCTTTTTCACTCTCACCTTTAGGATCAAGCAGAAAGTCAAGTTTTTTTGCCCATATAATGCTCCAAACATGAACTTAGTTTTATTACTTGTTGAAAATTCAAACTGTTAAAAAGAGTTAAAACAAAGTCAGAGAAAAGGTCGGTATGTTAAATATTCATCAGTTCAAGTTTGAGCGGTCCAGGAAGTGTCCTTGTTTGTGAGAATGTGCTTGCACCGACATGTGTGACCCCCGGCGCTTCAATTAATCAGAATAAATAAAGTCTAGTAATCTAGAGGGATTGAAGAACATTTGGTGTTTGTGTTATTATACCGTCGAGCAGGGGCTGGCATAAATTATTGAAAACCAGGCTGTGACAAGAAGTCCTTGAGATACCTACTGATTTCAAGAGGCGAGGACAATGGGAGATAATAACTGAAAAAAGAGAGGACACACAAGCTGTAATCTTGGTTTACATTGACGAGTGATTATTTAAAATACCAGGTTTAACTAAATTGTTACACTTACTGTAAATATTGACTCAAAAATATATTAAAACATCATCGTCATTAAACATTGAGGTAGAAACCAATTTAATGTCCGACAAATCAAAACCACTGGATCTTCCTGACTCGGTTAAACCGATGTTTCATAATTAAACAGACTTTATAATTGTTCTATTCCTGTTTTTTTTTTTTTATCAACTACAATTTGGCAGTGATTGCCTGATGACTTGTGCACTGTCAAGTGCCACTGCTTAAGCCCTGAGGAAGGGACCTGGTTGGTCATGAAGACAGTAAGGCCCAGTGGTCTGCAATAGTCTTATACTGTATTTATAGTGGCAATAGACAAAAAACATTATGATACCGTATGTAATGATAAAAATAAGTAGTATTTGCTGTTTTAACTGTTTTTTTTATTGCTTAAAAGATAAAGATGCATCATATAGACCCTTTAACTGCTGACATCATCAGTGACATCAGCTGGAGGCAGGAAGTGATCAAAAGAAATAAGATTAAACTAAAACTAGCGATTTTAAGTGTAAAACTACAACTGAAAAATGTGGTCCTGTTGTGGCTTAAGGTGCAAGAACAAGAAGAATGACATTTGAGACGATAAAATAAGGTTTATCTGATATTTCCAAAAACAGTTAGACATTTGTTTATCGTTACTATGACAACAGCTACAATGGAAATAGATAGGAATCGAGCTTCCTGCCTCCAGCTAAGCCCGAAATGTTTACAAACAATTAAAGGGTCTATAGTACACTTTATTTGAAACAAAGCCAACAGGTTTAAATTATTTGTGTTTGTTTTTTTTACCTTAACTCCTATACTTTAATATGTAACAGTATATTTCTTAAGATTCTGTTTTGTAATCAATGACACGTAATTGTGAATAAATGAATGTGTTAAACCAATATGAGCAATCCAAATAAAAACGTGTAAATGTCTATTTCTCATTAAAAATAAACAGCACGTCTGACAACACACAATGTCTTCATAATGTGAAATGTTGTCACACTAAAGACTTGTGTGTCATATAATGTCAGACATGTAGTATGCGTTAAGTGGTGCAGTGATGATGGTTTAGACAGGCTGAGGGCAGGGACGCGCCAGCCACGCATCTGCCTCTTCCAGCTCTTATTGTGTGGATAAAAACATGGCAGCTATAGAGCCAGCAGGGACACAACGCAGCAACACGTGAATTATTCAGAACGAGGTACCTTCATTTTAATGACTGAGGACAGGAGGGGGATTGGAGATTGTCATTCCTCTTTTCAATCAAACCCTGTGCAGAAAAGCCTTATCTAATTTAACAATGAGTTAAGTTGTGTCTATTTTGAACAGTTAAAATCCTCTGAATACCATAACCGCCAAGCAACGTCCACCGCAGGAATGAAAATAATGTAATGTATGCCTTGAATATTTGGTGCATGTAGCCAGAGGTGGGTAGAGTAGCCAAAGAATAACATTACTTTGACATAATTTGACTCAAGTAGAAGTAAAAACTAGTGGTCCAAACATTTACTCAAGTAAGAGTAAAAAAGCACTTGGAGAAAATGTAACTTGTGTACTGTGAGTAACTGAGTGTAAAAGTCTGATTCATGTTTGACTAGTGACATAAATGATGAGAAACAAAAAATACCGTATACAGTTGTGCTCAAAAGTTTACATACCCTGGCAGGATTTTTGATGACTATTTTTCAAAGAATATTAAAGATAACACTAAAGTTTTTTCACTCATAGTTACTGGTTGCGTGAAGCGATTTGTTAAAACGAATTTTTAAATCATAATGAAAAAAGAAAGTGCCAAAATTACCCTGATCAAACCTTTACATACCCCAGTTCTTAATACTGTATTTCCCCCTTTAACATCAATGACAGCTTGGAGTCTTTTGTGGTAGTTGAGGATGAGGTTCTTTATTTTTTCTTATAAAGCAGCCCATTCTGCACGTTTGAGCTCTACTCACAGTGGTTCAATGATATTGAGGTCAGGAGACTGAGATGGACACTAAAGCCGTCGTTCCACTTAGCGTGACCCGGCCGCGCATGCCACGATCTACGTGCACGTATCGACACAACCCCGCAGACCTTTCTGTTTCCACCACACACACACATGCATTTGTTGTAGGCGGAGCCGCACAGAGGAGCACGCTGTACAGATCGTCATTAAAAGTTTTGTAAGCCGCGATGAGAACAAATGTGGACAAATGCTGTCATCTGGTGGGAGTTATGGAATCATTCAGAGGAGCCAAGCTGTATTAAAACAGAAAAGAACCACTAAATACAACTATGAAGGTAAGCTACATGCAACTGTTATGCTAACACCAGCTAAAGCTGCGCTAACAGCGGCTAAATGCTATTATCGGCAAAATCCCCTTTTAGTACAGCGGTATGATGTTGTGAAATATTAAATCCGTATGACCTGCGTGTCAATAGTGAGGGCTGTTCACTCTCTCGTTGCCAATCAGAGGCCAGCAGTCTGTTCACGTCACATTAGACACGGGTTAGCCCGCTTTGGCCACAGCCAGAGGTCGGTCCCAAAACCTATACCTGGTCAGACCAGTTTGGCACTGGCCTTTGTTATGGAAAAGCTGACAAAGCGGGTGAAAGAGCCATTCGGCTGACACGCGCCTGCATGTGGAAAAGAGCCTTAATGGGACCTTCCCTTTATTCTGCTGGAGCCAGTGGCATCAGCAAAATACCTCCATATTTCACAGTATGTATGATGCACTTCTCTTTATAGGCCTTGTTGACAACAAAAAAGTGCACCACCAAGACAGCCCAGGAATTTACAGGAACTGGAGGCTTTTGCCAAGAGGAATGGGCCGTTTTACTATTAGATTATATACAGAACCTTCTCCACAACTACCACAAAAGACTCCAAGTTATCATTGATGTAAAGGGGGAAATATACAGTATTTTCTTTTTCATTATGGTTTAAACATAGCAAACTCAGTTGTTTCACCATAAATGGCTTCATACAACCACTACTGTAACTATGAGTGAAAAGCTATGAGTGAAACTTTTGTGTTATCTTTCATATTCTTTAATAAAATAGTCAGAAAATCAAACATTCTGCCAGGGTGTGTAAACTTTTGAGAACAACTGTATATCAAATACCATAAAAACATATCACAAGAAATCATCATGAAGAATTGAGTAACTAAACACAAAATACATCTAGTTTACGCATCAAAATAAAGGTTTGTCACCTAAAGAGTTACTCAGAGGCACGAGTCACTATTTTGTCTTACCCAAGTAAGAGTACAGATACTTCATTTTAATATTACTTAAGTAGAAGTCAAATTGAGAAAGAAAAAAACTAATTGCAAAAGTACAGTTACTCCAAAAAGTTACCTAGATACATTGTCGTTTATGCAGATTTTTATGTCTTGTAAAAGAGTATGAAACCATACGGTCAAATGAAGAAGACCCTCATCAAAGTCTGAGAAATCCCAGTTTGATTTTTGTCCCCGAGCTGTAAACACGCGCTAGCTTCACCCAAATATAATCACGATCATTAGTTTGGAGAAATCATCCACTGAAACATATCAAATTCTCTGCCTGTGAGCCAAACTGAATATCCCAAAATTATCATTATGTGACTTCTTTTTAATCAGTTTCACTTTCTGTCTTTTCTGTCGATCTTATTCAGACATGATTAACCTATTGTTAAGCCAAATGAAGAGCTGTCTCTAAAATGACATCAGCATTTTGTTCCTTACATTTACATTTTTACATAATGTTAGATCAGTATTCATAGTAAATAAATAGCTTTTTGTTTGTTCTTTGAGTTGAGAGGATAAACTAATAATAGTTATTATACTGTACAGTATACAGTAAATTAAAGCCCTAGTGACTGTTTATTTAATTATTTCTAAATGGAAGTCGTGTATTTGCTTTATTCAGAAATGCTGTTCTATCTGACCCAGCGCTAAGAAATTACAGCTCCACAGCCTTAAACAAATCTTTACAGTAAATAATTCTTAACACACAATTAACTCTTCTTCCACCACTCCTTGTTCATTATAGAGAAGAGCTCTGGCAATTATTTGTGTAGCTTCAGTAATGCGGTCTTTGTCTGGCACCGCAGTTTTACACATTGGGAAACAGCAAAAAAACTTGGTGAATTTGTAAATTAATGCCTGGGAAATGAACGTTGATCTCACAGCTTCGTGCACACACACAAAAAAACAACAAAAGTTATGCCTCATCTCAAGTGTAAATATAAGCCTTATAGTGTCACTGCCGGTTTCCCGACTACATTTTCATATCGCAAGCATAAGCACACAGGCTGATTTACCGGTGAAAAGCACATTGATTGATGGTTTCAGAAAAATAGCTACATACAGAAATAACGTGTTTTTCCAAAGCATTAACGTTTTTTTTCTTTTTTTCCCCACAGGTATTGAAGTGAAGGGTAAACGTGGTATGTACAGTGGGGAAAAAAATATTTAGTCAACCAACAATTGTGCAAGAGAAAAAAAAATTCAGAAAATCACATTGTCTGATTTTTTATGAATTCATTTGCAAATTATGGTGGAAAATAAGTATTTTGTCACCTACAAACAAGCAAGATTTCTGGCTCACACAGACCTGTAACTTCTTCTTTCAGAGGCTCCTCTGTCCTCCACTCGTTACCTGTATCAATGGCCCCTGTTTGAACTTGTTATCAGTATAAAAGACACCTGTCCACAACCTCAAACAGTCATACTCCAAACTCCACTATGGTCAAGACCAAAGAGCTGTCCAAAGACACCAGAAACTAAACTGTAGACCTGCACCAGGCTGGGAGGACTGAATCTGCAGTTGGTAAGCAGCTTGGTGTGAAGAAATCAACTGTGGAAGCAATTATTAGAAAATGGAAGACATACAAGACCACTGATAATCTCCCTCGATCTGGGGCTCCACACAAGATCTCACCCTGTGGGGTCAAAGTGATCACAAGAACGGTGAGCAAAAATCCCAGAACCACACGGGGGGACCTAGTGAATGACCTGCAGAGAGCTGGGACCAAAGTAACAAAGGCTACTGTCAGTAACACACTACGCAGACAGGGACTCAATTCCTGCAGTGCCAGACGTGTCCCCCTGCTTAAGCCAGACATGTCCGGGCCCGTCTGAAGTTTGCTAGAGAGCATCTGGATGATCCAGAACAGGACTGGGAGAATGTCATATGGTCAGATGAAACCAAAATGGAACTTTTTGGTCAAAACTCAACTTGTCGTGTTTGGAGGAGAAAGAATGCTGAGTTGCATCCAAAGAACACCATACCTACTGTGAAGCATGGGGGTGGAAACATCATGCTTTGGGGCTGTTTTTCTGCAAAGGGACCAGGACGACTGATCCGTGTAAAGGAAAGAATGAATGGGGCCATGTATCGTGAGATTTTGAGTGAAAACCTCCTTCCATCAGCAAGGGCATTGAAAATGAAACATGGCTGGGTCTTTCAGCATGACAATGATCCCAAACACACGCCCGGGCAACGAAGGAGTGGCTTCGTAAGAAGCATTTCAAGGTCCTGGAGTGGCCTAGCCAGTCTCCAGATCTCAACCCCATAGAAAATCTTTGGAGGGAGTTGAAAGTCTGTGTTGCCCAGCGCCTGCCCCAAAACATCACTGCTCTAGAGGAGATCTGCATGGAGCCAAAATACCAGCAACAGTGTGTGAAAACCTGTGAAGACTTACAGAAAACGTTTGACCTCTGTCATTGCCAACAAAGGGTATATAACAAAGTATTGAGATTAACTTTTGTTATTGACCAAATACTTATTTTCCACCATAATTTGCAAATAAATTCATTAAAAATCAGACAATGTCATTTTCTAGATTTTTTTTCTCATTTTGTCTCTCATAGTTGAGGTTTACCTATGATGAAAATGACAGGCCTCTCTCATCTTTTTAAGTGGGAGAACTTGCACAATTGTTGGTTGACTAAATACTTTTTCCCCCACTGTAGTGGTTGCAATAGCAGCAATAAATGCTATTAGGTTAAACAGAGTAACTCAATATGTACAATAAGTAAAAGCAAAAACCTTAAGGGCCTGAATTATAACAATAAGGAAATAAGAATAAATAGAATAAAAATAAAAATGAGAACAGACTAGAATATCCAGGTGCAAAGTTTACAGTTCTAGTGCAGGTTGTCAATAAGTGACGCTAGTACAGAGATTATTGCACGTAGTTTTGCAAAGGGGGGTTATTGCACATGTTACTTTAGAGTCTTGTTGTACAGTCTGACAGCAGTGGGGATGAAGGCCTTGCGGTAGCGCTCCGTCTTGCACTGAGGATGTCTCAGTCTTCCACTGAAAGAGCTGCTCAGCTCCTCTACAGTCCCGTGCAGTGGGTAGGGGTGTCACAATTTCAATTTTTTGAGTCACACTTATTGTGAAAGAAAATATTGCGATTTTACGATTATTCACGATTATCGACCGAATGAAAGGAAAGAACTGATATTTTCAGTTTTTGTCTTTAAAAAGTTTTTTAATACTTGTAAACTTCACTGTTTCTAAAATTAAAAATGCTTTAAGATTGTTTTGCATTAAAATAAATAGGCCTACATTGAATAATACAAAACAATGTCATGTTTACAAAATGACTAAGGAGACTCTTTTGAACAGCTGATTTCCACATGTGTGCGGTTTCACTTTCATTTCTGTTACGCTGAAGCAGAGCGGAGCGCCTTAGCTTTTTGTTTACATCCTGAGCCAGTTGTGGCGGCTATTGCCGAACATTTGGACAACTTTTTTGGGGAATTATGCAGTTCGTTACCTTGACCTGGACATTTACAGCAAAGGATTATCTCCTAGATGTAGTTTATATTCGATGTAGCCGATATCAGCGCCTTTTGCGGCACCTTTCTGACGACAGGATTTGCATAACGGATGTCCATCGACAACAACAACGCCTTGGTCATCTTTTGGATCCTAAAGAGGTCCCACTCTGCTGACTTCAATCGTTTTTGAGTGGATACAACACTGGAGAGAGTGTCCTTCTGCCTTGCTCAACTACAGGTGAGTTTACGAGCTGTTTATGGCGTGCAGAGGCTCGTATGTCAGCATGAAAAATTTCTGCTGTTAACCGTGGCTTCTGAAATTCTTATGGATACCTACCGCATCCTTTTATAATCGTGGTAATCATAAAACCGGTTAATCTTGACATCCCTAGCAGTGGGTGGGAGATGTTGTCCATGATGGAGGTGAAACTATTGTCCAAAATGGCCTTGTCGAAGCGCATTAAATCATCTTGAGTATTTGTATCTTTTAGCCATTTGGAAATTCTCTCCAGAATATGGGGAGCACAAGAAATGATCCTACGCGGCAACAGCTTTAACAAAGGTCCAGACAGTTTGTGCTTGCCTTTGTGATTAATGACAACACGTTTTTATTGCACACACCCTCTACCGGTTTGGAGCGGAAACTACTACAATATGGAATCATTCACATAACTGCACTCTTAGCCGCGGTCTCTGCCCACTTTCAAATTGGCCACCCACATGTTCAAACTGTCAGCATGCTCTCATTACAGCTATATTATACAAGACTATTCTTCTTGTGCAAAAAACAAAACAAAACTGGGTCAGCGCATTACATCACTGCAAAGGCTGCTAATACTTTGATGAAGCGGGTCATTTGCACATATGAGGCAAGCAGGAAAAAAGCATTAAGAACAGTGCAGGAGTGAGAGGGACTGATTGATTACCTCGTATCGCAGCTAATATTTCTGTAATGAATCCTGCCTCGCTCTTTCGGTACACAGGCAACAATTTCTTGATGTCGTCTTGTATCATAAAAACATCCCATTAGGTTCTACTTTTCATTAAACACAAGTTGAACTCGAAATTGTGTCAAGAAATCTTAAAATCGTAAAATCTATTCCAAGTCTCGGATATATTGCGTTTAAAAAGCTGGAGGGAGAGTGGAAAAAGCACGCCTCAAATGTCACTCGCAGTGATGTTGGCGACGTTCAGCATGCGGCTGCCAATCACACTCGGACAAACAAACAGATAAACAAAACAAAACAAAAAAAGTCTTGTTGTAATGTCAACCATCAACACAAGATTCAGCAGCAGTGGGAATCCATTTGGGTAAGCGGCTTAATGTAAAGCACTTGCAACTGCTACGTCTGCAAAAAAGGCAAATTATCTCGAACATCTTTCTACCCTGATTGCTGCAACTGTCTACAGCCACTAATGCTAAAACTGCTACTAAAACAAGTAGCCTTTCCCACTTTTTTAAGTACAACATTGAGCGGTATAAAGTATACTGCATTTCAGACATAGCTATAAAGCATACAGACAAAAACAGTCCAAACAACTCTGACAGAAATACAAGAGCAAGCATTTTAGTTGTTTTTAATTGTTTTGTTTTTTTAGATTTTGCCAAAGGTGACCAGTTTACTCCGTGTTTATTTGACTTGGTTCTTCCCACCTTTTAAAAATCTCTTCGATAAGCATCTTCACTGGAAGAAATAGGTTTTCCCAGCCTTGTTTCTGCTTTTGAAGACAGCATTTAATACGTTCAAAAGGTAATTGCATCTCGATGTTACTGTAGTCAGCCAACTCTGATAGAGGGTATGCAGCTGATATCACAGCATGAAAACTGAAGTCAGCCGAGTGTCAATGTCTAGTTATGACATTTATTTGTTTTAAAACTCTGAGGATTCTGATGTTAAGTGCACATCCTCTACAGACAACTCATCGCTAAAACTATACCTGCTACTGCTAATAAATGATCACACGAACTCCCATGAGGAAAGAAAATCCATCAGTTTATGACAGAAAGAAGAAAAAGCATTGAATATCATAAAAAGTACAAGGAATGTTTGGCTACATAGCCAAATAAAAGAGATGGAAAAAACGCAATTATAGTGGCTGCCGACAGACCTAATACATTCAGCGAATGGCCTCTAATCAAAGTCTGAGCTTAAATCAGAAATCACTGTTTGATTTCGTCCCAGAGCCCAGAGCTGTCTTATCTCTAACACGCACTAGCTTCACCCAAATTTAATCACGATCATTAGTTTGGAGAAATCATCCACTGAAACATATCAAATTCTCTGCCTGTGAGCCAAACTGAATCTCTCAAAATTATCATTATATGACTTCTTTTAATCAGTCTCACTTTGGGTCTTTTCTGTTGGTCTTATTCAGACATTAATAATCCATTTGTTCATAAGCCACATGAAGAACCGTCTCGAACACGACATTTGCATTTTGTTCTTAATCTATTTTATACGGCTGTATTTTAGACTTGATGAGAATGAAAACTTGCTTTTACATTTGTAACCACTGCAATACAAAATCAAGTGCCAACATGATCATTTTCATTCAAACAGAACCCTCAGCGTTCCAGTTATTGAGTGTGAGAACAAATTGCGATACATTTGCACCGCTCGTGCCTCACAGCAAGTCCTGGCTTTGATTCCCACCTGAACGGGGCCTTTCTGTGTGTAGGTTTCCTCCGGCTACTCCGGTTTCCCTTACCACTAAAAATATGTACAATAGGTTTCCCTCTGGGGCCAGGACTCCCCTGAAAAAAGAGATTCCTGATCTCAGTGAAACTTGGTTAAATGAAAAGTCAAATAAAAAACAAATACATTTCATAACAAAATCTTGGCTTCTGTTATATATATACTTATACTAACTTTAATACTTCATGATTATGTATGTTTATTTTTATTCTGACAACTCTGTCTTCAGCAAATACAAACTTTTCATATGGGTATTACTTTCACAAATTACACACGCAATACAGCTAAAACTATGAGGAAAATCTCAGTAACGTTACCAAAGAAATCCGGTCCCAGCCATCCATCTGTTACAACACTTTTTGTGACTCCACTTTAAGTCTAAGCGATTGGTCTTATTCACCATTTATTAACCTAGTTGTCTCCAAACTGTCTCGGAGATGACATTTGTATTTTGTTCCTGGGTCTATTTCAATTTCAAAAGCGCACTTTCAAAGAGGACCGTAAATGAAGACAGTTACAGGGAAGACAAGGTTCTGATCCGTCTTTGGAGTTGCATGACAGCCACTGCCAACACTTGTTTAATGTGGAGCTCAGCCCACATACGAACATGACAAAGGGGCTAAGAGGACACACCAAACACAAGATAAAAAAGTATTGTGTGCGAAGAGTCGAATGGTAAAAATAGCTTACAGATTTAATAATGTAGAAGATTGAGAATTGGATAAATTATATATGGTCATAGCCTGAATTGCGCTCCATAATTAATGCTCACAGCTCTACATAATGTACCAACCGTCAACATGTGAAGTCTGTTTGAAAAAATGATACGAGCGAGATGAGCCAACCACTTAAGGGCAGAGATAAAGGAGAGGCCCATTGTCACCTCACCACTTTCCCTATCTTTTTCTTTTTTTTTTTACTTTAAGTGCAATTGAACTGTCACAGAGAATCTTAGGATGCCTCGAGGGTCCGCAAACCCCAAAAGGTAAAAGGGGTGTTATAATGCCAAATGTCACTGCAGACTTGACAAATGTGCCACGAAACAACTCAAAATTGCATAGAAATGATGGATAATGGACACTTTGCTGAGGGCTTCCAGGTATAGAGGGAAATGTTATTTGTATTTTTATTTGAGCCTCCTCCTTTTGGAGCAGAAGGGGCTCGGTCAGTAAAGGTAAGGTTCTATTACGAGCACAAGCCCATACTCTCTCAGATGAAAAATGTTGGCCTGGGGTATCAAGTGTCTCAAGTCTGCCGTCCATACTCCTATTCGGCTAAAATTCTAAAGTGTACGATGTCCATGGAGCGCACATTACTCCTAAAAGAAACAGAAGAAATTAAAGAAACGGAAAGATTCAGGAGAAAGAATACGTTATAACTTTCAGGGTTCATTTATCAGACACTAGGCTTAGAAATGTTGAGATCGTTACCTTTACATGTTACAGCCGCCATCTGCAGGCCGTCATCAGAAGTATCACAGTCGTGCAGTGAGGTGTCACTTATCAGCTGCTCTTACTTCAGAGGCGTGACCAGTCTGAAGGTCCCAACAGGTCCGTCAGAGATCAGGCAACTACTTGAAGCAGAATTTATGATGATCACACGAGTAAGGATTTACACATTTGTGGTTTATTGCAGACTTTTCATCAACAATGAGCTGTAGGCGATTGTTACATGCTAACGGGGTAATCTCGAATAATTGTCCACCTGCACAGATAATGTCCCTGGGGAGATCCTGGTGTAGACCATGGGGGTATAGTTAAAGATCCATAGGGCATGGCGGTAGCAAAGAGTGACTAGATAGCCTCCAAACAGCAGGTATTTTCAGGCAAGAGCTCCTTCGGTGTGGACACAGAGCCAATGAACTCTCAAAGGTTTGTCTCCAAAGTCACTTTCCGAGTCAGACGCAGAATCAAATCATATCCTGGGTGGCCATTGTTCACAAAGTGATAAAGCGTAGCTCCTTTCCAACAGTAAAATTAAAACGCAGTGAAAATCGATCGTAGTTTCAACATGTGAAGGAGAGAATGTATGTAGCAGTGTTTAGTTGTGATGATAGCACAATACAGGGTGCTGAAGGGGGCGTGTCAGAAAGGGTCAGGGCTTCTTAAAGAGACAGAGGCCTATTTCAAGACGTTCGCTCCAGCCATTTTGCGAGAGCAAATTTATTCAAGGCAGTTATTTTAATTTACTGCATTTACAGACAAACATAAGTTAGGATCATCATTGTAGTGTGCTATAGACTGGTATTATGTGACTGAAAAAAGCATAATACCCCCTCTTTAATTGTGAACAGAGAGATCCACATACACACACAGGCTATGCCATCTAAATGTACTTTATTTTTATTTTTTTACGAGTGATCTGATGGTGTACAACATAGCTAATCGATCGCTAATTTGACAGACGGAAATTTACCCACTATATTTAACATCAACACCGTTTTGGAACTTTTCCCTGTGATTATAAGACAAATTCAAATGATTTAAAAAGTGAGGGTGTCTGTGTCGGGCTGATCCCAGGTCCTGTCATTCCCCTGTTCGCGATGGTCCGCTCCTGCTTACGGAGCTGGTGCTGCCCTGACTTTTCCCTCGCTTTCAAGATATTGACAACTTCAATATTTGCAAGAAATGTCACTTGAGACTTATAGTCTGTAAACCAATGCCCGTAAGCCTTACAGTTCACGGTTATGGCTCAATATACTTAAGTGTTCACGCTCCGCTACCTAAACTCGCTCACACATTTCAATGGCGGAGTGGTTGTTTGGTAGCCGAAATTAGGAGCCTGATTTTTTAATCAAAATCACTATTTCGAATGACAAAATCTCAAATCCAAGGCTCTTTGAGCTGCTTTTTCAATAAGAGAGGGAGAAAGGGCGGTTTCTCATCATCGCGGGAGCACATGGGCTCTGTTTACTGGTAAACAATATTGAAAATTCCAGCCGCGCCGTATGTCCACGGGTTTTCCGCGATTTTTCTGATATTTTGGGTGGGTTGGCTGCCCAGACTTGGCAACCCTGAAGGACAGCCGAATTGGGCAAATGCTGCTGAAGCAGAAGTTCACTAACTGCATAGAGATCTAACAGTTGACCCCATGAAAGGATTTGTTGCTAGTGTTAGTACTTAGAGGCTATAATTTAAGGGTTTCGGAATCAGCCTATGTTTGTAAGTTGTTTAGAGATCGTTTTTCGTATGTTGTCACCAGTATTTAGTCATTTTCTCATGGTGTTGCATTGAAGTTAATGCTTGTTTTATTTCAGTTTCACTCGGGTTTTCAACAAGTTCAACAAAAACTTGTAAAGCTGTCGACAAGGCTGTATTAAAGGAGCAAGATGCTCTATAAATATAGCCGCAAAGCGGCGATTATCGGCCCTCGCCGACCGCCCTGCCCAAAGCAAGGGGGCGCTTCGCTGCCTTTTGTCTACCTCAATCTAAAATTACGGTATTGCCTCTGCCTTTATGTTTTATGTTTTTAACTTTTTTCCCTAGGGTCTTAGCGCATTCCAAAAATCCTAAAACTAACGGGCACTCTGCGCTCATTTTGACATTATACAGAGAAAAATTAGTATGAATTTGTATCACACTATATCTGCAAACTGAAGCATATTTCTACATTTTACTTAGGGCGGCGGCTGTGCCGCAGAAAATCCTCAAAGGTTATTCAAGTACTTTGGATAACCTTTGGTTCCTCACTTCTCGCTGAATTATGGAGTTTAACATTTTTCCATCAGAATAAAATGGGACGTTCTGGTCATCGCTACGGCAACACCGTGAAAAATATGGCATGGGTGTGATTGACTTTTCTGATCGGAACGACCAAATAGAATTTTGTGCCAAATAATTTTAATTTTCGTAAAACTAAAATTTGTACTCTCCATATAATTCCTATAGGGGGCGCTATCGCGCCCAATTTGAATTTTGCCAAATGAAAGTGTTTAGGACTGTGACTTTAACAACTTATAACAAAATGAGCGAAATCGGGCTTCATATGTGCGAATGGGAGCCATTTTTGTTTTCGAAAAATCTCAAAATACTTCGTTGAGTTTGCGGCTTCGCCGCATAAAAACTTAGAACAGTAATTTGGATAACTTTTAAAGTTCTACTTCTCAAGATTATGTTCACTCAAACTAGCTCGTTCTGATAAACGGTCTAGGAGATAGATTTTGTACGAAGTGAAAAATAAAGGCGGATTCCCGCTTCGCGGGCTGTCATCCAAAAAGGGCGACACCCAATACGTCTGTACCCATTTTATGATTCTACGACAAACTTCATTTTTGCCCGCGTCCTATCTCGCAATGTTAAAAATAACTGAGGTGGTGCTGTCGCGCCACTATTTTTAAATTAAAAATTTGGAAATAGTCAAAAGTTGTGTCGGATCAGATTTGAATTTGGGCCAAAATCTGTGACTTTTTGTCGATGTTCACTGGGTGAAAATTGCGACGGTGCGAAAGAAAGAAAGAAAGAAATAAATAAATAAATAAATAAATAAATAAATAAATAAATAAATTCCCATACAAAAACAATGTTCCCGCTTACGCGGGTACCATAAACTATATATTTTGGAAAGCGCTCGCGCATTCCTACCTCATGGTAGAGGTCGTGGGTCACTGACGGGCACAAAGCCAATTGACTTTTATGGGCTCTGTACAATTACAATGTTGATTTTTGCATTATATATGTGTGTGCACGGGACGTGCGTGACAAGAGGAGTACGTTAGTGTATGTTTGAGAGGAGGCGAGTGCTTCGCGCTCGTTTGTGCGCTCTGCGCACTTTGAGGAGGGTTTGAGAGGGTTCGACAATCTATACGATTACAAGAGTCCCTTCGCCAGCCCTGATAGCGCTCGGGCCTAACAACAAAAGGACTTAAAGGCAATGCGCCATATGTGGCATAAATAATTTACCTTGGGGATCGATTTTCTGCTCTGATCTGCTGACACAACCCCAAAGTAAACCCAACCAAGCAGCAAACATAGCTTACAATTGGGCTTTTCGAATCCACTGATATCATTAGTCATTCACTCACCTACAGCCCATCCACCAATCACCACAAGTCAATCACAGGCAAAGGTTGTTGAAGTGTCTTGCTCAAGTGCACAACAAGAGTGTGCAGGGACTCAAACTGTAAACCTTTGTATCTGTGGACAAACACTGTTGTCCCTTAAAGCAGAACTTTAAGTAACTTATGCCCCAAGAGGCCATAAGCGCCAATGCAGGTGTCGTAGCATGTTACGTTTTTTACTCATTAATTGTCCGTGAGAGTAAATACTACGCTGACAGAAAAGACAAAGGGCGAGAGGGATATTGTACATCCAATTAAACAATGGAGATAATTTTTGTCACTCAACTTGGCTGTAAATACAGTTTAAGTGGCACAAGCCCATAGTTAGCTTTGCCCGTTAGCCTGTTAGCTTCTTCTTCGTGATTCTATTAGTGTGTATTGTTTCTCCAGGTCAGAGCAGGGAAAGTTGCAAGTGTAGTTTTCTGGCCAGAGACACCAGGGAGATGAAAGACCTTCCAATCATCCCATTAACACCCCCAGAATGACTATGAAAAAGGATTTATTAAGGTAAACAAGTTAGTACTGTGTTAAAAACAGCCGTACTGATCATCGTGCAATTTCAGGAAAATATTTAAATCACCTGCTTTATATTTTATCTAATTACTTTCATCATACTGTGTTTAGTTCATTTATTTATTTATTTTTTGCATAAATTAACTACCATACACAAATCTCTATATGCAAGGCAAGGATGCCGGCAGTTCCTCGGTGGAAGAGAAAGCTAAAAATAGACATAATAAACTACAATAAATTCAAAGTACTTGTAAGGAATTGTGCTTGGTTTCATCTCAAGCTTTTTCTGAGGTGTCATCTGCTGAGTGTGGCAGGAGTGTGAAAGGCCTCTCTATTGATCAGCTACGGATGATTCTGTGTTAATTGATGAATTGTTTGATCAATAATGCCACTGCACTTTTCCAAGGTGACATCTCCAGATTGCTTAGGTGTCATTACCCACTGCCTGGCCAAAAATATCCCAGAAAAAATACTGGATAATGACAGCAGTTATTTATGTGTTCCAGCTGAGAGCGTAAGAGCTTACTGATGCAATACAGAGGTGGGTTAAGAATAATACAAAAAAAAGCTTTAAAACTAGTTGGATTGTGATGAACCATTCTTAGTTCAATACAATTGCAGCAGCAAAAAACAACACAAAAAACAACTTGCTGGATTCTGATTACATCAAACTCTTCAAGTGACATAACATTCTCAAGAGCCCATATAAAGGCAAGGTACCTGATTATTGCCATTTGTAAACCGATTTGTATTTGTATAAAATACGGTTACATGGGTAGTTACACGATCCAAGTATAGTCACACAAAATTAAACATTTTCTAAGCGGATAAAAAGGGGTACTATATATACACCTTAGGAGCACTTCGACGTCCACGCATTATCTACATTTCTAAATAATTCTGAAGATATTACTGCACAGATTTTGTGTTGCTATACTTGGATTGTGGAACTACTCATTTAACCGTATTTAAATAGGTGACTGCGTGACTCAGTGCATGCGTAAAGACCAGACAGGGACGCATCAACTCGTCTAAGCTCAGGTGAGAACATATCTCAGTATGGTTGATTTTTAACTTTAAAGCTGGGTTTACACTTAAGCGCATCTGAATACAGTTCTTAACAGCGTGCGTTGGTTTGTGGCGTGATATACGTGGAGCATGCTATTGGCTGACAAAAAAATCAGCTGTACTTACCATTGAATGTAATCTTTAGAATGTAAACAGACCTCCTGCATTCACCGTCTGTTGCAATGGTGTCGTTATTACTGTGTATCTCAGTTGGCAAGGGTTGTAAAAATAAAAAAATGATAAGATAAGAAAAGAAAAAGCAGAACAAAAAAAACAAAACAAGAGATATGGACATGAGTCGAAGGCAATTTGCCTCTCATCCAAAAGGTTTTGTCACTTCTGTGATTAACCAATGACAGAACCCTTGAGGTTGGGTTAATATCTTGGTGTCACATTCCGGATGACCATCTTGCATTTATTGGTGCCATTAAACGATTTTTGGATTTATGTGGTGCTTGGATCCACCCCAAAATTGACAAATCACCTCTCCTGGACTCATTACTGACCACTTCCGAAGATGATGTCTTCAAAATCAACAACCAATAAAACCATGCCATTACCCAGAGAAAGGATCATGATTCATGTTATGCTTTTTCACATTGAGGTGAAAGTGGAGGAGGATCATCGCAGCAACAATATACTAGCCTGGCACGAGCCAGACTGATCCTCCATGTTAAGAGATACATGGGGATACCGTCTGAAATTGTCCAACTCCGTCAAAATCAAAGCACGGAAGCGGGAGTTAACAGTGTGTCATCTTCTGCACTAGGATTTCCCATCAAACATCAGTGCTGCTCCGGGCCGTAACCAAAACAGTGAAGATGGCGGCCGCGACACAACAATCTTTTACCAGTGCCCTTTCTTCTGTTTTAAATGAGCTGGACTTTTCCATAAAGCCACAGCAAGAAGCTGCTCTCAGGGCTTTGACCGGAACATCTACTCGACTGCACGTGTGGACTACACAAAAACATGGCGGAGGACGTAAACGCAAAGCATAGGTTGTTTTGTGTTTGATTGGTTCCCTCTTGTTCAAACTGCGATCGTCAGCCCCGCCTCGAGTCTCGATTTGGAAATTGCGTCCTGTTACCACAATTCCAGACTGTCTTTATGTGTATTTATAAATGCATAAATAAAGTCAGTCTGGGTCTATGCCAGGCTAACAATATACAGCATAGAGTCTTTTACCATCTCCTTCTCAGTATATTACAATTTAAAATGTGGGTGCTTTCGGGGATATACAGCAAATTAACAGTTTGTCTGCAGCTTGTTTGCAGGCCAAGCCCTACGGCAGCGTATTAGACTCAGACAGTTAGAAATTGAATGCTTCACTTTCTCAAGTCTGTTTCTCCATGTCCCACAAAAATTGCTCACCCTCTCCCACTTATTTCAATATTTGAGGTGCTCTCTCCGGCCTTCGGTAAGGTCTACTGTGAATAGTGGCAGGGCCCACACTGACACACAGATATTCACTATTCACTTATTCAGTGGGGGAATTTATGGTACTAAATTCACCAAACTCTGCAAGCATGTCTTTTGTCAATGGCGGAGAGAACGTATTGACTTCTCTGCCCAATAAGACTTGGACAACTAGTTTAAATGCTAAACGTGAAATATGTGGTAAACTCTGAGAACACTTGTTATCGAGTTTTTGCAGAAATGGGTGATTAAGTGTGATTATGCGGTTGCCGAATCCAGATATAACCTGCTGGTATGAGTGGAGAGGTGATGAAGTGGTTACCCATCATGCCGTAGATCTATTTTTGTAAGCCTCAACTGTTACCAATTCAAGCTCACTGAAGTCCAACAAAAGAGCCAAGTGTCTTATTCTGCAGTAACATTTCATTTTGACCTCTGACTCAACAGCCAATGTGCTGGATCTGGCGCGATGGACTAAACCGGGGTTTATTAAGAAGAAAAAACGCTTTGCTTTTTCAGACTGGCAGAACATAAATCAGGAAAATACTGCTACGTTGGCCAGGGTTAATTGTGCTTGATAGTTCGCCGCGGCTTGGAGTGCCGCCGTCGCCGGTGGTTTCAGCCGCGTTTACGTGTCACTAAAGCATCCGGGAGGAATAGTGTGAGGATGCCCATGAGGCAGTGGGCACTTTGAAAAGGTGGGGATTGTGGAGAGGAAGCAGATGGGCTACATTAAAGCAGAGGACCCTTGTGACTGTCCTCGATGGCCCTGCGGAGAACTGGATAATTAAATGTGAAATTTAATCAGATTCCTCAAATTAAATGTCCAGCTGGATAGTTCTTGCCGAAACACCGCCGACGAGCGCTTACCTGAGGGACAGTGGTTGCACAATTCTCCAATCACTGCACACTCGCACAGATAATATTGCAGGTGATGATTACTGCTAAAGTATTCCATTCACAGTTCTGCCAGCAGGAGGCAAGGCGACAGCACTGTGTGGCCACTCTGGGTCATTTTAATAATGGACCTGGGAGGACGCCACACACAGGAGAGAGAGAGAGAGAGAGAGAGAGATGAGAGG
Source organism: Neogobius melanostomus (assembly GCA_007210695.1). NCBI lineage: Eukaryota > Metazoa > Chordata > Actinopteri > Gobiiformes > Gobiidae > Neogobius > Neogobius melanostomus. The sequence continues at coordinate 2,193,619 of VHKM01000159.1, forward strand.
ATGGGGGCTTGCCATGGCAGCACTAAGACACTGTTACAGGGTGTTTTATAAAAGCATGATGCGGCCAATGACTTGAAACAACATCAGAGACAGAAGAGGGAATGAGAACATCAAAAGTCACTCCGGTACAAAGCCTAGCCTTATAAAATTGTGTAGGCTTGTACATAAAGCTACCTATCAATATAGATCTCGACAGGGCCATAAATAGAGATACAAGGCTCCCACCTGAATTGGATTTGCCATTTTTATTGTAATACGTCTGTACATTATTCAGAAGAATGTTCCATAGGGCTAGCACTACAGGCGCTTAATAAATTAGAGCATTACGGGGGCATTCATTTCAATTCATTAATTTTCAAATCTATGGGCCAATTACTAGGACTGAGAAGAATGCATTAAGTGTGATTACGATAATTATATCATTAGGCTATGTGACCATATTATTCAGACATATCATTTGTAATATAAAATTGTAAATACATCGACCGAAGAAATAATAATTATCTGTGCCATTTGTATACTGTACTGTCAAAATGTAATGGGACTGGCAAACTGACTGAGCAGGACACTCTTGAAAGAGATTTTCAATGAGTTTTATCCTGGATAAATAAAGGACAAATGAAATAAATTCATTTTTCCACAGTACTTGTTGATGTGCACCACGTGTGAAGCTGCACAGGTGAACAAGTGGTGATGGGACATGGGGTCAAAAGAAAATTAAAGCACATTTGAATGTATTTTTAAATTGCATGGGGGGCATTGAGATTTTATTACCAGTGCTTTGGAATAAATGTGAACGTTACGAGTGCACCCTGCAAACTTTGGTAATTGCGTGTGGTATCAGTCTAACGGTTTTCTCAGAGCATGCAAGATAAGTGTGACTAATCTTAAGATTGAAGTTACAAGATTGCTGCAGGGAATTTTTCATTTTACCAACAAATAAATAAAAAGTTTGTAATGACGTTTTATATCTATATTAAATCCATGGTATTAATTTCGCCTGAGGTAGCAAAGAGGTTAAACTTGTATCAACAATAACAACAACAAAATGTTAATGGATGTGGAATGGATGACCGGGATTGCACGTGGCTGGGTTTGGATTCTGGCTTGATTCTTGGACCTTGTGGGCCTTATTGTTTGGAGTTTGCATGTTCCAAGCTTTGTCTATAGATGCATCACAGAGGGCTCACTGTCCAGTTAGGTCAGGAGTCTTACTTCCTACAACCTCAAATGAGCCATTTTCTCTCGTTTCAAACCAAATGAAAGTCAGAAAGAGCTCCATAAGATTTTGTTATCCACAAACAACAAAGCATACACATTTAATTAATAAAATTATGATTTAAGATTTTATTGAAAAATCTTGTTTTTATTTGAAAACTGCCTTGATTCCGGCTCAAATACCCTAATATTTACATGTATTCATCAAAGCTGCATCGGGGGCTTTAAAGAGAGAGAGATATTGGTTGCCTTCCCCTCAGTTAGGTGCTTCTGACTATGAAACTTCCTCAAGATGTGGTGATGGGTCCCCAGGCGTTGCTCTGCGGCTGCCCAATACTCCTGACAGGTTTCCTCAGTGGCACTGAAGGATGGGCCAAAAAGAGAATTTTTTTCCAACTGAGACAATAAAATTAACCTCAGCTGAGGCTGGGCAATTATTGAAATTCATTCAAATTGCAATCTCAATTTTAATAATCGTCATAGGGGCTTTTTTAATTATCAGGTCTACTGCCAATTCTGTGAAGGTTAACAGGCTTGAAGGAGTGCAGGGGAAGATTTTTGCGTCATAAGTTGATGAATGCATTCATTTTTGGTTCGTTTGTTGGAGCTGAAGTTTACATATTTTTGTACTTATTTTTTTTAATATGGAAGAAATAATGTATTCAAAGGTTGATCAACATAAGACAAACTTTTTTAAGCCATACAGTATAGCTATTGTCCGACCCTACTTCAAACTTGCTGGACAAAATCCAGCACTTTCTGTCAAAAAAAAAAGGGCTTATATAAATATGTAATACATAAAATGAAGACATTGTCTCTGGAATATTGATGTTTTGGCATGTATTGGCTTGGGTTACCTTTCAACTAATTAACTTGGGGAAAAAACATGTGGAACTGAATATTCACAAAGTTTGCCACAAAAGCAAGAAAAGACTAAAAGGTTCAAAATGAGCCTAGTTGTTAACCATCCAAGACCCCTAGGCCTATTCCAATGCAGGATTTGACGCACTCGCCCAAAGAGGACGCATGACAGCTTGACATACGCCATTGATTCTCCTTGTCATCCTCACCCCAGCGACGTACACAAGGAGACAGCAGCAGCAGCAGCCCGCTTCAGCCTCTGGGTCCGTTCCCAGTCATTTTGCATTCAACAGATCCAAAGAGGAGCCCTCCTTATCCTCCCTCTTCCTTTCCACTGCTCCTCCCGCTTTCTCTCTCTCTCTCTTACAGAGACACACACGCGCACACACACAGGGCAAGCGTGTCCAGTCCCCACACACTCATGCGTGCCTGACCGCTAGAGTCTACTTCCTGGATGGAGGAACGGGAACGGGACGTCTCCTCTCCCGAGCCAGCCGCCAGTTTTCCTCGTGTGCGCTTTTCGCCCTTCGCCGCGCTGACGCCTCGGCGGATAATCACTTCATAATGAGCACGTGCAATCGATACTGTTCGACCACTTTTGTGCGTAGTTAACGACGGGGCTGGGATTGATCGCGAATTGACCCCCTCGCTTTCACTTCGGGAATGTCGCTATCTGGAAGCCCTCTACAGGCACGGCGGAGTCCAGCAGATTTCCAACAGTTTTTGCACAGTCGTGGTAGTCACTGCTCGAAGCGAAAAGCAGCCTAGGTTTTTTTTTTTGGGGTCTGGAGGCGAATATATTAAGACGATTATAAAGCAGAGAGCGTAGCCGGCCGTGCAAACCGGGGACTTTGATGCTCTTGCCTTCGTGGCTTCGCGGTGTCAACTTCCATTTGAAGAAGATCCACTGGTGTGTATGTGATTTCTGAGAAGAGAGAAACAGACTCGGAAACTTTGTCACCCGCTGCCTTTTCTCTCCGGATTGTTGCTCTCCATGAGTAGTCTAACATGCGGAGAATCCGGGAACCGAGTTACTGGTGGATTTTATCCCTGATGATTTTAACCTTGCCTAAACACACAGACTGCCATCCTGGTAAGTACTTCCAGCTCCCCGAGGCGCGGGGGGTTACTACACTCGCTTTTACTGATTTGCCTCAACACTATGCATGCACTCAGCTGTCTTCTTCTGCTCGCCTTCGTCTCTTCTTACCAAGGGCAAAGGCGAATTGGGATGGTGGACATTTTACACTTAAAGGAGCCCGCTTTGCTCTGTTGTAGCGGATATTGCGCCCCGGTTTAGTCCGCTTCAACACGCACAGTAACCGGGGAAAGAGGAGCCTTTATTCCTCCGTGATTTGTGCTCGTTATCGATTAGTCATTTAGAGGTCCCGTTTTTTTTTTTTTGCGTCAGCCGCTGTCGGTTCTGGTTGTCTAGCCCGCGTCCAGACCGCCCAGACTCACAACACTGATGATTATTAAAACGCACACGAGTTAATTTGTCTGAACACTTTCCTGTCGGCTCTTGCGTTTTTTTTTAGGAGGGGATTAGTACGCGCCACGTCTTATCTGCCTTAGTTTTATTTCATGTTTACATTCTTTTTTACGCGTGCCAAACATCTTTTAGTTTTGGCAAGCGGGGATGTCAGGGGGAAGGCAAAGGAAGATGAAGGCGATACTTTGTTCTGCATGTAGTCGACTGTAGAGGTCCACTACAGATAAAAGTGAGATTCCCTTTTTGCAACTTAACCTAGGAAAGAAGAAGAAGAACACACACAAAAAAACCGTTTAAAAAAGTATCACAAACGTACTCAAACTTGTGCTGCGTTTGGGTTTGTTTGTGATCCTGATGTTCCTCAGGATAAATGCAATAAAATCCACCACATCACCATCACATCATGTCTCAGGCATTCAGATGCAGAGAATATTTCTTAAGGCATTCTGTGTGATTGTATCAGGGCATATTGGGGGCATAGTTTATTTATTTGCGTGGATGACAGGAGACTGGCATTGTAATAGTATCAATGTTAAACTTTTACCCATAAGTCTCTACGTTTATAATAATTTGTCAAAACTGAACATGTAGGCGAGGAGCTGCAAGAAAGCCTAATCGAGCCTATAATTATTGCATAGATTTTCTCAGGTTGAGTGACACTGCACAAAGCGCTTCTATCGCTATGATCTTAAACCCCCATTGTCTAAAGCACAGTCTATACTCTCTGATCTACACAAGGTTAGTTTGAGTGAAATGAAGGTGATTGTGCTGCAGGGTCATCCTTGGCCAACCCCCTCGCCAAGGCATCGGCCCTTCATAAATAATAAAGGTTAGGTAAACACTGGCCATATGTTTTATTGCATCAGTGACGGTGGTTAGATGTTCCAGTTGTTAGATGTTCACCTGCTGCTATAAAAGTTGCTGGTTTGATCTCTTCTAGGCAAGGCAAGCAACGTAACAGTCTGCTCCAGGGCGCCTTGGCACAGAGGAAGCGTATTATGTTGCGAAGACATAATGCACCTAAATGTACAGTGACCTGTGTTTTAATATGGTGTTTTGCGTATCATAAAGAGAATTGTTTTTTCCGAGAAGTGTATCTGATGCAAATCGCTGCCTGTCTGAAGGTCAGATGAGCTGTGTGGACTTCATAACCCGTTTATAGAGGTCTAAACTACTCCGGTCAGCAGGTTTATCCACAAATAAGACCCTACATTTTGTTGTGGATAGTAGCTTATAGTACCTAAATAATTTATCCATTTTGCAACCACTTGAATTGGAATTTTGATTTGATTGCGAGTTAACTTGAAGCCCTCGTTCACTCTCCTTTTTGCCAACTTTGGTCAAGTGCACAGTAGCTTTCAAAGTTGTGGGCAGTAGGGCTTGTACCCAGTGGCAGTAATCATCCCCATCGAGAGGCACAGTGATGTAACACATCAGAACAGTTCGACCCCCGCTGCCCCAAAATCCACCACTCCAGGCTCTTCTGGTTGCAGTTTTTTTTTTTTTTTTGCTATAGCGTTCCCCCGCTCCCTAGACACGGACACTGATTCTTACAAGGCATATCACATACAACCCCTGATTAAAACAGACTGGTACAAATAATACGGTGTTGCTGGACTAATCCAATTTTAAGCATTCATGTCCTGATGATTTAACCTACATCTTCTTCGTGTAAACATCCATCAACGGCAATCGCTTCATCAACACGAAAATAAGAGATGAACCAGAGGCCGTGCTTTTGATCGCATGCAGGATTTTGCTGCTGATGATGGCAAGATTATTTTTTTTATCCAAAGAGGCGGCAATGTGCCTTTTTTTTTTGGACATGCACTGATCACTGAAATCTGCAGTTCACATGCATTCTGCATCATAAGAGCAGCTTATAGGTCACCAGGGATTAGACATCAATTTTCTTTTATGTCATGGGCAACAACAACTACCCCTGTCTGCCATCGAGAGTTGCAGTGAGCAGTCATATCTGATGTTCAAGTGTGTTAAACCCGAACTTTCTCTACGCCAACACACTTTTCTAGTAGTCAATGTCTATTGTATGAAAAAATTGTTCGGTCCCCCAGTGTGCCTTTCAAACTCCATTTTTACTTACCATTTATACTCCTCCTGATTGACCCGCCGAGTTACCCGCATTTATCTTGAATCAAGGTTAAGGTGAAGCACATTTTTTTCTTGTACATCATAGTAATATGTTGTTGATAATTTGGTGAAAATGTGTTGGAACAGAGAAGGAATGAATGCTGGTCATGTGGAACTGGCCTTTGCATGACATTGCAGGTGTGATACCCCTGAAGAATACATTTGAAATAATTGTCTTCTGTGATAATGGTCTCCGATAATGAGTATGATTACTACCTATTTGATATCCATTTGAGAGCCTGTGTATTGCAAATAACTCTATTACTTTCTCTGCAAATACAATGTTATGAGCAAACAGGTTATTAATGCAGCCTGGATAATTGAGGCCCTAATGTGCAGATGTGCCAGCAGGGAGCCAGCTGTCTGGACACCATCATTACCATCATGGCACTCCTCCGATTCATTGCAACTTGTTTCTTTTTCACATCGGTTTCAAGATATTATGATCTTGTATCCTGTGACTGTCAGCACAACATTTTATTTTTTCATTTAATATTGAATCATCTATATGATCAGTGTAGAAAGCCTTATGGTTTACTGTATAGTATAAATAGAAAGGCGTCGCAAACCAGACTATGGCACAACATTATATTAATTACTGCCGATTGTTGTTCTGTCTGCAAAACTTAATGGTCTCCTTTTTTGTGAGCCTTAACTAGAAACGAACATAAAAAGAGTTTAAAGTAGACTACTTTATCTTGTCTTGCCTTTACCAAATATTATTTTTGTGAATCAGGTTTGCGTGAGAGATTGTTTAAGATAAGCAAAAAGGTTTGGGATTTAAATGGATACTGCTCATCACACTGTTCTTTACAACATTCTTTCTGAAAGAAGGATTGATTTTTCCGTAATGTCTATAATCCATAATCTTCTATAAATTTGCCTAATTAGTTTGTTAGGATCCACTTTACATTACCAGTACCATAGCAGTTGTTGTATGATTTCTGTGCGGAGTCTGCGCAGCTCCAAATATTGGAGGAGTATTTCATTTTTATTTGCTCTCAACATTATGGGAACAATAGTGTAGTGTTTATGATAAGTGCCGTAATTTGACGCTAACTCAGATGAAGCAGTTTATTTCAGTAACTTATGCTAATCGCAGCAATCACTCAAGTCTTTATTGGTTGATGTGTTTGCACCGTAGTTCGATCAGCCAAGAAGAGACAGTCTCCGATGGTCACTCTTGCAATTTAATCATTTTAATTCACAATGACTCATTCCACTTCAGTCCGAATCATTTCAGCTGTCCAACCATGCACACATGCTCAAAAAAAGAAAAGAAAAAGGGGAACAAGGGGAGACTATTGCTGCTGGGGAAGCAAGTGCACTTATTTGCCGTGCCTCGTCACAATAGTGATTAATGTCCAGGCAATAAGGCACTGTCACAAAAGGACATCTACTCCGGTGCTCAAGGACTTGGCCGTATCAATAAATGTCCTTTACGCCATGCTTTCTCTTCTTAAACAATATCTTGGCCTTCTCAGCGGTGGCTTGACTCACACCAAGCTGTCAGTCACTAGGTGTAGAAATGCAGTGCACAAAGCCATTGTTAAGGCGAGTAAATGTGAAGCTTACAATAGCCAAGGCATACAACAAGACACATTATTATTTTTCAGATAATGTATGCTTCTTCTGTTTGCGTCTTTGAACATGTATTATAATGCAATTCAATATTCAACCTGAAAAGGAACGTAGAAAAACAACCATGGAGAGTCACAAGCCTTTGTAAACACCGTCTCCTTTCATATTCATAATCTTGAATTATAAGGAGTTATTATAAAGTTTATGTTTCAGTCACACATCAAAGATTGACCAATAGAAGTGTATTTGAGGATTAAACAGGATTAAACTGCACTAATTACTGACTCGCCTAAGTAACCGATTGTGACAAAAAGATCATTTATTTTCATATCGCACAGTGTATGCAATTGGTCTACTCTAAACTACAACAAAATCAGGATTGAACTGAGCCACTGAGGAAAGACTTCATTGTTTTAGTGAACATTGTTAAAGGATAACATTAAATGCTATTTATCATACTGGATCAAGCTGTAAAGTCGTACTATCCGTGGGTCAAGCTGTACAGTCGTACTATCTCTGTCATAGCCTTGACTGTGGTGCTCAGGCGCCCACTATCAGCCACTGAATGTTTGCTTGCGTATCAGTATGACGCTCTTCGACGGTATTTATCCCTCTTCTGTGGAAGCATAGACCGACTTGAATGGTAGGACTAGCGCAATGTCTCGAGTTCATGTCTCCGGGTCCCATAACGATGGCAAATAAACTTCTCCTGTATAAGACATCCTGACTGCTGCCTATTCTTCATCAATCCTCTCGAGCACCGTTGTTATTTCTCTAACAAACATCATTTAATTGAAAGTAGTGGTTGACTGATACAGTATATCGGCCGGCCAATATATTAAAAGATTAAAGATTCTTTAGTTTGTCAATTCATTTCACAATGAATCGAAATAGTTAATTTTCTCGTCCTTGTTGTGGAGCGGGGGGGGTAGGGGTGGGAGCACAGGGAGGGCAGGGAAGGAAAGTTCAGCTTCCTGACAGCCTGGTGTATGAAACGGTTCTTTAGTCGACTGGAACTGACCCGTGAATTTCCAGTCTCCTCTCTGAAGGCATTACCTTGAAGAAACTGTGTGATGGGTGTGTAGGGTCCCTGGTGATTCTGACGGCTTTGCTGGTGAGAAGGGTGGAGCACATGTCCTTAATGGACTTCTCCGCTGCTCTCGCGATGCGCTGGAGGCTTCTTCGGCAGGAGGCAGTGCTGACGCCGTGCCACGCAGTGATGGAGCTGGTCAGGATGCTCTCTATAGTCCCTCTGTAGAAGTTGCACATAACGGAGGCTGGGACTCTTGCTCTTCTAAACTTACGGAGAAAGTAGAGACGCTGATTATTTTTCTTGACCAGTGATGTAGTGTCCAGGAGAGGTTCTCTGTGATGTGCACACCCAGGAACTTTGTACTGGTCACCCTCTCCACAGCAGCACCGTGGATTGTTAAAGGAGCATGCTGCACCCGCGCTCTCCGAAAGTCCACAACAATCTCTTCTCCACATTTAGAGAGAGATTGTTCTGTGTGCACCACATGGCCAGACTGCTCACCTCACTTCTGTAGTTTGACTCGTCTCTGTTGCTGATGAGACCCACCACTGTTGTGTCGTCTGAAAACTTGAAGAGGTTTGAGTTGTACTTTAGTGATCAGTCTTGGGTCAGCAGAGTGAACAGGATGGGGCTCAGCACACAGCCTTGGGGAGCCCCCGTGTTCAGTGTGATGGTTCTGGAAGACTTGCCGCCGACACATACAGCCTGTGGTCTCCCCGTCAGAAAGTTCAGCCGCCAGTTGCACAGTGATGTGTTGATCCCCAGGTGGAGCAGTTTGTGTATTGGCTGCTGTGGGATTATAGTGTTGAATGCTGAGCTAAAGTCTAAAAACAGCATTCTAACAGAGGAGTGCTTTGTTTCAAGGTGAGTGAGGGCTGAATGAAGAGCAGTGGATATGGCATCTTCAGTTGAGGTACTGGACTGATAAGCAAACTAGTATGGGTCCAGGGTGGGAGGGAGAACAGACTTGATGTGGTCCATGACGGGCCGATATTTGGGTGTTTTACATTATCGGCTTTTGGCCAATTTAATGCCGATAAAAGGCTGATATCTCCGGAACCAAAAGTGATAGAAACTCAGTCACAGCCTTAAACGAGCCCTCCCGCAACTTCCGAAACCTCAGGGAAGCTGAGAAACATGGCGAGAAAAATTGGTCACAAGTTTGTACACCTCAGATCATATTTTATACATTTTATGCTGCAGACTTTTGCTTTTCATTTCAGAACCATAAGAGATAGAGACTTACTGTTTTTTGTTGTGGAATCTGCTTGAGTTTTGTCTTTAAAACAAGCTCCCTCTAAAGTGTCTACTAAACAGTAATGTCTAGAATAAATCAGCCCTCTGCCTCTATTAAAGCGCCCCCTGCTGACACATTTTACAGTTTTGAAGCATCATACACAAAGGCTTACCAGACACATGGAAAAATTGGCTAATGGGCCAATAAAAATCCCCCAAAATCAGCATCGGCCTTGGAAAAAAACATATTGGTCAACCTCTAATTGAAAGCTATGGTCTGATGGGTTTTGATTAAAAACTATTTTCCAAACTGGGCATTCACACTCTAGAATAGTGGTTCTCAAAGTCTGGTGCATGTCAAAAATATGTTATGAAGCAGCACTGGGTGTGAAAGGTGCTGCTCTGAGTCGTGTAGTCAAAATCGTTGTCACAATTGTACTTGAGAATATGAGCTAACAAACTCTGTATGAGTAGTATGTGTTTTGAAAGAAGACTCCGAACCAGAATGCTTCCAAATGGTTCCCTGATCATTAAATAATTGATTTGGCCCTCAAACGTGTCTTATCATACATACAGAGCTAACACAAACTTCCCCCTGATATTATGATAATGAACAGCCTACACATGGCAAAGGAGTAGATTTAAAACAGCGTGTGGCCTCTGTGCATTGTCACATCCTTTTGTCTTTTAAACATTCTTTGATGTGATTTTGGCTTCTCCCTTACTTGATCTGTCAATCAAAGCTTCACCCGCGACACAGCAGGAGCGCCTCCGGGCCTCCTCTTCCTGCGGCGGCCATTGTGGGTCAACAGAGCATGTGTTTGCACTGGGCCCATTGTTTCTTTTTTCCTCTTGTCACAGCTTGGGATCCAGAGGCAAGGCATAAAACAAATTCAACTAAAGTAGGCTATATCCTTCTTCCTCCTCCTTTGGTGAGACTCATTTTGCCCCGTCGTCAATTATGAAGATATAGGATTAGGCCTGGGTTATTTTATCAAGCTCTAGGTGCCGGGCTGAATGCAAAATAAGGCGCTTCAATAACAGTCAGGTAGCGGTGTGATGAATTACGTTTTACCGTCGGCATTAATTATTCCTTGTTATCTGCAGGCGCCTGGAGAAGTATAGCGCTACGTGATATGGAAGTTTGTCGCGTTGTGTTAAAGATTCTCCTATCTATCTTTAAATTGGAGGTAACTGAAGCGGAGTAGGTGCAAGGGGGGAAAAAATCCTGTAAAAAAATTGACAATGCTCCGATCCATGGCGTGTCTTTTGTTAAACATGCTGCTTTTTATGCCGCCAGATGTTTCACTGCCAGCGTGCTACTTTAAACATTGTCATTATTTAAATTTATGCAAAAACTATATTTTGATAAGTTCCTATTATACATTCAGTGCCTGGAATGTGGATGTATGTATAGGAGAAGCTTCGAGACAGAAAGTCAGTGCAGAATAATTTGAAGATCACAGTGATAAGTTGATTTGCATAATAAACAATATGGTAATAGTAATTTAAATGATCGTCGATGCCCATCATGTTGAAAAAAAAATAAAATAAAGTAGAGGAAAGTTTGTGTTTCTAACTAAATAAACTTTACAAGAGTCGGTGCTTTTATTTAGCCAGCAGTAAAAATGGACAATTATTAATCAACAGTATTGAAGTGGTCTTTGTGTCTTTTAACAAATCCCACATGAGCCTGGCACGCTGAAGCTCTAAGTTGGGACTTTGTTTTCCGCTCAACCGCGGCTAAATCCATTCCATTTATTTAGTGTCCTGTATTTCCTTCCCGAGTTAACATCCTGTGACACGGCTGTCCTGGCACTCCCTCTGGGTTTCCTCAGATTGATGTTGTGTTTGTTTCTTTCACACACGCCGCCTGTCTCTCCGGGATCCTACTCTATTCCTGCCTTAAAACAACAGTGCATGCCGCTCACCTCAACTCTATACTACATTATGGAAACTCTGCCTTAGCACTTTGTAATGAAACTGCTGTTAAGAGAAGCGAGTTTGCCAGGGAGTTTGGAGCATTGGCACCGGCTAATATCAGGCATTGTATGTGCTGAGCCGGAGAGTTTTGTGAGGCCAAACAGGAGTTTGGAGTCTCCACTATCGATCGTGTTGACGTGCGCCCCTTTGGGGAATGCAAATGTTTCTGTTCTTCAACACAAACAGCCGAACCCTCCTGGTAGTGGAACCCTAATTACTAGGGATTTGAATACCATGGCCTTTTCCTCTGACATTTCCATATTTCACAAAGACACTGTTGTACAGGGCCCCTCGACAAAGACAACTTTTCTATTTACTGGATAGGAAGTACAAGATAAGCTAAGATTCACATTAGTCAAACATTAGTTAAATCTCCTCACCCTGTTTTCACAGAGCAGAAATAAAACCTTCATTATAAAATGATTGTTGCATTTAATTTTTTTTATTACAGAAAGAAAAGGCAGATGGCAAGAATTATGCTTATTTGATTAACAACTTATGGTGACATACTATAGGTGTTACAAATTGGCATTTCTTTTATGGCCTGCTCTATTTAATTCTCTATTTAATTCTCTATTTATCTCTATTTAATGGACAGACTGTAAAAGTACTAGTGGCTCTTGACCCTGTGTGTTTGTAGATACTTAATAATCCTCCCTTATCAAATCCACAACGTTATTTAATATCTGATAGCCTCCCCAACAGCAGTGTTTACAGAGCCCTAGGTACAGTCTAATCACAGGGGAGCCCACTATTCAGCTGTCCCCAACACAGACAGGTGTAATTAACAACCTCCCAAAATCCGCGTACAAGAGCTTAGGGGTCACCAGTGCTAAATGCAAAGGACTTGACTAGAGTTCAAATGGAAATCATGATCTTAGCTCTAAAAGAAAAAGGAGAAAAAAAGAGCCCTACTGCTACATTAACTTGACGGCTACCACAACTAAAACGACCATTAGTTCTTCGGCGATTGGGATTGTGTCTCTAGTGCCATTCCACTACACATCTATAACTGTAGCCCGACGGACAATGGCAACATCTCAATAGAATGGCAGCATGAATGATTTTGTACACTCTCAGTTTTATAGAATTGTCCTGCCAACGGTGCGATTAAAGTCTTTTTTTTTTCGGGGGGTAAGAGGATTCAGAGGGCAATAAGGAGGACGTGAAGCTTAGAGCAGCACAACTCGCCGCTCTGACGTGATCCCTTTGTTCACCACTTTTCTCTGCCAAAGATAAAACGGACAGATTTGAAAATATGAAAAGCGGGGCCAAGTCATAAGGATAATGAAAGAAGGTTTTAAATCCCTGATATTGGTTTTTGTTGAATTACGAATTGTTGCTTCCAAATCTGCTCAAATGGCATGTCTGGAAATGACTGAAGGCAGAAGGCTCAGAAAGCTTTTATTGTTTTTTTGGACTCTCTTGCCTTGGCTTAATTCTTTTTATGGCGCATTGAAACATTCCATTTGAATACAGTGCAATTATGCCTGATACTGAAATGAAAGAGTGCGGTATTTTAAATGGTTTTCATTTCATACTCTGTACTGAAAAAGTGTCAGCTGTGATGATAAAAGTCATGGCTCTAATATACTGAACTAGATCTTTAAATTCTATTGTGGTTGGGGTAATTGCACCAACGTGAGTCCAAAAGCTTTTGTGTCCGTCATATGTTGCTACAGAATGGAACTGATGCTGCATTATTTAATCACATTCAAAATAATAAAGAAAATACCGTAAACCAAAAGTTTTACGGTATTTTCTTAAAGGGAAAAAGAAACTGCAGCAATGATTTAACATGTGAAATGTTTAAGCTCAAGCAGCCAGGTGAACTCCACAGAATCTGGGTGAGAATGAGCTGAATGAAACACTTTGCTGAGCTCGGTGTGGCTTGATTTGAACCGTTACCTTGATTCGATGCCAAGCACTGCTCAGTTGAAAGCAGTTTTTCTGTCCTTGTTTTTTGTCTGCATTGGATCACACATGTTGTTTCGAAGTGTTCGCTGCAGCTTTGTGTAACACATGTACTGTAGGTGGGACAAATCAATGCCAAGGTGTCATCAAGAAGTGTAATGTTAACTTTGCTCTCTTTTCACTGTATTTGACCACACGGGAAAATAATAAATAGGTTCAGAATTCTATGTTACCGTTTTTAATTTAACGGTCATTTTATTGTGAATGTTTTGAAATGGGGCACTGAAACAAGAGCGTAATGAAGTGGGACCAGTTGGTTTTGGTGATATTGCAGTCGTGGAGCTGTCGCGATAATTACTATGTCAAATAATCGTTCAAGAAATCACAGATAAACGATTAATTTTTGGGCTTAATATTTATCCGTCTGTACATTTTCCTCATGTAAGACGGTATTTTTCACCTTAAGTAGGTTGTGTTTCATGTATGTTGTGGATATTTTAAGATTAAGTACTTTTCAAACAAAGCTTTACTTTCATTTTTAGTTTCTATGGCATTAAAAGGTCTTTAATAATATTGCAATATTTTCGTGGCTCTATTTATATATCAAACTTTGAAGTCTGTTATCGTCATAGGCCTACCAACAAGATTACTATCGCAAGTTTGTTAACGACAACCCCTAACAAATATGTTTTAGTTCCTCTAGAAAGTTAGGTTTAGGTTTATTAGTTTATTTGAGCAGTTAAAATTCTGCTCAAAAGGAGTGGGCTGAAGCAAAAGCTTATAAGCGCCCACCCCCGACATCATTGAAATAAAAACAATTGATCAAATCACACTAGTACAGGGAGCATGTTACAAAGTACAAGACACAAGAGCAGGAACACAGCATGCACACACACAGCGTACCCCTCCGTGACCCAACTTTACCTGTTATAATTACATTATCAGTCCTACATTAAGCAACATCATACTTTGATTTTTGATTTGTGATTTGCCCCACCGGCAAAAGAGAACCTACAACCCACCAGAGCGGCCGTTTCAACATGGACCACACCCACCAAGCACCTCTAGAAATGTCCGTATAAATTAACATAATTTAATGGAACGGAAAGGAAACACAACTACAACAACTGTCTCATTTCATGTACGATGACTAATACAAAGCAAGTGACAAAGGCGATCATTAAGTTATTTATACACACATATACATATATATACAGTACACATACATACTACGCACATCCTTTTTTTTTCTTTACAGATGGTTACAGATGGTTACCACTGCCAAACACAGTTCAATGGATTATGTAATATGTAAGCCCTACATACTGTAGTGCGTGAAGAAGCCAGGGTGTAGAGCGGGTCCATTGAAGAGGGCAGTAGCTCCCATCAACAAACCCCCACCCAGCTGCCCTAACTGGCTGAATTTGTAGATGATGTTCCTATGCTTAGTGGTGCGTTAAAAGACGAGGTTTATGAGCCCGTTGGGAGGGTCCTCTCAACAGATCCATAACTCGCTTATCCTAATTCTCAATTTGTAATTTAGAGCAATAGAATGACAACCGTTCAGAGCAACAACACTCTGTCTTTTTTTTATTTTTTTATTCTTTATTTGAATTGGGACAGTGCACATTAATCAACATGTGTTTTTTCAACATGTAAATGTGCCGGAGTTAGCCATATAGGCTAATTTTCTTAGTTAATAGAATGCAAATGCAAATTGATCCTACAACTCCCCCTTGTGGCAACGTGTTTCTTCTTCTCTATACTTTTCAAAAGTCTTTTGTTTGTATTTATATTTGAACAGGTTGATGTTTGGACATCGTTTCAACTCCGTCTCCATTTTGTTCCACAATTGTACACCATTAACTGTCGGACTAAAACTTTTCAAAGTTGAGCTATGTTTCTGAATCCTAAAGTTCAGTTCATCACGTAATTCATCTTCTTTGTATTTGGCTTGGTAACAGTTTGTACCTTGCTTTGTGTAACATCTGTACAGTTTGGAACACAAAACTTAATTTTAATTCTGGTAGAAAGCTGATGGCTTTACCTTGCATGTTTCAGCGAAGCATGTAACCTCTCATGTCTCTCATCAGAGGTATCAGAGGTGATGCCATTCAGACGTGCCGTGGTCTCTGAAGAACTGAATCCCATTTGTTCGCCAGGGTGAAGGCTCATCTCTATTAACGATCAACCAAATATTGATGTCTTTATTGAAGTACTAAACTAAAAAAAAAGACACAATGAATGTGTTTAATCTAACCACTAACAAACTGATCTAGAAAAAGGCCAAGGCAACACCAAGAAATAATAACTTGCATAACTGTAAGCAACTAAAAACTAAAATCCAGGCCAAAGTGAGAGCGAACAAGCAGATGTCTTCATTTGTCAAGAATTACATGTAATTCTGTGGAAATCCCTTTTGGATAATTAGTGCCCGCCTCATTAAGAGACGGAAATCAATTTTCTCCATCAAAGTTCTTTCAAAGGTAATAAAGTGTCCTTATTGCTTTTCAGGGTGTTTTTGGAATAATCAATTCATAAAGCTGTAAAGAAATACTTAAACTTAAGCGCTGTACAATAAAACAGGATTGATGACAATAAATGGTGTAAAAGAGAATAATGGCAGCGATTGACTCACTGTAAAGTGAGCATTTTCCTGCAAGTGACTGCGTTAACTGACTTCCAATGACTTTATCCACATTACTACTCTTAAATCAGTGTGTGGCATTTCAGTTTTAATTCTAATACTTTAACAGTATGAAGATTAATTTTTTTAAATCAATACTAATGGAGATTTCTTTTTTACATTGTGGTACAGAAACGCGACCTTTGCAATTGGGTCTTTACAGCCATTCAAATTGCCTTCAAATCTGACTGCAGCTAATCTTGTAGCCCTATGTAACATACCGATAAGCTCATAGGCGGCTATAATCCATTTAGTGAAAAAATGAAGTACTCACTACAATCAATAGAGTTTGAGAGTTTAAATAGCCCATACTTAATGGATGTATTATCTTGTCACATGATGAATCTGCAGATCATTACTGACCATACTTATCCAACCACAAACCCAAAGTTAATGTGATTCATTGGTGTCCATCTTTAACTCATAATTGTCAATAATAACAATAGGATTTGCTTTTAATTTGATACAAAGCATGGGACTCTTTTTCATAAAAAACAAACAGTGCAATAGTTTTCTGTGTAATAAAGTTTGTGGTCTGCATTTACACACTATTCATATGATTTTGTTATTGGGTTTAGAGGCTTGAACGCATCTCAGAAAAGATGAAAGCGTTTCATTTTGTTACATTAAGTTGCAGCAGTTTCACCAACTTTTCCATCAACAAAACACTAACGTTCAAAGATAATATTGTGGATATTCCTGCAATACAGCAATATAGTTGTAATAGACAATTTTTAAAATGCTATACATTATTTGTAAATTATTTGACATTGTAAGGTTTATTTTTCTTCTACCGATGCGGTTCTCGTCCTCAAAAAGCCAATTTGTGTATAGTACACATTCAATAATGAGGCTTTTACTGAGCGATTTGAGTGTGCGGTTTTATTTATCAGTTCTAAATTCAGCCTTCAAGTATTGATCAGAGTCCAACATCAAAGAGCATGTAAAGAGGGAGGAGGAGATGTGCCTGTTTGTATGGCCGCGGGCCTGTGGAAGTGATGCATGCTACTGCTGCCGCCGCTGCTACCGCTATTATTTATGGACAACACTGAGTCATTTGGCCAGTGAGCTGCTGTTAGCTGGTATTTCTCATCAGCATCTGGCAACTGCTTCCACTGGGCTCGACCTTCATTACAAAGATTCACACATAACTGATTTCTGCACAGTGTCCAAGACGGCGTGTTTATATTTGCAGATTTATCTTGTTCAAGTGGGACAATGATTCAAAGATGGTATCAAAGGTGGGAGTTTTGTGTCAAGTGTTAGCCATGATTATAAAGACACAGATATGCGGAAAGAAGAACCTTAACTAAAATGCTCAGTTTGCGCAGTTCTCTTGTCCTTTGACTTTGTTATGCTAATGTAATTTTCAGGTGCATATTGATCTCAATTTATTTGGTCATTTGACATTTTAAGTTTCTTTAGGTTCTTAAGTTTTGACTGCTCACTTTGAGGAAGACTGTAGGCGAGCTATCAAAATGGAAACAGATGCCGGACTATATAAACTTAGAATAAGATCATATTGCATTGATACAGTACAAGTTTTTTGCTTGAAGCAGTTCTTGGTGCAACATTCGGCTAACTAGGCTTCTTGACTCCATGGATGCTTTATATTATTTTTTTATTACAAAAAAAAAAAGTCTGCTTTGCAGCTTAGATTTATACGCCGATGTTTTGAGAATTATTTTCCTGTGTGGCAGTTTCCTCCTTTCTTCCTTTATCCTTTTTATCATTCTTAAACTCACCACAGTAATTTGTTTACCTCACATTAAGAATGTGCTTGCTGTGCAGATAGATAGTGTAACATCGTAATCCAATAGTACGTCTCAAAAACTGTTCTTGCCCCATGTCCAGTGTCACCTCCACTTACAGTGTGATATGTAAGCGCACACGCTGCCAGTAACATAGCGTCGCCGTTCATGAACAGGAGAGATGTGTAATGATCTAAAGTAGCCGCCGCAGCAGCTGGATTTATGACCAAATCAATACGTGCACAATTCCTGCACAGTTCCTCTCTCTGTCCTCACCAATGACCTCATAAGCTGCTGGCACTTAAGCTATCCAATGGCCACATATTGAAATTTGAAAAGCCCACTTTGCACGGTAAATTTCCCCGACACGGTGGCCAGTGTTGTGTACAGTGCTGACATTGTGTCTGAAGGCATGTTGCAGATTGTTTATTGTGCGGTGAATGGGATAAGCCACGGCCGAGCGTGGACGTCGGTCACGAGGTTTGAATTTGTTTAATCTGGGTAATGCTTTTCATCAGACGGCCCTGATGCACTCAATCAGGAGCAGAGCACACGGGTTAATGCACTTATTACAACGCGCAGACCTAGTGCGAGAGCTGCTATGTATCAACTGTTTGATAGACTAAAACGTGTGTGCATTTCTTAATTGTAGTCTAAAAGGATTTTTTTTTTAATCAGTTCAGCCAGTTGCCGTATAGTCCTGGCTTTTACGTACAGTCTCTTGAAAACAAAAACATCTTATTGGTGAGGTAATTGCATAAAAATGATTTCAATCTACTAAACTTCAAACTTTTTAGTGACGTGGTTCCTTGGTTTTCAGACAGGCCTACTAAATCAAGATTTGTAAATAATTATGACTTACACGGGTTTATATTGTGCTCACAAGGTTGACAAGCCTCTCATATCGCTACAGTGGGCCATTACTCATTCACTTCATACCCTCTGGGCCACTCTGACCAGCGCCGATCCGTCATTCGCTAAAATCACACAAATTAATTGTATTGAGACTAAATATTAACTAGGACAAAACCAGGGCTGGACAAAGAATAATCCAGAAGGGCCTTAAATTGTAAATCATCCATCTGTAATCACAAAATGGTCCCTTTTGCTTGAGTGTGAGATCCTCTGCTGTGCTACAGTACTTAGCGTTTACTTGACAAAAGGTGTACAGGAGGAAGTGTATAGCGAAAGCTCATTAGGTTCACATTCAAACTCCTTGCAACGGATGCGCCCACACTGCACTAGAGCCGTAACCGCGTCTGCTATCGTGTGACAGCAAAGGCCAAGGGTTAAGCAGGAGCTGCGTTACATCTTACCGTGTTCGTTCAACCTTTTATATGAGGGAGACGAACGGAAAAGAGTAAATCAGATGGGCTCAAAAGGTCTCGGGAGAAAGTCTCGGGAGTATTTTGTCTTCCATGAATAGAAAAAAAAAAAAACACACACACACATCCTGACATTTGTCCCGTGCTCATGCGGCCGAAGAAACCATTGTTCCATTGTCTAAAAGGCTTATAAATTAAAATGGGAAGACGTCCTGTGGCGAACTCGATGTGCAACTGTGCTTCCAACATAATGGAAGGAACAGCTTATCGTCAAAAATGAGCTCAATCCACAAGAAATGGTAATAGCTACTCTGGGTGCTCTCAACAGTTTTTCAGGATAATACAAGACAAGACAATACAGTAAGTCAAGAGTATGACGCAGGACTAGCCAGTTTTGAATGTTATACCCTAAATGTTATAGTTTGTGCCTCAAACTTTTATTTGATAACCCCACTTTTTTTTCCAGGCAGGCTGTTCAAGCGTCTGTCACAACATTTAAACGATAGGATTAAACCAGAATGTATTGACCTGCTAATGAAATAGAAGATGGATTAAGTTGCTCAAGCAAAACAGTTTAAACCCCACCAATTCTGCATTCCTTGGTAATTCAGGCGGTCTCTTAAATGGTACTTTTTTTTAAAGCCAAATATTTCCTAAACGCTTGAGAACGCTCAACTCCGGCATAATGAGCGCTGACTTTGCCTTTGTCGCCCTTCCTGCTATTCTCCTGGCTCTGTTGTTGCAGTTCCTTAATGCAACACAAATATGAATGTTTAGGACAAGGAGGGGGGGGCCCACTGCAGACAATGGCTCCGGGTCTGTATGTGTGAGGCTTTTTTTTTTTTTTTACAGTTTTCTTAGCTTATTTAAAAGTTGGGGAGTTTTTGTCACTCCTGCCTCTGTCTCGCGCTGGCACGTTGTATTTCTGGCGTTGAGCCCCTGCCATTGACAAAGCCATCAGCGGTACAGTTACAGTAGAATATGCTGCTGCGCCTCCTGTCAATTAACCGGATGAACAAAGAGGAGACAGGTCCTGACACACACACACACACACACACACACACACACACACACACACACACACACACGTTCATATGTAACGAACTGAGATATTGAGAATTTTCTTATTTTGAAAAGTTTGACTTCGAGTTTGTGTTTATTGTAACCAAATATCCGTGGGAAGCGGTGTGTTACAAGGATTGTGTGGTGAAAATAATCAAAATATTTAGCAAAAGTACCCGATGGATACGTTTCTTTTTGCCATAGTTTGGGGAAAAAGGTGCCTCAATCTGCATACATCTAAATACTTAAAGGGGGGGGGTATTATGTAAAATCGACTTTTTCAAGCTTTATATCATGTTATTATGTCATTCCCTCATTAAACACATGCCTGGAGAGTTGCTTTGGCTCATTCACATATTTTTGAGTAATCAGTAAAAACTTAGACGGCAGCCATTTTAGGTGTAGCTATGCCTCAGTCCTCCTAGGAACGCCCCCACCTCCTGGAGACGCCTCTGGACCTTTTGTCACCAGCCAAGCCACCAACCACTGCTCCTCAGCTCAGCAGAGCCCCCTCCCCGCACAGTAGTGTTGTTTAAATGCCACAGCAGTGTGCTGAAGGGGGCGTGTCGGAAAGCTTCTTAAAGAGACAGAGGCCTATTTCAAGACGTTCAGTACAGCCATTTTGAGAGAGCAATTTTATTCAAGGCTGTTATTTTAATTTACTGCATATACAGACCAACAGAAGGTTACGTCATCATTGTAGTATGCTATAGACTGGTGCTATGGGATTGAAAAAAGCACAAAAGAGCCCCCATTGCGATCAATAACATTTTTATTGATCACTAACATTGGAGCTTATGGCGATGGCGGTTCACATCGCCGTCTACCGAAGCTTTACTGAAGAGATCATTAGTGAAGAATCGTGATGTGCGGGAGTGTTTGTGAAAGCTAGAAACAAGTTAGGGCTGTAGATTGCAGTTTAAATTCAAGGTACCAAGGCTTTTAGTGCGAGAAAGAAACATTTTGTGTGATTTTTGTTGTTGTAGCATTTCAAGCTCTTATGATTTGAATTTCTTTACATTATGTTTTAAGTTCAGTTCTAAGTAAAGCACAGTGCGTTACACTAGTTTTACTTTGTCACAATGTCCAACTTTTACACAACAATAATACAACCAAAGATTATCTTCTAAAACTAATCCCACAGGTGTCAATCTTATGGGTGCCACAAAGCCAGAGCACCCGCCTGAAGCTTTGGACACCCATCAAATGAATATAACAAGCCACGTTTCTCATTCTCTCCTCTTTTTGTGTGTCTGTCAATCACACTTGTATTAGTGCAGGTCTTCTATTGAAGAGAGCTGTTAAGCTCAGTTAGATAAGCATTCAACTTGCTTTGGTCTTGACTGGTCCTATCTGTGTTGTTAAAACATCATTTTGCGATTACATTATAAATTGTAGCTTTCTGCCGGAAAATGTGAGTGGTTTGTAAGAAGTGTCATGGGAGGGATCGGTCTCATCGCTTTTCTCCCACAAGAAAAATCCTGAATTTCAACCTGCATGATTAGTGTGTACAATTAATTAAAAATGTTTTATGTGTAATAAAGAATTGTGTATATTTAGAGTAAGTTTAGATGATAGCCTTTTACAAGTGAGTGTACCTGCACTCTTTGATGTCTTTCCACATTTGGATATATGCATGTTTCATTCTTTTTTTGTTGATGGGGTTAGTTCTTAGATGTTGCGTGTTGTTGTTGTGGCCCTGCGGCACTGCTCTCTGTGTCTCTGTGTCTCTGTGTGTATCAGATCCCGCGCTCCCCGTGTGACCGTGGAGACTTCTGGGAAAATCAGCCACATCAAGAGGTTGCTGCTCCCACATGAACCAGAACCACATGCATCAGCACCAACAGACTCTCAGGCAGTGTCTTTGGTCTGCACTCGCTCTATAAACGCCCCCCCCCCCCAAATGCCCCCTGCTCAAGCTAGATATGTTGATACAAATTATTTGCATATTGCTTGGGAAATCTGATGTAATAATTCCATCCTAATATTCCCTAAATAGCCATATGTCATTTTAAGCTACTATAAGCTGGGGTAACTTGTTCTTTATTTTCTCTAATGCATGGACAACTGGACATAAAATCTGTCATAGATGTTTTCGCCTTTTTGTTTTAGTATGCGGCATTAAAAGTCCTTCTTTGACCAGATGAAATATATTTTCATTTTATTTTGTAATAGTGCATATTAAAAGAAGTCTTGAAAGTTAGGGTATACTTTTATAGTCTGCATAAGAAAAATGTGTATTTTACCCAACCTTAAATGTCGCTGGGGCAGTCCATAGACCCATAGACCCATAGACCTATAGACCCATAGACCCATCCAGCAATGCATTAGTTTGTGGTTGTGACCTGGCATGAGAGAGGAACTGCCTGTTATGGGAATCACATCTCACATCACATCTATCTTGTGGACTAGCATTTAGCATGCTCAAGTAAATAATGCCTATTCAAGATTAGGTCCTTGAAACATTATTTCATTTGAAAAATGATCAGATTATGCTGCAGAAATGACCGTCACTTGTTTGAAGCTAGTAATGTACAGTAAGCATGTAGCATGCATCAGGGTGCGTTGCGATGTTCCCCTGTCCTTAGAAATAGGGGAACAGCGGACCTTCCGTACTCACTGACGGCTCTGATCCCACATCCAGATCCCAACAGTAACCATAACCTAGACGATGTTTCATGCATGCTCCACTGCAGACAAATCTGACATCAAGGCTCCGGTCCTGATCCCAATCCTTATAAGAACAGTGCTGCCAGAGTCCTGATGAGGGTGCGGAAATACGACAGCATCACACCTGTACTCCGCACCCTGCACTGGCTTCCAATCCAACAACGTATCCACTACAAAATCTGCCTCCTCACCCACCAATGCATTCATGGATCTGCACCTCAGTACCTCAAAGATCTCCTGACCGTGCACACACCATCACAATCCCTCCAAAGCTCCAACAGCTATCGCCTCCACTGCCCTAGGACTACGCTGAAAACCATGTGAGACAGGGCTTTTCAATCATCGGCTCCCAAGCTCTGGAACACCCTCAGGGCTCCACAGTTCGTGGATTGTTTTAAGAAACTTTTGGAAACTCATTTATTTAAGCAATGTTTCTAGCCTTTTGTAGTCTCTCTGATTTTTTTTTTTTAAGAAGAAACTTTATTTATATAGCACCTTTCACAGATAAAATCACAAAGTGCTTCACAGGGGCACAAAAATAACAAAGGTTACATAGAAATGTCCATCCATCCATCCATTTTCTTCCGCTTTATCCGGGGCCGGGTCGCGGAGGCAGCAGTCTCAGCAGAGATGCCCAGACTTCCCGATCCACGCACACCTCCTCCAGCTGTTCTGGGGGGACCCGAGGCGACACCAGGCCAGCTCGGAGACATAGTCCCACCAGCGTGTCCTGGGCCTTCCACGAGGCCTCCTCCCAATAGGACATGCCTGGAACACCTCCCGAGGGAGGCGACCAGGAGGCATCCGGAACAGATGCCCTAGCCACCTCAGCTGGCTCCTTTCGACGTGAAGGAGTAGCGACTCTACCCCGAGCTCCTCCCGGGTAACTGAGCTCCTCACCCGATCTCGGAGGGTGCGCCCAGCCACCCTGCGAAGGAAACTCATTTCGGCCGCTTGTATTCGCGATCTTGTCCTTTCGGTCATTACCCAGATCTCATGACCATAGGTGAGGGTGGGAACGTAGATCGATCGGTAAATCGAGAGCTTTGCCCCCTGACTCAGCTCCCTCTTCACCACAACAGTCCGATACAGCGACCGCATCACTGCTGACGCTGCACCAATCCGTCTATCGATCTCACGCTCCATCCGTCCCTCACTCGTGAACAAGACCCCGAGATACTTAAACTCCTCCACTTGAGGTAAGGACTCCCCACCGACCTGACCGACATAGAAATGTATTAAAACAAATTAATTGTTTTATACTGTTCTTACTCTCTGTAGCACTTTGAGATTTGTGTACAAATGTAAAGTGCGTTACAAATTAAATGCATTATTATTATTATTATTATTATTATTATTATTATTTGTCCTATAACCTTAACCCTGTACCTCAGTGGTAAGTCTGTGGAGAAATCTGCGATGAAGCTAGCTCGAGAGGATGGGTAACTGGCTTCTGGAGGTGCAGCTGGTCCCTGATACCCCAGGATGCTCTGGGAACAGTGGCACTGGGGAACATCGGGCTGATCCCCTGCAGTGTGTAGCTTTTGTTAGCATCAAGGTTAACATTTTCTTGTTTTATGTACAAATTTGGGCTGTTGGACCACATTGTTCCTCTCCATGTCTCTGTATCTTTAGTTGGTGGAATATTCAAATATAATTCAGCGTTTGTTGAAGTAGTCGTGGAGCAGTCAATAAAAGAGGAGTTCTTTCCCCACGTTTTTTTCCACCACACAGCAGCTTTGAAAGTGGCTCTGTGTAGGCGTTCCCTCCCAAAGATGTGTCTATCTCCAGATCTTGCCCTAGGTTTTGTCCGAATTACCGTGCCTGTTATTTTATATTTTGAAGGTTTAATGCGAAAGGGGGTGTACCCGAAGAAAACCTGCTCAGCCATTTCAAATACCTTCTCTTACACGCCTCGAAAACATTCTTGATACGAGGCAGACTTATTCAAACTTCTTAAGATACAGATAAGCCCCAATCGCCCTAGAAATCGAGCCCCGGACCTTCTTCCTGCAAGACAACAATGCCACTTGGTCCCTGAACACTTAACAAAAAAAAACAACTGAGCATTGCATCAAAGTCAAATAAGTCGTAATTAAACTAACTGTGCTCTGGCCACTCCTTATGTCTCATGTCTCCTCTCTGCCCTGCTCCCTGGCCTGGCTGCAGTGGACTGTACTGACCAGTGATTGATACTGTAGCCTTGCCCCCAGTGGCTAATGCATGTTAACTGCTCCTGTGGTGCTTGTAAGGCTTCGACTCTTCAAGGGCTCTCTGGGGTCCTCATCTTGTTGTCGAGTGTGATATTATGGAACAAATAGCAGGCCTTAATGGTTGAAGTAGATGATTTAACTTCCCTTAGAGCAATAGGAAAGGGGAATCCAATTGTGTATTCTCTGCCATTGCGCTGGGTTGTTCTATCCGGCTTTACGGGGCATATATTTTAATAAGTATGTAAATTTAAGGCTATACAGGTGGAGGATATTGAATCATATTGCTGATGGATAGGCTGAGGGTTTAAATTCCTGGTTAACCCCATGATTGTGTGTGAGATGGTGTCCGTGGGGCTGGCTCTGACTGCGCCTGTTCCCTGGGTCTGTCTGTGCAGCGCTGTGGCTTTAATCCTCTGCCCACAGGGACGCTGACATGAGGAGTGTAAACTGTTGACATGGTGCTGTCTCCTTGGTGCTCTGATCAAAGATGGTGCAACCCTCCTGCTTCACAACCTGCCTCTCCCTTGCCTCTATCTATATCTGCCTGTCTTCCTCTCTGCCTCTTTCTCTGGCTCTATGCCTACCTGTGACTAATAGGCAAAAATGGAAAGTAGTTATTATTAGGGATGGGAATTGATAAGATTTTATTGATATAAATACCATCAATAATTTTACCTATCCATTCTCTTACTTGTCTGTGTGTTGGGGAAAAGCAAGGAATGAATGTGCAACGGAGGGGAAGGGCTAAGCGGAGGGCTAAGGGGTAGAATTGAGATTGGGCCGATGTTTCCCTGCTTACTTCGAAACGGCGTCGACAGACTCGGAGAACCACATCATTACGCACATGCGTCTAGCTCCGTGGCGTGCTATGGTGTCCGAAAAAAAAAAAAAAAAAAGAGTGTTTTCAGCGCAGGAGCATCGATAAGAGGGATCGATAATGAAGTAGACGTACGGTTCCGATGCTTTGCTCAAACAGAACCGGGTCTACTTGTAGAACCGGTTCTCGATTCCCACCCCTAGTTATTATTGGTCTGATTAAGGGAACCTGCTTGAACCTCTGCCATTTTGGTAGTCATTATATCTTTCTTTTGCAATATTTAAAAAGGGTTACAGTTGATCTGGGAAAATAAAGTAGTTATAAGTCAGAGCAATTCCATTAAAATCTATTGCACCTTCCATTTACTATATCTCAGGTAACAAGAAATGACTTTTTGAAAAATAAGAGTCAAAAATGTGTTTCCTGAAGCGCATATGGATCCTCGAAAAGTGAAAAAGGTTCTTCTAGGTGCTTCCAGTCAAAGCTGTAAATCAGCACAAGCCATTTTAATCACAAAATTGGTTTGATTTGTAGAGGCGCTACAGGAATCGAAAAAGGACAAACCAGGAGGTATCCAGGCAAGACTTGCGGCTAAGCTACACAAATCTTCTATCCCTATTATTGTTCTGACTAATGTTCATTCACTAGAGAATAAGGCGGATTATATTCATCTGCTACGCTCCGCCCAGAAAATGGCGAAAGACTGTTGTGGATTGGAGGGAGCGGAGGGAGCTGCGCAAAAGGAAGAGGGAGGAGCAGGTGGAGGAGCTGACCAGTGCAGGACACCACGCTCTGAAACGAGGCCAAACCCAGGAGAGGAGCACTGAAGGCAATACTCCGGTTTCCCTACCTCCAAAACATGCTCGCCAGGTGGCCCACAATGGCGGCGCGCTCAGTCGCAGTGGCCCAGGACTTAACCCAACACCGGAATGTAATTTCGTTGTACAATTGTCCAATGACAGACAAAGCGCTTACTTACTTACTCGTACTTGTAGTAGTAATGACCGTAGTAATAGTGGGTTATAAATGGCAGTAGAAAAAAATGTAATTCTCAAATTCATTGAAGCTCTGAACCTCAACCACTTATCTGAGTACAATTGAACTTACCTTCCCTACCTTGGCGCAACAGCTTGGGCTGCTAATCATCGACCTCTCTTCTTTTTAATGGAGAACATTTTGGGCTAAAGTGCGTGTCTGTCTTAAGTGCGCACGGCCTTGATGTGGTCTGATGTAGTGCTTAGTTTAATTAATCTGCCGTAATGATGCAACTACCAGTAAGAATCGTCCATGCCCGACGTGTGTGTGTGTGTGTGGTTGTGTTTGTGTGTGCGCGCTACGAATCTGGAGGCGACTACTGCTGCTGCTCGTCAGTGCTCTCAGGAGAACCCCCTCTGGAGCCAAAGTTAACCTTTTCTTGTAACGCCTTATGACTTCCCCAAACGAGTGTGACATGCGGCAGTCGTCATGGTTACCGAGTCGTCATCATCAGGCGGGGAGACATGTTTAGATTTGGGAATCAGGAAACGTTTCCAGCCGAGAAGCAAATTGTCAGATGGCTTTTGGATGCCTTATGTCTCGGAGCTTATCTGGCCCTGAGAGAGCAGCGTGTGGTGCACGGGGCATTGCAAACTACTTACATCAAACAGAATCGCGTTCATGCACCAAGGAAGGCTTACATCAAATTCAGAGGAGCGTTTTGTTTTGGTACATGTTTGATATTATTTTTGGATGTGCAGATTTAAAACTAGGGTTGTACACAAACCTGCATATGGCAAAACGGGAAGAGGGAAATTAGCATGGAGAAAGGTAGAGGAAACACGCATTCGACTACCTCTGTTTCAACATTATCTGCTTGGAAGTAATTTACTTATTCACTTAGGAGTTCGGGGATTCTGAAGTGAAACCTGGTCTTGGTAAATTAGCCTGAGTCATACAGGCAATTGGCTTACCTGCTACAAAAGCTTACGGTCTCAGTTGCTCCTTTTTCTTTCTCACCAGCAATACCGTAACATCTTAAGCTCTTGGGAAAAACATAAATAAACTGGACCAAGTCGCTTTGCAATAAATGGCAAGGTTGGCGAGACAGAAAGCCCTTAAACTCCTCTCTCTTTTCAAAGTTATATGTAGTATGTATGTAAACCTGTCTGCTGTGTTCAGGATGTTCTCTCTTTCTCTGATTCTCTGTAGAGTAGATGACTTCAATCCTGCAGCTTACACACACCTTGCGTTTTTATTTATTTATAGATCAATGCTGGATCAATCTTGTATGATGTTGCTTATTTGTTGCAGAGTGGAGCAGTTGCGTTGCAACAGCAAAGTAGGTGTACAAAAGCAGCTTTGAATTAAATAAGTGACAAAAATAATTCTAAATAATCTAATCAAGAGATTAACACTTTTTTTAGGCCTCTGTTTTATCCATAATAAGGAGAACATCCAGAATAAGAAGAACATGCAGCCATATATTTGAAGTAGTATATTTATTGACCTTTATTAACCAGGAGAGATTTATGATATTGTTTCGGTGGCAGCGCCTAGAAGAAATCAACACAGCCATGAGCTGAACATGTAAACTCCACACAGAAAAGTCCCTGGACTGTCATGTTGTGAGCGCTAACCGTGCCATCCAGTGTATATTTCATTTTTTACCATGGTTTTATAAGCCACTTCTTCTTTTACTGAGAGAGTATGTTAAGTGGATGTTCAGAATGTGTGAACTTTTCTACATTCCTGTTTCCATTGTTTAAAGTTGTCTTCTCTGTTGTGCCAACACGTACGAAAGCACATATATAGGAAGTAAGAATTATTTCCATCAGAGTGCTAAAAATGTGCTGTTCCCTCCTCCTATACGTCCCCGCTCCGTGCACTCCGGCTCCTTGTGCTGGAGAAAGAGAATTGATTGATTTCGAGGCGTGAGGCGTTTTAGTAGTTTTCGAGAGCATTTTGGGTGCGTGATTGCATGCTGTGCCAAGCCGCAGAAACCACAGCGCACTAATGTACCGGCAGTTGCGGAGAGGAGTCCATATCCAGTTGTTATTTTAGGGCCGCGTGAACCAAACAGAATTACAAACCAGAAAGCAGGTGTGGAGGGGGGGGAGCTTTGGCACATGATCTGCTCGCATCTCTTTGCATTTCTTCCGTTTATTATTTTGTTGTCTCTAGTTTCTGTAAAAGGAAGCCGATATTGATATGGCACGCTGATCGTGTTTTCTTTGACTGTGCACCTGCTACGACAAATTCTGAAAATGTCCCATTATGACTAACTGTGGCTCATTGTTTTAAGTAAAGTGCAAAATTATTGACATGTGATGTACAACTAGGGGTACTAAAGGGAATAGTTAGTAGTAGTGGTAATAATGGTGGGGTAATTATGCATAGCTCCATTTGCCTTTCACAGCCAGACTCCTCGCTGTAGCAATGCCAAACAAAAGTAGTATGTCAAGTAATTAAATCCACATTTCTGCGGCAGCATGAATGAACTAAATATGTACCTGGTTGTTAGATTTGAGAACAGTGAATAAAGGAACAAAGCTCTGGACACCATCTTAATTGTTTTGTACGGCGTAATCTCAGCCAATTAACAAAGAGGAAACTCGAAGTGGGCAGACAGAATTTGCTCAGTTTCATTTGTGGAAGCGGTCACCAGACCAAGTTGCACAAAAAGACTACTCTCTAACATCTACCTCTATCATCTCTTTGTAGCTATATGGCTCCATCAGCAACGTTAGTTTACTATTTTTCAATAGTAAACTAACTAATTCTTTCAATTTACTGAATTCTGAATATATTTTTTAATTTCAGTACAAAGTTCTTATCCACAATCAAAATTAGTGTTCAGGGAAGGTGATAGAAACAGTTTCAAAGACATTTGGCCCACCATTTGTTTGCAGATTTCTCTTGGTTCTAGTCTCTACCAAAAGGAAGGTAATATGTACATGTTTGGTCTCTAAATTGCGCACTGGGTTTCAACTGTTTATCTTCGGTACCTGATAGAAGCCTGACATTTTTCCCTGGCTGGTACATGCAGTGCTTTATAAATGATTCAAATTATGTATGTCTGTCTACATGTGCTCTAGGGACAGTGCTTGCGGCAAGTGTGCACCTCTAGCATTCACAGTCCTTAAGATTTTTTTGAGGCATTTTTTTTGGTGTGTGTTTTAAATGCAAAAATGAGCGTGCTTTTGCCTCGGGGCTCCACGATTTTGTCTCTGCTGAAGCTTGGGGGATGTGCAGCGGGCAGTCGCATTAAGACGAGCAATTTTAGCTAAAGCTGCGTGCTGTGGAGGTGTATGCTGATGCACAAACCTTTTTTTTAGAAAAAGAAAATGCCTGTCATTGTTCTATGACACGCACAATTGGGTGAAGAGAAATGCTGTGTTTCCAGGAAGGCTTCAAGATGAATTGCGTTGGAGTCAAAGTCACAATTTGAATGATTGAAATTGGTAAATTGCAAAGGCGGTTAGTTGGACACGGTAAGGTCCTCTTCAAACATCAGAAAGTTCACATTTCCATATGATTTAAGTTTAAAATCTGTGGTTTAACCGCTACAAACATTTTCTGAAGTGCATGTGAAATGATGTGATTATCGGGTTTAGCGGCTCATTTATCAGCTAATGCCCCTGGACATGTGTAAAATAGTATGCGTTGTGATTTTTTTTTTTCTTGTTTTACTTTTTTTGCTTAATCGCTATTGCTAAAACTTGCAACATTTTTATCCATTACATATTATTCTTGTAAACCCCATGAGATATGGGGATTCACACGTGGGCTTGATTCTTTGGTCGTTTACACTAGGTTATAACATCAATTAGGGATTTGTCTCTGAAGTATGTCTGGTGAGGGATTGTTTGAGTGAAAGGTTGTGATTGTATTCTTTTATGTTCTACTCCTCGTCTTGTAGATGGCTATACAAATCCTTGACTGGTACAAAAGGTGAATGAATATTACAGAGGTTAAATCTGTCCATGTGCAGAGCAGTTTTTCTTTTGAAACTATGTTAGAATGAAATAGAAGGTATTTGTATAGCTCTTTTCACATGACGCAGGTCCCCCAAAGCGCTTCACACTGTGAAGGGGATTTGTTCTTCATTCACTACGTGTGTAGCTTCAGTTTACCCTGGGGTAGACTGACAGAAGTGCGACTGTACACACCTGTGCCAACGGTCCCTCTGACCACCATTCATTCACGCGCACACATCATTCTTCCTGACCTATTCTGTGTTTAGTGGTAGGGAAAACCGGAGTATACCCGGAGGAAACCTACGCAGACACGGGGAGAAAATGCAAACTTCCCAATGCGGGAACAGAGTAATCCATGGCGTTTCGTTGACTTTTAAATCCTAGTCACCTTCACCAAACTTGCTTTGATCCTGTGTGGTCAAATTATCTTCCTTCTGCAAATTGGCATGTTCACCGATCTCTGTCGATTCTGTTAATGCAGTTTGAAAGACGTCCGTTTCACTTCAGCATTAGGAGCGGGTTGAGTGCCTGGTGCTGTTTTATAACATGCATAGCTTGTAGGATTATATTTGAGATAAACTTGTAGGAATATTTTCTAGGCACACATTTTTTTTCCAGTTAAAGAACATTCTCAGTCTCTGTCATTTCGGTTGGCAATCAGCTGTTTGGAACTTCACCCACCACTGCAGAGTGCCTGTTCTCATGTTTGTCCATTCATTTGTATGTTGTATTGTTTGAATAAATGATAACAGGACATTTTAAAGGAGGTAAATCAATTGTATAAAATGGTCTCAAATTTCAAATCTGTGGATATTGTAGCGTATGTCTTAGTATTATACTTCAAGCCGCTTAAAATAAATAAATAGTTTAGGTCTGATTTCCCCGGTTGAAATTATACAAATATTTTCCATTCAGCCACATGTCCAGTATTTGTCCAAATCTGTTTTTCATACTCCACCATGTTGCCAATACTGTCATTGCTGCCTTCCAAATTTCACCCACAAGCTTATGACAAGCCGGATTTTATTTATTTATTTATTTATTTCTGGCTCGATCATAAAGACAACTTGCCAGTCAGTCCATGTACATTTGTGCTTTTGCTCCGGACCAGCTGCTGCTACTGCAAAATACTTGACTGATGGTAACAGTAGTCGAAGGAGAAGCAAAGCACAAAGACTTCCACTCATTTTTGCGCCGATCCCTGTAGGCGCTATCATTACCGCCCATTTCTTCCATCATATGTGTCAGATAGCGAGTTCGACTCTGGAGCGAGGGCCTCTTGGCTGGCTCCAGACAGTCGCAGCCTGCTTCCCCCCGCCGACGGATAGGCAAACTGTGTGACAAATAGGTGAGCAGCGGCAAAGGACAAAAGTTAATCTTGGTGAATTATAGGGCTTAAAGGCACTGCTGAGAGCTACCGCCTCAAGTGCCATTTGGGAGCGCCCAGTCACAAAATGAATGTTTAGTTGAACAAGTGTAGCCTTTATTGGGTTGCAGATGAAGTATTTCAGAAACACGCTGCGAGTCGTTTTTTTGGAGAGCGGGGCGTTTTAATTTTTACTCCTAACAGCTCTCCTCTCGCCTACTTTTCTCCTCTGAGCTGCTTGTACTGACTGTGCCTCTGCTGGTCCACAGTTGCGTCAGGAGGCCAGCTGAGCCAAGCGGCAGACGAACATGAACACACGAGCGTCTGGAGAGAGAGGAGATCGACCAGCGACCCCTACTGGTCATATTCAGGTGAGTTCCCCACTTACATTCAGGGATTAATTTGTTAATTTGTACCAAGTAACGAAATGTCCTCTTGCCACAGAATTCGCAATGTTGTTTTCCCTATGTGGCAGTTGTTGCATTTACATATCAAAAGAACTTACCAATTAGCCGGTAATTCAAACAAATTGGCACCTTCCTGGGCAAGCAGTGAAAGTACCGAGCTACGCTAATCTAGTGCCAGGAAGCATGCCAATTTGGACGTTTTGAATTCAAAACTCAATATTCAATAGTTTTCACACACCACATGTTTGCCATAACATGCTAATCAAATTAACTAAACTTGGTGGATTTATTAAACTTCTTGTTGTGCCTATGGTGGCATAAAAGTGGTTAAAGATGCACCAGTCCCGCTTTTTTAGCTCCGATACCCATACTAACACCTAAGTTTAAGCAGAAATCGTAACCGTTTGGCATAGAATATTCAGAACCAGAACCCAATCAGGTCATTTTTGTGTATTGGACCTGAAACTCGATCCTTTATCAGTGTTTATGCATTCCTGGTGTGGTAAATTGGCAACATTGCATTGGGTTGCATTGGTCTTCCCATCTTTGGCGTCGATTTCCAGCGGGGGCCACACACATGCTGCATGTTTGCCACCCCAACCGTGCTCGTCTTGGCTTGGATATTTCAAACTAGCCAGATTATATGTTTGGCCTAAAAATAAGAGAAACGAAAAAAATTGTGAAGAGCTCTTGTCTCGGACTTTTGGATGCCTCAGTAACCGTTGCGCACTCCAACTAATGTGACTGACTGACCTGTGCTCAAAGGAGAGAGGAGAGTGGACGACCTTTGCGATATGTTTCTTGTATCTTTGGAGTTATTTTGTGATCAGAGAAAATTTGCCTGGGTGGCCGAAGTTTTGGGTCGGTGCTCTGGCTTCGCAGCACCCATTTGTTCAACCCCTATGCTTCCAGTAAGACGGTGGCTTCTCACTTCTCCAGTTCACACTATCAAATCATCTATCAGTCTTTGCTATTTTTAATATGAAACCATATGGTTACAGTACATGAGCACATTTTGTTTGCGGAGTGCCAGGTTTTAACCTGAAATACTGAATGTACATAGTGGACAGTAAGTAGCTATTTACTGACATTTGTGGACAGCCTTTATCCCTGTGTAAACATAAAGTGTCACTTAAAACAAATTGTTGTTCTCAGTGAGTATTATAAACACCAAGAGGCACATAAATCCCTCCTACGCAGCCCACCTCCAGAAACAAATAAAGATCCAATAACAGTGTCAACACACGGCACTTGCACTATAAAACCCGCCTAAACAACCCTGCTCAGAATACTTCTGCATTTGTATTAACATAAGGTATTAGCAGAGGAGCAGACGTCCCTGTGAAAACATAGCCAGAGTTGTTGTTTAAATTGCCTCTTCCATTATTGATAATATACATGCTTTTTATGCCAACTAAGTGCTCCGGGCTTGGCTCCTCCTGTAATTTCTCCATTGCCATCGTGCACCTCCACAAATTGGACAGATGGATAGTGCTGGCAGACCAAAGTTAGCGTGCAGATGCGAGCTCTAATGGATGATTCATTATGTGCACTTTTACGCTTGTAAATACATTCCCAGTTCCCTGAGTTTTGCCTATGTGTAATTGAGCTGTAAACTTTGAGTGTGGGGTGTTTTTCCAGCAAAAAGTGGCAAATTGATATTGAAGTTTGGTTTCCGAAATCCAGACATCACGACGGGCAAGCGAGCACTCTCAAGCACTTGAAAGTTGGTTACTGCAGAAATTGGGAATGGAGGAAAGGAAAAAATGATCAGACATGAAAATATTTTAGCTGAAATGAAGAGTGTTGGAGGTCAAGTGGCGTATGTAAACTGTAAAAGTTGTTTAATAAATGCTGAGTTGGGTATTCTTTTATAAGATATTCCATTCAGATTTGAAGATGAATAACATTTTGGACAATATTGTTACATTGAATTGATATGCCAGATACTTTTTGTTGTTTGAAGTGACCTCTGTATGTGAATGAAATCCAAAAGGTATTCATCTAAATAAGCGTAAAAGCCAGTGTCATGTCCCAAAAGCAATATCACGCATTTTCTTCATTCCCTGCATTGGTTTCATCCCCATCTGCCCATTAGCTATAATATAAATATGGTCATTTTTACATTATTTGACAAGTGGATTTTTCTGCAGGCGGCACGGTGACAGCTCAAATGTTATTTCTGGTGCTGCTGCTTTACATTCAGCCCCACAGAGGAGCGCACCAGTGGCCATTGTGTGCTCCACTGGGAAATGGGGGTTATGTGCTCTGAGCCGGGCACAGCACTGGGAGCGCACGCAGAGGGGAGGGTGCAAAATGATATTTACAGGTTAGAGGTCCGGAAACGGCACCAAGCAAATAACCAGCACGCTCCCTCTGCTCTTCAACTGCATCCGAGACAGGATTCTGTTGTAGCAAGTCGTAGCACAGCTAGGACAGAAAGAAAATGTGCAAAAATGCTAAAAAAAGAAATTGTTTAGTTGGATTGCTACTCGTGTTAGACAGTGTTTGTGGTTGTCTGTTTGAACGTTCAGAAGTGGGCTGCTGTGACTATTCTCCGCGATTGCTTTTTCACTCTCTACAAGGTGTGTGTTTAGTCCATTATGGAATTTGCACTTGTTTTCTGAAGCCCTGTAATTGTCCATATTTGAAATTACACGGTGTCCTTCGATCAAAGTGTAAATTTGCTCGAGCTTGACAATAGTTCGTTTGTATGTGAAGCGTCAATTCAAAACGTTTTTTCTCTCCGTGTGCAATTATTCGGCTCCAAACACGCACCGTTCGGGCATGCATGTCATAACAATTTTAGGTGCTTGTTGGTGCCTATACGTGAGGTAGAGTACGTATTTAACATGGGTGAGCATCCTGTCCTCAAAGGTGATGCCTTTGAAGCCAGAATAAATAAGAAAGAAAATGGTTCTCGATTTGAGGAAGTTTGACAAGCGGCCACATTGTGATGGCTAGACATGGTTGGATCGTCACCAAAACTGCAGTGGTTCTCAGGAGTCATTAGTGTCTATCATAGGATTGGCCAGTGTGGCCTCTTTCTTCTGATAAATTAAGAATAACTGAAATTGCTGTTGAAGTTTCTTTTTTAGCAAGGTGTCTCATACTGTAGGCTGAAAAAGTTTGAACTCGAATTGATCAGTTTACTTCAGTTTTTATGCATAATATGGGGAAATAACACAATATAGCCTTGACTCTAGACATTTTTCAGAATTTGCCACCTCAAATATAGGCATAATCCCATATTTCTGTATGAAAATACTAAATGAAATGCATAAAAGAACTTGAAATTCAAAGCGATACCTTCTATTTATTTATGTTTCCCATTCACCTTAGTCTTGTATTGGTTTATTTGGTGGGGCAGTGCATGTTAATGAACACACCACACCGGATTGTAGCCATGGGCTAATTTGCATTATTGAGTGTGAGTGTTGTCCCCCACTCACACTCTCACACACACACACACACACACACACACACTCTCACACACACTCTCAAACACACACTCGTTCATCCTGGTTTTCAAACCGGATGACCTGAAGGAAACCTATGCAGACACTGGGTGAACATGCAAACTCCACACAGAAACACCCCGTCCAGGTGAGACCTGGACCTTCTAGCTGTGAGGCACAAGTGCTAACCGCTGTGCCACTTAATAGCCATTTTTGCGATTTGCTTAATGCAACTGTCCAAGTCGTGCTTACAATTCGATTGCTAATCATTTTGCTACCATAGTGTCATAGTACAGTGTGCTTGGTTAAGATAAGAAGAATGTATTTGCAGTGTTAATTTTGTAATCTTTTGAGTCTGAGAAGAGGACTCGAAATTCCTCCTTTGACATTATATACAGTAGACTGAAGTTGTATGCAAGAATTTGACCTGGTGTGTACCAATCCACGGTGGAGTCAGAAATCAGTAGCTTCCTCAGGTTCAGCGTGGTTCTAAGGATTAAGCTGGGCATTAAGTTGTAATGGTTCAGAAGGAATAAGACGTTTGTGTGTGTGAGGTAGAAGTTTTTATAGAAGTTGACTTGTGTGAAAAGTGATAGAATCTCAAGATGTTTTCTCTCTCAAGTTTGAAGTGGCTGCAGAGCAGGGAAAGATTTGATTTGCCTGGAGTCTCTGAAATGGTTTTAGAACTGCAAAAGGGCACCGACTGCCGTCAGTCAAAGCGGCTGGCGGACTGTTATGAGGAAAAGAAAGATGCATTGAGGAAACACAAAAATGTCCATAGATTCAGAAGGTAATTAGTGGCCAGGACTGTGACTGGGAGACAGACAAGCGTGCCTCAGCAGCTAAATGGTTATTAAGGGTTTTACTGTGAGCGAGTGCTTTTTACATAAAGTCGGTAGGTGGTCGACACGCAGCTCCCAGCAGATAATGCAAAGCAGTGCCTCACCTGTCACTCAGGAAACTTGCCTGTTTCTTATTCATTTATTCATCTTCTGCCTAATACTATTTGTGGAGCCTATGACCGTAACTATACCTTATAGTTTGGTTAGGTGTGGTTCATACAGTATATTTTATTTATTTTTACTGTCAATGTAAAAACACACCTCCAATCTATTGGAGAGCACATATCAACAAGCTACAGCCCTTAAAACATCTTTGGTCTTGACATCCATCCAAATTAATCAGTCTTTGCTTATTTAATTGCCCATTTAATTGTGAGTATTTTTTATGTCACTCTTCACTGCTAATCTCACATTCCTTTGTGGTAATTCAGGACCGTAGCAGTTCTGATGAGGACCACTTCACCATACATGCATTCTTTTTCATCTAGAGAACCCTCTGTAACTAACATTTGGAGGGCTAACCTCTCTGTCACCTTGCACCTGAGCTGACAAACAAATGTCTTTGATATTTGATATGCATTTTCCTCTGATGGCCTTTCTAATGTTTAATCGGGGTCTCCTTATCATTCCTGGACATGACGGCTTTCTGTGTGCTTTGGTTATGAACCTTGGTGCCGAAAGCTGCACCTTGAAATTTGATTAAAAGTTATTTAAGGCACCCCGAGCATGTGTGTGTGCATAGAGACATTTTTCATAAGAGGGATGATATCACGCTCACCATACGACTCCCACCGGTGCGGGGCTATGCATCATTTTTCCCCTTTTTATATCTCCATAGGTTTGCACATCCTTTTCATGCTGCCGCGCTTTATGCTGCGCCCTGTATATTCACTTCTAATTGTTGATTTATTTTTCACGTTTATTTACAGCCCTGCAGTTGGAGTCGCAGTTACATTACTCGCGATGATCCTTCTGTACAGTATGTAGACGGACGTAGGTTGGGAAAACAAAGATATAATGGCAAGATATGAAGGTGTATGCTATGCTATTTACCCTGAGGGCTGGCAACTGAAGAATAATGTGCTGGCTGTGTTTACTGATCTTTTTTATGTTGCGACATGATAGCAAAAATGAGACACCTCAGAGAAATAAAATAATCTAGCCGTGAAAGTGCAGCTTGTTTTGTTACATTTCCATAAACGCTTTAAATAGACGCACAGCTTGTCAAGACGATCTGGATGAAGCCCTCCGCTGACAAGCCGCTGAAGCTGAAGAGAGAAGGACCGCGATTGTGTGCGACGCGTGAATTACATATCATATTCCCTCTTAGCCGTCATCATTAGCAATCTTTCCCACTCATGTCCTGCATAATGAAGTGAACCAAGTGTCATTTCCAATCAATTGCGATGTTGATCCAACTTAATTGGTGCTTTGCAGGGAACAAAACAAAAGTTACTCTCCGCAAATTGATTGATAGGCTTTTATGATTTTTCTTGATTTCAGATAAACCCATCTTTGTGTTGGAAGCGAGCAACAAAAAAACGACTTGAGTCGGAAACGCTCTGCCAAATGAGCTACAAATGTCAGGCATCTGAAATACAGCAGAGGTAGTTGTTAGATTTAGACCAGGAGTTATTTAAAGACATGGACCCTGGATGCAGGTTTGGGGTTGTCTTCCAACGTGTCTCTTAAAATAGTTAGTGGGATTTGACATGTTAAAGCGTATGATTCATACAAGTGGAAATTGGCTGGGCGCTTGTGAAGGCTGTGCACTTTGTCTCTGGTGGTTTGACACCCCCTAAAGGCTGCGGTGAGAATGGTGCCATGTTGTCATGGCGCCCGACAGAAGGAGCTGACTCCTGGAGGTAATGAATCGAGAGGAGGATTGGTCCCGCTAGACCTCTGCACACGAGAAGCACTTGACTTTAAAGTAAAACTCCCTGAATGTACGGCGGTACATGGAGGAGAGTGAGGAGAGCAAAGGATGGAGCGCAGCAGCCAGGGACCCGCACCTCTGGGAGACGCCGGGCTACGTCAGTCAGCACCATTATTTCCTACAAGGATTATCAGCTTCACTTTGACAAGAGCACTAGAGACACAGCCATGGCTTTCATTTACCAAATCCAATTCATCGCAAATTGACTTCTGTTTCTGGTGAGCTAATAAGATGTTTTTGCATCTCTTGGTTATGTGCAGATTCATAAAAAGACATTTGCCAAATCTCCTCAAACCCGGCACCATTTAGTGACAATTGTTTTGGAGTAAATTTGGCAGTTACGGATTTAATTTCACATGCCCAGTCATAAGATTCCTCTGCTTGTCTTTGCATGATGACTTATCGACGACGTAAATATCTCATGACGAGTATTGCTACAGAAACCAAAATGCTCCTCTTCTGTCAGTGGCAGCCTTCAGCCTAAGTAGTCCCACCTTACATTAGTCTGTTAAAGCTCTACTTTAACATTGTGCTCCTCCCCCAGCCTTTACCTGTAATCCCCCAGCCTCAAAGAACTGGCTTAGGCACTATACAGAGGACTATTTTCACTATTTTCTCCTTAAAAAGACAAATACAAAAAGAATCACCTCTGACCTTTTTTTTAATCTTTTGCAACAAATTGTTGCAAAAAGTAAAAAAATAAATAAATGAATATGGCTTAAAAGGACTAGATGCAAGTTGGTCATTTTTATACTCACTACTGCCACCTCAGGTCTTATCGTAACTGCAGTCTCTATATTAAGCTCGTGCATGACCATAATAACTTATGGTAACTATCTGTTTCCAGTTAGCCTTTTACACAATAAAAGACACAGTATGTTATCACTTTAGTAAGACTCTTATTGTGAAAGGGTCAGCAACAGAGCGCTGTATCACAGCAGCTTGACGTCATAAGAGAGACCTCAGAAAAGGTGCCAAACAGACACCAACAACAAGCCTTTACCAAACTTAGTGTTACTATTTTACTTTTATTGTCTGGAGTTTTATTGTGTTTTTTAATGTATAGAGTTAGTTTCCTGCAGTTCTAAGTAATAAATTAGTATATTTATTTAATCTTTTTCTTCTTCAGTGTGTAATTTAAGTTATTTTAGTTACTATAAAAAATCATGATAAAATCGAAATCGGAGTTTATAATTCAAAATCGTAATATTCTATTTTTGTCATATCGCCCACCCCTAAGTCCAGATATGGGCAAAGTTTTTGATGCGAGGGCCACATTTGGTTTATGAACTTTTCTCGAGGGCCAGACCAGTTGCGAATTTGGTTGTTTCAAACGATTACAATTCTCAAGTAAAAGAGCAACAAAATAGCAACAGTTGTGCATTATCTTTCTTTATGTCAATGAAAACATTGGTGTTTTCCCCCACTATTAGGCAATGCATATCGGGCTTGGTCAGGTTTCGAGGGCCGGATTGAAGGGCTTGGTGGGGCACATCTGGCCTCCGGGCCTTAGTTTGCCCATGCCTGATCTAGTCCCTTTAACAAAGCTCCTCATATGCACTTAAAATTCTCTGATGAGCGCATAGGACTATTTGTTTATACTTTTTTATATTCAATGTACCTCTTTAATATAACACATGAAATGAATTAACAAGGATGTAATACCCAGTCATGTTAATGTTGTTATCGTGTTTTAAAAGTTCAATAAAATAAATATAAGTAACAAATAAAACAAAACAAAAAACACACAGGGAATAGATCAGAATACTGATTTCTTTCAGTGACCATTTGTTTATCTTAAACAGACCTTTGTCTCACTGTAAGCTGCTTTTGTGCTTTCATCCTTGTTCAAATCCATTTGTCTGACCTGATTGCTCCTCCTAACACCATTCTGTGTGATGAGAGGAGCTTAACACAACATCATCGATATCTCCCCAGCGCTGTCAATGTGCCACCATCCTGTAGCCGTACCTGCTCTCCCATCCCCACACAAAATGATAGGTGCTTGAACACTAATTATTAAAAATGAATTTTCCTGAAGCTGGAGCGGACTCATTATTCATTGCGGTTATTGCTAGCCGTTCGGATGGGCTTCTTGTGTGCCAGAATTGGTCCATTTGTCTCTGTCAGGGGCGGGCCCTTGACAGATGTGCCAATATGGCAGCTGAAGTTTTGTGCTGGGGGAGAGGCATCTTAATTCTCCATGATGTATCGTGCTGGCAGCCACCAATTTAGCAAAATTGAGCTCCAAATCATCTCCCGTCCCACTGCCTCTGACAATCTGTTTCCTTTCTCTAAACGAGGTAAATATATTAAGGGCCAAAATAAATTAGGGATCCCAGTGTCCTCAGCTAATACTGTATGAGAGACTTGGGTCTGAGTCCATTGTTTGTTATTGTCACATTAGTATGTCCAAGGAATAGCTCAGGCAAAAAAAAAAGATCTGATTCCAGGCCGGTGTCTGTTAAATTCCTTCTCACACCTCA
Source organism: Neogobius melanostomus (assembly GCA_007210695.1). NCBI lineage: Eukaryota > Metazoa > Chordata > Actinopteri > Gobiiformes > Gobiidae > Neogobius > Neogobius melanostomus. Next base: position 2,235,062 of record VHKM01000159.1, read on the forward strand.
TGGTTTTGTGAGCTCACAAACCAAGCGTCAAGCAAAGCTGAGAGTTAGAGAAAAAAAATACTCAACAACAAAGTAGAAATAGGTTTTATGGACCAAATATGTCTTTTGAGAAAGTATTTGCAAAGGAAGTAGATGCTTTGTTATTACTTTGATCAGTGGTATTTTGATTTAAAAGCATCTGTATAACGACCATGTCACAAAAAGCAGATTCCTTTATTTCTGTTTGTTCTTAAAATGAAAAAGATAAGTGGGACGGAGACTAAGGCTATTTTTAAGGATTTATTGATACAATATTTTATCAATACTCTTTTTGACTTCAGTTCCATCCGGACAGTGGAGGCCATTTTCACCTCCTGGAGAAGCTTTCCCACTCGCCTCTTGGAAACGCTCGCATAGAGTTGCATTGAATTTTTGAAATGATCAACACGAACGGCTTTGAGTGATGATTTCTGTTTTGAGTTTGTTGTTTTTTAAGCCATAGTCTTAAACTTTAGAGCAACCTAAATCAGTTAAAAGTAACTTTTTTCAAATAAGTGTTTTCAAAATAATTGCTTTCCTTCTTTCTTCCCATCACGCTATAATTTCTTTTGCATATTGAAGCTCTACTTAAAACCTTAAGATACAACAGTGCAGAATGGGGTTTACTGCAATTTTTCAACTGGTCTTGAATGTTTTGATCAGGTGTGTATTCTTTCACTTTCACATTGGAAACCGTTTTATATGAATAAAATGTACTATATGAATAAAGTGGATTTGGTTTTGATTCACTTTCACTTTCACTTATCGAATTATTCCAATTGCCATATTGCAGAGCAGAAGCCACTGTCTGCTTTGAACTTTTTTTTTTTTTTTTAGATTTAGTTTCAATCTCTATTCACAACATGCTTCTCACTATTTACATGTTCATTATTAAAAAGTACTAATTTAATTCAATATGTTGGCAATATGGGGGATTATGAAACCGGCTTTGTCCGAGGTGCAGCCTAAGGACTGTGGACATGTTTAGCCTGCTGGGACTGCAATATCGGTGTGTGCAATTGCCAGCCCACCGGTTTCTCCTCCGTCTCCCCCTCCCTAATGTGGTTATGCTGATGAGCCGGAGAGAGTGAAGCAAGCAGCTCAGCAAATTTTCAAATTCATAATCACAACGACTTACTTTGTAATGAGTACACCACCGCCAGAGGTGAAGCGTTAACTATAGGGGGTGCTAGGCCTTAATAGCAGCGTAATGTGCTCTGGGTGGGAGAAAGCTGGTTGTTTTTGCCTAAATTATAGAACAATGCTTGACTGATGAGTATGTGCAAACGCCCTGAGTGATGTTGATGTGAAATTGCATCCGGAGCTGTAAGTAGCCTCTGTATAGAAAATATAGATGGCTCCCCCAGTGCATCACTAGATCACTAACATTCCCTGGCTTGTTAGATCGTTTATTTTTGCTGTGCCACTATCTCTATTTTACAGAATTACAGCACTAACTATTGATTTCTGTCTGGATTCTAAATTATAAGGACACTTGCTGTGTAAACATGTGCCCATTGTTGTCCCTGCTTAGCTTGCAAGAACGGCAGCAACAGGGAAGAGTAATGGCTGGAGGAAGGGAGTGTGCTGGAACTAGCATATACTGTAGCTGTAGGCTTTTTCCTTTGTCCTGAATAACCTGTCTGCAGCATTGGCCAAAAGTACCCATTTTTGACTGCAGTGAGTTCAACACTAACGTTTTATTGTATTTTTATGACTGCCCGGACAGTTGCCCTGCAGTAAACGATCAGTTATTTCGTAGTTTGAGGTCACTAGATTGTCTTACCTTGACCAACCATGATTATTGGAAACACATTTTTTCCCCCATGCGTCATCATGTTGTATACAGTATACATTTTTTTAAACCGTGATTTGTACCTATAGTCAGTTTACTATGATTTTACTGTGCCTTTCTCCTTGTAACTTTTGAGTTGTCTAAGAAGGTGTGTTTTCTTCAAACATTTCCAAATCGTATTACTGAATGTCTTACTGTCTTGGATTATAGACTGTCTATAAGAAATTTCCACTTGTTGCTATTTCAAAAGCATGACAAGATAAAGAGGCATGCTCGCTATATTTCAATCCAAATCACTGCAGCTAACCTTGGGGAGTGATTTTGGTATTTTGCGTTTTTTGAAAGAACGTTTCAAAGACGAACAATTCTCCCTCTTACCCCACGTTATTATTACTACTAAACTCTAATATTTATGCAGCGTCAAACAGTAAAATGTTGATGTATCATGACACTTTGATTCTCCGGGCTGCAGCAGAGGGGAGATCACTCAGGCCTGTCATCTTTTGTCTTGTACACTCTCATGACTCATTTAAGGGGAGCTCATATACCTGCGAGCAGGCCTCATAAATAATGCACACGGCTCATGAAAAGTATTGAGTTAGGCGCCGTTCGCTGCATTCACCGACGTGTGATAGTCAAGAGCTTTTGTGCACTGTCCAAACATTCGCACGCAATTCACTCATGGCTTCACTCTTCAAAGCTGGAGAGATCATCCCCAGGTTTGGAGTGCTCTGTTCTCGCAACTCATGTTGAAATATCAATAAAGCTTTATCCATGTCTTTTCTATCTTAGCTTTTCAACACAATAATAGCAAAAAAAAGGGAGTTTATATCCTTTTTTTATGCACCAAATACCACTTAAAATGTACCTTAATTTTAGTGTTGAATCTTCAGAAGCAGAAGAAGAAAAAGTGTATAGCATACAAATGACATAGTCACAAAGCGCTTTACAGAAAGTCTCTTATTTATTGTTGAACTTCATGCAAGACAAAGAAGGGCTTTAAAGATTTCAGTACAACAACTTGAACTTACCAGTATTCTTCTGGAGAGTTGTCTCAGTTGTACTTTTTAAATAAAAGTTGTCAGTTTTCCATCTTGGTGTGTGGGGACTTGCACTGACATTTTTGCTGCTATAAAGACCTTTTCTGTATGCACACTACAGCTCTATCTGGCTCTGCTGCTACTCCGAGACTCCTGCTTTTCGATTTATAACCAACTGTGAACCTCTAACCCTCCACACTGAACTGTTCTGGGGTCAGCTGGCCTCACTGGGAACCCAGAGGCACCGATACTGTATATGAGCATGTATGGGGCTATTTTTAGACTTCCACCTTACCTTTGCGCCTGCAGTCAGCCGGAGACATGATTATTTAAAAACCTTTTGTGTCACCCTGACCCATTTATTTCTTATGATAAGTTGATCTGATGTCCTTTTTTTTTATTAGCTTTGCTTCAGAGGAGGTTTACACAAGTGTGCTATCATGGTTACTTCTTTATTTTGATGGATTATCTATTTCTCAAATTGAATTCAGAAATGCATCAATTTGTTTAATTTCTCGGTCAAATCAATAAGGATGGGTTGAGTTATTTATAGCTTGGATAGACATGCTATTGTCCATTGTTCGGACTTCGCTTTGTGTTTAGAAACGTGAACGTACAAAAAGGCAGTCATCTTTAGCTGCACATTTAAAAATAATTAATATACATTTGAGTGGGCTGAAATTTTCTTTTTCTTTTTTTTGCTTTTTCTGGTGAGTGGGATTCTTCATCATCGTAGATTTTTTGGAGTAACAGCCTCAAGGTTGTGGTACCAGTAAACAAGTCAAACTGGAAGTAGTATAAAATAAAGATTAAGACGTTAAGACGGCAAGTCATACAATTCCTACATAATCTGAAAACAAGATGTAGGATACACACTACTGGCATTAGCATTGACTAAAATGTATTCTAACAATATAACAGGTGACATGTGGCAGTAGTGACGTGGCCTTTACCAAAGTTTTGTCTTTGTTTAGTATGTGAACCCAGCCTCTCTTGTGCTTGTGTTCTTTTCAGTATATTTCTGCTTTCTTAGTAATGTTCTGCCAGTGCCACTACTTCCATCTCTATATTAAGTGCACATTGCTTCCATCAGAGGTTGTAATATAGCTGGAGTTTCTCTCATATAAACTGTATCGCCATGAGCTGCAACGATTCTGGCCACATCCCAGTCAAAAGCAGTTTTTTTTTTTTCTCCCTGCTGATGCTCTAAGGAGGCTGAAGCGCTCACTGGATTAGGCTTGGATTTAAAATGGCTGCTGGCTGTGTTTAGTCCGACACTCATCTAGGGGGATATGTGGTCATGTGCTGGCCTGTGATTTTCGGCCTAATTAGTTGCTATTGGGGTATCCAAGGCTAGGAAACAGCACTTTGTTCTCTTCCTTGTATGCCGACTTGCCACAACTACACACAAGCTTTTAAAAAAACAAAAAACAACAAGCACAAAGATGGCAGCGAAAAATCAAATAAACAAGCACTGGACGTAGGGCTTAGCTGTGCGATCGATGCCAGCTTCTCTGACTTTATTACTGCCGCAGGAAATACAGGCACTTCGTTCAGCTGAGGTCAAAGTTTTCAGGTGTGCCGTGAGTGAAGGCGGTGTTTGCTAGGGCACTTGGTTTATAGTCAACACGTCCTTAGCTAATAAAATTGTATTATGGGCCTCTGATGAGCCATTAAATCAGCCATTGTAGTTTTTGTTTTTGTTTTGTCATACATTTTGTCAAAATAAAAAACAAATTTCAAGGAAAAATGTGTTGAATACAGTTACACAGAAGGTAAATGAGCTTACCCGTCGACCGATCGCTTTGCTCAACATAAGCCCGAGATGAGAATGTTCGAATGTGAAGGTAAGGGCTAGCTCGGCAGGCTCATTAGCAGCGTGTGAAAGCTTTACATCGTTAAGTGCTGTTTTAATTACTTCCCCCTCAGATGGAGATGCAGCTTAATAGCCCTCAAACTGCGATGTTTTCATGTTTTCTCAATTCAAAAATAAACCACTTTGATGCCAGTCCATGGATCCTTGGCTCGGCTAAAAAAATGAAACTAAAATCCTTTCAGTACCTTCAAAATATTCCACACAATTTTTCATTCCAGCCTTAATGCAGGCCCTAGTCATATATTTGCACTCAGTCACACATTTTGAATCTTTGTGAGAGAGATTGAAATACTTACTTTGCATATTTCTTATTTGAATGTTAACCTATATCGACTATTATAGGCACATCTACACCTCGACTCCTTATTCATTTTTGAGTAAACAGACTTTGAGAGTTCATATGTTGCTTTGCATTGGTTGCTTTGGACTAAAGAAAAACGATAAATGATTGCATTTGGCCAGTGAAACACTGCTGTGGAGAACGATTGTTGGCCAAGAAAAAGTATAGTGTGAAACTTCCAATCAAACGTTACCAACAATGGTAATGACAATGGGTGTTTTGTTCTTTTTTAGTGTTGAGTAAGGAAGTTTGTCCCGATGAGGTCAAACTGGCCTTAGATCAGAGACCGTTAATGTCACTGACAATGACAATGCCTGATTTGGCCATAGAACACATTGAAACTAATGGAAACATTTCCATCTGTTAAACAGGGTCATTTCTGTGAAATGTACTGTTTTGTTGAATAAAAAGCCACTTAAAACATCATCTAATGACCCTGAATTTTAAGTTATAAATTGAATTCTGAGACATATCACTATGTCTTTGTGGTTTGGGCTATTAATATGTCCATTCGACATACTTTTAGTTTTTTTCATTGGTATAAAATGTAGGTGCCTGAGGCTCTTGTTTCTCATCATTGGGCTGTTTTCAATGTCTGGCATGAATCTGCATGCCATTCCTTTATAACCAAATGCCTTTTTGGTTCTCCTGGTCCAAAATGTTCATGTAGGTGGCTTTGTCCACACTCGCGTAAAGTCTGCCTGGTATTAGCTGGTACAGGGGCCAACCAACCTGACTCATAGACAAAACTTTGTACATCAACGGTCAAATTTGTCAATTTATGGTCATTTAAGGTCTAACAAATGCATCATATCCAAGTAATCGAGTTGAAAACAAGCAGCAAAAGTTCAACGGAAGAACTTTACCTCTGATTGCTAAAAACTCTTTCTGGCAACTAAAGTGCAAGACTGAAAATAAAAGGTATAAATAAAGTTGCAGACGAGACGTGTTTTTTGTGGCGTGTGTGGGTTGAGCTCTTTCACCTCCATCTGCTGACAGTGGCTAATAGGCTGCTTAGCTCCGACCCCGTGCTGCGGGGTCACCCTCTGTGAGTGATGGACAGGTAAGCGCTAAACTGTATCTATACATCTCCCCCGTGACCCTCAGTCAACTCATCGGTCTGTCCTATCCGCGCTGTATCCCCACCGAATGGTCTTAATGCATCAGTCTCTGCAGCAAATCTGTGAGCATCCGCACACGCCATGCTAACGTCTGCCGCTGACCCCTGTGCACCTGAGAGAGAAACATTTTGACTCGGCAGATAGCTCTGTCCTCATTAAAGCGGCACTCAGAGAAAGAGGACCCCAAAAGTACTTTAGTTTTTGTAACAGTGAGGTGTTAAAAAGTCCTGGCGGAAGTTTCCAGTGGCAAAGGTAAAAGATAATTAAAGTAATGAGCGGAGAAGGTGTCGATTCAAATCCCAATGATGGTTTTGGAGAGATTATGTGTGCCCTGAAAAGAACTAACTGCAGAGGCCAATCAGAAGTCAGATCTGACAATTTAGAGGCTTAGACGGTGTATATTAAAGAGCAATCAGAATGAAAGTACTGACACCATTCCCACACATTTTGTAGTTATGCAATGTCTTTAGGGAGCTGAAAGGAGCTAAAAGATTGTTGTTAGCGTTTATTTCTAATTGCGGTATTATTGAGATATCATAAGGGATTAATTAACAATACAAGTGGTGTTCATTGTGATAAAAGCGTTAAATCTGAGGCTGAAAATGTCAGTTCTGTTTCCTGGAGACATATTTAAGTTCTGCATCACAGTTAGTCGTAAACTGGCCTCGATGCTGTAGAGTAAACAAGCTGGGAACTAATTTATGTTCAGCACCATCAAGTTCACGGTGGCAAATATTTTTGCCATTTATCTGCCATAACTATGAAAGAAAAGTGTAGAACAAGGTGTTTTAGAACATACAGTATCAGCGCTGGAAAATGCATGTTTTGGAGTGAATGGATGGAAAGGATGGTTTGTAGGGCTGGGCAAATGATCAAAATTGTAATCTCAACTACATGTAGCTTTTCATTGGTCAACTCCACAATCAGTTCTGTTGCAGTGGTTTGGAGTACAGTGGAATAGCATTAATGTTGTTTAAGATAAGTTTCTTTTTATTTTAAAGTCTAGTCTGTTCATGAATCCTTTATCCTTTATGTAAAATAATTGAATTAAAATATTGAATTCAGCAATATGAAGGATAGATAGGAATATGAGGGATGGATAGGAAAAGAAAAGAGTACATAATGTGGACAGCTTGAGTATTTTAAAGGTAAAGAGATTACAGAAGAATATATGGGTACAGGGAAACTGACTCTAGAGACCTGGAGGAAGACCAAGGAGGAGATTTATGGACGTATACACCTGTAGTGCAGGACATTACCGGACCAGTTTAGGCAGGACATTTTTCACTTTGTGCCATAATAGTTGCTTGAATGTTCAAATGCAGGCTCCAAAAATGACAATAATTGGGTCCTGGGACCAAACAGGGGTGAGTTAAAACAAAGGTTTGATGATGATTGATGATTAAGACTTTAACTTAAAGTAAAAATGAAAAAAGGAAGCAAAAACATCAGTATCAAGGGTCTGACACCTGGCCAATTAACAGTAGATGCTGGAAATTCTTTAAGAAAATGACCGCTTTAAAAATGGCCTTCATCTGCTCAACTACATGAGATCAATTGATCGGAGCAAAGTGAATGCAAAGTGAATTCGGCTAGATGTAGCAAGGTGATTTATTGTACCAACACATTCTACTAACATGGCCGCCACATGAACTCCTGAGCAGTACATATTACAGATTACATTTCCATGACGCATCATCAGATTAAGAAAAGAGCTGGTTAGCCTCTTCTTGCTCTCACAAAGCCCTATCTTAGTGAAGTCAGCCTCTCCATTTGAAAGGTCCACTGATTCTATTAATTACAGAAACATAACACTAATTATCCCTAATGTAATTTAGACTGTGATATGAACACAATAGTTTTTTTTATCCTGATATAAAGCGTCTATCAGGGAGCCGGGAGCCGGCCGTTTATGAGCTGCACTTCCCACGCTGGAGCTGATATGAGGCAGTTGCCCTTGGACAAAGCGGAGTAATGTAGCGTCACTAATCAGCGTTTCACTTTGCGGTCGGCACAGAGGAGAAGCGCGTCTGTCTTCTGGTCCTGCAAAGTGCTCACCTCGCTCCAATATTGTTGACAACAAGCAGGAAAAGAAAAACACCGGTAGAGCGGAGCTGTGTTTCGGGGTCTGGCTACATGTGAAAGGGTGTGTGTGAATATTGTGGACAGAAAGTTTCGGAAAGTTTGATAATAAATGGTCACGTAGCTATGGTCACCTGTTGCAGATTGCGATTCGACTTGCGAGTTGTCGACTGAAATCAAGGCTTGGATCACGTTGGACTTTGGACGCCCAGGAGCATTAACCTCGCCTGAACCGAGCACATGTTCTAAAGTTCAGCCTTACCCAAATCTAAAACCTTCTCGACTGGAGCTTACACCCTATCGGCCAGAGTAATGCATCAAAGCTAAGACCTACTAAACTGATTGTGACTTTTTGTTGTGTTTCGTCATTTCCTTGTTGCTTTCTTTTGACGCTTCTTTGTCATGTTTTCGTTACGGTTTTTGTCACTCTTTAGTTGTCTTTTTTTATTGTGTCGTTGTTGCTTTTCCCGACACTTTTTTGTCGCTGTTTTGTAGCTCTTCTTTTTTGCTTTTTCAGCACTTTTTTTGATCATGTTTTGGTTGCTTGTGTATTGTGTTTTGGTCACTCTTCTCTTTTGGTTAAAGCCAAACTGGAGACGATGTGCCTTGTTCATTAGGGTGATTCGCTGCCCTAATGTCAATTCAAAGTGAAACATTTCTAGCTCATCTCTAATTAATCCCACAATTTACCCTCTTGTGAAGTTGGGTATTGTGCTGATTTCACCATTGTGGGATCAACAAAGTTCTAGCTTATCTTATCTCATCTCTTTCTAATTGCAGAAAGGCTGGATCATTTTTCTTTTCTTTTTAAAAAAAAAAAAAGCTCTTATATTTGCAAAAGGTGCCAAAGTAAGGTTCTGTATATGGAGAAACTTGAAAGTGTCTGGATCAGTCTGAGTCATTGGATACAGCAGATACAAAGTAACCAAATCTTTTAATATCTGCTCTAACCATATGCTTTTGGTGTGTGTCGCATATGGTTTAATTGCATATGGCTGCAGCTGGACAACTAATTGTTACCTCATTAGATGGATGGATGGATGGATGGATGGATGGATGGATGGATGGATGGATGGATATATAGATGAATGAACAAACAAGAAATATCTGAACAACAGAAAAAAGACAAAGCAGGCATTGTATGTGTATTGCCAGCTCCCACTGAGCAGAAACAAAAGTTGTGACGTACATGAAGAATTTATGCAACTTTATTTCTATGCGTGGAGAAAAAAAAAAAGAAAAAAACGGCGATTAAGTTTGGGAGCAAAATCAGTCATTCATGGAGTTTATTTATGTTAATTATGCATAAGGCGCGTTCTGCAAACCCAGTCATTAGCTACACAAACATGCGGGGTGTAATCCACCACCAAATGAGGGGAATTAAAAGCAAGTGCACAATGTCATTCATCAAATTTAGGACTCTTAGGGGTTTAGGGACCATATTTTTATTTTTATAAGCACTGTTGCGCATAAAATAGCTTAAGGAAATACAACGTACAAATAATTAAAGTAAGTTGTGATAGACTGTGACTTACATTATTAGATGGATGGACAAAACGCACTTTGCTCAAATGGGATGAAATCAAGCAAGCAGCAAGCATGCTGTGATTATTTGTTATATTTGGAAACTGCATCTTTCACGGTCAAACCGCAGTGCTTTTCAAACAGGTTTGCGATCACATACATGAATAATTTTTTGCCAAGCTTCAGTGCAAATACTAATAGGCCGCTGCTCAACATGCAATATCTGAATTTGATAATTACACCGTGCTGCAATTTGCATGTGGGCAAACTCGCCTGATGTGATCCTCACGCTAATTATTTTTGGGTCTGAGGCTACTGCCTGGGCTGGAGCAGAACAGCTGCGGTGATGCTGTGGCAAAGTTATCAACATGAGGCCAAATACAAACTCTTCTGAGCCTTCTCACCAGCGAATACCACATAATAAAACAGCGTTTGTTGAGATTCACTGTGTAGATGTTGTACTTGTTTGCATTTGCAAAAGTCACCGTTAAGGGCCGACCGATATATTGCCGATATTAGGGTATTTACGACATTGGCCAGCGGCCGAAAGTGATAGAGACTTGCCGTTTTTTGCACCGGAAAGAGCTCAGTCAGAGCTTTAAAATGAGCCTCAGGGGAGCAGAGAAACATCGCGGTGAAAATCGGTCACAAGTTTGTGCACCTATTTTATATATTGTATGTTGTAGACTTTTGTGTATAATTTCAGAAATATAATAGACCGAGACTTATATGTTTTGGAATCTAATGATTTTTGTCTTTCAAACGGCTCCTTTGAAGAACCTACTAAACATGAATATACAGCGCCCCCTGCTGTCACAGTTCAACACGTTTAGAAGCATCATACACAGGAGTATATGAGACCATTTAAAAAAATATGGCCAAAAATATCATATTTTCATCGGCTTTGGAAAAACCCACATTGGTCGACCTCTCTAATAGATATATTTCTATGATTTAAACCTTTACTTTAATAATGTTTAACAATAGGCTCTTCGAGAGTTAAAAATAAAAAATTACATAAAATTAAATTACTTAAAGCAGTACTAAGTAACTCTTGCCCCTAGAGGCCATAAGCGCAACTGCAGGTGTCTTAGCAAGTTACAATTGTTTAACTTCTTAAATGTCTTGAAGAGTAAATACTACGCTGACAGAAAAGGTGAAGGGAGAGAGGGGTGTTGTGGAAATATTTTTTTTCACTCAAACTTGGCTTAAATACTGTTTAAAGTGACGCTATCCCGCAGTTAGCTTTGCCCGTTAGCCTGTTAGCTTCTTCTCCGTGATTCTATTAGTGTGTATTGGTTGCTCCGCCCCGGTGGCAGCCAAGTTGCAAGCATGGTTTTCTGGCCAGAGACACCAGGGGGAGATGAAAGACCCCCCAATCATCCCATTAACACTTGTATTACCCCCAGAGGGACTACGGAAAGGATTTATTAAGGTAAACACGTTACTTAGTACTGCTTTAAGATATCGGCCAATATATCGGTACCCAAAAATCCATATTGGTCGGGCCCTAGTCACCATTTTTGTGGAATTTCTGGAAATTAAGTGATGACATACAAATAGTATTACCACAATCTAAAACTAGTAACCACCATGAACCTTGCTTAAGATCTGGAAAATGGTTCTAGGGCACTGCAATGCTCCTGATAGGTTGCTCTTGCAGCACAGACAATACTATGCATGCCATGTCATTCATGCTAATATTGTAATTGATAGTATCCTGACCTTTTGCAAAGGCCCGCTCCCTTTGCCAATGTTTGCAAGCTCCGTCAAGATGTGGAGTTTATCACGAAAACTTTAATACAAATACAAAAACTTTATTGTCCACCAAGGTGGAAATTTGTCTTTGGTATTACCTTAAAACACATCAAACACATCAACATCCAGCGCTGAGCCATTGACTTGGTTTCAGGGTGAACTTTCGTTTCACAGAATGGTTTATATTTTATTGACCTTTATTTAATCAGGATAGTCCCACTGATGAGATTAAGATTTTAAGGCGAGTCCTAGCCCCAGAGGGGAACCTATTGCGAATGTAGTGAGTGAGTGAGTGGTTGGTGGTGGTCGGAGTGGCCGATGGCGCAGACTGGTTGCCTCGCTTCCGTCAGTCTACCCCAGGGCAGCTGTGGCTACAACAGTAGCTTACCACCACCTAGTATGGAGTGAATGAATAATGACGACAGTGTCAGAAACTTGGTAATACAGGCTTGTAAAGCGCAATAAAAGTGTAAGGCATTATTATTATTATTGTATGTGTTATCCAGAGTACCGGAGGAAACCTACGCAGACACGGGGAGAACATGCAAACTCCACACAGAAAGGCCCCGTCCAGGTGGGAATGGAACCCGGGATCTTCTAGCTGTGAAGCACGAGTGCTAACTGCTGCGCCCACCGTGCGACTGTTGATGATTTTCTAAATGTGCAGCTTGTGAACATTTTGCACTGTTTGCGGTTGTACTAACGGCCAGAGAAAGTTACATGTGTGGCTCTGGAACATGCTCCTGGACTAAAGCTGGGCTGACGTTTTTGCGACTGCACAGTCTAAGCGCCTGACTCTCATACGAGGAGAGCCCAAGCCCACGGTGGTGCTTATACTGTAAAGAGTGACAACACACACGACTGACCTGCTCACGCTATAAGAGTGTGACCCGAGTTGCGTGAGGCGTTACTATGGATACAAGCGGGGTCTGACCTACCATCTTCTCAAACAGTGCGTTTTATTTTTTTGGTTATTAAAAGTCAGTATATCTTGTGATCCATCATTTACCTGTGCGGCTCTTCTCTCGCACTTTTAAAACTTAAAACAAAATTATGGTAAAAACATGCCAACTATTTTCTGTTTTTGGGTAAACATCTGACCTAATTTAACTACAGACAGCGGGTTTTCCCCCGAACACTTAAATACAGTGCAAGTAATTAGGCTCCATAAACCGACAATAGCTCAGTTGTAATCCGAAAATGTGAAGATCTCTGCAAATATTTGACCAATCAACAAAACAAAAATAATTATTAAAACGGTCATCGTGGCGAGCAAGAGTAAAATGGTTTGGATCCAATAAATAAATCTACCAGTATTTGGCTAGTGTTAATAAGCTCTGTGTACACAATGCATTATCGAAGGGAATAGTTTTACATTCTACAAAATAAGCATAGACCACAGCTTATCCCGTCGTTATTCTGAAGCCCATTATTGTGATAAAAGCTAATTATTCTGGATGCTTCTGCTTCTGCTGTTTGATGGTCCTCCCTGCTGAATCTTCCCCAATCACCTGCCCGTATGTAGCAGGACAGCCGCGGTGATATGTGGCAAAGTGACCCGCATGAAGCCTCATTCAAACCAAGCCTTTTCTTTTTCATTTCCATTTTTCTAGCCAATGTTAGGTTTTTTGGGGGGGGGAGGTTTTCCCCCCTAACAGCGTGTATCACTTAATTGTGCTCTTCCCATTGTTATGGCAGACTGGAGGGGAGGGCGCTGTGACAGGATGCTCTGGAGATGTCAGGCAGGATTTAGAGATGGACTGACAGCTCTTTAATACTGATGCCAGGAATCTTCATCCTTCATGACATGAAATAAGTTACTGTCACATATAATTACCCAATTCTGTAGAGAGAAGATGTAAATTCACAAAGGAAAGACTGTTCTGTGTCTATTGTAAAAAGTAGCCTACAGTCACTGTCTTAACAATAATATAAAGAAATGAGAATCTTTTCATCTTAGCCCACACATAAGGGGACCATGTTTCACAGCCTGAAAATCGGGATGAGGTCTGGGACCATGCTCACTGTACGCCGTGGTGTTCTACCGTGGCACAGTGCAACAGTGCACTGTGCCACAGTGCTTTAAGGTGAGCAGTCACCTTAAAGCCAGTTTGCTCGGTGGAGGGACGATTTTCTTCATCGACAACAGACCAAGGGCCGGATCCTCCAATTGTCGGCTGAAGTAAAGCTTCACGCACTACAAATACCAGTGTTGCACATCGTATATGGCCTAAGTGGGTGTTGCGCTAAGACATTTTAACCTCTTACCCCCCACCTTAACCAAGGGCATTTTCTCCAGTTCGACTGTACCCAAATCTAAAAGCTTCTCAACTGGAGAACAACTGAGTAACGCCTCATTTGAAAGCTAAGGCCTACAAAACTGATCCTAACTTTTTTGTCACTTTTTTTTTTTATAGCACTTTTTTGGCTTTTTCATCATTTTATTCATCACTTTTTTGTTGTGTATCGCCACATTGTTGTTACCTTTTTGTCGCGCTTTAGTCACTTTTTTGTTGTATTATTGTTGCTTTTCTGGCATGTTTTTGTCATTCTTTTATTGCGTTTTTGTCACTTTTTTTTGGCCTTTTCTTTTGTTGCTATTTGGTTACATTGTCATCGCTCTTTTTAGGCCCGAGCGCCATCAGGGCTGGCGAAGGGGCTCTTGCAATCGTATAGTGTGCGGAGCGCACAAAACGAGCGCGAAGCGCTCGCCTCCTCTCAAATACTCACTAACACACTCTTCTTGTCGTGCACGTCCCGTGCACATACATATATAATGTAAAAATCAACATTGTAATTGTACAGAGCCCATAAAAGTCCATGGGCGACTGAGAGCCCTGGGCCACTGACGGACACTAAAGGCTCTTTTCCACATGCAGGCGCGTGTCAGCCGAATGGCTCTTTCACCCGCGTTGTCGAGCTTTTCCATAACAAAGGCCAGGGCCAAACTGGTCTGACCAGGTATAGGTTTTAGTTTACGGTACCCGCGTAAGCGGGAACATTGTTCACAACATTCATCCAGTGAACATTGACGAAAAGTCACAGATTTTGGCCCAAAATTCAAACCCCATCCGACACAACTTTTGACTATTTCCAAATTGTGAATTTCAAAATAGTGGCGCGCCACCTCAGTTTTTTTTAACATTGCGAGATAGGACTTGGCCAAAAATGAAGTTTGTAGTAGAATCATAAAAATCGGTACAGACGTGCATCATGACAAGTTGAGCAAAAAATATTATTACGGCAACGCCGTCCGCAAACTGTACGAAGTATTTCGAGATTTTTCGCAAACAAAACATGGCTCCCATTCGCACATATGAAGCCTGATTTCGCTCATTTTGTTATCAGTTGTTAAAGTCACAGTCCTAAACACTTTCATTTGGCAAAATTGGGCGCGATAGCGCCCCCTATAGGAATTATATGGAGAGTACAAATTTTAGTTTTACGAAAATTAAGATAATTTGGCACAAAATTCTATTTGGTCGTTCCGATCAGAAAAGTCAATTACACCCATGCCATATTTTTCACGGTGTTGCCGTAGCGATGACCAGAACGTCCATTTTATTCTGATGTTAAACTGTTAAACTCCATAATTCAGCGAGAAGTGAGGAATCCAAAGTACTAGGATAACCTTTGTGGATTTTCTGCGGCACAGCCGCAGCCCTAAGTAAAATGTAAAAATATGCTTCAGTTTGCAGATATAGTGTGATACAAATTCATACTAATTTTTCTCTGTATAATGTCAAAATTGAGCGCGGAGTGCCCGTTAAATAAAGACGTCAAAGAGCTCCATCATTAAGAAGAAACATTTTTATTATCTGAAGTAGTAGGGATATCAATATCTTTCATGAATATCACTGCTCAACACTAGCCTGGCTAACGCCAGACTGCTGTGTGCGCTCGAATAATTTCGAACTTCACAACAGTCTGGGGACCATGGCCGAAATCTTCGCATGGATTTAGGGACCAATCACAGAACGAGGAGGGACAGCAAGACGACGCGTTATTCGACATACGGAAGCTTGTAGTTTGTTTTAGGGATAAAAAAAAAAATAGCAGACGCAACGCCATCTTTCGATCAAGCTTTAGAGCGTGTTCTAAATAGTTTAACTCGAAAGTTTACAGCGGGTACGTCATACGTCATATGATACGATGATACGATTGGCTATGGCTACGTGCAGACGCATGATGACATTTGTGTAGCGCCCAATAAACGGATATGGACAATCGTGAACCACACCTCTCCTACAAGAAAATGAATTGGTGGTCCCCAGACTAAATATCACTTGTGATTCTAGTCTAGCGTTAGCCAGGCAAGCTCAACACTGCACTCAATTTAAAAAAATGTCTGCACAACATTTGCGCTTCATCAGACATTCTTGGTGTGAGTAAATAAGTACTTTGGAAGCTACTTTTAGTTGCGCTGACATTTTCTTTCTTTCTTTTTTTCAAACAATATACAATTAAAGATTGGTTTGTGATATTTGTTAAATGAAAAGCCAAAAGTAAAATAGTGGCATACTTATACCATAAGAGTATGCAATGCACAAAAAGCTAATTATAAAGATAAGTCACAGATACAAATGTGTTTGCATTAATAATTGATCTAGAGATTTCTATGCGCAGAAGTCTAGACTCAATGCCACGCTGATGAAGAAAATGTTTCTGAAACGGCGGGGGCAGCGCTTCCTCGTGGGACAAAATGTATTTCAGTCCGTCTCTTTCTTTACCCAAGCCCTCAAAGATTATTTTTACAGACCAGGGGATGTTGTGCTTATGCTGCGGCCAACACCCAAGAACAGGAAGCCACAGTTTCTATGAGAGACCACCAGATGGAAACCGATTGTGATGAGAAAACAATATTTTGGACGAGCTCATTCTGGTTCGACCAATTAGACCGCGATGCCTGTATGATTTAGCACTTCCTCTACCTGCTTTTATGTGTCGGGGCACTGTGCGGAATACAATGACCCGTGATTAAAGATTTTGCGCTGCAGCCTCAGACGGCCGTGGCGCCATTCTTATCAGATGCCTGCTGCTCACAACTCAGCGGGTCAACCTCAAATCAATGGCCCAGCATGACAAACGCCAACTCATTTAGCGTTATTTCCAACCATTTTCATTTGTAGGATTTTGAATTTGATATTCTTATTGTGTTTCCGAAAAGACGGTACTCTCTTCAGGCGATCAATTTTTGGAAATCACCAACATATTCAATCAAAATATCTCTGTATTTCCTTTAATTGTTGCTGTATAAAAAAAAAATCACTTTAAGTGTTTGCAGTAAATCAAATCAAGTTGTTTTTGAATTGCCCATTTTCAGAAGTTGGCTTTCAGGGCTGCACAAAACAATGACAAAAAATGACAAATGTATTGTCCAACAGTCGGCAGCAGATGGATATGCCCAGGCTAAATGTCCCTCCTTTTGCCATCCTCTTAATTTATCAAGCACAAATATAAACAGTAAGTCACATAGTCTTTTAACAAGCTCAGGTTGATGCAAATTCATACACCGTCCTTGTAAAAAATATCATTAAAAATTGCCATATTGTTTTAGTTTTAAAAATGTGCCCTTTCTTCGATTGTGATGTTTTCAAATGGATTCTTTCTGCAGTACGTGATGTGAGACCAGCCACAGAGTACAATCTAAGAGCTCTTTGTCTTGAGCGCGGACGGGGCCTGTTTGTGTTGCCTCCACCCTTCTCCTGTAGACATGGGCCGGAAGTCCCGCACCGGATCTGAGCGGGCCAAGCGGAGGCAGGCACTGAGGTCATTCCCCTTTAATTGCATAATGTAGAATGTGTAGGCTTTGAACACTTCAAGTATACAGTTATGCAACCCGTATAGTTTACAATACAGTGTATTTTTTTGGACCAGTAAAGAAAGTTTGCAGTGGGTTTTGCAGTACATTAATTTGGATGTGAGAAATCTAATGTCTAATTTATTTAGACATACAATCAACCACTTTCTCTCAATGGGATTCAATCAAGTCTCCCATTCTCCGTTACTTAATGTTGCGTTCCATTTGTCTTTGAAGGTCAACAACTCCAAGTTACTGTTTTCTAGTTGTCAGGCTGTAAAATATAATGATACTAAGACAAATAAGCTACAAAGCTGGTAAAAAATCAGACAAAACATTGCCTCAACTTATTCTATAAACACGAACAGCGTAGTTATTTTGATCTAATAAATAATGTTAAAAATCATTGACACAGTGAAACTGTCTCTTCTCCTCAATAGATGTGAACGTTAGCCACATTAGCATCACAGAAAGATCTGTAAACTTTTATAACACCAAACGGCAGTGACGGAGCAGGTTCACTGGCAGCTATAAGGATAAATTACACAGAAAATGTAAAAAGATATAGAAACCTGTCTGCAGCATGGTATAGGTAAAAGCTGAAAATGTGTATGCATTTTATTTTTTCTTTACACCAATTTGCTGTTTGTACCGTAAATGATTCCATGCATTTCTCAACCGCAAACAAACTATAGAAGCACTCATGGTTTTCAGCCTAAGCTACTTGTTCTCTCGCTGTGATGGGGCTGATGTCTGTCAAAGGGCTTTCCTTTTCCCATTGGCCTTTTCCAGATATGATTAGTGGCTGCTGCAGGAGGTTGCCATTTTGATGGAAAGTCATGTGACACTTGTCATTCGCACAGTGATTGATACAGCGCCACCAGTTAATTCGGCCCACTTCTTTGCTTCTTTATTTCCATTTGAAAGAACAAGCACAGGTAACACTTGTACCTGATCACCATTGAACTGTTGGGAGCCAGTCACCAGTAACCACATGACACTGTTGACCAAAGCGGACA
Organism: Neogobius melanostomus; assembly: GCA_007210695.1. Lineage (NCBI taxonomy): Eukaryota > Metazoa > Chordata > Actinopteri > Gobiiformes > Gobiidae > Neogobius > Neogobius melanostomus. Next base: position 2,253,435 of record VHKM01000159.1, read on the forward strand.
TACGATTATTAATATTTCAGCCTTTTTGGAAATGTAAATGCTCCTGGATGTGTTCAAAATGTGTATCTGCATTTCAAAACACAATTTTTACTTTAAAATTTACAATTAGATGTTTTCGCTAATTTATGCAGCCCTGCAAAGAAATGCTCTTTTAATTGAGATGCTATTTCCCCGTAAGATCTTTCAGACCGTGACCTGAGGAAACTTCTTGGATTATTCCACATCTGATTCAGCCTTATGTTTGCCCAGGTTTGTCTATTCATTTCTTTTGAATCACTCTGCCATGTCTGCCATCAGCTGGTGATTCCTGGTAAAATATGGTGTAGGCATTTCTGCAGTGTCTAGTCCTGTTTGGCTGATGCTCGGCAGACTGCAGGTCTGAAAGGGCAGGTCGAATTTCTGACGGAAATCCCTTTTTTTAATTTTGTTTTGCAAATTTTTTCATATTTCAAATGAAATGCAACTGGAATCAGATCTTCTGAATGAAATGTGACTTCAATGTGACACAAATGCGCAGAAGACGGCACGCCGTAACACATGGCACACTGTTGCTATTTGTGGAACAACATGGACAAAAACATGGATTGAAAAACAGTGCCACGGCAAAGTTATAAGTTACTTTTTTTTGTGGGCAGTAACCGAGACATCTGTACAGAGAAACGTGCAGCTGTGGGGCCAGTCCAGACTTCATTTAAGTGCACATGTTGGGTCCTTGTGAGAGTGAATGACATATGTGGTGTGTCGATGGTTTGTAGGTCGACGGATGATCAGATTTGTATCATATTTTAAACCTCATACTGTGTCGAAGTGGCTTGTGTCCAATTTGTGTCCAAAAAGTGACTCGAGTTGTGTCATAAAAAGATCAGATACTGCAAAAAAAAAAAAAAGACACTCACAATTAATTGGTCTAATATAACTGCCCCTGTGGTTATTAGCCCTGCTGCAAATACGATATTTAACCTCCTTTTTCTTCTATTGCCTTTATATTCCTCAATCCATGGCTGCAAATACAAGGCTCTCAAAGTTAACCACAATATCAGAAAAAGAAAAACGCATCTATCAAATGTCTGACCTGAAAAACAAAGGATTTCCAGTGGCGCACTTGGACAGTGGATTGATTGGAGCTTGTCTGCTCCTTGTCTGGTGTATTTGTGGATAATTCTCTCCCTGAGCAGAAGGACATTGCTTCAACCTGCTGTTGTCTACATCTGCTAATTCACAAAAAGAGTAGAAGAATAGAAAATATACACGTGTGAAACTATTAAATATATACGATTGAAGTGCAGTATGATTTGTTTATTTGTTTGTATTAGGGATGTCAAGATTAACCGGTTTTACGATTACCACGATTATAAAAGGACGCGGTAGGTTTTCCGTAAGAATTTCAGAAGCCACGGTTTACCGCAGAAATGTTTCACGCTGACGCACGAGCCGCTGCACGCCATAAACAGCGTAAACTCACCGGTAGTTGAGCACGGCAGAAGGACGCTCTCCTCCAGTGTTGTATCCACCCAAAAACGACTGAAGTCAGCAGAGTGGGACCTCTTTAGGATCCAAAACATGACCAAGCGTTGTTGTTGTCGATGGAACATCCGTTATGCAAACCCTGTCGTCAGAAAGTTGCAGCAAAAGGCGCTGATATCGGCTACGTCGATATAAACAACATCTTGGAGATAATCCTTCGCTGTAAATGTCCAGGTCAAGGTAAGAACTGCATAATTCCCAAAAAAGTTGTCCAAATGTTCGGCAATAGCCGCCACAACTGGCTCAGGATGTAAACAAAAAGCTAACGCTCCGCTCTGCTTCAGCGTAACAGAAAGGAAAGTGAAACCACGCACATGTGGAAATCAGCTGTTCAAAAGAGTCTCCTTAGTCATTTGGTAAACACGTTTCATTCTCTGTTCATGAAAACATCTGACAAATAATTAAGCAGCAGCATAACTTTTGAGAACAGGAAACCTAGCCTAGACTGTGGCATAATAATATATATATAATATAAAAATATAGTATATTTACTATATATAAAATATATAGTAAAATAATTATGATAATTATGGTCATTATAAAGAAGTAAAGTTGACATTGTTTTTATTATTCAATGTAGCCTATTTATTTTAAACAATCTTAAAGCATTTTTCATTTTTAGAAACGGTGAATGTTTACAAGTTCAAGTATTAAAAAGCTTTTCAAAGACAAAAACTAAAAAATATCAGTTCTTTCCTTTCATTCGGTCGATAATCGTGAATAATCGTAAAATCGCAATATTTTCTCACAATAATCGTGACTCAAAAATTGAAATCGTGACACCCCTAGTTTGTATGCTACACCATTTCCCATAGATGGAGGTTTTTTTCTCTATGGAATCAAATACATTTTAGTGAACTTTTTTGCTGCCATTTTGTTTGGCTCCATTATTCCTTCTAATTATTAATAACATATATCCTACACTGCTAATAATATGCTGAGGCAGAGTGTCTTGTCCCAGTTGTGAAAAAGAATTGTGTTAACACCCTGTTCTATTCTCATTATTCCCCTTTGCAAACATATTTAGCTTTCGGAAGAAGATGGTTTGACTTTTAAAGATTTGACTATATAAAAAAAAAAAAAGATTTGCTATATTGTAAACAGCCTTTATACTACGGACGCTCCGATTCTGATATCCAATATGCGTTAAAAACACTTTACTACTTTTACCACCTAAATCTAAGTGAACATGCTGCATATCATTGGAAAGCTAGGAACCAGGAGAATTCAATCACTGAGTTGAGTTTCAATCTCTGCAAAGAAATACGTCGACGTAAAATAAAGTCGACCACTGCTGAAGTCAAGTGTTTGTATTTTAGTTTAAGTCCAAGTCGTTAAGGTCCAAGTCCCAAGCAAGGCCAAGTCAATTGGTCATGGGGTCAAGTCGAGTGATAGTTTTTGTCAAGTCAAGTCTTTCTTTAGCCGGCACCCAAGTCGCAAAACGTCACATTAAGCCTAATTCTTCTTTTCAAAATGTGTTTAATCTACTTGAAAATGCAAAGTGCTTTCTCAAGATTTTGCGATTTTGAAAATTTAGGCTAAAATCAAACTTTTAAAAATCTAGTAGATTTGGATTTAAAGTCTAATTAATATTCAAATTGCTACATTTAAAAAAATATATTTTAAATGCTCCAGTCTATGGACAACATTTTAAGGAAGCGGGCCCGCAAAAAGAAATTAGAAACAGTCTTGTAAACATGAGCTGCTTTTTCCTGCAGTCTGAAATCTAAATATAAAATATATATATATTTTTTTTTTGTTAGTTTCTGGTAGTTTTTCTGTCGGGGTTCCCCTGTAATGCCCCAGCCCCTGTATGCTCGGATTCGTCCCTGCTCAAAGTAGATTCCGCACAGCCTTCAGTCCCGCTGTCACTGGGCTCTGTGTGGCTGCGGAAAATAGCCTCTAAATGCTTTAACTTTCGTGAGAACGCCTTAAAACACCGAAAAGCCCCCCAAGATGTCATTAATCCAGCTCTTAGCATCTTCGTTCTCGAGGCTGCCTGTCTGCGCCACAGCTTCAGTCCATTGTTTCAAACGTTTTCCTGTCCTTAATAAATGTCTATGAATCTTCAACCTCTTCACCCACTTTAGAAAACTTTAATGCATCCAAAGAAACACATCGTATTTCCTCCTGCCGTTTCACGCTGTATTGATTAGACACGCTTTGTCAAGAAACCAAAAAAGCATGTGGCTAATTACCATATGAAAACATAGATGTGCCGCATCTATTACGCAATGAATCCTGTTCTTTCAACAGTTTCACTCAAATAAATAATAACTATAAAGTCACAGCAAGTCATGGAGAGTCATTAGCCTCAAGTCCAAGTTAAGTCTCAAGTCACAAACAGCAAGTCCCAAGTCAAATCAAGTCTTTTTGTAGCTTTGGTCAAGTAAGTCTCAAGTCCCGAAAATTGCGACTCGAGTCTGACTCAAGTCAAGTCATGTGACTTGAGTCTCCCACCTCTGAGAAATAACTGATTAACATAAAATGATCAGATCACTTCATGTGACTTGTTCATATTAATGTAACCTAAAGCCTGTCATATCCCCAAGGATATTTAGTGTAGAAAAGTCCAGTGAGTTAAATGCTTATCCAAGAGTTTATCAATATATATAATTGATAATTGATCCATAATATCATGACAATAAAATATGACTTTATTGATCTTAAAATGGAGGAAATGTTTCACTCAAAGAAAGCCACTTTTAAGAAAGTGGTATCTGTAAATATCTGGTGTCGGTATCGTGCATCTCTACTTTATACCTGATCTGGACTATCTCAGCTCAGATATTTTCAGAGGAGGTGTAATATATTGTCTACATGGTAATAGTGTAATTGTTGTTTGGATAAGTATGCAAATTGTACAATATGTTATGGGGAAAAGCTGCTGAAAAAATACTTTTAAAGAGGTATAGAATGAATTTATTGTTGAGTCAATTCTATTTTCGAGCATCATATTAACAAAAAAATAAATAAATAAAAATGACGTGACACTTGCTTTAGCAGGAAAAAGGGCAAACTATGTGTGGGGCTTTCTTATGTTGACCGTCTGCTTAGCATGAGTTAAACCGGGTCCCACATCTGGGCTTGGTCACAAAGTATGCGTCAATTCTGATCCTTGAGACTTACTTCCGTAAGATCGTGAATGCTGTCTGGATGTTTCGCTCTAATCTGTATTTAGTCTCTCTATAATTGCATTCTTGGAATCATTTTCTTTTGCACATTGCATATTTCTTGACTTATCTTGAAGCCAGCTGACATCCACTGGGGACATCACAGTTTTTACCTTCACGCTTCACTGATAATGGAGTCACTGGTAGACATCTGACAAGCGCCGTCTTTGAAACTACTTTTATTATATAAGACGGATAAAACTACGTCACTTGTCTATACTTCCGATGGATGCATCAAACCATTCCTTTTATGTTGGCATTCAAAATCTGTAAAGTCACACATTTTCTGGGTTTTAAAACTGCCTTTTTTGATGATAGTAGTTACATTTCTCACCAAAGAGAGATATAGAAATACAAACAAACACGGATTTATACCAGGTGTGCGACAACTGGAACTTGACTCCTCCATGTTTGTAGAGGACCAGGCATGTAATTGCATAAACTTAAGTGCAGATGGTAGCAACAGGCTGTACATTGGGGAAACATCTGCTGTAAAACATCAACAGATCACTCTTTTGAGGACACATGTCTGTTGGATAAAGGTGGTTTGAATGCTGTTGGTGCTTTGAGAGATGGGTGAAGGAGGCCCTATAGAGATCAGTTCCCCCAGCCCTCAACAAACATACAGGACTCCGGTTCCAGCTGTCATGCTCCTGGGACAAACCGTTTGGAGGCTGCCCTGGACATGGCTCAGCTCCAGGTCCTGTCCTATCTACTCCCACATCTATATCCGGTGGCTGTGACAGTTACCGACTGCCATTAGGAGAGTGAAATGTCGGTGTCTGTTGAAAAATGTAAGTCCATCCATCTATCAAAGGATAGACACCATTTGATAGATACTGTATGGGTGAATGCAACTGTCTGTCCTCTTTTTTTGCCAGGCTGATTCCCCTCTGATTGTAGTTTCAAACTAGATTATTCTGTTTCAGTCCAATATTTTCACCCATTTACATACTGGGACACACTGGCCATTTTTTACTCTGTTCTGTGAAACTAGAGGCAGTGTTTTTAGTTTCTGCTCACACATGGGGGAGATGGAGTCTAGTGTTTTTCTTTAGTGCATTGATGTTTTTGAGTCAATGTAAGCTGTGCTCTTCCTCCTTTTAGATTTGTCTGGGCACTAAGCTCAGACTTTTTGTCCTCAACAGACCAAGCAACTTGACTAGAAAAAATAAAATGTAAGGTCTACATGGCATGTTTTATAATACTATTATAGAATAATAATAATGAAAAAAATCATACAAAATAAATGTCCAAGGTCAGGTCAAGTCAAAATGTTCAGAAAAAGAGTCCATCTCTGTTTGTTTCCCCCCGATTAAATGCAGTTCATTCGTCCATTGTTTCTGATAGGGAGAGGTCATCTATACATTTCCTGCTGCCAGAACAAACTGTTTCTTCAACAATTAAAACTTTACATTACATATAAAACATGGATATGCACATATAATATATATTTATAGAGTGCACATTTGTGCCATTTCGTTAAGTTCGGGTCAGTTCTAAACTTAGGGGCCAGATCTTTCGCCTGGCGCAAGAACAGCGCTGCTCCAAACGCAACGTTAGACAGTTGTCATCTTCTTATTGCGCTATTTGACTGTGCCACTGGCGAGAGGGAGTCGCTTATTAAAAAAACTAAAAGAGGTCGACTGAGGCTTTATTTTAAACAGCACTGAGCGCTGCTCCTATGGCAGCTTCACATTCTTTTCTTTCTTTTCCTCATGTTCTTCCTTTAGAATTATGGGCTGTTAAAAGCTCTATCGGTCAAACTAAGTACTTGAGTTAAACACTGTCCCTGTCCGGTGTCCCGAGAGAAGATGTACATTGGTCCCTCACTATAACGCGGTTCACTTTTCGTGGCCTCGCTCTATTGCGGATTTATTTTTAGCACAATTGTGTATGCTTATTTACAGCGTATGAACGCCATACGCGCATTGTATTCTGCGTCCTGGTTGGCTAGTCGCAGAGTGAGCTTCTCTCGTTGCATAGAGGATCTTTGTGTGTCCCGTTAACACATCAGCGCACACACTACACGCCGAGCATGAGCGGGTCCAACTCCGCATTCACTTTCTCTGAACCTTTCCGCGAAAATAAACACCGCTAGCAAATGGCGCTCGCCTCAGCTAAACACTCGCCTTCTGAAGCCTGAAACTGTGACGATAAAACTTTGGTCGTAGCTACAATTGTCTCTTAGTTTGAACAAGCGCACAGCGGAGATGAGAGCAGCTCATAATGTTACCATCCCCACGTCTGTAATGTGACGTCTAAAAATCATACAAATAAAATCACACACCAGGCATAAGGAGAACCCGTGAACTAATGACAATTAGTGTATAAAGTGTGTGGTGAGGGGTTTTACAGCCTTAAAACATATCAAATATTTGTAAAAAAAATAAAGCAGTCTAATTCGCGGATTTCGTTTATTGCGGGCTATTTCATCGAGGGACCACTGTACAGCCGGTCCCGCTGTGGTGCCAGTCTGCACTCAGCCGTAGTTAACGCAAACCCAAACAAAAGCACGTCTTCGCCCCCTTCACCCCTTTACAGCCACAGAGTCTAGTTGGAGGAAATGGATTGTTCTACATGACATCGCCATTGGTCATGGGAGTCTGTCCTGCCCACTTCCAGCACTAAGTCTGGAGCTGCAAGATCTCACTGAGCGCTCCTCCCAAGTCTATGTTTAGAAACAAAAGATTGGGCCCATAATCTTCTTTTGTTTTGTCTTACTGATTTTGGGAGAGTGTTTTACTTGTAATTACTCACAATTGTACAACAAAATTACCAGCTTATGATGAAGGTTTACTCCTGATGTCCAAGAGGACATGCAAACCAACGATGAGGCCAGAGAGTGCTAATCACTCACACTCACACACCATGCACCATTTATAAATCTTTTGGAAGTTGACTTTGATTAAACTGTAATATAAATGGTCCCCTTGAAGTAACTGTGCATTTAGTGTCCCAAAGGAATGCACTTCCCTCTACATCTATGCATGAACTATAATCCAGAAGCATAATGGGCTCGGCTATATACTCTATACTAGTGTATTTAATGAGAATCCTCACAAAAAAAAAAAACACTTGAATACAAAACAGAGGGCACACAATCTGCCCTGTGCTGGTGGTGCTTTGTTTGCTTATACTGTGATAGATGTAGAAAGATATCACATTTGCCATCTTCAATGCACCGCTGTGCCCCCTGCCAAGGCTTTAAAGAAGGAACCAAAGTTTCTTCAAATGTCTGTGGTATTGCATAACACGCACTGCATAATAATGTTTGGAACAGTTCTGAGTTCCACCCACACGCTCTCAATGTTTACATTACCTCCTCCTGATTATTTGACCAGAGCAAATCATTAGGGCACTCGCTTTAATTATTTTTTCAAAGAGTTTTTTTTTTTGCAAAAGATGCAACTGTTATAAGTCCTAGTTTCCAACTTCTGTTGTCATTTACTTGGACATGTACTGTGAATGCACAGATAAAACAGAGGCAGCAGAGCTCGAGAGGTGATGGATGACTTTGTGGTGAGGTGTGGATGAGGCCAGTCCCAGAGCAGTGGCGGGCCTTGAGATCATTATTGTCTAACCTGGACATGGGATACCCCCAGCGCGGCAATGCATGTGTCCTGCCATCTGGAGTGTTATCAGCATATTGAAACTGACAGTTGCGACAGGGCTCAAATAGTTATCCGATGCCCTTGTATTCACAGGAGAGATTCACTGCTTGATCTCCCTTACAGCCGCTCCATGAGGACAACAGTTGTGGCTCTTGTGTCACTTGTCTCCAGCTGTGGTTTTCTCATGAATGAGTAGAAACCCATGAGCCTTTAGTTGAACAATTCCTGAATTTTCAGATAGATAATTGCTGCCCAATCAACTACTGCCATAATCGTAGTTGCAGCCTTATTGCAGCTTGAGCTCTTGTTTTCCGATTTTCACAGCTTTGATCTCTCCACAAGGATAACAGTAGTGGCCCTTGTGTTGCTTGCTATGTTTTGTTCTCAAGGCCCCGTGGTAGTGCATATGGACTCTTGGCTGTTTTGCGTGGTTTGTTTTCCCTTTCTTGTACAGAAGCCACTGTTGCCGGTCCTGGGATGCGTGCCAGGCAGCATACAGCGTGGACACTCTTGCCGAAGGACAAAACGGAAATGACAGGGCAATCGCCAGTCTGTCAGCATTGTCATGGCAGCGCAGGCTCTTCTGTTTATCCCAAGGTTAATGGGATGACGGCTGAAACCAGAATTGCCAGTCTGAGGGAAGCATGTGCCTGTGTTACTTAAAGCAGGAGGAGAACAGAGTGGCGTCGGGCACTCACTAGAGACACACAGGGAAATGTAAGAGGAGACGGGCACTGACTGCTGTTATGGATCACTCAATCATAGCTGGTGTAACATTTAGGAAAAGCTTGGGTGCAGAAATAGACAGTCCATTCATGTATTCGTCCAAAGCAAAACTAATTAGTGATAAAAACTGGGGCTTTGCTATACAGTCGGTTGCTGCCATTAAGCATCCAAATGTTGCTGTTCTGCTTGGGCTAACCGAAATCCTACCCAACTTCAAAATGACTAGGAAAACCATGAACTTATTGAACAAAAGTAAAACTGTAATTGTTCAGTGAGGATGCTGGCCATAACAAACCAGTTGGCACTGCACTAAATGGTTATTATTCTTATTTAAAGGCGCACTGTTAAGATTTTGCATTATACTGTTAACATCAATACAGAACATGTTCCTAATGACCAACTAGACACAGATAAGGCAATGCTTGCAGTGAGTAATCAAAGAATACATTTGGATGTGGACTATTTAAGTCTCATATTTGGCTATTTATTTTATTTATTGGGTGAAATGTTACCAGGTGCGTGTGGCTTTAAAAATCTTCCTTAACCGTATATTTGAAATTTTCAAATTTAACCTTAAATTGGAACATACAGATTTTCAGATATTCAGCCCAGTTCAGCTACTTCTTTTCTATAAACAAACCACACATGCCTTCAAGTGCAACAACACCACACCTAATCTGCGTTTTAAGGTGACATGCACCAGGGAGCTCACCGGTGCCAGATGTTGTCAGATCGCGTGATCCCGCTTTGGCAGCGTCCTGAAGAAAAGTCCTATTTTCCACGTTTTTCCCGGTGAAGTCCAGAGGTAGCGCTGACGTACCTCGTATCCCAGTCAGCCTGTAGTTCTGATCGTATCCAAAACTACGTGTCCAGTGCGCTCCAGAGACGGCAGTAACTTCACCGCGCCAAACATCAGCCACTACTCCAAAACGTGCACATGTCAAACGTATGCACGATGCCTTATCCACAAACTTACTTGCCCGTAATTGCATTAACACGACCCAAACAAAAGCAATCCAACCAATACACTCCCTTGCCCTTGGAGTCTGGTTGGAGGAACAAGTTTGCGCTACATAATATCGCCATTGGCCACGGGAGTCTATTCTGCCCACTTATTGCACGAGGACTGACTCTGCAAGATCTGAATGTGCGCTCCTACAAAGCACAAGATCGACCCATTATGTCATCTCTCCTTTTCACCTACAGAAAGTGCAAGCCGCTCCAATTATTAGGCTTGGGATTTGTATGAGAGCCCCGCTATATGACCAGGTTTTGTTTGGAATTGTGCTTAAACACGAAGGCATTTTAATGTCTTAAGTGTGCAGAGGAAGTTGAGGCTGAAAATCTGTGTCTCCCAAATCAAAATGACCTGAAGTCATACTATACTGTATGCGCTTTTCTGTACTGTATTACGATTATATGCTTTTATCACATTTTATAACACACAAAATGGGTGTTCTAATAAAACCTTCTCCTTCGCATTGCATATAACTTAATATTGAAATAACACAATCATTTCTTTATAGCTGGGTTGAGATTGGACTGGCCCAAGTTTATCATCACGGGCTTCAACATCGATATAGTAACAAATGATGAAAGAAACTGAATCAATAAAGTGAGCAAAAGACTAGGTTAGCTATAGATCTGGAGGTTGCCGAAGGAAGTTTCTCCTTGGTTCGGCTAAAAGTAACAAGGAAGCGGACCAAAATAAGAAACCAGTCGAAGAGAAAAGCATTAATGGTTCTTCAAGGCAGTGTATTTTTTGTTATTGAGTGCTCAGATTGACTTGTACTAAGGCTGATCTGTACCAGCCTTATGTCCATTATTTTAGCTCATTACTTTAATCTGTGTGGCTGTCTGTATGTCAGTGAGGGGAGGGTGTGTGTTTTGTCTATTTGGTTATTATTATTTTTTTAATCAGTAAAGCACTTTGTGTTACATTTTTGTATGAAAAGCACTTTATAAATAAAGTTTGATTGACTGACTTGTTGGTTTTGTCACAAGATGAACTGAAAACACAAGTTATTTTCTTGTTTCTCTTGTCGTGCAAATGGATAAGAACTGGTGTCTTTTCCAATATTTGACAAAGAAATGATGAGCATCAATTACACAATTTGTCTGCACTGCTATACAGTACATTCTTACTTGGTGGAATGTACCATATCATTTCTATTGCTGTATATACCAAGACTTAGTGTCAAAACAGGGGAGACTTGAAATGCCTGAAATGTTTTCTTTTTTCCTTCTTTTTTTTTTGCGGCCTGTGCATTCACAACAGAGATGGACATATAAAGTGCATATTTATAGAAGGGAGCTAGAACGCAATTCGTAGAACGACATATTACAAGAAACAATGGTGTACAAGAACAAAAGAGCATGTAATGTTTTCAATCAATTTCGTACCCATGTACTTGGTTTTAATTTGTGATCTTTTGCTTACAGAGTGGCAGTGGGAACGGCTTAGCTTTGGGATTATAGTGATTCTGATGGATAGCAATAAGACAGATTAATGGACTGCTGTGCACCCCTCACTTATCTGATTTTAGTAGCGCTGCTCCTCCCTTTCTCCCTGTGACCGACAGCATTATCAGCCGCAGTAAATCCGATGTAATCATGTGTTTGAATGGAAAATTAGCGCAAGATTACACCTTTTATCAATCGAAATATTTATGAAATACTAAGTGAAATTAAAAGTGCTATAGCTGTGATACATTTGAAAGACCAATTAATACAAATACATATTTCAGTATTTCCTTGGGTTTTCATAATGGTTGAATACAAATCAGTATTATTTTTTTTCCATATTGTCTGTTAGAACCAAAACCATGTAAAATACTACAGGTAGGTGCTGTAAGCTTGGGGCAGGAGCGGCTCAGTGTTTGCCCACCAACCTAAAGGGCAGCAGTTCAGTTCCAGCTCCATCCAGATCGCACAGTTGTGGTGTCTTTGAGCAAGACACGATCAAAGGTTATGTATCAAGAGTGAGGCAGCGAATATAAAAGCCACATCATTACCTTCCTTTTTAACTAGAGTGATGAACTAAACAAAATAATCTAATCGGCTACAAAAAAGTGCAGTACACCTCGACTACATACTCAGATGGCTGACTGAGTAGGTTACTTGTTTTGAGAAGACAAAAATGTATGTGGCCAACAGAGAAAGTGCCCACCTCAAGACAAATCACAGAGCATGAGCATGAGCACCATCAGCTCTCTGCCGGATAAATGCTGCATGGCACCATTCAGCCCTTCTATTCATAACCAGGTAATCCATGGCCTTCCCTTGCTCAGTCTATAAACGTCTGCAACTTTTGTTTTGCCCATTTATCAAAAATGTAGACGTACTTGTTGTTTGAAGGAAAACAGTTTCTTCTTGTGAATGTGGAACAATGAGCGTATTCACAGGCATTAGTCTCCTGCATATCGGTTAACATGCAATGGCTTCATCAATTAAACAAACAATAATGATAATAAAACCAAAGTTGTTCGCAATGAATTGTGTTTAAGAAGAGTTTACTAATGAACAATAATATCTTCCACCAAAATCCTGAAGTTTCTTTCTGAGAACTGATGTTTTCATGATGTCAAACACAGTGTAATTGTTATGAATAAATTCCCTTATTCCATTGAAATTTGGACGTGCTGTGAATCCCACTCAACATTAAAACTCACTATACACGGTTCAAATATTGCAGCGGGCATATAGCTTGTTGTTGCAGATCCAAACAAAAGTGCCTCAAGGTTTGCATATTCCAGTTCAAGGATGTGACTGGAGGAAATAAGTGTAGCCTGCTCTCACATATGATACAACACAAAAGGACAGTTCTCAAAAACATGGATAGCTTCAAGTGTAAAACTGTCATAGTTAGAAAAATCTTCACTTATTTGTGGAACTAAGTAGGACAGAGTGCTATTAGGCATTTTCTTAGAGTTGCTTTGGCTGAAAGTTTTTAGTCCGTCACACCAGAATGGGCAAGTTTACAATTGTAGATTTATGGGACTGTCTTCAGACTTTGCAGTTTTCGTTCCAAGACAAAGTTAACTTGTATAAACTTAAGAAAAGACTTAAGGGCTCTTTCATAAAATTATTGCATTTCCTTAGGGATAGTAAGGCTGGCTTCCTCTCTTTACCCATAGCCACTGTCATTATGGCACTTAAGGGACACAGTTTTTCTTGGCGTAGATGAAGATGAAAAGCATTAAACATATGTCAACATTTTTGAGTAGGTATGATTTTGTGCCTCGTGATTTATTGTTTGGATACACTTCTTTAATAGTCTGAGAGGCATGTCGAATAGTGCTATTGTGCAGAATGGTGATTTCTTTATTCGACAGCGCTAGTGTAATTTGAGAATCCAAAGCCTCAACTAACAAATTTAGCACTGCTGGTAATGTCCTAGTTGCAGCTCTATTTTTTGCAGGAGTCAGACCGGCGCAGCAGTTGAAGCTGGCTTTGGTAAACCATTGATCTTAATAAAAGTTCAAGTGATTCCAGCAATTCTACCACTTTAAGTGCACTTTTTTTTTTTTTTCCTGAACTAGGGTTGTATTTATCAGCCTGATAAAGCACGGGGCTGTTGGTGCTTGGTTTGCACCCTGTCTGTGCTAATGCGACACGATGTTGCAAATTCATCGCCATATTTTCACCTTCCAAGTAGTCGGATGTTGTTGTTGTTGTTGTCGATTCAGAGACATTACGTCTTGAGAGAAAGCTGAACTAAACACAAGAAGCTGCATGTTCATAGAAAATATTGTAGAGGATTTTAACAACTGAGCTATAGATTATAAGCTACAGAAATCCAATGGTCATGATTACATTTCTGTTCACTCTTCAGTTCTGTATACGACCCATAAAAACTCTTTACACTCCTTACACGCTAGACAACAAAGCTACCATTTCAGAATCTCTTTCACGACAAACCCAATTCTTAAATCCACTCAGGACTAGGGTACTCAGTCTTTGGCTTCGAGGTGTTTATTCATATGAAAACATCGAGCGGCCCTTTATCCCGGCTCTTAAAAGTTCACCCCCCTTCTATGGACGGACGAGCCCAAGTCGCCGCGTTCTATTGGGACTGCGATGGTGTGCTAACCCAGAAAAGTTGAACCCCGTGCCTGCGTTCTTGTAGCCCTTATCGTAAGCGCTTTTGTTGTCGCGTGGGCCATTGTAGCCGCACGCCGATGAAGAGGACCCCTGTTGTCTGTGGATTATTCTTTTGTGTTGGAGTCACTGTGGGAGACACCGGATTAAAAGAGCAGACAGTGCACAGGAAGTTAGTTTGCCGCATCAAGCCAAACATGAATAGTTAATGCCAACTGTTTTGTACGGAAACGCTCAATTTGCGTAATCTGTTGGATGTGGAAGGGAATAGGTGCATTTTGTTGCGCATTTGAAGTAAACAGTTCCGTATGCTTAATGCAGTATTATTGCTGTAAATTACTCATTCTTATTAATAACAATTATTAATAACAATTCCCTTTGAGGGCTATTTGGAAGCACATAAAAAATAAAGCACTGGGTTTGAAGTCTCATGTTTATGTGTCATAATGTTTAATTACCTTCCAGTGTTTGATTTGAGGGGACCATGGGGGGGGGGACGTACAACTCTCAATTTTGGAACTGAACGTTTTAGCTAACTCATGTTTAACCTCTAAACCCCCGCCTTCACCAAGTGTATTTTCTCTCTGATCTTCATATCAGCTTTACTCCAAATCTAAAAGTTTACTGCCTTTAGGCCAGAGTAACGCCTCATTTGAAAGCGAAGACCTGCAAAACTCATCTAAATGGATCTTTTTCCTTGCGTTGTTTTTTTTTCCACTTTTTCATGACTTATTTTGCCATTTTCCTGTTGCTCTTTTGTGTCGCTTTTCTGTAGCTCTTTCATTGTTTTTGTTTGTCACTTTTTCATAGCTTTTTTCTTTTGTAACTTTTCTGTTGCTCTTTTGCGGCGTGTTTGTCTCATATTTGTCACTTTTTTCATCTTTTTTTCATGTTCTGTTGCTCTTTTGTTTTCATCCGCGCTTTCAGCTAAATTTTGTTTTGCTATTTTGACGCTTTTTTTCAAGAAGCTTTTAGATTCGGATAAATGTGCTCAGTTCAGGTGGAGGATAAGAGGTTACATCGAACGGTTTTATTGGATCCCCGCTAATGTATTTTTGGTCATAAACCAGACAATTCCTCTTGTTCTGTCAAATGGTCAAATATGGCACACACATGTTACTATCAAATCAGCTAATATACCCCTTAACCTTTTCTTTCCTCATGGGGAGTGTTTAAAATACAATGGCTTTCACAAACTGTATGCATTTATGGCCTACAAGTACCCATAACTAAAATACTCAGCTCATCTTGGAACTTGAATGCATTTTTATGGGTGAGAAAGACACTTCTCTTCTTGATACTCTGTCTTTGTATGTTTCGATTTAGCGGCAAACCAAGAGAATGTTTTTTTTGTTGGCACCTATTGACATGGAAACACATTTAAAAAGACAGTTACGAAACATTAGAACAATGCTGTACACATTACATACTCAAACGATGCCTTTCCATGTTTCTTTGCCTAATTTGAGCAGTTAAATTTTTTCTCAATAAAACCAAATGTTGTTGCAGTGTTTTGATGTGGTAGGAGATGAGATTGGCACCGTGACCTAAAATAATTGGACTCGCGTTCCTTTTAATACAGTGGAGGTGTATTCAAGCGTCACATTTTCCCATTGTTATTATAAAACAACCTCAATTAATGTCGAAATTGCCTGCCGCCTCTTGTCAAATCCTCATTGTGTTGACATGTTTTCTCAGCTGTTGTGGAGCTTAGAGGGTCATGCGTAGTCAGGACCTCTGCCTCGCTATCGCCGTGTAAATCTGCCGTGTGCGTTCGAGTGGAATCGTGGCCTATTTTTCAGGTGTTTCAAATTCCGGCTTAACATCTCTCTACTGATTTATTTGTTTGTGTTTTTTGAAAAGGGCCCATTGCACATTAATACTCTCTAAGCACCTGTGTAATGAAACATGTGAATTCACCAAATTTGGCAAGAAGTACTCATCTTTTACTGGCTGTTGGTTGACAACAAACATTGGAAACCATAGTACACCATCATCGATCTAGCTAATTGGCCTTTTTATATAACAGTTGTGTTTGTCAGGATGATATGCAGAGTGACAAATGAAAAAGGGGGTAAATCGTGTTAGTAAACAATATACAGTACGTAGGAGCTAAGGCCTCTTACCATCCCAGATTCCCCCTTCAACGTTTGCACATTAGGATCATCCTCCAGCCCAGTCTATTGCAGTTGAGAAAGTTGATAAGACACGTGAGCCTACCGTACCTTATGCATGCTGTAAGATCTGTTGTTTTTGTGTGTGCACAGGGAACCATGGGCCTCGAGGCTGGCTGACTTTATACCCCGAGTGTGCAGCAAGAACCAATCCCCAGTGGACATTGCGGACGAGCAAGCCCTGACATCAGAGGAGTACCAAGAACTAGTGCTAGACAACTTCAACAAGGAGTCATCCAACCAGACCACCATGAAGAACACCGGCAAGACGGGTATGTTACCCTGAAACTCAATGAATGTTTTTTAAGCTTTCAAGAGTGAGTGCCCCAATTTAAAACAATTTATCATGATAAATATTTCTTTATTTCAGACTCATAAAGGTCCATAAAAATGTAAAAAACAGAATAATATTAGGAAATGAACAATATATAATTGGAAACTAACTATATGTTGTTGTTTTTTTTGGTCTCATTTAAAGTGTTTAGTGAGAAATAATATTTTGTAGATGGTTAAATCTCTCTACAGCTCTAACCAATTGTGACTTCTTAATACAGCCATGATCGTATTAAAGAGTCAATATTCTGAACTAATGTGGTTAGTTTGTACAGTAGTCAGCTTTAACTTTGCTAGATTACATGGCATACCTTTATAAATAACACTTGCTCTTGAATAATTAAAGCAGTACTACGTAACTTGTTTACCTTAATAAATCCTTTTCGTAGCTCCTCTGGGGGTAATACAGTCTTAATGGGATGATTGGGGGGGTCTTTCATCTCCCCCTGGTGTCTCCACAATTGCAGCTTTGCCTGCACCGGGCTAACAGGCTAACAGGCAAAGCTAACTGGGGCTAGCGTAGGGGTGGGCGATATGGCAAAAATAGAATATCACGATTTTTGAATTTATAAACTTACAATTTCGATTTTATCACGATTTTTTTATAATGACAAAATTACTTAACTTACACACTGAAGAAGAAAAATACTACACTAATTTATTCAACTTTGTGATAATCAACACAGCAATAATAGACTTGGGCCTAAAGCAAACTCACTTTATAAATGAAAAACACAATAAAACTCCAGATAATAAAATAAAGTAGAAATAAGTTAAAGAGTAAGTTTGGCAAATGCTTCTTTTTAGTGTCCGTTGCTTTTTGGCATTTTTTCTGAGACGTCTCTCTCATCTCATATCGTCATATGCCCAGCCCTAGGCTAGCGCCACTTAAACAGTATTTACAGCCAAGTTTGAGTTAAAAAAATGTATCTCTATTGTGTAATTAGATGTACAATATCCCTCTCTCCCTTTGTCTTTTCTGTCATCGTAGTATTTACTCTCAATTCATTCACAATTAATGAGTAAAAAAACTTAACATGCTATGACACCTGCAGTGGCGGTTATGGCCTCTAGGGGCATGAGTTACTTGTACTGCTTTAAGAACTTCCAACAACAAAGCCAAACACGAGAACCCGAGAACCCAAAACAACAACCAAGCACAATCAGCCCGGAGCAGAGTGACCTGCAATACATTATGTCATCATTGGACTGAGACATTACGCATTTTGATACTTGCTTCTAAATGTGGTTACAAACAAGTTACACGCAAGAAGCAAATAACACCCATATTTATTATATCTGTCATGTTGCACCAACAAAAAATTTCAGCAGCCAAAATGCACATATGTTTCCTAATGTCAGGACATTTTCCAAAAATTATATTATTATCAAGAGAATACCCTGATGTGTGAATTTGGCTAACAAGAAAAACTCTAGAGTATCATAGGATGTTGCCAGATCACAAAATAACCAGGCTGCTTATCCCAGACTTGTTGAATTTAAAACACCTGATATGAATCAGCGCCAGGATATGAAAGTGGCTCCCACAGCTGGCTTTGAGGCATATGCAATAAAAGCATATCTCCGGATGGCTCTAAAACAATATGAAACACAAAAAAAGATATATACAAACCCATTTGTTTTCTCTGGGTCTTTATGAACATAAGCTGGAGAGAGTAAAATAGAAAAGGGCAATATTTTTATTTTGAATTTAAAGCCACATGCATGGCAAAGCTTTTCACCCAATAAATACAAACAAAATGTATTGAATTTCTGATTATTTTATTTGTGAAAAATACCTTTAATTAATCAAATAAATAAAACATGTGTCTGTACTGTGAGAAGGCTTGGCAGTTGGACATTACCATCATCTTGTTGTCATTGAGGTGTTCCTAATCTGGACCGCTACGTTTATTCCTAAAGCTACGTTTTCGGAATAAGGGTACATCCTAAAAAAACACCACATACAAGTCTGTGTTTTATCTGTAGTGATTTTATTATAATTTTTTTCTCATAAAATTTCTGTGGTAATGCTCAATTTATAACATTTGATCACATACTCCAGGGGTAGGCGACGTGAGGCCCCGATATGATTTTGAGCAATATTATTACACAAATCAGAGACCACATATACGATAAAGTACTCTAAAGATATGGAAAATGCTCTCAATATTTCAAAACACACTATTGGGTCTTAAATGATGTGCAAAACTGTTATATGTAGAAAAAGGATCTTTACGTGGGCCTACCCCGACACACTCTATGCTAGGGATGGGACGATAACCGGTTTCAAGGAATACCGTGGTATTAAAATGCTACGGTATCACTACCGTGAAGATTCCCTGTCTGACATTCGCGAATCAGCCGCAGGGGTTCCAAATCTAAACTGTCTTTACCCACGATGAATGGTAAAACTGTCAACGACTTATGACATGCACTAATCCGCATCCTGAATTGAGATTTTGAATTGGTTTACAGGACTCAAAACTGGGACTGTCCCGGGTTAACTGGGACATCTGGTCACCCTAGCTCCGTGCAAACCCCCGCTCTCCCCTTCTCCTCTGCTGCTCCTCACCTGACCCCGCGGTGCAGTCCCTCTCTCTCTCTCTCGGCCGTCAGCCTGTTGAACACGGCCGTAGCAGCAGAGTAAAAAGTCACTGTCCTCCGTGAACATCAACGCTGCCTCCGAGATGAAGCTTTGTTTGGATCTTTCGTGTTAAAAGCTGACAAGTGTGGCTGAGAAGCAGCTGTTTAGCGCTTTAGCTCTGTAGCTCGCGTTACGCTAACCTGTTAGCTTTGTGGTTTGGATTGTTCATCATCCAGTCCATCGTTTATCAGACGCGCTTTAGACCACACTGTTTTACCGAAGACGCTCAGCCTTCCTTTGCCAAATGCTCATCAAAGACGCACAGATATTCATTTAGCTACAAACTCCGCTCGCTGTCACACGCTCCCAGGGCTAATACTACTAGCCATTACGTGATGTAAACAAACCATTGCGCTACTCCACTAAAGTCTCCCCAAACAATAATCTGATGCATCGCACAGGCAGATAACATGATTATTCTTTACCCTCTAGGCGTCACTGCAGGATAAGTGTTAGACATAGGTGGAACCTTTACCTGATGCAGTTTGCTAGTCGGTCAATTATTAGACAAGCACTCAAGTTTGTTGACCGCTTGATGCGACACTTTTTGTATTTGATATGATATGAAGTTGATATGAAGTTGACTACTTTAGTAAGAAATCAAGCAGCAAATTATAATGGCAAGCCTGCCTTTGGACGTTTTGGGCAGACATCGAACAAACAGTGATTAGAGCATCAGCGAACATGCTCCGTCTGTGAGTAAAGTGATTAAGGTAAAAATATCCATTTGTTCAAAGTGTTATTTTGTAATAAGTCATAATAGGCAAGGCAAGTTATTGTAGAGCACAATTCATACACGAGGCAATTCAAAGTGCTTCACAGTTGCAGAAAAAATACAAGAAAACAGTAAAATCAATCAATAAAAACAACACAAAGTAATCATACAGTAAAAGCAAGATGCAGATAAAATACTTCAGTTTCATATGCACGGTAAAAGAGCTGTTTCAGCTGATTTGAACATTGTCAGAGTTGAGGCCTGTCACATCCTCATGAAGACTGTTCCAGATTTAGCTGCATGAAACTGAAACGCAGCCTCACCGTGTTTATATTGACTCTGGGAACACCAGGAGACCCTCCTGAAGTTCTCAGGCCGAATGGTCATACGCTAACATTCAGAGATGTACTTTGTGCTAAACCATGAAAAGACTGTACACAAGCAGAGCTGTTTAAATTTATTCTCTGATGACAGGAAGCCAGTGCAGAGACCGGAGCACTGGACTAATGGTCGTATTCCTGGTTTTGTCAGGACTCGAGCAGCAGCGTTCTGGATGTACTGCAGCTGTCTAACAGCTCGTTAGAAGGCCAGTGAGCAGGCCGTTACAGTAGTCTAACCTGCTAGAGACAAATGCATGGATGACACTTATTGATCCTTAGCAGCATGTAAAGACGTAACCAATTACAAATGTACCATAAACAAACCCTGTTTGTTGAATGCGAACCCTGTTTTTACTTTTTAAATATAAACCACGCAATTTCACGGTATACCGTGATATCGCGGTATTTTTTGTCAAGGTGGAAATCTCATACCGTCCCATCCCTACTCTATGCGCAGTCAAAACACCCACTACAAATTAGCACTGTTGGTGTTTAGTTGATCGTCATATTTGGTACTGCTGACGTGTCATTCAAGTCCTTTGACATACCTTTTAACCTGGAATGTTCTACTGTGGATATTGTTATTATAGTTTTGATTATATTTTAGTAGTTACAAAGCACTTGACATTTGCCTTTTCCATTTCTTTTTGGTAGTGCTTGTGTCAAAGTAGTAAATTAATAAGCAAATTGGTTAACCTACAGCAGAGGTCACTAAACATCGGACCTCGGTCCGGATCCGGACCCATGCACCAGCCATTCCGGACCCGAACCTTGGATCCGAACTTTGGACCCGACTGTGAATTCCCTCAGACGAGCGTCTGCGCCTCTCCCTCTCTCTCTCTCCCTCCCTCCCTCTCCCTCTCTGACTGCACCAGAGCGATAAACTACAGCCCAGATGAACAGAAAGAGAAAGTCCTACATCTTAGCTTCATGATACTTTTAAAATTTTTAGAAACGGTTTCGGAATGACTGAAATATGGCTTGCTAAAAACAAAAGCGGAGGACGCCCTAATTAAATATGCACGCGCGATCGTAATGCGCAAATAGCGCGGTTGTTTCCCGAGCAGGTCTGAACCAGACTAAACCTGGACTAAGCCAGGACTAACTGACAACAGGGTTCAGTGTGTTGAACTGAGCAAAGAAACACATCACTGTCATATATTATGTGCACCTTGTGTAATAGGCTACAGTAGCCTATGCACTCTGCTATTTAGGAGCCAAAACTGATTTTTTTTAGAGCAAAAACATAGGAACATAGAAACAATAACAGGATTCAATTGATTGCATTATTTTCAAATCACAGAAATAGATTTAAAAAAGGCTTAAAAATCCTGATATAACCATGAATTAACCCCGTATGTTCCGGACCTTTGCTTGGCCATTTTTTTTTCATTTCGGACCTTGGTGAAATTTAATTGTGAGCCCTGATTACAGTATCATCAACACTTCAGTCGTTCACTCTTCTCACACTCATTTATTTATCGAACCGTTGCTCAAAGTGTTTTGACCTGAATTGATCCAGTGTGCCGCGAGCTGTGTGTGTTGCTCAGAATTCTGTCTTTTTTTTTCTTTTCTTTGTTCATAATGAGAGTTGTTAGCTTCCATGGCAACCAGGGCCACTGGGACAGACGACTCATGCTTTAGGCTGCTTATTTACAAAGATGGAAATAACACGGTGGCCTGTAATTTGGACCAATACACTGGGAATTCAACAGTTTTGAAAAAGCTTTGCGATTAGTTCCCTCCAAGCTTTCTACATCAAAAATGTCAGCTTTGACTGAGTGGAAATAAAAGATATGAAATTATGTTAGCTTTGGCTGTTTGCACACGGACCACTCTGTAGTCTGCCGTTATTATAAAACAATTTCCAGAATCCGTAGGGGCTATTTTAGAATTTATATTTGTTCAGAATTATAACAGACCAGCAATAATGTTAATAACAATGACTAGGACTTGGATGCATTTGGTGAAGATGCTTCATGGCAATTGAGTTTTATTTGGGTAATAGTATAGTGTTATTGTCAAGTATATGTAAGTCTCAATGGCATCTTATTTTGTATAAACCCTTCTTTTAATTGGATACAGCTCATGGTTCAATCTCCTCTCAAAAACTTTGACTCCTGGATATAATATTAATATATTATATATATTATATTAAATATAGATCACAATCGTAATTGCAATAATATTTGTCCGAAATAATTGCGTTTTGTTTTTACTAAATTGACCTAACACTACTGACCTACAAAGATAGCTCTAGAATGCTTTGGAGATGACGTTAGAGAGACCAAACTGAGATGGCTTGAATGTAGAAAAATGGGGGAAGTGAACATAAGTAGATTAGCATTAGCCTGAGGAAGACCATATATAGGAGACTGGTTGGTCAAACTACACATGGAGATCATACTGTACGGTGAGATCGGGGCAGATGATTCACTGTGGCGACTCCAGAAACAGAAATGGCCCTAAAGGGAAGTCAAAGTGCTAAGCTAATACCCCCCAACATTTTTAAGCAGATGTAACCAATAGCTGAAAGATTCTGTTCACTAATGCATTTTGACAAGTGCCGTATAATAGCCAGAATGATGAATAAAACAAGTATAATTTAATATTTTGTACAGTATAAATAAAATTAGTTAAACCCAGTGACCATCAAACATTTAACACTTCCATGCTGATGATTTCTTACTTCTTTCTTGTGACTATACCATTGGGTTTAAGGTAACATAATAGTATTTGTAGGTGGCAAATCAGTGCTGTTTTTTGTCTTAATTAAAACAAAAAAGCACAAACTATGGTTGTGCTTTTCTAGTACAGTAGGTGTTGACTGTTGAGCGTAACTTGCGAATTGATACAATTTTGTCCAAAAAATAAAGAGAGAGAGAGAAATGGCCTGTACACGCCATGGGTACTATTTTGTTTATATATTTTTTCTTTTCAGCCCCACACAGCCACATGGCTTTGCATTTGCAATGACACTTGCCCTGTTTATTTACCTGATGTCAATAAACATTTGAACAAACACAAGTCTGTTTGATTAGCAGAACGCGTACGGGGGCCTCGACATGGTCCACACTATTTAAAAGCCAATGTCGTAATTAAAAACTGAGTGAATAGATCTCAGCTTCATAGGGATTGATTTCCCAGCATTCCCTTGTGCCTTGACCCGCTTTAAACACGAGTTGATTGGCCGCCTATTCAGGCAAGCCTTTTCTTTTAACAAAACATTTCACCATGAAATTTTCAAACCACTTCAACTGAATTCATGAGGAATCGCGAGGCCCCCCTGAGACATGTGCATTGATCACGGATTTATTTTCACACACACTACTCCTCTCTCGCAGCCTCTGATTCAAGGTCTTTTTGGCTTAGCGTCTAATTCCTGCACTGCTGTTGGAGGACTTCACACGCACCCTGGGCCCGATCCTAATGAAACACTCCCAAGGCCAATGAGTATCCCCTTTACTTGACTTTCGCTGTGTTGTTGCGTTGGATTACATTGCTCTCACAATACCAGCTGCAAGGATTATTATAGGACAACGCTCTAAAATGTACTTTGTGTATTCAAGAAGGATGCACATTTAGGCTCTAGTGACAAGCTAGTCCTTCTCCCTTTTGTAGGCTCTTTATCTCTCTGTAGTGAGACTCACACTACACAATGCACACATCAAGCATAACAATATGACCACTGACAGGTGAAGTGAATAGCGCAGACTAACTCTTCATTGTGATTCAGATGTATATTATGAGGCAGTGAGTGAATATCTTTGTGGGTAAAACAAATGAGTGTGAAATGATTAAATGAAAAAGCTTATGAGCTGCGCATTTTTGGAAGATAGATAATAGCCATTTTCAGGCATTTTTTTGGGTCTTTTTAGACAAACGTATTCATTTGTTTTTTAATAGTTCCACCCATTAACAGGTGTCCAATCTAGAGGTAACCTTTGTGATTTACTTACAACAGTGTGTGATCATATTATTATGCCTGGCTGTGTGTTACACCTTCCTTTAATATTGCACAGCCTTAACCAAATCTCTTTCATCTTGTACCTAAACCTTTCATGTGGAGGTCTTAAGCAACGCTGGCATGTTAATGCTCTCCTCCTCACTGCAGGGGCCATCCTCATCACTCCACGTACTTTACAGATTTTTCCCCCTTCTGCCCAGATTGTCATGTCTCGCTCCTCTGCGTCCCACTGCTCCAAACCAACATGGCTCCCTCCTTGTCGGATTCATTGTCTGTTGTGTGCTCTGGCTGTATACACATGCTCATTCTGGGCAGGTTGCTTTGTGTGGTGCGATCAGGAGAGGCGGGCCTTATGTGCCACTGAGGCCAGTCTAAATCCCCCTGTATAACTGGGGATGAGTGGAAAGAGCAGTGGTTTAATCTGGCTAATGATGGCAGGGGAAGATGGTGATGCGCTGGGACTGTAAGGGCAACAGGCAAACATGAAGATGGCCCAGTACATGCTTTAAACATGTTGACCTTTACAAGTTGTTCTTGGAAGATCAACCACACGCTGCTAGAGATAAACCAAGATGTTTTGTTTTGTTGTTTTGTCTTTTTAGTGGCTGATTCTGAAGCTTTGGAAATGTTTTGGGGCTAATATGTATGGCAGATTGTCTATAATTCTCCTCCAACAGGGAAACATGGCATCGCAAGAATTTGCTTCTCTCACAAAACTAAGGTGTTTTTGTGGCTCTTTTTTCTAGTGAATTGCAAGTGTTTTGCTGTGTTTTGGCTCAGCAATGATCTGGACAGGGCCCGCTAAGCCGGCTTTCCTGCAGGTGAGCAGACAGGGTTATTATCTCAGAGGGAGATGCCACATTCATTTTTTGTTTATTTGGTCTTCAGTCCTACCTCAGAGAGAAAACTGCTCATTAAAGGACTCCTTCATCCATAAGGCTGACAATATTGTCTAGATAATATAGATTTCGTACATGTACATTATATAAGATGAGGGGTTTTTGTCACATGCTTTTTTCATACATTGTACAATGTACAGTGAAATGTGTTTTTGTACTTTTCTCCCAATAACTATAGCAGATCACACAGTGCACAGTAATATCAAAATAGGATAAATATACAGATATAAAATATAATTGAAATGCACAGTATAGTTTAGTTTTTATTTAAGTTTAGTTTGTTTGAGCAATTTGAGTATATAAAATATGGTATTTAGGATGACTGAATGGTACAATAGAGACTGGAGTAAATTGTTTTAGCAGGAGTACGGTGCAAGTCAGGACAGTGCAATAACAAATTGTGCAGTCCTTGCAGTAATATAACAATATTGTTGGTTATGAAGTCCAGTTTATGGCTCAGATTTGCGCAGACGGATGTCGTATGGGTTAAAGCTTCTTTTTAATCACTCAGTCTAAGTCCTGAGGCAGCGATAGCGCTGCCCAGAGGGCAGGGAGAAGAGCGAGAGTCCGGGTTGGCTGTTTCCGAACAACTTCAGGGCTTGATGAAGCTTCTCATCCACTTCGTGATGCTCACACATAACTATTAACTATTGTCGTTTTGCACCAAAGGTTTGATGTACGTAATGTCAATTGACTGTAGCTGATGAGCTTTACATGTGATAGGATTGACATTATATATAATTTTATTGCTCCTTTATGAAAATATTTGGCTGTTTATTGACCGGAAACTATTCTATACACTCAAGAACTATATACTGTGTAAGTGCACAAATTTTACGCATCATTAATTTGGACTTTTTCCTCTCTTTCTTTAGTTGCCATTCACCTGAAGGATGATTTCTTTGTGTTCGGGCTGGGCTGCCAGGAAGGTTTAAAGCCGAAAAGATGGAGTTTCACTGGGGCCAGGCTGATGGATCGGCCGGCTCTGAGCACAGCATCAATGGCAAAACCTTTCCAGTCGAGGTAAGGCCGTTGGCTTTGTTGCTCTTATTATACTCTTATCATCACCGTACTAAGATACTAGGGCAGCACATTTAAATGTTGCAATCAACATAACAAGATTGGAATCATTAAGCTAAAAATGTCCTCTGAAAACAAATTTAAAAAAAAATTGTTCAGGTTCATTTTAAATTGATAATATGTTAATGTTCCAAAAAACATGTGATTTGTTTTTTATCAGTTAATATTGATTCTAAAACATTAAGAATAAATTCAATCATGGTCACGACACTTGTCCAAAAATCTTAAACAAAATACTTCCTTCATTATTGATATTGAATTGCTGGCCTCTGCCGTCCATCTGTAAGAGGAACACAATATGGGAATCTGACAACAACCAATGTGAAGTACTTGCCAACAAGTGGGATGTTCAAAACTGTCTGAAGTCAAATCATTTCAAGCAATTAGATATTTAATCATTGAGAACAACACAGTGGTGAATTAAGACTATGAATAGAAAAAAACTGCCTTTTGATAAGAGGAAGTGAAGTGAAGAGCTGTCACTTCAAATGCTTTTTATTGTTCAAGATTAGATTAAGTAAAAGAAAAACCTTGATGGACACACGCAGAAGTGATTGACTGGGGGGTGGGGGGGACATTGCCAAGGGTTATATCCCAATACAAAGGGTATCAAGACTTAAATCCTCAGACATGAAGTAGGAAAAGGAGGAAAAACATAAATCTTTAAGACTAAATCCCCTTTATTACTAGCATGTGACTTAAGTTGGTTGTGTAGTTTTTCTTTGCCATCCAGCTCTACTTCTCACTTTCCATAAAAAAAAAAAGTGGATATTTTATAAACACGACGTGACATAGGCAGACTAAATAATTGTTTGTTCCTGGCTCCACTGCGTTTTTTTCTGCCAAATGCCTGAGTAATTACTTTTATTATCACCACATCATTTTGTGTTCAGCCTTGTGTTAAAGGGCACAGCATTATAGAGGGCCATTATAGAGCTGATGTGCATATGGCTGCTGTGACGGCGAGCGGCTGTGTAAGATTGCAGGTTTTAGCTTTAATGATCAACTCTGCAGCTGTGAAGAAGGCATGGCCCTCCAGCCTGTCAAATAGGTACGTTATAAAATATCACAGTAAAGCAAAGCAGCAATGATATTAGTCAACTTGCGTATGTTTGCCTCTGATAAGTGTTTGGTTGTTGTATGCCACTAAGGGGAAAAACAATTAATTTTAGTTTTAATTAGCTATATTAATCAATTTCTGATTAAATCCATGGTCAGTTGCGATACTGGTGTGGTGTTTTTGATTGACAGGTCTACAGCCAATCCAGTGGCAGTCACTGAAATAAAAAAATAAAAAAATCAATACACAAGTAAAATTGAGATTAACGGTGTCAGCCCCCCCTTATTACAGCTGTGCTATTACTTATCTCTGACCAATCATCGTGGCCAAACTTCCATTCATTTGTTTCGAAGGTTTGGGTGACATTTATCCTTATGAAAGATCTGAGGAAAACAGGCTGTGAAAGGTAAACACAAACCTGCTGACCTTCTGCCAGCAGCCTTGGTGATTGAAGCTTTTCTATTTGGATGCAAAAAAAGAAAATCTTAGGAAGATTTTTCATAATCGCAAGGCCTGCGTTCCCCATTTATCCTGTTAACATCCGTGCCAAGAACAGGCAGATAGACCAGGCCTGACGTATGATGGATATTGAAGATTTATATGAAACCCCACGGACCCCGCGCTGAAAGATATTACCATTTCTTTAAAAACAGCCCAGTGTCAGACAGTGACGTATTCAAATGTACACTGGGTTTGACCTTTTCTATGGAAAATGAAACTGGGAGCATTCTGTACACGCACGCCAACAATAAGTAAAAGTATTATACATTTTTTGTTTTGCCTGGATTCAGAGAAATGGCTCGCATCGCTCTACCTTTATACTATTCTCGTCATTAATAAATCACGTTCATGTATCCAGTGTGATGTATTATTTCTTATTGAGAAGCAGGGTGCTGGTGAAAGTGAACACAAAATGATGGATAGCTAAAGGGAATGTAGTAATATGGATCTACTCTAGCCGCTGGCTTGTTTATCTGTTCCATCCTGTGTACCTTAATGTAGCATGATGCATTCGGGCTCACCATTACTCTGTGTGTTTCCAAAGGTCTTGTTTATGTTTGGGAGATGCTTCATGCTCGTTGGTCTGTTTTGCTGCCTGTTGGAGAAGGTTTAGCCGTCTAACCTTGGAGGTGCTGCTTGCCCCTGGGTTCATGTGTCTACAGCAAACAGACACACTTTCCAATCTGCTCATCTGCTGCCTAATTTTGTCTTTTCAACAAATGAGTCACATCGCAATCCCATGCGATATGGATTTCTTCAAGTATTTCCTTCAGCTCCATGTAATAATACGATATCTTGTTTATCACTGCACCTCCCTGGACGTTTTTGAGTCCTAACGAGTCCACCTAATTATGTGTCTCTAAGGAGAGGTTCTTATGCTGTGTTCAGACCAACCACCTCCAAAGCCTCCAAAGCGTCAGGTTTACATTTAAAATACATGGGGGACGCGCCTCGGGGAGCGTCAAGAGGTCCTGCAGTGCGTCCCGCGCCTCGTGTGCAGCGCGTTTTGAAGATTTTCGGCGTGGGAAGGTTTGACGCGCCTCCAGGGCGTCCAGCGCAGCAGACGCTAGAGTTGGAAATGTCGAACTTTTTGGAGAAATTCGCGAACGTCGACCAATCAGGAGCTTTCTCCAACAGTGACGTACGTTGTAGCTGAGCCACCGTCGGTCTGGGGCAGATCCTATGCCGGCCCACAGATGTAAACAGTCATGGAGGATTATCGTGTTGTGAACCGGAGCTACAGCAGCTCTGGGACTTTTACAAAGACACGCATCCAGTAGCGGCAACAAGAAGACTTATTTGAGTGGCTGGATCTGGATGCACAGAGCATTCCCAAAGCTAATGCTACAAGCCAATCGACTAATAACGTCAATAAAGCCCTTAACTACACAGAACAGCCTTTATGATGTCACACACTGAGCTGTTCTAGACACATTTGTGGTTTATCACACTTTTTTTGTTTTTAAATCAACAATGAGCTTTGGCGATCACAACAAGCTAACCGGGCTAACCTAGCCTATAGCCACTTGCCACCAATGGCCCTTCAACCGTATGGGCTGGATATGAGCTTAAATACTGGGGAGATCCTGCGTAGACCATGGGGTAACCCATGATCCATAGGACATGGCAGGAGCCTAGTTAGCCTCCGAACAACTGTAGTTTTCAGGCAAGAGCTGCTTCCAAGATGGCTACGAACGCACTCTGAGCTGACGCGCGGCCAGGGCGTCTTGACGCTCGGTGACATTTGTGACAAGCGTCTGACTTCAGTAAGCACAAGCGTCCAACTACGGACTTGAGGCGCGTTTTTTGATGCCCGAGAGGCGTTCGGTCTGAACACGGCATTGGTGTTACCCAGCGCCTTATTGGTGACACTAGATATCTTCAATTTTAAACATTTAGTATGTACTGTAGTTTGGTGGGGCCCGATTTGGTCTTTCATATTACTGGTGTAGTTGGATAATAAGATTAACTCATTATGATCTGATCAAGTCCTGGTGTGATCCTGCCTTTATGCTGATTTTAGGTTCTCGTAAAAAAATTTAGTTTTGTGGTTCTGATTGAGTCCTACTTTGTGGTGCTCATTTTAGTCCGTCAAAAGTTTCATGAAATTTTAAATAGCTTTATTTATGTGATGTGTTTTGATGTTGCAAACTATATTATTTTAAAATTAAGTCATATAAAGTGAAATAGAAATTCAGACCAAAGAATATCAAATTAAATATGAATTGTAAAAGGATTATATTGTTACAAAATGTATATGTAAAATCACTGCTCGAGATGGTACTTGATAGAGTAGTTTGAGAATGACTGCATTAAAGTGCAGTTTGAACTGTGTTTTCTTTGTCACCTCACCTGATCATATTTAAAGCAGAACAGCAGTGGACTGGGGCTGTGGCTCTAAAGCTTAACATTCATCTAACCACGCGCTCTCTCCACCCGAGTGAAGTGGGGAAATCGATAGATAGACCACCTGTTCGCACAAACAACGTAATGAAAAATGAAAGCGCTGAATATTTTCCCCCCTTAGGCCACCGTGGGGAGATCTTTTCTAATAATATATGATGGTGTCGCTGGGGTTAGATTAATTATACATGGATTACAAATCATACTTTGATAGGCTGGTCTGTTCATGTATTAAGAGGTTCGGCTGTGGGGACATTACTTCACATAATGGGAACGTTTTAGATGCATTTTGGCTGAAGTATTCTGATACGCTCAATTGGTGTTTGGTTTCCATGGCTGTAGTTTCTTATTCATTGGTTTAAACTGTTCCATCACATGACATGGTGACTTACTGTATATGGCAGAGATTTAGTTTATGTTGAGATTTAAAAAAAAAATTTTTTTTTTTTTTTTTTAAATTAGCCATGACATAATTCATCAAGTTATTATGTGCCATCTGCAATATTGAGCGCTGTCTGGGAAATTTATAAATAAATATAGCAACAACAGCTATGGTCCCCAGTCTGGTATGGAAAACTTTGGAAGAGCTGAGAAACATTTGTGTCTCGCCTTATGTATAAAATCACTATTCAGCTGGTAGCAGTGCCACCCACCTATCCCATCAGAGTGATATCCACTAGAAGTTTTGCTTGAAATACCAGAACCAAGAAGCATTGGTTCTTAAACCGATGATCGTTATGATTTCACTGTATTATTCTTTCTATTTTATTTTTATAATTTAGAGTAGATCCAGGTTAGTTCATCTTAGCATATCCTTTTCTCCAAGCCAATCAATGCAATTGACCTTTTGCTGAACCCTGCCCCAAAACATCATTGTCCATTCATACCCATAGATATAATATAACAAACAAGACGGTCAGCCATTCAGCCCCATTCATAGTGATGAGCCCATGTGGCCTGTAAAATTAACATGGTGCACCTTGCTCCTCCTACAGCGCATGTGCCTTAAAAGGTCAGAAAGGCGGGAAGCCCCGCCCTCACGAGGCACCCAGGGTTGCCAGGTCCGCGGTTAAACAGCGGAATTGGGTGGCTTTTGAAGCCAATCAAAATCACTATTTCAAATGACAAAATCTCAAATCCAAGGCTCTGAGAGCTGGTTTTTCAATAAGAAAAGGAAAAAGGGGTGGTTTCTCATCATCGCAGGAGCACATGCATGGGCTCTGTTAACTAGTAAAAAAGAATGAAAATTCCAGCCGTGCCGTACAGTATGTCCACGGGCTTTTGGGTGGTTTTTCAGATTTTTTGGGTGGGTTTGGCTGCCCAGACCTGGCAACCCTGGGTGGACCAGCTACAAGGCTCCACAGTGGAGCGGTGCCTGTTTCTTCCTTCTCACAGCTGAAAAAATGTGCTGAAAAACACCACATGCTAACTTTGGAGCCAAGCTCATTTACCATCCATCTTGTCGTTTATCAAGAGTTTCATGAGCTTTCGTTGCTGGACAAATAGCTGTTTTTGCTGCTGGAATATCTGGCACGATTCTTTTTCAGTAAGAGGCCGTCTCCTCGAGTATCTGTCTGTTTTACTTGGGTGTAGGGCCCAGAGGGCTTAAGCCTGAGTGGTCCCAGGTCGCAAGAATGAGGAAGTCTCAACTTTTAGATTTAAGTAAGAATTGCTTTTGCTAGCTAGCCAACTTAACAATAACGCTAATTTTTTCAATACTAAACTAACATAGGAGGAGAACTTACACGGTAGTGCAAAAGTATGACTTGTCCACACGACAGTGCTGGTTGCATTTAAGGAAGCTCTAGGGATATTTTCTGATTTCCTTTCATGCTGGCTCGTTAGCCTCAATAGAGTTCGGGAATGTGATGTCATATCGCTAAGCATTATGGGATTAGCAGCAATTGTAAACTAATGGAGATTTTAAAAGTCAAAATACTGGAGTTATTGACACAATTGGACACCACAGTGTGTTAGATGTATTTACCAGCAGTAACTCAGCAGCTAACAGAATTGTTCCACAGCTTTTTTCTCCACTTTTTATACTGTTTTTAGCCAATGTTAGTCAATGGAAATGTATGCTAAAGGCTGCAAATTTCCCGAACTCTATAGTTGTAGTGTCCCCTTTGTTGCATATATTAAATATATTCTTCTACTGCACATTGTAACCCATTTTGCCTCAATATAGAGGATATCACACTGGAATTGCACCAAAAAGAGTCACTAACACGCAGTGGCGGGCCGTGGGGTTTCAGTCAGGGCCTTCAATAGCAACATGGGTTCACGCAGTCGAATGCATATAAACTATCGACAATAGCGTATGGATAAACTGCCTTTTTGCGTGCATTAGTTCCAAAGGATTGTCAACAAAACAAAGCACGGTGCCTCCGACTCCAAAAAAGCAAACCTTCGGAAACTCTGCTAGAAACGGAAATACACGAGACGTTATAACGTGAAACAGCGGCGTTTTAGGAGATTTTTGACAGAGCGAGAAAAAACTAAAGATACTAAACTTAAAGTTGTGCTATTTGGATCCTTTTTTTAGCGCTTGTAGTCTCGTACCTGTTGCTTCCGAGTCCCAGCACAGCTGACGCGGGAACCCTTCTCTGTCCGGGAGCCGAGCATCTACGTCCCGCCGCTTTGCTCTCGAAGCTCTTCATAATGAAGGGCGGCGGCGCAAAATATCCGTGATCAGTAAATCCACTTCATTTTGCCTCGTTCGGATGTTTCCAAGAGGAATATCTGTTTATCCGGTCCTCTTTGGAGTGGCTGGAACGTCTTACCCATGCGCGGCTACATTAGCGGTTTTCCCAGGCGAACGAAACGTAGGGAAGTTTTATTTCTATGAGGGGAAGCTGCTGAGCTACTGAAGGCCCTGGGGGCGTACTGTCAATGTATATCGAATTCTGATTGGCTGATAATTCTGTCAGTCACGCTGGCTGTCAATCATGTGTGCGGCCTGACAACACAGGGCCTGCAGAATCTGTGGAGAAGGCCCTGAGGAGGAGCAGCTCGCCAGAGTGGTTTAAGGCACTTTTTGAGTAGGAAATTACAGTTACACATCAACAAAACCAATATAAGCGACTCAACTGTACATTATATAAATAAATTAGAAATTAAATATACTTTTAAGACATTTTACAGGCTTTTCTTCATTTGGCCAGGGCCAGCAGAGAAGGCCCTGCTGGCCCTGACGGGCCACCACTGCTAACACGCACGTTTCCCCCAATATGACATATGCTAAACTCTAGCTAGCTAACATTTCTTAAGGGGGCGGGGCTTTTGCAAATGGTCAGTTACAATTGTGAAATGCTTGCTGTGTAAACTAATATAAATTAACTTTGTGCAGTATGATTGTGACATGTTTTGACTGATTTTACTTTCTCTTAAAATTGAAGCGTTAGAAGTAACACGTAGCTACATGTTGAGCTGAATAAAATATGTTGGAGATTTAGTTACATTATTTATTTTTATTTTTTAGAGAAGCTGGTAGATATTCACTCATGAAATCTTAAAAAGTTCTGCATTTTACATGGGAAACCTTGAATGTTCTCTGCCGCTCTGTACTGTATGGAGGGAATAAAAGTGTAAAAGAGGACACGTCTGCCTTGACGAAACCTACTCCAAAAACCTCTTTTTATAACTTTCTTGTTTTGCCTCAATATTTCGGTCGTCTGGGGAAATCATGCTAAACACGACTGTGCTTAAATCGAACCTGGGGATGCAGAACGGCTTTCGGCTTGGAGTTTGCCTTCACTTTGTTCTCAAGAAACAACAACAAGAAAGCGGAAAGAAATGAGACGATTTTAGAAGGCAACTGCGGAGTAGAGCCCGTGGACAGTCTGGCGTGTGCGGTCCGTGGAGAAATCTCTGACAAAATGACAAAGCTTAAATGATGTTTTCCTGTCATTACGTTCCACCTGTTCTTTGCAAGCAGACGTTGTTTATCTCCGCTATCATTTTCAAATTTACCTTTACATCAGTCACACAGCCGGCGCATGCAGATCGTATCCGAGCAAACTAATCACGCATAAACATGTCCATAAAGATTTGAGAGTGTGTTACGTCCGGCACTTTACTCACCGTCTCCTCTTTTCGATAGCTTTTATGTCGAGATGGCAGAGACAAATGAACTGCAGTTATTATTGAGAGAAGCTTTTGGCAGCCGGTTATAGTTTTAGTGGCTGCTCTCTGAAACGTTTTGATAATTAAACGTCACTTCTTTTTTTTTTTTTTTCTTTCCCCCGTAGCGTTGCAGTGTACGGGTCACGTGAGTCACTCTGAAAGAGTAAATGAAGCCTTAGGGGGGCAGCGTAATTGGCTAATGTAGTTAATAACATCTGAAGGCTGATGAATGGCCACTGCTCTTTCTTGCTGAGTTCTCACACAACAAATTAGTCCCATTAAAAGCTCGGTTAAAGGAACTCTGGGAGAAAGTGATTAACCCAAATTATCTGGATAAAGCCATGTGAAGCTGGTGCAGGCCCAGTTAATGGATGTTTGGTGTGTGCTTGTTGCTGCGCCTCTTTGCATACATTGTTGGCAAATCATTAAGTATGCGAGCACAAGACATTGAATCAATATGGGATATGGCTTGGTTCTCAAAGTAGGGGCGAGTGCTGTGATTGTTTCATTGTATGTCGCAGATAATTTCATATAACATCTGTGTGGTCCATTGCGTTGAGTATCTCAGAAAGTGCTTAATCACCCAAAAATGTGGCGCGAGTTGTTCTGTCCATGGTTTAGACAATAGTTTGTATTTTATGTTTGCATTTTGTCTGACTTTTGTTGTTGGCTCTGCCATTTCAGTGAGCGCTTGTCATCACAATTTTCCTTTGAAAGAGAAATAGGCAAGCTGTAATTAAATCAACATCTAGGACCTTTTTTATTGGCAATTAACTCTGTTTAGAGACATGAAGGGATTTTTTATTTCGAGAGGGGTGCGCCTGTGGCATGATAGACGGCTCCAATTGCTAGCTTTAGAATCATTTGCGGATTCTAATCAGCTCTACCATAATATCTGCTTTGAAAGGAGAGGAATGCATTTTCAAAAATATCCAATGCCGTGACGGGACTAATTTATTTTGTGCTTGCTGCATTGTACTTACACATCCTTAGCGTGGCTGTGTGCTGGAGGATTTTAGGTAATGATTAGAAGGGTATTATTCTCTCAGATCTGATCACAGAGAAAATGGTGCGCTGTGCTCCTGACTCTCGACACGTTTGAGGACACCGGAGCCGTATTTCTCCTGCATCCTTGGAGTGGCAGAGCACAAAAAGAAATGACACAGATTATGGGAGATTTATAACAGTGGTAAATACAGCCCCTTTTATGCCCCTCCAAAGAGCTTTTCATCAGCTCCTTAGCACCGTGTCCGGGTGATTGATGGCAGGACTCGGGCCTCTCCTTGTCCATTCCTTTAGCTCAGCTGTTTATTTACTCTCTGCTCTCTTCCCTCTCGCAGATGCAGATCTATCTGTACAATTCGGACGACTTCGAGAGCCTCAGCGCAGCAATCAAGGAGAGACGCATCATCGCCGCCATGGCCATCTTCTTTGAGGTAAAAGACGAGATCTAGACCAGAGTCAAGCGATGCTGAGAAACAATTCACATCTATTGCAGACTCTGAATTACAATTTATAATTGAACAGAGAGAACACAGTTTTCTTTATACACTAGATTTACATTATATAATGAGGAAGCCCTCTACCCCGGGAGCGGCGGTTGGCTGTGGCTGTGTGGGCACTGTCCTCTGGGTGCCCCGATGGAGGTGTGGTGTTTCTGCTGCGCCCCTGCTGGGCGTCCTGTGGCGGTGCCCTGTGGCTGCGGCTGATGTGCCGCTCCCGGTGCAGACGGCTCCTCTGATGGTGTTTCCTTACCCGGTTCATCTGTACACAGACTCAGCCCTACGTCCATTATCTCATCATGTGCGCCTGTGTGGGAGTGTCTGTGTGCATGTGTGCGTGCGTGTGTGTGCGCGTGGCTATAGGGAGGGGGGTGGGGTGAGCAGTATTATTGTCTGTTTTTATTTGGAAGTGTGGGTGGTTGGGTGGGCGGAAAATGCTTAATCTGTAAAGCACTTTGCTTTACAACCTTGTATGAAAAGCGCTTTATAAATAAAGTTTTGATTGATATAAGAATTTAATAGATCTTGGGCCCGAGACCAACCTGAAATCTATTGGATGCAAAATTATTATACTTATTATGAAATAGAGGAATTGTCCCTTAGTTCAGCCTCATTCCTGTCGTGCGGGGAGGAGGGTTTCGCGGGCGGAGCGTGTATACAATCACGTGCTGAACTATTGGTCACGTTTCTGAAGCATGGCGAGGCCAGCACTTTGATACTGGTGCTACACCGGGACCATCACTATATGCTCTTTCTCTGTGGACAGTGCAACTCACAGTAAGCTTAATACAGCAGTTTTGTTCCTGTTAGTGCATAAAGTAGCCTATTGTACCTTAAATGCAATGCAATGTTCTGATCTTTGTAGGACTTTGGTCAACTTATTTTACAGTGCATTATAAATAAAGTTGCCATTTCCATGTTTATGAACAACGAGGGAGGCGAAGACAAGAAGAGAGACTGCAAAGAGGAGGCACACTTACTGTACCTGTACTGGTGCCTATTCGTGCGGCGTGCGTGTAACCTGTCCCACATGTCGTGCACCTTTTGGCCCGCACTGGTGCAGTAGAATGTGACCACCAGCTGCCTGCTGAGTGCGCTCTGACCGGCCTTAATAGCTTAGATAAAATAATTATTCATGTCGGGTTTATTTCAGGCTCTGGCCTAAAATTCAAGTTAATTGGTCGGGCTAGGGTTGGTTCGGGCTGGATTACAAAGAGATGGGAGCAGATGTACAGCACATTCATTTGTATTTCAGATTATACACTCCTCATCTCTGATATTAACATGTCCTACCTATTATTTCTGTGAGATTTCTTCCCGTCCTGCCACCACCCACTTGCTTCCATGCTTAGGTAAATTTGAGACTTGTTTTTTTTCTCTATTGAATAAATAAGAGTAAACTTGTCATTCTGGTTCTGGACTAACTGGCCATAGCCATTTGGGTGCACCTCTCCGACTGCCCATGGACTGAAAAGGCTTCAGCCGCCTGTGACCCCTAACAGGAGTAATATTAATTATCCTTTACAGCTTAGTAAACTATATTGTTATTGCTCTCTTGTAGCCCATAAGTGCATATCTAAAATACTACAAATTGCCCTGAAAGGTCTTTTCCCAAGTTGGACACGAGCACTCCCAATTTGAGTTAAGCCACTTCTGCAATTCATGAACCGTGGCGAGTACAGAGCACCGGCTGTCCCCCTAATTTTCTGTTCAAAGTAAGTGTGAGATTAAGCCCATGTGATCAATAGCAGCCCCCATTTAATGGTACTCGGGCCGAGGTCAGCTCTCCTGCAAAGCGAGGCTGGAATGGGGACACAGGTGTTTCCAATGTAGGTCTGCTCTTAGACAGTGATGGACCGCGCACGTAAGCAGCACCTAAATGCCTCCGCTGGATCCTGACAGCCCTATTGCTTACTGCAATTAGCACCAACATACACAATCCGCTGCGCTGCAGTTTACTGTGGGACACTCTCAAGCCAGCACACACACATGGACGGAGATTTACCAGTTCTAATCAATGGAGGGACTTCTTTAGATGCTCCCCAAAGGCCTATTAATGGCCTCTAAGGTGTGCATATTATCCACATTCAGCATTCATTCTCACACAATTATTCTCCTTTGACTGACCTGAATTAATGTTCGGCAGGGGAGAGTGGGTCCCCACGTCCCAGCACTGTTTTGTCCAGCCTTGTCTATTAAGTAGGACATTGGGAATAATGTAAAATATGGGCCTAAACAGTAATGGTGTGTTGTAGAGGGAGTCATAAAGAGACTTAAAAGGTATCCGCTGGTGCTCTCTGGAGACACTTTATCTCTGAGTGTGTTATTGTTACATTTTGCAAGATTAACATTATTGCAGATTATTTGCAAGATTAGGATTATTCCGGCACATTATGACAAATCTGAAGAAAAAAAATCATAAATTGGTGGGGGGGGATGCGAAATGATTCCAAGCGTCCAACTATTGGAAACGATGACGTATATTGAAATAAGCAAATAGATGCTATGGGTCACACAAATGGGCGCATAATTAGATATGTATGTTATGTATGTAATAATAAATAGCTTTCTTTATCATTTTTATCTCTTTTCTCCCCGAACAGACCAAAAAAAGTGTTGCTTTTAAAAAAAAACATTTTATTTTGTTTCACCTTTTGCATCTCTTCAGAAATATTACAATTAAATATGGATGCCATCAACTTGCATGAATGATTCTCTGAACAAAGCACCATTATTTAAAGATTAAATTGACAGCAAATGCCTCATTTCTTTTGTTGCCAACAGTCTTTCCTGAATTGCCAGGCCGTTGCTCATATTGTGTTGACACTCTGATTTGTTTATATTGACCCACTTCAGTTATTATGTCAGATTATGGTGCCTGGCCTTGTAATCTCTATGTAATCCGTTTTTCTGTTGCAGCTGGGACAGAAAGACAATCCAGCTGTGGAGCCTATCATCCAGGGGCTGAAGGGAGTCGTCCATCATGGTAACACTGTGCTCACAACGTTTTAGTAGCATCATTTTAGATCCATTTTAGATTTGAATCCTGTTTAATTTGGCCATTTCTTCAGCTACTGTAGAAGCGCTTTGGTCGGTATAGCCAATATTTTTCTGTTTAAACACACCAAAGTATTCTCTCATCATAAAGTGAGTTTATCTCAGTGCCATAGCATTGTTAGCATGCCATTGGCTCAAAATTAAAGCTTGTACTGTTTTATTGCACGTCTTCCCGCTGCTGTCTGCAGAGGGCGCTCCAAGCCAATTCCAAATGCCGACTTGCAGAGTCTTAAACGTTCTTTTCCATACATAGACATTATTTCAAATTGTGAAACATAAATATCAAGGCACCCAAAAGAAAGTTTGTAAGCCACAATTATGCAAGCTATGCCTGTACTATAAACTTTGAAAATATTTGCATTTGCTTCAAAGAAAATCTGAAACTATTTTCCGCTCTTCCGTTTTGACAGATCCCCAAACAAAGGCATTTTTACATTCAGTCAAAAGCAGGAAGATTAATGATTAAAAAAAAAAATCACAAATTAGAATGCAAATGAAAGCTACGAGCAGCAATTTAACTTCAAAAGGAGGCAAATTTCGCAAGATACTGTACCTCCTCTACTTATGCCTACGTAGACCTCCAAGGAGCACCGCTCAAAAAGACACAACTATTAATTACATTGGTGTATCAATTAGAGAACACTTTGGTTTATTCCGCCGTGTACGTAAATGCCTTCGCGGTGCATCTTTCATGTTCATTATGATTACCTTTTTGTTTAAGATGTTTTTTTTTATGCTGCGGCGCATACTTCACGGCAAATTGTTATGCATTACTGCTTAGTATAAGGCCATAAGCATCTGTTTTTGTCCTAAGTGTGTAATCCTTCACAGCGTCCAGGGATCTGCCGGTGTGTTTACATGGATGTGAAGCACTCGCTTGACTACCTGCTGTTGGCACTTTTAACACGGGCATCATAAACTGAAGGCGCATATCTGAGTCCGATTAAATAATATCAAGGTTGGCCGCGGTGCCTCTCCTGAGGGCTGCTAACATGTGATTTTATGCATGAGACACTGATGGTGATTAACGGGAACTGCACTTTGAATAACAATTGTTGATTTCCTGGTTTAGCTGAAGAACCAGACTTGCACAGTGCTTCTGAGTAAAGAAGTTCTTGTTTTTGACAATTCTGCTTGTATGGGCACACCTTGATGACTCAAGAGTTGACTTATATTTAGATAGTCCATTTAGGTAGTTCATTTATTTAGATAGTTTTTTTCTCACATGAATATAAATGTATTTTAGTGAGATTACAGTATTTAAACAGCTGCAAACCATGAAATAGAACATACAACTTTTAAAATTATTTACTCTGGCGAATTTGCTAATAGTGCTGTCTCCATTTTTTTCGCAGTTAATAATGAGGGAAACTCTCTTCTAAGTGCCTTAATGCATTTTGGAACAGATATCATTAGCTAAACAAACCGGTCTCCAACAAAAACTTTGCTAAGATGAAGAAAAAATGCTGCTGCACTTCCCCTAATGGTTTGTCTGTCCTCAACAGCAAGGTTCACAGGCAACCTTTAACATTATATGGAGATAATTGGAAGTACCGAACGTAATAGCGAGTTGCTTTGATTAATACGATTCGCTGATTATGAGTTGGGAGGCCATTTTGGATGTGATTTTAATTTCACAGCTGCCAAAAGCACAGCGGAGCTTAAATATGAATGTGATGAAGAGTATTGCTTATGCTATAGCCCGTTATGAAGCCCTATCTGTCTCCAGCTAAGTTTGTATTTTTTACTCGTGCAGTGTGGCTCTCCACAGATGTTTGTCCCAGCACCCCCACTATCTCTCATCTGTGCGTGCGTGTGGATGCAGGGTTTTTTGTATTTATTTTTTTTGGATAGCCGTCTTCCTGCTGGCTGCTAAACGCTGCTCACCTCCACCCTCGTTAGAACAGTTTGGTTTTCCACAAGCTCGTTATCCCACAGTCATCCATCCATCAGCATCTCTCTGGCCCGATAGCGATAGGGCACGTACGCTGTCTGTAGTCGAGGAGGAGAAAGCGCGTGAATACTCAATCTGAGGCCCAGTGTCTCAGTAGTGCCGCTATCAAACCACACCCTCGGCTTCTGTAGGTTTGAGATAAGGGCATAGTGGAAAGTGGCCGTTACTTTGCTACATTTTGTAGATTATAAAAAAGTGTTCTTTTTTTTTCTTTTTCAACAATACAATACAAATACTTTTTGACAATATTAGCATTAAAATCAATAAACGGTCACTAAAAAAAAGGGATGGCAGATCGATGCAATAGGTTACTTTTTGAGGATCGATACCAGGACAAAAGTATTGATACTGATTTTAGATTTATTTTATTGTTCGGTACTAAAAAAAACACAGCAGAAGAGTGTTGAACTGAGCCATCCATATCACATAACAGATGACAAGAACTGCAAATTCATGTTCTACATTCAAGTTTACATTTCATACTTATTTTATACTTAAAGCAATTAATTTAACATTGACCAGCTAAAGACAGCATCATTTTATTTAACATATTAACAATGTTAAATAATCAGTATGTATACTGATTGAAATGCATTGACCCATATGAAATGACCAGTATCGGTATTGATATCGACTGAAATGACCGCAAAAGTGTTAGGATCGTATCGATTCAAATGTGGTATCGCCCATGACTGCTAATACACATTTTGAAATATAATAAATAAATGGGAACATCCCAGATGCTTAGTTTTAAACTCCACTTGTCTACATTTAATTTCACATATATTAGTTGTAGCAAAACTACTTCATAATACCAAAAATAAACTTTCATTTTCAATACTAAAACATAATCTATTGCACATAAACAATTAATAAAAAAAAAAGTAGTCATCAGAAAAAGACCATTATGTAATTATCATTTTAACGTAATTACTTCTACTTTAGTACAATTTTGGTTCTCAACTGTGGTCTTGAACTGCCATTGGACATGTTTTCTTGCATCACTGAAGTAGAAGAGCTAATTTGAGCTGCTCATACAGTAAGGTCTATGCCCAGCATGATGCAGTGATCCTGGTGACTTGTCTGGTTTACACGGCTTTGCCCCGAACCGCTGTGGTAATCATTGGGATACGTCGAAATCCCGGCAGTCTGTGCCACAGTTGTTACATGAAGCGGTGCAGGATGCCACCCAACAAGAGATCAGCTGTCTGTCTGGCCATTTTATCTATTTACCTTCCCCTCCTCCCGCTTTCTCTCTTTCTCTCCCTGTCTCTCTAGTCGTCCCTCTCCACCTCCCTCCTTCCTCTCCTCTGTGCAGCCCATCTGGGAACACTGATCTAGGCACGGTGATAACAACTGCTGAAGCCTTTTAAACGTCGCCACCAGCATTCCTCGGGATAGCGCAGGGAGGGCTGTGAAATGCCACTGGGACAGTTTAAATTGAATGACCTTGTTGTTGGTGGAAACGTAGCTTAGTGTAAACTTGCAGGATAAAAGCTGCGAGGAGTGTGAATGAGAAGTACAAGTACGGCCATTATATGCAAATGTATACTCTCAAATGTATGCGGATTTGTTAGACAGAGAATAGCACCTGTAGTCATCTAAAAGATTGCATTGACAGTTTGAGTGGACGCCACACACTGCTGTTTATGTCTCTGTATTTGCAAGCACACGGGAGGTGTTGAGGTGTGTTATCTATTCTTAAATTCAGCCTAGTACTGCTGTAAAGAGCAAATAGAAATACAAACTGATCCCAATACATTTTCTAGGGCTATTTGTTTCTTGTGCACAAGTCTCATGGGGAGAGAGGTGAAGTTACACCATATTTGTGTAAAATTACAATCCCTTACCCTTGTTTCTCTCTACAGAGAAAGAGACCAACCTGCGGTCTTTTGTCCTGAGGGACCTACTGCCGTCATCAGTGGACAGCTACTACAGATACACCGGCTCTCTGACCACTCCTCCGTGCAGCAAAGTGGTGGAATGGATCGTTTTCTCCCGGCCGGTCTATCTCTCCCATTCACAGGTGCATTAGACTATATCATATACTAACTCTGTCAAAAACCCATGTCCTCTGCACACACATTCATTGAGATAACATCTGTCTGCTGTCAGTGCACCACTCGCCAACCCATTGAAAGAAATACTGTAATTTTCCCCCCATATACAGTATCTCCATTTTCCCCATCTCCCTATATTCCATTCCAGCTCCTATGTATACAACGTCATAAGCAAATGTGTAGTGGATGATCACTCTGCAATGGGGGAAAAGGAGAGCACCGCTGGCTCTGTGACGCTTGTATGCATATCAAACCGCTGGCCTGAAACAATGCCTGCGAGCTCCTACATATGAAATGGATATAAAGTTGGTTGGCTATGTTAATATTAATTTAAATATCCATTTTGCATGATTGCAGAGCACATGTTTGAGATGAATCTGGCTTTTAAGCTCAATGCCAGGAAAGATGCTATGCTAAATGTAAATAAAGACAGATTGCAAGTGTTGGCAAATACTGTATGTACCATATGTACCATGATACAGTATATTCACTGTAGACCAGTGTTGGGTAAGTTACTTTTAAAAAGTAACTTTTCTCATTACTCGTTACTTCTTTTAAAAAGTAACCTGTTACTTTACTTAGTTACTCTCTAAAGAAAGTAACTTATTACGTTACTCGTTACTTTTACGTTACTTTTGTGTTACTTTTATGTTGCTCGACTTTGTTCCTAAATGTGTTATGGAAGTTCTACTATTAAGGACATAACAGCAACGTGCTGTTGCTTCTTTGGTGACAGTATAGTTTTACGAGCCTACATTTCTCTGACATTTGAGGCAAATAGAGAGGGAGAGAGGAAAGAGGCGAGCCGCTTTCCCCTCTCCCTCTCCTGGATATTATTTCAATACGTGTGGGTTTGGAGTGTGTAGTAGCCT
The DNA here is from genome assembly GCA_007210695.1 of Neogobius melanostomus. NCBI lineage: Eukaryota > Metazoa > Chordata > Actinopteri > Gobiiformes > Gobiidae > Neogobius > Neogobius melanostomus. The sequence continues at coordinate 2,297,301 of VHKM01000159.1, forward strand.
ACCTGTCTGTCCAGCGATCATGTCATGATAAAATCCACTTAAAAACATGTTTGTAATCCAGTGCGTCCTTTATTTTAATCGCGCACGTGTTTCCATATGATTCCTCTGATCCGAATGCCTGGGCTCGGGAAAGGCATTTCAAACCGCTGCTGCTCCTCTTTCCAGGCAGTGTCTCCGAGTGGTTATGATGTTCCAAATTCAATACATTTTTCGCGAATCTGTGTTTTTACTCCTCCGGCCTCCTCAGGCGCTCTGAACAGCGGGTGCGCATTGCCGCTGATTCCCACAGCTCCAAGGCACCTGCCGCCATGCACACTCATCACCCGCACATGTGCGCGCACTTACATTGACAATACATAGGAATCAACCGCACCGATGTATTATCAGTTTGCATTCAACCCTCAATAGCGTCACGTTGCTTCGTTCAGATGCGCATCGAAAAAAATAAAGTGATTCAATATAATGCTTTTAATTTGGGTGATTTATCACGGGCACGGGTGGGTAACGGGTAGAATGTTAACGGGTCCGGGCGGGTACGGATTTAACTCTTGATATAATCACGGGTTTACGGGCGGGTAAGTGCTGTAGCGGATGGGTGCGGGTGGGTACGGGTCTCCAAAAATGGACCCGTGCAGGACTCTGCACAGTGTACACCTTACACTTACATTCTTCCCCTTAGTCTCAACAAGTTCGAAGTAGTGAGAATACCTCCATCCCTCAAATGTTAGCCTCGTTGTTGGCTGATTTTCGCTTGCCATTGTCGCTCGTCGTCTTTTTGCCGCCACCACCTGCGGCCAGCCTCTGACTGTCTCTCATGCGGAGTGAGAACTCGCGCGCGCGAGTCGTGTGCGCAAGCGCCCAGCAGATGACTGTCACGGTGACATCTGCCCATAGTAAACAAAAAGTAACGTTGCGGCGGATTGAAAAATAAACGGCATTACGTTACTAAATTGACGGTAGCTAACGCGTTACTCTACTTTTTTCCCTGAGAAAGTAGTTTCGTTAGTGTAACGCGTTTCTTTGTAACTCGTTACACCCAACACTGCTGTAGACCAGGGGTGTCCAAACTTTTTTCACCGAGGGCCGCATATTGACATGTATACAGCATGGAGGGCCACAGCATGGTGGTCAGTGCATTGAAACATTCAACTGGGTGCATTTAAGAGAGGTTTAAACCATGCCCCACACCTTTATTTGGGCTTGGAACCATAATGCTAGCTCTGTCTCACAATAAATGTTGCTTTTTGAGGTTTTCATTATGTGGAATAAGATTGCAGTCGAAAGTACCATATCTGGTGATAAAACAAGAAGCCTGAGGGCCACCAACAATTGGTCTGAGGGCCGCTCTTTGGTCCCCGGGCCGCTCTCTTTGATCACTCCTGCTGTAGACACACAGTGGAAACTAGAGAACTGTATCAAAAATACAATTGTATCAAATATCTGACATTAGAAAAATAAGTATTTTATAATCTTCTAAAACCACATTCAGCAAGGTATTTTATTGTTTCTTAATTTAACAAATGAATTTGTTGCTAATGTAGTTTAAGAACATAGACAAATGGATGTTATAAACACACATCTAAAATGGCAAAGCAACAGTTTACTCTGCAGAACCATTTGAGATAATTTTTTTACCCTTAAAGGAAACATTTTATTCAATGAAACAAGTTGTTGCTGAGACAGGATTGGCCGTGAAATGGTTAAAAAGTCTCAAACAGATGCATGGATCTGAAACATTTCTATGCACTTACTTACAGGGGTTTTGTTTTGTTTTTTAGCAATTATAGGATATGCTCAATCATGCCCTGTGCTTTTTTGCTGATCTCTTACACTGCATCCAGTTCTCCAGCTGCAGAGCCTCTAGTGCCACAGAAAAGTACAGGGCTTGGTGGAATAGCTTGCGGCGGCAGGACACACCTTTTGTTTTGAAATGACTTTGCGCTGCGACAGAATATTGACCAGGGCCGCTGTGTTGGTGACTCTCTCAGATAGTCTTTTATGAACCTGTAATTCATTTCTCGCCGAGCCTCGCGTAGGACACATTGATTCTGCAGTATTGGTAATGTGTAGTCATTACGGCACACGGCGGGGGATCATTCACGGCAATCAATGGCCACAAATTTGCCCCATTGAGAAGTTACGGCTCGGGCAGTAGCTCGAATGATGGAGTCGGTGCCCATCGCTGCCTGTGGTGTGCATATTCCAAGCAAATACAGAGCTTCGGTCTTGCATGTGGCTACAGCAGCGTCTTCACACTGACTAAATCGTTGAAATGTTTTCTTCAAATGCTGTTTTTGTTTCTCTTCTAGCTGGAGTCCTTTTATTCCATTTTTACCACGGAGCAGCAGGACCATGTGAAGTCTGTGGAGTATCTAAGGAACAACTTCCGACCACAGCAGGCTCTGGACGGCAGAAAGGTTTTGAAGTCTGCTGTGAAAGACGCCTGGCAGAAGGACCTGACTGAGATCCGAGGAAATCCTCAAAGCACAGAGGCCTCCAAAGGTGAGACAAGCTGATAAGTGCTTTTTAATATTGATTGTAGCAGTCGATCCCAATCCGTTTGACAAGAATATTTTTTAGATGACTTCCTTCCAGGGTTACTACAGAGAGCCAGTCTGACATGGTTTTATGCCAAATGCTCTTTCTTTTTTTCCACTCATGTATATAGTCGGTTCTGTAGGTTATCTGTAGGTAAGTTATGTAGGCAGTGTTTATAAAGCTTCTCAAATTGCCTCTACTACAAATCATTTTGTGATGATATTCTTAAATTAAAGTTTAATAAAGGTGTACAAAGAGTAATGAAGGTGTACAACATGTATGTGTAAGAAAGGGGCACAAGGTGTAATAAAGAAATTTGCATTTCTCTGAAAATGATAATTACTCAACATTTTTTACCACATAAATTCACTGAAAATATAACAACTAATACTTATTCTAAATCTTTGCAAAGCTTAGGAAATGAAATATGCTCAGATTTTTTTTTTAGCATTATGATTGACTATTTAGGTTTTAAAAATGGCATTAAAAATCATTACATTTGACTTGCTTCTGCCTGTTTAAACCTTGGATTAGGTACAGTGTATTTGCGCATTAGTTCCACTGTAATTTCTCCCAATTTATGAATATAGTCAAATTACAACCAAAACATCTGCAACCACACGTACACCTTTGTTACACTTTGGACACCTTTATTAAACCTTGCACTTTAATGTGTAATTACTAGCATGCGTAATTACTTTCTTGTCCCCTGTACCACACATGGCTGTAATCCAAAGTTTTACCAAGCCAAAATAAGGCATGGTATGGTCGTTTCTGCATTCGTCTTTAATGTAATGTTTTGATCTGCCATAAAGAAATGGTTTGTGTTTTATGCTGCGACTTCAAGCTTGTAGCCTGTAGCTTATATAGCCAACGTCTTTTTCTTGATCTAATCTCCCAAATCTCACGCTGCGTCACAAGCGAAAAAGACTGATTATTTTCTACCCAATGTTAAATTCACGGTCTTCAGTATTCGTCCTAATTGGTTCCCTATTAGCTTTCAAGCTCAAGTTATATTTTCTGGGGCTTTTTCTGCACTGTTTGTTCTCGGTCAGGACAGGGAATGAATAATGAGCATATTGATAGCATGTTTTTTTTCCTTCTTTTTTTTTTAAGTCTCCGCAGAGTTGTGATGGATAAGCATGCTAAATCAAGAGGGCAAGCAAAAGCAAATTCTTTTCGTCTCGCTCTGTTGAAACTTAATCCGAAATTACGTGCGATATTAAAAACAATTCCACGCAGGACCTTCGTAAGCACACGTTTGTTCGGTTTGTTTGTCTGGTTGGTTTGTTGTGTTCATTTTGGGGTTCATTTTTCAAACCAAGCGTACAGGAAATATGGAGACTAATGAGAACGGCTGCTGCTTCTTAAAGTGGTGGTGTTGTTGGTGTCTGGCGCGTAAAATTGATTGGGAATGCGTGTGATGAAGTTGGAAGCACTCGAACCAGCCTGATCAGCAATCATCATTAATACGTGGCACGGCTAAAATAGACCCGTACAAATTAAGTCGTGAAATTGCTTTTGTGGCACTGTGGCAGCTGGAAAAATGTCGACCCCCAGATATGTATTTTGTAACTCTCTCACTTTCTAATCGTGCTCGCTCTCGGTGTCTGTTGTTTAGTGCAACGCTAAAACCTTCAACGGCCTGTTCTAGGACAGGCTGCAGAAACACAATAACATGCTGAGAGGCTTCACAGGTCAGGGCTAATGTAACTGTGGTATTGGCTTTTTTTGAGAAAAAACAACGCAGGACTTAAAACTTGAGGAAGCAAAGGCGCTCACACCATGTATTAGCATTAGGCAACATCAAAAAGCCAAAGCCCAAATCAAGACCCCTCTCCTCGGGGTGGTAGCTGCTGTCTTGTCCGATCCTCCGAGTCGTCTGCCCGCGCAGGAAATCCCGAAGACCACGCGAGGCCACAGCAACTCCTGGTGGCGCAGCAGTAGCACCCCGCACCCAATTTGCAGGGATTTAACAATAATGTCCTTTTAAACCCCGTTGCACTAAGTCCTTCACGGATCCAAAGGTCAGCAGTTCCATCTTCGATCTACTCTGTCCTTGAGCAGGATTTTTCACCCACCTTATATGAATCGGGTTTGATGGTGCAGGTTGGCAGTCATGCTTCCGTCAGGGAAGAGATGTAAATTGATACCGTTATTTGTCTTTGTCAGTTTTCTTTCCTAGTCATGTTGCGTTTAACCTGTTCAAAATGCTTAATTCATGAATCAAAGTCACACACATCAGAGCAACCAGAATGCAAACGCCTTTACTTACTGGGAACCTTCTTTAGAGCCTTGTTTCTACTGTAATTTCAATATTGTTATACACTGGTTTGCATATTTTGCTACTCTACTCATAACTGTATGGATTCAGGGCTTATCTGGTTACACTCTTAAGTCAAGCCTTTTGTGACACTTGGTTTAACTATGTTGCTTGAAATGTCTCAATGCAAAGAAGCAATAGCCTACCTAAATGTTTTTGATGGGTCGGTCTGTTTAACTGAGAGTGCCTCCTATCACCAAAAAACATGTACATTAAGCCACGGATATCTTGTGTTCATTAACATGCACTGCCCCACCCAAATGAACAATAAACCTATTTATGCTCTTCTCGCCCTACATTACAATGAGTTTGCCCAAAACTGTACATAAGCTGTAAACAGTGTGAGGGGCGGAACTTGTCATCAGGGGTGACTTCTGTGAAGGTTGAGTGGTAGTTTTTATTGGTGCTATTGAGTAAATACAAATATTGAGAAAACAGCAGATGTGTCGTGACTGGGACTTGAACAGCACATTCATAACATCTCATACCTTGACGGCAGAAAGTGATGCATATGTATTCATGTCCTTGCCTTGTATATTTCATATTTGCATTTAAAAGCACATGGGTGCAATTAAAGTTGAGTTTGTGTTCGCTGTCAGAAAGACTGAGATGAGGTGGAAGAAAATCGCTTGCTTCGGTCAATCTAATTAAAATAATAGTTTGGACAGTGTTTCTTGAACAACAGCAGGTTCAACGACTGAAGCACCTTCCAATATGCTATCTGTGTTGTGCATTGGTCTTGAGATTTATTCATCTATTTGTATAGTTTGCACAGGTGTCGCTGTAGTTTCTTTATTTTCATTTAGCGTGGGTACATAGGCCTTCTCTAACCCCTGTGACCAAATTTGCATCTACAGTGGGGAGAAAAAGTACAGTAAGTACACCGTTTGGAATTTCTCACATTTCTGCCTAAATTGGTCATAGAATGTGGTATGATCTTTATTAAAATCATAAGAATGAGTAAACAGTGTCTGCTTAAACTAATACCACCCAAACATTTACATTTTATAATATTTTTATTGGCCTAACATGTAAACATTCACAGGACAGGGAGGAATAAGTAAGTACACCGCCTGAATCTCACTGCAGCAGTTTTGTAAAGAGGAATGATCCAAGATTCATCCTGATCATTGTGAACGTCTAATCTGCAACTACAGAAAACCAGTTATTGCTCCAAAAGAAGGATCAGCCAGCTATTTAATACAAGGGATCACTCACTTATTCCACACTGTTGTGAATGTATCAGGTCTTTGTGCAAAATATCTTAATAAACATCTGAATTCATTTTCCATTGATGATAGCACGTTGTCCAGGCCCTGAGGCCGGTGTGTTGCGCTCAAAAAATTCAACTTTGGGTTAATCAGTCCACAGTATATTTATCCAGTAGTGCTGTAGAGCATCCAAGAGCTCTTTCACAAACCAAAGTTGAATAGCTCTGCTGTAAATGTTTACATGTTATGGCCAATAAAAATATGATAAAATGTAAATGTTTGGGTGGTTTTAGTTTAGGCAGACACTGTTTACTCATTCTTATGATTTTGATGACCACTGTGACCACTGTATATTTAGTATATTTATCATTAGTAGTAAACTAATTAACTACTGCATCAATAAGTAGCCTTAATAGATTCATTTGTTAATGGACAATTCATTACAATCAAATCAACTTTGCAAATCACAAAGCGATTACGTGTATTTAGGCCGTACATATCCTGTCCAAATCGTATTGTCTTTCAATTCTGATAACCCTATATTTCAGACCTCTACTAAGAATATTCAGATCATTCTTATAATGGTTTACCTATAATAGTATTACTTTTAGTCTTTTCTCAGATGATGATGCACATTGACATGTTTCAAATTAGCACTTTGAACTAATGTTGATTTCAAAACATAAATCGCGAATCTGTTCACAGGTGAAAAATCACAATTAGATGTAAACAAAATAATTACAAATACTGTATTACTTCTTGCTTGCATTAACTAGTTTATCCAAAGTAAGGATTATGACATTGTTGCGTGTTCTTGTTCTCGAAGCTTCTGGTCTGTATACTTCCATTGCTGTATGCTTCAAGTATGCCTTTTACGTCTAACACCACTGCTCGACCCTAGTTGAAGTATCCCAAGTGGATCCTCTTGGAGAAGCCTTTGCTTTAGGAGATCATTTCCCTTGTTTCCAGAGAGCATCTCAAAACCAAATGACAGCTGATCAGCCGTGCAGTCGTTGTCATTAAGAGATGCCGCTTCGCGTTACAACACAGCCACAAGGACGTTTTATTTATCTAAAAAAAGATTCCCTCCCTTTCTGCCGGCATGTTTTTTTTTCCATCTATTGCTTGCGGGAGAGAATGACACAAGTGAAGGAAATACACATGCAATTAGGAGAATGAGGATAGCTGCACACGGCTATATCCACAGTAATAAGTATGAGGGAAAACACAGCCAGAAAAGTGAAGGCATGAAATATTAACTGTTGATCCGTATTAGCTTCTGTGGTACAAGAGTTGAGAATGAATGAATGTGCTTGTTGACAACAGTGGGTTCGGGTTCATCCCCGTGTGGTAAAACCTGCCAGGAGAAGGATTTGTGTTCTGCTCTGAGTACTGCTGAGGTGAAGACACGCAGACGCGGGTGTGCATAAAACAGGAGGTGTGCATTTTTCCGGGAATCTGTAGTGACTTTATATTTGGAAAACATCTTTTTGATATGTTTTTCTGCTTTTGCCTTACGTTACCAAACAGGGAATGTTTTACAATATCGAATAATAACGGCGCACGCTTTTACGAGCCTGAGCCTGAAAAAGGCGGGCCGGTTATGGAACTTTTTTATGGAACTATTCTGTACTTTCGAGCGGTTGAAACTGAACCGAAAGGATACGCATTTTTTTCATAATATAACAAAGTCAATAGAGCTGCACAAAACATGTCCAAATGATCGTTATTGCAATCATTTATAAACAAAACAAACTGCATAGTAACTTGAAAATGTGCAAAAGGTGAGTTATGTTTAGCCATGTTTTAGTTCGGATTTAGTTTGTTTTGTTTTTTGACAAAAGTTAATGAATAAACAAATTACTTTTTTTATGGGAATGGTTTAGTAGAATAGTAAAACATCTCTATAATATTGTCGCAATAATCAGCACAGTTATAAAAAGTTGCATTTTTGCCTCGATTTTTTTACAGCCCTATAAGTGATCGTTAGTTTATAAAGGTGTAAGTTTAAATATTTTTAAAATTTAAGGAATTTTACACTATAGAGCTCCATGACTGTTTTCACTATCATTTTGTGTACCGCTTTCTATCTTTTGAGATGTTCTATCGACATTAAAATGCACGGGCCTTGTGGAGCGTCTTTGTAAGTCGTTGCTTGTCTGCCTTACATAAGTTTTACAATGGGCCTTTACCTGAAATGCATTTTCTTTTTATAAAGGCTGTTAAATTGTCACCAGATGCATAAACATTAATGTGCTTGGAGATTAGTACAACATCTGTTTATTAGAGATGTTCTGCCTACACTGGGTGCTGTGCCAGATGTGGATTTTGGTGCTGCCGGAGCCGAGCCTGTTGGCTGGTTTATCCATAATGACACACGATGATATCTTCAGCTATTACTCATTGCATCTTGTTGATTCCTGCCGTTTGATGTGTTATAATGCATTTGACACCTTTCACACCTCATCAACACCCCCAGATTTCCTTTGCGATTGTTTTTGAGTCCCCTACGCTCCTCTGACTGATGGCTCTTTTGCACATCTCGAGTCACATCATTCGCACCATACCTTCCCTGTGCAAATGGAGAAAATTGTGGTGACAATTTCAATTTGGCACTAACCCCCGAATGTGCATAATCAGCCGACACATATTCTGATTGCTGTTGCCCTGATGTGCCGGCAACCGTGTCCAGATTGTCCCTTAGTCAGAGTGACAGATCCTCATGTGTGTGTTGGTGCCCCAGACAATACTGCCCCCTACAGGCGACACTGTCTCATCTTAATAAACTGCATGTTAACATGGACATTTTCTATTGATATTGCGTTATGCTTTGTATTTTGTATTATTTTGCAACAGCTACTACAGCTAATGTTAGTAAGAAAGAAAGGAAGTATTATAAGTACAAAAAAGCACCTGTTCAAGAAATGTGTGAATGAAAAAAAGCTGTTGACAATAATCTTAATTTGCTTTTAAGTGAGCTAGCATTTTAGTTTGGTTGTCTTCCACATGTCGGTCTCCTGCGTTGTGAAGAGATTTTCCCTTGATTCGCAAGATGTGTGCAGCATTACATTTATGCTAAATTTACAACTTTTTCAGTATGTACTTTTTTTATTGCAAAAGACACTGTCTCACACGCCTCTCCAAAGTCTTATTTGCCATTTCCTTGAGCGCAGCAGACGGGCGCGCAGATAGCTGACAGATAGCAAAGATTGTGAGTGACCCGGGCCAAAGCCTCCTGGAGTGTTTCTGAGTTGAGTTACTGTATCTGCGAATCCTCTCAGGCTCTTCCACTGAAGGGCTAAAGTCGAGTCAGCAGCACAGAGTAATGATAGGATTGTTAAAAAGATTTTGGACAGACATAAACCTTTATGGTCAAGTGTCTCTCTACTGTCTTTCCTGTTACACTTAAAGTCACTGACACCTCTATTCTGTTATTTTTAAACATGTATTGAGTTTTTACACAGCAGCAGAATGGACTAAATAGTTATACAAATTATGAATAAATGAATGTACATTCTACATTTCTTACAACACACGTTATAAGTGTATGAAAGGAAACATGTAAGTGTATGTTTCTTACATGTATGTAAGAAGATTTACACTTGTATGTAAGTGTAAATCTGTTAAACAGATTTACAGGAGAAATCCTCACAGCCGTAGTAGTTTGATCTTCAATCATTACTTGGCAACACAATCTACCTGATAACTTTACTATACTGGTGTTTAAAATGACACATGCTACCACAAACACTGGAAACACCTCTCAGTTTTAGAGAAGCTTTGATCATCCCTTATTAAAGTCATCACTGAGGGCGTCGTCTGAAACTCTCAACACATTTTGCGTGCCAATTTATTTCTGCTTCTGACACACAACTTTTAGGACAAAATGTTGGCTTGCTGCTTCCTTCCCATATGACATGTGCCAACATGACAAGACTGCGGTATCAACTTCACCTTTCAACTGTCTTTAGATTATTCCTGACTAGTTTATTCATAATTTGATATTCTCAGTGTGCAGCAGTGCCCCAGTGAACATGAAGATCCAGCCCCTGAACAGGACCGCGCTGGTGGTGAGCTGGGAGCGCCCTCTGACCATTTACCACCCGCCCATCAACAGCTACATGGTCTCCTACAGCTGGGTGAAGCGCGACGTCGCCGATGAGAAGACCTTCACAGAGACGGGCGACCCGAGCATGGTGAGTAGTGATGGGCGAGTCGAGCCTTGTGACACTTCAATGCTTCCTCTTCCAAAACGCTCGCTAAAGATTCAAAGCTTCAAAGCTGCTTCGTTCTGTTTGAACACTGACCTCTTGTGGACAATTGAATGCTTGAACTTTGCTCTGTACTGTAGTTATGTTGCTAATCTTAATTTTATTCTATATGTTGGTTAAATATAATGCAGTATAGCTTTAACCTCACACTGTGCTATTTATCGTAATTATGTGAAGAGGGTCACGGTAATATTGAGTTTTCACCCTGACAGCTCTTTTAAGTAGTCATTATTGCCGTCATATTTCAAGAGATTAAGAAGGTTTACCCACAATAGTTGCTTCACGTTGGCAATACTTTATGGTAATTCATTGCGGTTGTCACTTTTGTTTCTTTGATGCTGCCGAAAACAACACATTTTTTTACATCCCTACTACCAAAAAGTGGAAAGAATTCACTCGGGAGAAGTTTTCGGCGCACTTCTGTTGAACGACTGGCCGGACTTGAAACAGTGGCGATGTGGTTGGCAGGATCAGAGGGCAGCAGGAGCGGTGACAGCTGGTGATGGACTCTGCATGCAGCCGCGGTACAAGGGCCCGCCACTCGTCCGCCCCGAAATAGACACGCCACACGCTGCGCTCTCTAATACAACGTGTCAGTGTTGGCCAAACCTTTTAAGCAGCGGCCAAAACACCTGCTGCTCCCACGTTATCTATCCAGCCATTTACATTAGCACGGCCACGTTCTACGCGTCCTGATATAACCCGTTTCTCATTAACTACATTTCCTTCCTATAATGCACAAGTAAAATGAACTCATTAGCTGATATTGAATACGTCGCAACTTAAAAACTCCAACCATTAGAAAATGTCACATGGCAATTAAAAGCTTGAAAATCTATTAGCCACATCTCCCCCCCATTCTCTAATTTTACTGTTTGGGTTATTTCTGTTGAGGTATGTGCTGTCACTTTCTCTGTAAAATCAATAGCGTTGCAATTAATGACTATTTCAGCAGCCAACCAAGTTCTGTTTTTTTTTTTTTTTTAATATGCCAACTGAATATCTCTTGATGAATTGTGAGAAGCAGTCCCAGCAATGAAACCCAGTTTTTCCAGCACATTGAACGTGTGGCCTCTTCATCGTCCTGTTTATTGACCTAAGGGCAAATTAATATTTTCTCCATGAGTCCATTTTTGGATCTGAGCCATTTGTTGGGTCTCACTAGTGCAGGCAAATCAATTTGCTTAAGAATTTGTCTTGTTCTCAACTTTGCTCCTTTAACACAAGAAAAACAACCTCATACTTTCAGTTCGATCTTTTGTTGTTGTTCATCAAAGGCTGCATACTGTAGGGTCACATCGCTTGAGTCAAAGGCAAATTTCTATTCAGCTCCAAATTCCTTAATCATTAAAGAAACAGCCATTGCCTGAAGAGTCCTTTTGAAGGCTCACGGTCTTTTAGCTGTTCGCGGCAGGAAACAGGATGTTAGTCTCAGATCTGTGTGCACTTTTTGACACCAGCGATCATTGGATTCCGCCTGTCCGCTTCTATACACTGAACACAACACTGATCGACTCAGAAATATATTCTCCCTATAGGAAGAAGCTACACCTCCAGCACCTTGTCTTCACGCCATCATACATACAGTCAGTCAGGCGGCGGTGGTATTTTATATCTTCTTCCACTTGTGGGAATCTAGGGCCCCATCTGTGCACCATCTGAAAGCCTGCTGACCCCTAACTTGTCCTTGCTATGCGCATGACCGCGTCCTTATAATAAAAAAAAAAAGTCACACTGGGGTATAACAGCCTCCGACGGTGCATATCATGTTCCTAGTGGCAGTGCATGTTGCTCCATCATACATTTTATTAAGTCCCATCATAATGTAGGTGGGGACATGGGTACCACACTACCGCCCTCTACTGGTGGGTTAAAGGAACAGCTTCCACATATGATGTGATTTTTCAATTACCCCTCCCTTTTCTCCAAAGCCAGTGCAGTGGGCCAGACTCAATCTATTCAATTGTCATTCTTTATATGACATTGTAAAGGTACAGGAGGTGAATTAAAGAGACAGTTTCGTTGTGAGGGAGTATATTAAGCAGTTTTATTAAAGTTTTATCATGTAAAAAGGGAGTTCATTCACACACTGAGACGACTAACCTTGCATCACAAGTCAAAATCTACCTAAAATGTAAATTGTAACTTTGAATGAAAACATTTTGTAGTTTGGCTCTGTTGTATTATCGTTCTTGTGTTGATCAGTGGGCCTACAAATACCATCAATTCCGTTTGATCATTAATCATCAGCTTTCGAGTCCCTGCCTGTGAGTCACTTTTTCCAACAACTTGGTCCTTCCTGAAGAATGTGGCTGTAGACAAACTGATTGCTTTCGTCAGTTTAGGGATTTTTTAAATTTAGATTTTTCCTTTTGAATTTAAATTCAAATTTACATTTATTCAGAGATAGGAGTTGGGGGACTGTGTCAGTCATGGTTCTTTTTATTTGGAAATGTCCATCCATCCATCCATTTCTTCCACTTGTCCGTTACCGGGTCGTGGGAGCAGCCGTTGGAGCTGCCCAAATCACACTGCACCAGCCCCATGGCTCCTCCTGCAGGTGATGGGTCCATCGAAGGACAGCCTCAAGATTCTAACCGGGGATTCTGAGCCGCTCTGTGTCTGACCCGTCAACTAGGACCTGTTTGCCACTACCAGGGGTACGAAGCCCCCGACAACATGGCTCCTAGGATCATTCGGGCACTCAAACCTGGCGGTTCCAGGAGGAAATGTGTGCTGGATAAACTGTGTATGTTGCAAATCCCCGGTATACCTGTATGGAGTGGTTTATGTATGGATCAGGCATGTTATGCCAGATGCCGGGCCTTTTGCAACTCTTTTGCAGAATTTTAAAAGCAATTTCAGAATTTTCTTTAATCAATATTTCCAAGTAATTTCAGTAGATTCTAAATGAATTACTTGGAAATATTGATATTATTTTAAGTCAAATAATATATTTATTTATCTTTTTATATGGCTTCATTTTCTTTTTCTTTATAGAGAGCGATCATCACTAACGTGTCCCCTGACGTCCTGTACCTGTTCAGAGTACAGGCAGTGTGTCAGCACGACCTGCGCAGTGACTTCAGCCAGACACTGCTCTTTAGAGGTAAACAGCTCACCTTCAGTGTACTATTTTTACTGAAATTGTACTACATAAGCATTCGCAGAAATAGTTCACATCCAACCATTTTGAAATTTTTATCCTACAACTATTTTTTATTACTTCTTTAGTTGAACCTCTCTCCCAAAAAACACAGAATATTCAGTCAGTTTTTCGCTAGAAAAAGTTCACCACAAGGGTCTATCAGAGACCTGCTCATTTCAACAAGAATAACAACAGTTGTTCACGGTATTACATGTGATAGAGGGATGCCACGGTTGAGGATGGCTTATTTGATGGTTTAAAAAAAAAAAAGTTCTTTTGCTGAGCAAGCTGTGCCCCCTGCAGCCCCCGCTCCTTTCCCACTATATATGTATGTATGTATGTATGTATGTATGTATGTATGTATGTATGCTCTTTAAACAACTTCATATATCTTCCTGGAGAGTCTGTTATTAGTTATTAAAGTTGTATGACGTATTTGATATCAATTGACTGTGCATAACTTCAAATCATAACAACGCCGCCCAAGAAGTGACTCAATCTAGCAAGCCAAAATAAAAGCACACAGCTCATCTCATTGATTAGTTCAGCAGGTACTTGTAACATTACAAGAATATAATTAAATACACACATTTTGCTTTTGCCTCATTAACTAAGAACATGTACTTCTTGTACATTGACATTAATTCTTCTCATTGCTGAATCCGTACTATATCTGTGGAAATGTTAAATATAATCCACTTTGTTGCATTATTGCACATTCTGTCCTTGAATAACATTAATTACTGTCTTTTACAGCAAATACAACAAGAATTTTTGAGGGCTCTCGCATCGTCAAGACTGGAATGGTGAGTTGGAAAGTAAAGTTAGACATAAGCTAAGTATGTTCTTAGATTGGTTTTTTAAAGGGGAAAATGAAGTGTTTGCAGATATTGCTTAAATATGAAATATGTTCTTGTTTTTGTTACATAATAGTGATATCTTGCATCATTGGTACACATTGTTCTCCTGTTGTCCACAGCCGACCCTGTCTCCAGCCTCCTCAGCAGACATGGCTCCTATAAGTTCAGGCTCGTCCACATGGACGTCCTCTGGCATCCATTTCTCTATCGTCTCCATGGCAACAGGGATGGGGCCCTCCTCCAGTGGCTCTCAGGCCACAGTGGCATCAGTGGTGACAAGCACCCTTCTGGCGGGTTTGGGTGTGGGCGGAGGGGTCATCTCCTCTCTGCCCAGTTCAGCCTGGCCCACCCACGCTCCCCAGGCCACTCAGACCCCCAGCACCTCTAGGCCCCCACCCACAACACACTCCAGCACGGAGCAGGTGACACCCCAGACGGCCCCAGAGACGGATGCCCCCACAGAGGAGCGCAATAAGGATGGTGAGCAAGACGAGGACGATGAGGGAGAGAAAGAGGGCGAGCAGGGGGACGAGGAGGAAGAGGAGAAGAAGAAAAAGCCTAAACCTGCGCCCACCAATGAGGAGAGACAGGACAACAGCACAGCAGTCCAGGAGCCTGCTACACCCCCCCCTGCTCCCACTGCCAAGCAGAAAGGACCGGGTCCAACAACTGAACCCTCCACTTCTGTACGGGACAGTACTGTGGGGCAAGAGCTGCAGCCTACAGTCTCTCACACAGAGCCCAGCCTCCAAACGCATAGCGACAGTGGAGAGATGCAGATCCCAAAGAGCTCAACTGTGGCCCCAAAGATCAATAACAATTGGCCTTTCTCAGTGCACACCGGTGAGAGCACAAAACTGATGCATGCGATACGCAACGTCTTTTGACAGAAATGTACAGGCCAACATGGCACAACTAATAACTGAATTTAAGAGTATGACTTCACTGTTCCCCTTCCAGTCAAAGACACTGCTCCAGGCTTTTGTCACTATAACGCTGAGGCCTGCAGGCAAAACTAAGCTGTGCCAGAGGCACTGTGCCTCAAGGAATACCTTTCAGCCTAAAGTGTGTTTTAGTAGAGTGCACTTCAAGAAGAGCACTTTCAAACAAATCATTTACTATGACATTCAGAAATATTTATAGCCCTTCCAATACCCACATTTTCCACACATTCTGCATAGAAGCTGCCTCTGCTTTACATAATGTATTTACTTATCACTAGATGTCGGTCTTCCATCGAATGTTGTGTGAATAATTGGAATGTACAGCTAACAATGTATTTTGACATTACCAACCATTTCAACAGAATATATTATTTATTTTGTTTTATTTATTTATTTTTGGTTGATTTTGTCAGACAGGACAAGTTTATCGAATGTGACCCGGATCCCGCAGCCCGGGATGGGGCGGATGGTGTGGATCGTGCCCCTCGTGGTGGTGTCTGCCCTCACACTGCTCTGCCTCATAATGCTGCTTGTTGTTATGGTTTACTGGAGGTAAATGTGCAAACTCTGCGTATGTCTAACCTGATTTTACAGAGGTCAGTTTACAGTCAAACCTGAAGGGCCACAAACTGGCGCTCATCCCAGACATGAGCGCCAGTTCATGTCTGGGATGAGCTGTTCTCATTACAGCTAACTGTGGTATCAGTGACTGGTTTATCCATGCATTGTGTTCATGACAAAAGTGTTGCTGCTTGAATTACTGGATTTTCCATCCTCTCCGTCATATTCACACCTATCTGTTTACTGACTTGCACTCTGAGCATGAGGCCGATCATCCACCTCAGTTATCACGGAGTCCTGAAGGCTCTCCACTGGCGACCCAGCTGTGTCTTCTTCTGCTGGGCTGCTTTCCAGCCTTGCCATTGGACACCCAGTGATTACACAGGCCAAGCCACCGGCACATATGGGATTGTTAATGAGTTACAAACAGCAATACGGACCATTTTCTCAGCCGGTCTCTGTCTGTGGAAAACTGCTGTTTATGTAACGAATGGCTTCTGCCTAAGATTTGAGAAATGATAATCATTACAAATACATCAATTTATTCAAGTATAATTTATGATAAAAAATAGTACGTTTACAGCATAGGCTGGCAAACTTGATTGTGGTGGTGCTAAGAGCCAGGGCTGCTGGGATATTAGACATGGCCATCACAGCTGTTGTTGTGACAGTCCAGACAGTTCAGACAACGTGCGCTTCCCCCAGGGACCAGAGCATGATTGAGGATGAAATAACTCGTTCACTCTTTTCATGCTCTGAAAGCCTTCCTTAGTGACAGTGCAGCCATTAAACTGCAGCATTTCAGCTGTGCACAGATGTTTCACTCCTTCTATTGTATAACACAAACTTATACATTCTGTGACTATGTCTGAAGTGGACTACTTTGTTATTTCATAGTTTGAGAGGCCTGATATGAACTTGGTGTCTATAGATAATCAGACATGCTCTGCATTCAAAGTGAGACATTTCTGTAGTTTTCATTGTGCATGCTGCACCTCTGCCCTCAGAGGAGCTGGTGTAGCGTGTGCAGCTAGTTAGCACCAGCTCATGTGCCCCCACAGGGAGCCATTAGACCAGGAGGTAGTGATGCAAACCACTGTGTTCCCCCTCCTCCCTTTACGCCTTTCTTATCTTTCTGTTTCCTCTACGTCCTTCTGTCTGTTTTAAAGAATGACCAGTATCAGCTCCTTGCTCTGCATCAAGTACAGGTAGGACTGCACCAGATTGGAATCATGTTTTAATAATATTTTGCTTGCATGTACCTACAATTGGATACTTGGAGACAGAGAAAGTATAGAGATATTGTCTCATTCTGGTCAAAATCTGTTCACTTATTGGAATGCTTGAATGGTCTCTACACTCTGCTCTAAGGGAAATTCCCTTGAGCTTTTGCAATTCATCTGGCAAATCCCACTTTAGAGACTAGTATTTCTTGCCTGAAGTTAGGTTCACATCATGAACTTTTATCTCACAGTTCATACCTTTTAACTTTCTAAATCTCCTCTTTGAGCATCACTGAGCAGTCATAAGAACTGTCCAGCTGAAATGCTTCTATTTTCATCATGGACCAGACAGCCACATTCTTAGTGGGTTGTTGATGGCCTGCAGACAGATCGTGTTTGGATTAGTTTGAGAAGAGCTAATTTTAGCTGCAACAGCGGCGTTGTTGTGTGGCTGTGGTTTGTTTACCTGGTCCCTGTTGTGGCTCAGAAAGCGTTCCTTCTGTCTCCTTATCGACAACAGCCCTATCTGTGCCAAATCAGCTGTGCCTTGCGTACTGGGGACTTTTCATTAGCAGTTTGCTCCTTTCCCATGTCATTGTACTCAGCATTCAGCTGCTCATGTTGACAGACCAGATCTGAGAACAATGGGATAACGAATCCCTAATAGACTTAGCTGTTACTTCATGCGTGGCTGCAGGTGTTGGTTTCACTGCGTCTCTCCGTGTGTCCCTGCAGGAGGTTTTTCCAGACTGCTCACTTTTATGTAGAGGAGAGCAGCTCCCCGCGGGTGGTGGCCAATGAGAGCATACCTGTCATCCCGATCCCAGGTAAGACGGCTTTTTACTCTGCAGTTGGAGAATCGTGAAATATGACATGGTTGTTTCAATGTTTTATGCTCTCCTACAGTACATTATAAAATAATATTACGTTGTGCTAAAGCTTGGTGATGTGACTAAAAACTAAATACATTTCAACAGTGTGCTTGGTGTTGTCTTTTACTCAATCGCATGCGAGTTCCTATTTTTGTATGAATTATTTGGAAGTCTTATCTTATCTATTTATGTTGGGAAAAGACTAAGCATACATTTCAGTCAAACTTTCTTCAAGCAAAAGAATCTACTTAAGAGTAATTAAAGTGAAATGACTTGTTTTAGTTCCTGTTTTTTTAATGGAAACTTAACATTAAACAGTCTCTTTAGTTCAGTAAGAAATCGATTGCTCAAAAGTTTATAACGCCACTTGTATAATGTGTAAAGGGGATATAACAAACTTATGTTAGATCTAAATTGAAACGCAAAGTCTTTGTTGCTTCCACAGAGAATTCCTCTTTTGTTGCAGTAGCGAGTGTCTTCTGTAAGCTTTAGTGTTGAGGAAGGCAAGTGTAGGCAGCTGGTCAATATGAAGCTTTACTCTCCTGTGCTCAGGGACGTCTCGGCTCAGTGATATCAGAGTGGTGATGATACCCGTATCGATTCCACATCCATACCTTTTATTATCCGTCCTCTTTTATCCTCCTTCACATGTTTTTAGTTCAACAGGGCAAGAACAATTTTAAGCCCGAGAAAAATGTACGCGGCTTTTATCACCGGTTTGCTTTATTCATGACAGACACGGGAAAAGTCAATGAAAGAATAAAGTGAATTAATGATCCTCTGATGTGTGAAGAACATAGCGCGGTGCTATTTTATCTATTGTAAAGCATTTAGCCGACTAATGAAGCCGAGTTCGTCTTAATGCCGAAGTCCTGGAGCCACATTTCACCCTATGCGATTCTGTGAACTCATCAGACTCCAAAGGCCCTTTATTCTAATAGAGCCGAGACGTTTTGATAAATGAACAGATTTATGACCACAATGTCACCTTTTCCATTGAAAGCGCTGAGGCAAACAGGAGTCCTTCAGGGCCCAGCTGTGTGGACGTATTACTTTAAGCGTTGCCGAGGAGTGGCGCCTGGGTCCTCTGCGTTATTGAGCTCGAATAATGATGACCAGACTGATCAAACATCGGCTTTTGGGCAATGTACCTTAGTATTTGATTGATGGCTCACATGATCCCTGCTATGAATACTTCAAATATCTACTTTCACATAAGTTAAGATGCTGTGTAAAGCCAAAGTACAAACAGAATGAATGTATTTGACACATTTTATTGAAGATGGAAGGTATTTATTGAAGACCAAACAAAGCCACCACGTGCTCTGCAGTTATATTGATTTGCAGCATGTATCATTACTAGTTGATGCTCATGCAGGGATTTCCCACATTGTAGTTCATTTTTAAAGCAGTGTCATTATCTCCTCTGTCCTTTGTGTTTCAAGTATTTTCATTAGATCCTGTTTAAAGTTAATATTGTGTTCCAACATGAGCATTTGGAAGCTAGCGCCTGCTGCACTCAAAATGACAGCAGTTCTTTTCTTTCTTTCCTGTGTTTCATTTCAAGTCACTGCGGGCGTCTGATTAGGGGTTAACAAACCGTGCTGTACATTTGCTGGCTGGTTGCATAAGAATCGAAAAATGATTTATGGCGTCAGACTCTTGTGTGTCGCCAGAAGACATAGTCACGCACGCAAACAACAAGGAAAATACAGTACATAGCTTGCAAGGATGTAGCAGCGTGCTTAACTGTATGTGTATGCTGCAGATGACATGGAGGCGGTCCCTGTGAAGCAGTTTGTGAAACACGTGATGGAGCTGTACAAGAACAACCTGCAAGGCTTCTCCGAGGACTTTGAGGTAAGTCCTGTCTGTAACATTACACTGTGGTTTTGTTTGCGGCTGATGGATTGGTGTGATCTCACTGACGCGTGGTTTAATGGTCAGTCAAGAAGAGCTCTTTTATCAAATGGATGTCTTTCACAGTTTAAGCCCAATGAGTCTTAGTTTTGTTATCTTGCAATTTGCCTGTTTTATTAGAGAGAAAAATGAATGGATGGAATAACGTGATTATGATCGTGTAAAATTAACTAGTGTTATCTCATTATGTAGTCATTATCAGCTGATGCAATTACCTCGTCATGTCTTGCAAAATTGCATCATCTTCCATCTGACTAAAAGTTTTGTAAAGTTCAGTTCTTATGATTTTCCTAATTTATCTAAATATTTGCCTTGTTTTGGTCCTGTTTTAGAATTTAGATTTTTTTTTCTTCCACGCGCTGATTAGCATGTTTGCCGGCAGATATATTCTTTTAAGTTTCCTTTTTGCACTGCTGCCCTGGACATCGCTGTCCAAAAGGAGGAGTAATGTAATTAAACATAAGAATTGTTTTGGTTGCAGTACAAAAAATGTCAAAGCTAAGGGGTATTAAGTTGTAGAAAAGGCCTAAATATAACATAATATTGGAAATTGTTTAAATGTAATAGAACAAACATTAATTAAAGTTATCATACACCACATATTTTTCACTTTGTGCTGCCCTGTATTTGAGTCTGGCATTACAATACATGGCAGGTATGTGAAAAGTTTTGTTCTCTTTTCAGAGGTTTTCCCCATCTTGATTCTATGCTGTCTCTATAGCTCAAAATTACATCTTTGAGCTCTGGTTTGAAAGTAAATGAGCCGCAATTGATGGCCTTTAAACCAGAAGTAGCTGCAGCCGTTACATATTTACAGTTTAAATACATTTTGGTTGACAGCATCCTGCCTCACTTCACAACACATCCATAAACTGCACATATCTGGCCTGGTTTGGAGACCTGCTCGTGTGCGAGGAGGACATTTAGCGATCGTTAACATATGGCAGCAGGAATGACGCTTAGCAAGATCAAGAGAGACGGAGGTTAATTAGAGCCGCACTGTCTGCTGTGTTTCTGGATGAAAACACACTCCGCTGTTCCACCAGGTTAAGAAACAAGGGCACAAGGCTCGTCCCAGGGGAGGCCTGCTAATTGGGGTCATTTGATGCAAAACAACACGTGCTCCACACCTCCTGTTAAAGATGCAGTTGATTTTGTTTTTGGAGTTGTTATAGTTGTTGGAAGGAAAAGGGGGCGCCATAGTTTAAAAACTTCAAATCTCAGTTGTTAGCTTTACCGCTGGGCCCATATTATGCTGTGGCGTTTATTTCAAAAGGGACCGCACACAACAACACATTGACCAAGATAAAGATGAGTGACGCTTTGGGCCAGGTTATTGCATGAGTGCTAATTTACACATGCAGTCCCTGGGCAGGATAATGATTAAACAAACAAACAAAAAACAGCAACTTAATACCTTATTTGTTTATGGATGAATATGGATCACAAAGAATGTACGCCTATTCAGTCTCCCTGTCTCTTGAGAAGGAGACTGAATATGCAAGAGTACTCAAACATGTGTAAAGCATTATGTAAAAGCTCAAAAAGGTAAATTTTAGCAAAGAATGGGGCCTTTAATTCATGTGCTAAATCCAAGCTAATGAGGGAGCCTAATCCTGGACCCATGGTATTAAAAGAACAGCAGTGCAGAGCTGTATGCTGCGGTTCACGTTGGCGTTTGATTCATAGTTAACAGTATTAAAATGCTCCTAATACGTGTGTTTTTCCTCTCGCCAGGAGGTCCAGCGTTGCACAGCAGACCTGAAAATCACAGCGGAGCACTCCAATCATCTCGACAACAAGCACAAAAACAGATACATCAACATCGTGGCCTGTGAGTCAGCTGGAAAACGCCTTTATTTCAGCAAAATTCAATTATGTACAAGTGGCGCACACACAGTATGTTGTATAGAAGCACTTATTCTCCCTAATGTTTCCTGTCCCCAGACGACCACAGCAGAGTGAAGCTGCGGGCTCTAGCAGGAAAAGATGCCAAGCACTCAGATTATATTAACGGCAACTATGTGGATGTGAGTACCGACTATCAACTTGACCCAGACTTTAGTTTGGGAAGAATCTGTCTCGCTCTCAGACACCTACAAACACTTTCTCTTGAGTTATTTTATCGAGCGTGTCTTTTGGCGTTTTTTGAAAGTTACAGAAGTTCACAATCTGGCAGTTTTCGGTTTGCGGGTTATTGATCCCACGTGGTTTTGAAAATCAGTTGTTTTGTTTCAGGGCTACAACCAGCCCAGAGCTTACATCGCAGCTCAAGGCCCGCTGAAGTCGACCTTTGAGGACTTCTGGAGGATGGTTTGGGAGCAGAATACCTGCATTATTGTCATGATCACCAACCTAGTGGAAAAAGGACGGGTATGTTTTTCCTTACGATTTCTCTCGCCATGTTTAACAGTGTTTAGGTAGGGCAAGTAATTCGCCGTTAACGCTCCCACCATTTGTCAAACAGAATTGCGCAGAGCTACATTGTTTGGTTTGGCAGAAATGTTGGCCGAAACTAGCAAAAATTGTATAACCAGTGTAGAGCCATATTAAAACATGCTTAGCTTTAACTACATTTCTCTCGTCTTCTAGCGGAAATGTGACCAGTACTGGCCGACTGAGAACAGCGAGCAATATGGAAATATAGTCGTGACACTGAAGATCACCAAAGTCCACGCCTGTTACACACTGAGGCGTTTCCTTATAAGGAACACAAAAATGAAAAAGGTGAGCAATTTACCAGAAAACCTAAACCCTGATTATATTGTGGTTGTTTTTAGTTTTTAACACGGTAATATCTGTCTGTAATTATTTGTAGATTATAGTTGTGACTTATTGTTCTTGCACATTGCATGAAGTTTAGTTTTTAAGGAGAGGGATTATTATGCAAATTGACTTTTTAGAGCTTGTATTTTGAGCTGCTGGATCTTAGGAGCTCCTCCAGTGGCTTTTATTAACAACATTTCCCAAAAATCGTATTTTCCTAAAAAGCTCCCCTGAGGTCGTACGTATCCAGGAAATGTTTTCCTCACCTCTAAATCGCTTGCTTTAAAAAAAAAAGTTTCATCCTTTTCATCGCGAAATGAAAACACATGTAGTAGTATCAATACAGCCACACGTGCCGAGCAGTGTAGTTTGTCTTCTTTTTTTCTCTTTATTTAAACAGCTGCGCAGCAAAGGGGAGCACGAGGAGGGGGGGGGGAGTGGGAGTGGCCTATTTTTGCTCGCTCAGAGGATCAGGAAGTGAAACTAGTGGATCATTTTGTTTCAGCTGTTTTCGAGCAATATTGCAATTTGTAAGATGGTGTAAGATAGTGATAAAGATGAATTATTACTAAATACCTGGAAAAAGCTTAATACCACCTCTCTAAATTGTTTTTAAATGTGAAGAAAGGCCCAACCAGGGACCTGAGCTGTGAATTAGAAGCTCTTCATGCGTCGCATCAGCTGCAAACCTGAATCGTAACTATGTTGATGGCATCCTACCTGATAAAATAATGAATAAATGAATGAACGAATTATTATATTTTTGTTCGAATAGTACTATATTCAATCTTGACTCCTTCACTACCTACATTACTTGTCATTATGTAGCAGCACATTCACTTAAGATGATATAAAACACAGAATACGTCATTTCCAGTCAAAGATGTGTGTGCATATTTATGTCCCAGGGTCAGAAGGGGAACCCGAAAGGGCGCCAGAACGAGCGGACCGTGGTGCAGTACCACTACACACAGTGGCCTGACATGGGCGTCCCGGAGTACACACTCCCTGTCCTCACCTTCATCCAGCGCTCGTCTTCGGCTCGCACTGCGGACATGGGCCCCGTCCTGGTGCACTGCAGGTACCCCCGGAGACAGTTGGCTCCTCTCTTAATATAATGCACTTGGTGGTTAAGAGCTCCCCTGTAGGTGTATTCTGGTGCTTAAAAGCTTTCCTATGTGCTTTCCAGTGCGGGGGTGGGCCGCACGGGAACATACATCGTCATCGACAGCATGCTGCAACAGATCAAGGACAAAGGCACAGTGAGCGTCCTGGATTTCCTAAAACATATCCGAACACAACGCAACTACCTGGTCCAAACAGAGGTAAGAGAAGTGGGCCGGGTGGGGGGCACATTACTGCTCTTAATGCTGAAAAGGTCATGTGTGATTAAAGATGGATGTGGGGCTTTGGAAAGCTATTTCGTTAAAGGCTCCGAGCGCAGTTAAAGGTCACACTTGCACCAGTTCCATCGCAAACAAACAGCGACGGAATGTAGAACAGAAACATTTTGGCCCAGGGGGTTGGTGAGGAAAGCATACTTTTCTTGTGATTGAAAGCATTGGCCGCAGCTATTTGACTTAAGTCCAAAGATCAATGCTACTGCTAATGCTAGATGATGTTTTACAAATTCATGAATACACGAGATGGGAACAGAGACCAAGAGTCACAATACTACTAGAAGCTTCTGTAAACGGTTTTACTTTTCCCTCCGGGTTTGTTTACAAAGGCGAACAACAGTGCAGTCCAGATGGCTACTTTATAACACCCATTTTATTTTGCTGTAAACCACTTCTGATTAACGTGATTTTTGCTGAGGCATATTTTATGCAGACAAACTTTACAGTCAAGTACAAACTGTGTCTTCCAGAATTTGTGTTGATTAGAATGATGTGGCCTTGCGTCTGTTGCGTGCACCATACACTCTAAAGTTATCATTGTTATTGGCTGATTTAAATAATTGATGAATCAGCGCATCCGTTATTACTTTGATTGCATTGTCAGGAGGGTGTCCTCATTAGGCCGGATACTTCTGTAAGCATTAAAAAGTCATTGCTGAGTGCTGCATTCTCTCATTTACAATACACAGATGTTTCTGGGTTTAATCATCTCGTAATTACTCAATGTGTTGCAGCAGAATTTGTTTTACAGCAAACACGTACTTAACCGACAAGTGTGTATGCTTCAACAGCACAATGAAAACTGTAAGCTTAGGCTAAATATCGGGCATCATAATTTCAACTGTTTGGCAAATCAACAAGTAAACTGGAGTAATGGCAATCAGCAATTATGTTGTAATATCCACATTTTGTATTAGTTACACTGCATACATATTAATTATGGGAGCTTTGCCTGCCAGTTCCATTTCACTACAGGGACAATAAAGTCTAAAGTCAACTCTACAAGGAATTATATACATTTCCACTGACCATTTCATTTCTTACGTATGAGCTCTTTAACTAGGCCTAAATGGGTCTCTGTAGAGTTCATTAGTTGCCCTGATTCTAAGAAGACAAAAACATCGGCACAGCTTGAATGCTCCCAGTCAATAAAAACTGACTGGGAGCATTCAAGCTGTGCGGATCTTTTTGTCTTCTTCAACCACACTTTTTGGATCCTGCTCGCGTTTCAGTTCTCCGCGATGTGCGTGTCTGCTTGACCTTGCCCTGATTCTAACCCACCGAGATATTGAACCAATTCTTTCAGTGCTCACCTTTTGTTTACATAAACATGGCCGTGTATGCAGTTTGTCTTCAAATGAAGTTCTTTAAGTTAATATCTTCTTTTATTGCTTTTCATTCTATTGGGACTGAGCGTTGTATCGTAAGGGTTAAAAGAAAAGCATTTTCCGTTTTTCAGTCCAATCCACCTGTATTTGTAGCACACATTGTCCAAAGAGCCACACACAAAAAAGCCAGGTACTGTACATGGGGCGTGTTACTTGGGTTAGTAAGTTTAATAAGTCTGTTTTTTTGTTTTGAAAGCATTAATGTTATCTCAATTTTTTGACTTTATATTATTCCTTTGAATCGGTTTCTGGTTTTGCTCCATGCCACTCTCCAAACGTGTATATTTTGTCTACAGGAGCAGTACATCTTTATCCACGATGCTCTGATGGAGGCCATTTTGAGCCGGGAGACGGAGGTGCCAGCCTGTCAGCTGCACAGTTATGTCAACAGCATCCTGACGCCCAACTCCTCCGGCCGCACTCGACTGGAGAAGCAGTTCAGGGTGAGTGCTCTGCTGTGCATTAGATAAGCTGTCTATACACCACCGACAGAGGAGCGGTATCCTTCAGATCTGAGCCTTGTTAGAAGCACGTACAGTAGGATGGTTTCACGAAGTACCTCTCAAGTCCAATACCGAAAAAGTTATTTTCATTTTTACTACTTTATTGATCCCCAAGGGGAAATTGTTTTTGTTACAAACTTTGCAACTTCCCAGCCAAAAAAGAAGACAAATGGCAACTATGCAACAACAACAACAAAAATATAGTTACATAATATATATCTAAATAACCATATAGACTAAACCACACCCCATATGAATAAAACATTGGCATTGACAGTCTAGGATATTGTAGCTGTTAAGTTATCTCTGGCATGATGTTCTACGGCATTAATAAATGTTTTACTGAGCCTCGTCAAATCAGGAATAACTAATTAAACGCCGATCTTTTGATGCTGTGAAGCTTCCGAGATTAAATACCAACAGAAGTATTTGAAGTTGTTTGAATGATATCTTTGCTTTATGTATTCACGGCTTTGTCTCACAAATGAATCTCAACAATTGTCTGTGTATCTAAATGGATTTATGCCACTACATTACGACCAAACCTGAGATGAGAGGTTGTACAAGGTCGTTTTAATTAGGAAATATACCATGCGCTCGAACTCCGAACATTAAAGTCTTTTTGCTTCTTTTAGCTGACATCTATTGAATCTTTAGATGGACTTTTGGGATTGACTGAATTCATGTTACTGCCTTTGACATTCTTCTGATACAGTACGTTGGTTAGAGATGCCACCACTTCTATAATTACTATAATGTCCATCAGAAGCACACAAACTATTGGATTGTACTTTACTGACTAATCTATTTCAAGTATTTTAAGAAGCCATGCACACGTCCACATTTGTTTTTGTTGACATATTGGCAGCACGGTGCTTAAACAGTGACTCCGCAGACTCAAACACTGTACTTTTCTTTCCTCTCATCTTTCTGTTTTTTCTCTGCAGCTGCTGTCTCAGTGCAACACTCGTTTCGTGGAGTGCTTCAGCGCCCACAAAGACAGTAACAAGGAGAAGAACCGCAACTCCTCCGTGGTTCCCTGTGAGTGGAGTGTGTGCACATTAACTACGTATAGCATATAGGCTGCGGTTTACGCATACAAGGCCATGTTCAACGCTCTGAGCTATAAAAGACACGCCGCTATCTCTGATGGTGGTTTTCAAACAGTGAAGTAGGCTTGTTTAGATAGTGTTACAAGGCCTCCCAGGTTAAAAAAAAAAACATAATTTAAATTGCGAATGTTCACATTGACAATAAACAGATTTATTGAGAAAATCCCTCAACAAAAGCATTTCAGTTTTAGCTAAGGATTAGTCAGCAGTTGCTTGTTCCCTTGTATTTTTAAGTGGTAATCATACACCAGTCAGACATTGACACAATATGTGAAGGTGTAGTTATTTTAGTCTGACGATATGCAATGACTAGCTGACAGGGATAGCGCTAGGGCTGCCAGATTCATCACAATCATTGGTCATATGATAGGCAAATTTGTATCTAGTTCGAATGGAAAATGTGTTCATTATTCGTATGGGTGTCTATGGGTTGCCATCAGTAAAAGGCAGGTGTCTTAAATTCATAATATGTAAACATTGCTTCTGTTTATTATCGCTTTTTGCGGTGATATTCTAAAGAGGTACAGTAGCAAGATTTTCTAAGAATAGCTTCCCAGCCTTTCCCTTTTTTTTCCAGCCTAAATCTTTAAGGACCATTCCTAAATTAGAAACCATTTCCATAATGCTTTAAGTTAATCTTTCCGTGCGTCCTCGGCTCTAACCCTGGTCGGGGTAAGAATGAGATACTTGTTTCTATAGCAACAGCAGGAGCAGTAATGAATGTGTGCATTATCAGCCGAACAATATCGAGTAGTTTTTTTTTCAATCTGCGTTGTCTCCACAGCGGAGCGAGCCAGGGTGGGACTCACCACTCTGCCCGGGATGAAGGGAACAGATTATATTAACGCGTCCTACATAATGGTACAGTGCCCAGTTTCCTCTGCTTTTACTGTGCCGTACATAATAGAGCCCCTTACCTAACTGCTGACATTTCACCTCTTACCTCTCAGGGCTACTACCGCAGTAATGAGTTCATAATTACCCAGCATCCTTTGCCACACACCACCACGGACTTCTGGAGGATGATTTGGGACCATAATGCTCAGATTATTGTAATGCTGCCTGACAACCAAGGCCTGGTATGTATTTGTGCTCACAATTAAATGACATGGGAAAAGAAAGGAAATGGCACAGTAACTAGGAATAAAAAGGGATAATGCATTGTGAAGCCGTTTTTTAATGCTTTTATCAGAAGAATGCTCACCGTGTTTCCTGGTAATTCACAATCTTACACTGGGGTAAGGTCAGGATTAATCACATGATCTTGAAATAGATTGGTGTGCCCATTCTCCTTGTAATTATAATGCTATTACTTTTACGCACTGTGCTATTTCCATACTATTACTATGCTATTACTGTGCTGTAAAGGGCATTTCGCATGTGAAATTCAATTGGCATAACTGAATAACTTTCCACAGTGCCCTACTACTACTACTACTACTACTACTACTACTACTACTACTACTATGCAAAACACAGTTAAACATGGTGACAGTTTATTAATATCACATGTATTCACACTTTTTCCCCTGGAGTGAAATTTGACTTGACTTTTGACACTCATTGCATCTGTTTATGTCTATTGTGTTGTGTCTAGGCGGAGGATGAGTTTGTGTACTGGCCCAGTCGTGAGGAGGCCATGAACTGTATTGCCTTCACTGTCACTCTGATCAGTAAAGACAGACTGTGCCTGTCAAACGAGGAGCAGATCATCATCCACGACTTCATCCTGGAGGCCACACAGGTAAACAATCTATTCGCTTTTACCGCTCTTACGGGGAACGCAGGAAGTCTATTTATACCCTTCCAGTTCGAAAACAGCGCAGCACTATGATTGAGAACAATGGAAAGGATCTGCATGAGGTTTATTGAAATAAATATATGAAAGACTTTTTCATATGCATCACTGACGGGTGTAGCTTTTTTTATGTGATCTTAGGGCTGATCCGTAATAAAGTTAAAATGATCAAGCCCTCTGAAAACCCATAATCCTCTATTACATTCATGTTTACTAAAACGTATTTGGTACCTTTTGCAGGATGACTACGTGTTAGAGGTTAGACATTTCCAGTGCCCTAAATGGCCAAACCCCGATGCCCCGCTCAGCAGCGCGTTCGAGCTCATCAGTGTCATCAAGGAGGAGGCCATGACGCGGGACGGCCCCACTATTGTACACGATGAGTAAGTGGAGCTTATCCCAGCACCTACAGGCCTTCAGCGGGTACTCCTCAGAGCTGACGGCTGAAGGAGTGTGTTTATTGTGTTTTTTGCTTCTTCCATAAGCGCATTTGTTAGGTCATGCGCTTATGTTGGATGAGAGGGTCTGGCTCTAAGTCTCTATACTATAATTTAGTCCAAAGATATTGGGTTGCAGTCAGGACGCTGTGCAGCGCAATTAAGTTCATTCAAACCAACCTTCCTCATCTTTTTGGACCCTGCTTTGTGAACTGGTGTACAGTCATGTAGGAACAGGAAGGGGCCAATCGAAACTGTTCCAAAGTTCCAAAATGTCTTATAATGTCCTGTAATGATTGACTGGCAATATAAAGTTCCAGTTTGGTTTTATATTAGTTGGCACTTTTGAATGAGTGTACAGTAGTGAATAAAATGCTGTGTATTTGATCTATAACCAAAACCAACATTTGCCTAATCAGCATTGGCCTGTGTGTAATTGTGCTCAAGCTCTAGTTTTAGTTAATGTACTTTCTCCCAGTGCTCCACCGTGATTAGTGGCAGCATCAGCATGTTGTCTTCATTACGGGATACCCTGACAATTAGTGCTCCATTTAAACCACCAGGCTGCTTTCTGCTGTAATTTACAACACGCCACATGCACACTGAGATGCTAATCTGCGTTTTAATTTAGATGTTAAACTTTGGCATCTTTTATGACTGGGAAATGACTACATCAATGTCATGAGATAATGGCATCTTGGGTTCTGTCCTGCAACAGAGGTTTACAAGCTGCTCGTGCCGGTCCCAGACAGGGAAAGCAAAAAGAGTTCTCAGATGATTCATTTGAAAATTGCTGAATGTTTGGAAGCTGATAACTATAGCAAACATACAAGGTCAACAGGACAGTAGAGATTGTATAGGGTATTGTGGATTTTTTATTATTATCTCTTATTCATGGATCTCAGTTTTCAATTTGAATTGATTTTCTTAGAATTTGTTGAATTGAAATAATGAACACTCCAAAATAAGATAAACAACCAAATTAAGTTAAATGAAACAAATTTAACCCAAAATAGTTCCAGTGTATTCCTCCAAAGTCCAAACTTCACTCCAAACAACATCTGCAGCTACAGAATGGATTTCATCCAGTCAATGGGGAAAAGTTCCATGCTCATAATGAATATAAAATTGTAGCTTTAACCATGATTTTAGTCAAATTCAATGAATTGCACAGCCTCAGTAATATGTTTTTGCTTCAGGTATGGAGCAGTGCCTGCGGGGATGTTGTGTGCCCTCACCACTCTGTCTCAACAGCTGGAGAATGAGGGATCGGTGGACATCTATCAGGTCGCCAAGATGATCAACCTCATGAGACCGGGCGTCTTCACTGATATAGTAAGAAGTTACTTCCCCTGCAGCATTGAGAGTTAGTAGTTATTGATTACAGGTTGACTCCACATTGGGGGTGTTACTGACCATCATGGCGATTAAACAAAATACCTACTACGCTATGTAGGAAAGAACATTATACAGGCCATCTGAGAACTGACAGAAGGGCAAATAAACATAACAAAAGCAGATAATTCCTGTACAATATAGTTTATTTTTATTTTTAGGTAATACTTAAAAAGGTTTTGTAAAAATCAAAATGTAACATCAAGCCATTGGTTTACAGTGGATTATTGTTTTATGAAGCATTGAGTCAATTAAATATCCAGCACCCTTACCACAACTCTTTCCATGATTTGCTTAAAATATTAATTGATTGAGACACAACAATAAACAACTTTTCCACATAAACCGACAAGATTTGTTTTTATGTCATTATTCAGCTTACCAGAAGCTTTTTTACTTGTAGAGTTAACTTTGAAATCAGTTTCTCTTTTTTTTGTCTGACGTTATAGTGCCTCGAGCTGCATATTTCATTCTGTTTGGCGGCACAAAAACAAGTAGATTTACATCAGAAGTTGTTTGCTCTTTCAGTACGAACCTCACTAAACAAGCAACCCAAAGCTGCGTCTATTGATCTAGGTTTGCCCTGCTGAATAATGATGAGTGTTTTTCTCTGTACAGGAGCAGTATCAGTACCTATACAAAGCCATGCTGAGCCTGGTGAGCCACCGGGAGAGTGACCTGAGCCCGCTACACATGGACACTAACGGGCTGGTGGTGATGGCGGATGAGTCGGACCCTGCTGAGAGCATGGAGTCACTCGTCTGAGGACATTTCGCACTTATTTGTACAAAAAAAAATCCAATGACTTTTCGGAGGCCTTTTTTTGCCAGACTATTGATTAAAACAAATAACCCTTATTACTTTAACTGATGAAGTTTTTTTGATATTTATGCTTTTTTTTTTTTTCGTCCTTACTTCTTGTCTTAAGCGTAACCCTTGCTGAGCGTTCACCTGTTTAAGTTGAAATCGACGAGGATGAAACGACTTTGTCCAGTTTGCACTATTCCTATCAGTGTTTACTGCCCTAAAAAACAGTCGGCGCGTGGCAACAGATCTGGGTTCATGACCCCAAAGTGACAAACCCGGATACCACGAGGACCACAGAATTACCCATTGAAATCAATCTAACCCACACTTTCACCACTTGCAGCCCAGCGGCATGCATTGAGTCACAGGCCACTCCTCGTTTTATCAAACATGTCACGTATATGATTGGAAATATGGTCCAAAACTCACTACTGTCGTTGTAAAACGTGTAGTTATTATTATATTATTGCTTATGATTAAATGTGTTACTTGCATCTAATGTGAAACATTTATTGCTTTAGCAGGATTTATGTATATTGTTATCTTGTTTTGTAAATTATATATATATACATATATATATAATATCTTATTATATTCAGCCAGTGTATTTCTTTTCTTTGTAGTTTTATCTATTTGTCCACTGACCCTTTTGTAAAGTCCTAATTTGTAACTCATAAATATATCTAATTATCTAATGTTTTTTTTTTTGCCAAGTTACTAACCTCAACAGTCTATGGTCACCTATTTACACAGAGCAGTGCCTATGCAAAATGTAACCTCTTATAAGCGCAATACCTATTTGTTTTTGGCAACATATTATGTGTTTTTTACCAGTGTCGCTGTATTGTGATGAGA
The DNA here is from genome assembly GCA_007210695.1 of Neogobius melanostomus. Taxonomy (NCBI): domain Eukaryota; kingdom Metazoa; phylum Chordata; class Actinopteri; order Gobiiformes; family Gobiidae; genus Neogobius; species Neogobius melanostomus. The sequence continues at coordinate 2,329,633 of VHKM01000159.1, forward strand.
TCCGGCCAGCACAAAGTAACCCCTGCTTCTTTTCATGCTACTAATCCATTATATTATCAGTAGCTACTGTACATACATGATATAATCAAATACGTGTCCTGCTTTACGTCGGTCAGTGTCACTGATTTCTAAGTTGTAGACTATATTTTGGTTGCTCCACTCTGTTTTGAGCCCTGAATTTCTTTTAAGCACCCTGTCACCTGCAACTCTTTCAATATTACTAACTCTTTTCTGCATGGCTATTGCTTTTTTCTTTCTTTTTCTTTTGGCCACTGGCTTCATTTTTATATTCTCTGCTGTGCCATGTTTCTTTTTCGAAGTTGCGTTGGAAATATTCAGTGCCTTGTCTGTTTACATTTACGGTGCTTGCTTAGTCCAAAAATCACCTTCAATCTACTTTCTATTGATCCTCATCACAAGGAAGCTCTTTCCCTGTAATGTTTGGATTATGGACGTCCATCGTAAGTTGATGTTGTGAAAAGCCCAACACTGGTCAATGAGAGGAGTTATTTTGCACAGGCACTGCTGCTATTACTCGGGTTTATGCTTTATTTGTAACCAAAGATGTGGTTATTATGTGGTCTATTTATCGGCAACAATTGAAAATGGTTCCATATTAGTGCAGATATTGGAAGCTGGCATGCTATTGATTTCTTTTGATTTATTTAGGCTCAAAGTCTGTATCCACACTAACCTTAAGCATTCCTTTCTATTGGCACCTGTGTAATTTTGTCCACAGTTAATTTATTTTATTCAACATATAGTTACTCCCACTTTGCAGTAAATATTGGTTGCTTTGTTGACTTGTGCATTCTTGGTGGCTTTACCTGTACATTTACGCTTTTATCAGTTTATATTTTTATACAAAGCAGTTGTTTGTAATGTGGACCTTAACAGAATGTACCTTGTCCACAGGTCTTCTTAGATCGACCATCTAAATGACTCCACAGATTTCCAGTACTTGAGCCAGGTTCAAAGTCTATTTTGTAATGAATATGTACATGTTTTCCCCTTAATATCTCCCGTTTTTATGACATAATAGCAGATTGTTCATACGGAGATGGTCTGAGATATGATGCTGTGCTGGTGTTATTTGAAAGGTAATTTGTACCGCTGTACACGAAATAAAGGGTTTTGGATGCGTCAATGTACTGGCGATGCAATGGCACTTCTGCCTCGCGCCTGTTGTTCTGGCGCCCCCTGCTGGCAGCGAACATAAATGAGAAGATGCACATGTACAATGGTTTTATTTTGAGGCCACAGCTCTTGCATATAACAACTGTTGGCTTTTCATAAGGCAAAAGCAAGAATGAATGGACCAGCTAGTTGACACAGAAAACAGAAAGCGTTTGGGGAGGGCGGGGACCCACAGGCATGCAGCAATGGCTCAGAATGCAATGTACAGCATTTTATATTTATATATATTTATATCATATATACAAAACAACAGTGAGACCCAAACAAATGCCAGACATCTCATTCGACACAGTTACAGAACAAAGACAGACCAACTTTTTTCTTTAAAAAAAAAAAAAATATTTTGCCATTTTCTCTGTAAAAGTGCAACTCAACTTACATGTTGAAATAAAAATATAATCTCCTGTTATCAAAATGGAGCTATGACAATATTGCATCTCATATAGAACTGGAGTTCAGTGTCTAATTGGTCATCGAGATGAGCACAGAGCGCAGACACATGGTAAAAACGTACTGTTGATGTTAACAGTAGACAACAGTGTATCTGAAACAGCCTTAAACAAATACAGAAGTTTTCTTTTTCAGTTTGAAGCAGTTGGCATTCACTTAAAACAGACGAGACAAATAAAAGGGTCCACACACTCATTTTCACGACAATGTACCATTATGAATGTAGATACGACAAAGTAGCGCCATATAGGTTTGCATTGGACAGGGACACTATTAATCTCACTCAACATTGTCAAACAAATGGTTCTCCATATTGCTTAGTAACACATAGAAATGAATTTAGAAATGAATGAATCAAAGATAGGTGCTATCTTTATCATGACACAGCTAAACTGCCAATCATGGTTATTTTTACATTTTTATTTCCTCAGTATAAGTACTTTTTTTAATAGTTATTAGTTCCTTCATAGGCATTTCGAGCTGACAAAGAGGTCCTAGAGTGGCTATCTGAGTTGGTACATGCATCGGTAACCAGGCTAAAGTCAAAAGTGGGGGGTGTTTGGGGGCGGGGGCAGGGGCAGGGCGGGGCTGTGTCTAGTCCTCTTCATCCTCCTCATCGCTGTCCTTCATGGAGATGCCCTGCATACCGCCCTCGCGCACCGATGCCGAGGCTTCCTCCATTGTCAGCCGGTTACGCACTGTGTCGTACATCTTGCTGTTCAGAGTGGAGTCCAGCACGCCCTGCAGACGGAAGTCCCGGTACTTTTTCTGCACAAACAAAAATATTCAATCAAAGTGAGTCTTCAGGCATTTCAAGTGCTCCAGAAACTTGTACAGAGCATAGTTAAGTGCATTCAAGAACTACTTTTAAAAGTTTCTTGTAATATTGTATTTATGCTCGACCGTGGGATAAAACACACACTGCGCTCCCTGGTTACCTTGGTGATCCGGATTAGGATCTTCAGTTGGTAGACGTGCAGCTGCTGGTCCATGCGCTCGGTAAGCCAGGTGCCTAGCAGGTTCATCGTGGCAGTGTACCATTGCTGCAACACAAACATGACACTCTCCAGCAAAACACTCACCCCACACAGGACATGGACACAACAGACTGACAACTTTAGGCCTACACACACTAAAGTAAAGGATGGAATACTTTATGGGGCAGGAATAAAGGCTGAAGTTTAAAGTTGAAATTGTAAAGCAACACAACTAGGATCATATTCCATATGAACTTTAAAGAAGAGGAACAATACAGTATTGGTCAGCCTATTAATAAATTATTGAAATATTATTCATAGTCAACACAATTAACACAACTCTATGAGGAACTACATTTGATATACTTGAACAGGGTCAAACTGGGAAATGTTTCATCAGTTGAAATGTAAATGTGTATATGGGTAGCAGCTTATTAGGACATCTCTTAAACTACATCACTGGGGACCAGGAAGCTGAGGTAGTTATTCAGGTGTTTTTTTTAAATATAAATATGTCAAGTTTTTGACTGACTGCCTGTTTGCTTGTTGAGGCTTATCAATCCAACAATCAACTACATCATTACCGTAGTTTAGTTCACCTAATTATGCGGATTTGATTTCAGCGGCTTGAAAAACTAGTAATATATTAGTCAATTTATCATGTGGCTGTGATCAATTTCTTGGGGGAAATAAAAATCTTACTAAGAAGAAAATCTACCCTACAAATACATTTAAAATGCTTTGGAAAAATATGAAAAAATAATACTAAAGTTTCATTGTGCAGGTTTAGGACATAAAGATTTAAGTCTGTGGTAAATTCTGTTTACTGCCCTGGATGCAGAAAGGTATTGCTTCAAAATAAACCTGAATGTGGATTTTTTAAATAAATACTAATTGGATTGTCGTCTTAATCGCACTTCAACATAACAACAAATGGAGGGATATAATATGAATACTCTCTGAAGCTGCGGTACAGTGGGTTGATATAAAATAACACAAACTGATATTAGAGTACAGAAGTATTTGACTTTTGAGTGACACGTTTCTTCTCCAAAAAACAGGAGCAAATGAATAGTGTTAATGTTGATGTTTGCTTATTATGGCATTATTTTTTTACCGGGACTTCTTGTCTCTGGTACAGCTCCTCTGCCTAAATAAAACATCAGAGCCTAGCTCTGGGACTGCACCTGTGGGAGTACGCAAACTTCTCCAGAGTTCTGCCGCGGCGTGTTTGAAATATTACTGCTTGCTTCTCTAAACATACACAAAGACACGCACACTCATACCAGGAGACTTTTCGTTCACACAGACCTCTATTGTACTGAAAAGAGCTTAAGAAGAGAGGGGTTTTAGCAGCTTGAAACAATTCAACAACTAAATATCAAGGGGAAAATTAACATACGGTTTTAAAATACAAAGATCAGGCAAAACATTACAGTATGGCTCTAGTTTTGTGGCCTTAGCTTTTCAGGGCCAGCATAAACAATGTCTTTAAAGGATTAGTACCACAAAGGAGTCTTTTCTGCACTATTCACTTTTACTGTTCTTGGTCACAAATGTTATGCCTGATCAGAGTATGTCTGAACTTGTGATAACTTAAGACCTACGGCGGTAGGAAACTTAGCTCTTATGTATAATGTATTTAATCTATGTGAAAGATGGAAAACCTCTACTGGGGATTGAAATTATACTGTAGTTTTAACAAGAGTTCATTAGCAAAAGAAAGTAGAATGAGTGAGTAAATGGTCAGCAGGCAGGGAGAAAAGGTGCTATTTTCTTGTATAGGTCCTGTTTAAGAATTGTAGGAGGGTTGGCTTATCTTCCCCCTGACTAATTATCTATCAACTCCATTTAGTTACAAGAGAACAGCACCATCAAAAGTCGAAGAAACATATGCTGTCATACTGGAGTAAAATAAGTCAACTTTTAACTTGTGAGTAGGCAGGAATGCAAATATTTATGGCCCAAATATATGAATGAAGTTGATTTAGGATCTCTTCTGTGTTTTAATGTTAAGTTTAGTTGATACTTGGTTGATGCCTGTCCACTTCACAGTCCAGTTGAGCGTGCAGTGCATGCAGACCTGGCAGGTGGGACGTGCGGAAGAGAGAGGAAACACCTGCATGAAAGAGCCACCCCAGCAAACTCAAAGCTACAGGAGGAGTGTCTCAGCCATTTGGGATAGGTAGAGCATAAAATCTTTGGTTTGTGCCTTTTTAGCTCTCAAAAACTAATTTATACTGTGATCCATAGTGGTTAGTGCTGTGTCTCATTTAAAGAAAAAGCTCGATTTGTTTCTCCACTAACTTCTCAGGGTTGTGTTTAGGTGTTGGCCAGGGGGGCACAGGCCACCCCTGGATGAATATGCATGGGGGGGGGGGGGGGAGTAAGTTTTACTTCAATATATGATCAAACATTAATGTGTGGAGAAATGGCCATGAATAGGCACAGACTTGAGGGAAATTTAATAAAGGCCTCAATTAAAGAAAATGTAGCTCAAAACTCTAAAACATCGGTCCAAATGCCATCCTAGCACAACTACCTAAGCTGATACGCCTAAGTGGAACTTCTAAACATGAAAGGTCTTACTAGGGCATATGGTATTTCTTGTGTGTCATTGCAAGTCATAAGACTCACAGCATCAGTTTTAAAATCCATAACAGCACAAAGAAAGTCTATTTATGTCCCAAACAAAGCCCAAATGACTGACAGACTTTTCCAGCAGCCTTGCGTCTGAAGGGGTGCCATCCACACGCGGGCAGGAAACACTGCTCTATGTAGAGTATGTACAAAATGCTCTGAGGAAGAGGGTCATGCTAAGAGATGTACACAGGAAGATTATCTGACTCTAAAACTCATGCCAACCAACATAATGTGATAAAACAACGCAACGCAACACTAGAGATAAGTGCCACTTTTTGAAGAGAGGAGGCAGCAGGAATGGAGTTAATAAGAAACAGAATCAAGAAAAAGATCCAAACCAGTGAAAGAAAGAGAGACCAGGAAGAGCCTTATGCAACATTTAGTGCAACATTTAGTCGGCATGCAGATGGAGGAGATGGAATCAAATGAAATCTTAGAAGCAACGGACTGGAGAACATGTCTAAACCTAAAACAGCGACAAGATTGAGTGTTTCTCCAAAGTAAACATGACAGTGCTGACGAGGTATTCGGGGGAGAAAGCAAATGAGAGGAGTGGACCTCATAGACATACAGTAAGCGTCATAGACAACAGTCCTGACTCTGACATACCAGTGATCTAACTCCCAGTGCAGAAGACAAAACATCAAACCAAACACAGCATTTTCAGAGGCCTCTTCACAGAACCAGGTCTGAAAACAGAGACCCGGATCTGTGCAGGCCGCTCAGATGAACATGAGGCACAGACATCACAGCTGTATGCGCAGTAGTACACATGGAGGACACATTCATGATGTATCCCGACAGGATTATGTGGGAGGAAGACAGTGCTCTCTTGACCCTCTGTGCGAGGGGTTCCCAACCTTCAGCTCAGTTCAGTCCATTATGTTTTTGGATAATGAGACTTTGTACTACTATGCTTTGCTTTTGAGCAAATGTTGTTTATTTTGAACTGTGCTGTGCATTAGTTTACTTTACTTGACTTGTTTTTGATGGAATCTGTATGAACAGCAGTGAACACAATTTCAGTGTTATGTGGCTAAGTGGACGGACAAACAAGGTGTGGTCACAATATGACAAAATAAGACTAGTGCCATAAACCATTGAAGCCTCTTAGCAAAGTGCATCTGAGACTGCACAGGTTGGGAAGCACATGACAGAGGGTATACAACATGTCAGCCTCTCTGTGTTGCACCAGGAGTGTCCAGCAGTGTGTATGTCACCCAGCATTTTGAGTTGAGGCACAAATAGCCTGGGTGCTCCACTGTGGGCGGTCTACTCTCCTGGAGGCTGCCATGTTTGCTGTATACATGTGTGAAAGCACAGAGGGGTACAAGTGGTGCACTATCAGAGCTTCACTATATGGACAGTTGTTCTGTTCTTTCCAGAAAGCACTGCTTGTGATAATCCTTTCTGAGGATGCTTTTATGGACTCTTTGTAAATAAAAGTCATTACTTTTCAAATACACAAAGGCCCAAAAGCACTGTGGCAATGTACAACATTAATGTAGAGGGCAGCAGCAGAGAGCTGAGAGAGACAGACAGAGAAAGACAGAGGAAGTAGAGCTCACAGAAACATCTCCTGTTCAAAATGGGACTTATCCCTCTCTGCCCTGATTGTTTTGCCACATTTTGGAAGGCCCCTCCCGTTTGTGTGAGGAGGAGAAGGCATTACTTACATCAAATAACCTTTCTATATACACCTCCTCATTGACCTTATCACGAAGCATATCCTGAGAGTGCCGCACAAAGGTCACGTAGCCATCAGCCACGTCCATCCCCGGCTTCTGTAGGTGCAAACACAACAGAGTGAGTTAGACTGCACATCACTGAGCCTTGTATTGAAAAGGCAGGGAGGGATAGACCAGCGCGACATGCTGTGTCAGAGCTCGTAGCGAGCAACTTACAGGTACATCCACATATTTAGAGGCTGCTTTCACCTGAAATCATACAACAATGTAGTTTGATCTATTATTCGTGTTTCATTTATCAGCACATTGTGATGAATAGTGTACTCTGGAGTCTCACCGTGAATGAGAGGAATGAGGAGAAGAGTGTTCCTTCATCATATCTGGAGATTTTTGCCAGGACACTCTCCAATATTGCAACAAACTAAACAAACAAACGTCTTTAACCATTGCACTACAGTTGCAGTTGAACGGTGTCGATTTGTTGCTTAAGTATCAAACCTTTGCAATGAGAAGCTGAATCATGTCCTTCACACTTTCTTCAATCAGTTCATCTATTTGGGCGGCAGACTGTTTCTGCAAAACAAGAGAGAAATGGTTGATAATAATTTGTGAACAATAACATCACAATGATTAAGACCCTGTAGGGGGAGGGGTGCAGAAGAGTGTTTACTACTGACACCTACTGGCAAAAATGATTCCTGGTAAATAGCTGAAGATGGCTTTAAAAAATTAGAAAGTGAAATAATAGTCGAAAGCGAAATAATACTAGTTTTCCTTCAAGTACTTCAAACCCAATAAGTGATGGATTGAAATTTGTATCAAGGACTTAAATGGTGCAAATGCTAAATTCTCTCAAACTATCCAAATGTAGTGTAAATGATTACCATAATATTGACTTGTCAACACTGCATTAAGGACTATTAGACAGAATCTCTCCCTGCTGTGGCAATTGCTTACACAGACAGACAGAAGCTCATATTGCTGGCGTATAATCCCTGACACAAATCTTTTGTGGAACATAAAGTCGCCTATTTTGTTTTTCATACCTCCTGACCCATCTCCATGGCACACAGTTTGGCTGATTGGTCCTTGGCGTCCACCATCACGTTGAACATGGTGCATAATGTTGGAGAGATGCGGAAATCCGTGGACTTGCTGCTTTTCGTCAGCTTTGACTCGAAGGCCATCCTGGTGCTGCAGTGTGAAAGTAAAATATTTATGTTCACTGTGCTATGAAAAATGCATTCGCTCTTTGACATAACTGCCTCGGAGCAAAGTTACTGTTGGCTGTGGATTATATTGTTCGGCTTGGTCCTGGCATAACCCACCGCTTGACGCAGTTCTCGATCATGTTGCTGGACATGAGCTTAATGCGGCTCTCCAGGTGCTTGGCGAATTCGTCCTCGGGCCAGTGTAGATCTCTGATGAAAGTCTGCAGGGCATCCAGCTTCCAGAAGAGGTCCTCAGATGTCCCAGAGCCGTTACTACCGGCAACAACACATACATTATGTCACAAAGAGTCATTTCTGTAACTCATTAGCATCATGGGAGTGGAGGTGGTGTTATTTCCGCCATACACTGACTCTCTTTCTTTGACAGTCAGCGTATGGGTGAATAGGAGTTGGCAGGGGTTCAGTGTAACACAATAACCATGCTGTGTTGTATGGTTATTGTTATGAGGTGTGAAGTGGCCACATGCAGGTAAGTCACTGCAGTTCAAGTCACAGTGTGCCAAGACAGAAAGGGAAACAGTGAATGGAGCAGTGAGCGAGGGCATGTAAAACACTAAAATATACGCTCATCTTTTTCAACTCGTAAAAGAATTTACTCATAATATCACAAGCCCTCTCTCATTCTCCATGTCTCTAAAAGCTGGTGGAGTCTCCTGGTAGATTTGAAAAAGAACCCATGCAGTCTTTTTGACGTCCGGGGCAGTGCTGGATTGGGGCACATGAGTTGTAAATAATTTCCAACAATCCCGATCAAACCACTACCAGGGAGGTCATGAGCTGTGCCTCTATAGCCAGGCTTTTTTTTTTTTTAAAGCACTGGAGATACACAAGTGCAGTGTATTGAAAAACCCAAACGTTATCTCCACACAGCATGCAAGTCGAGGCAAATGAGTGCATTTCAGTCACTCATTTTCTAAACCCCATCTAGTCTATAGCTCCTCTCAGAGAGTCCTTGGCATGAAGACGTGTGGTGTAAATTTCATGCACGCCGAGTCCAAACATGCTCCGGTGATTTTCTCAATGCCATTGTTCAGTAATTGATGTATTTGGGGGACATCTTCATACCAAGGCAAGCCTCCGGTTGCGTACAGTGGGTTTAGGAAGTTTTCAGACCACTTATATTTATTTCTATTTTATTATGTAGCAGTGTGATGCTTTGTTTGAATGTACTTTCTATTGGTAGAAATTATATTCTGATTACCCTTCAGTAAAGCATTTGAGTAACCGGAACTAACTCGTTTACTCTCAATCATTGCTGTTCAGTTTTCAAGCATTCAGATTATATACCGATAATATATACAAAAATAATAATGACATAAAACTGGCGCCAACAAAATAAGATGGGATTAAATAGAGGGGTGTAAATAGTTCCTCAACCCACTGCATTTCAAGTGAATTGGTATTGAATACACACTCAGAGTCATATATAGCGGCCATCCATGACGGGGTAGAAAAGCTAGGCATTTGTGGAAGGTTAACTGCTAGTCCTGCTACTGGAACGGGCAGATTTGGTACTTTGGGAATTTGGAGGTTCACATTTGGTAGGTTCACATTGGGCAGATTACTTGTTAAACTCCTGCAGAAAAAAAGACAGACAAAAAAGAAAAATATAAAGAATCTATAACAACAGTGAGGTGAGAGCGGCACAAAGCTATGTAAACATTCATCGTGGAGCAAAAGCAGAAGGACAGAGACGCGGCGGGACAATAAGAAAGACATACACAGTTTGCGTCGAGAGGAACACAGTCAAAAACGGCTGGACTGGATGAAAACAGGTAATAATACAGATAACATTATTAGATGAGGTATTTCAAACTGGCTTCTTGCCTGATCAATCTTATAATAACACTCGCGATGAAATATGCAAAAGGAAAAACATCAAATAAGCAACAACAAATAAATCAGAGCGCCGACGTAACTACAGGAGGCCATTTGTATCTGGCAACACGTCAAAGCACACATTATGAAGGTTAGTAAGTGCACACAACAGAACAACTGAAATATTGGCCTGACCCGAATGTGTCGGTGTGCGATATATATACATTAGTCAAAGCTATTTAAAACTAAACAACCCATTTCTTCTTTTTCCAGGCAAAGAAAAGAGGTTATTAAGAAGTGAAGCCACAGACCGGCTGGGTGAATCTTCTCTCCCACTTTCTCACGCCTCCAATGCATCAGCCTGTCATCGCAGTGCAAAGCTGAGCTAGAAACTACAGGCTCCTTACTTGACGGGCTCCCAGGACTCGCGGTCAAAGCCTTTGTGAATTGACTGTGCGATGGAGGTCTCCATCAGATCCACATATCTAACCACCAGGGGGGCGTACAGGTCCTGCAGGTGCTTGTGGAACTTTCCGTTGCACAGATGGCCTGAGGAGGAAGAAAACGCATTTGTTAAATATTGTAGAGATCTGAGCTCAAAACAAGGTCATAGGGGCTTTACATCATGGCTTTAAAGTGCAAATGGTTGCACATTCATTTGAGTTTGAGAATGTGAGAAGCGATTAATTAGCCTTGGTAGAAATGCGATGCTCAAGGTTGTTGTACCGTGGTCGATGTTTTGGTTTAAAGTAAGACAATTACATATTAAGCTTGAATATTGGTTTTGATAGAGCACTTGCATTGCCTTCATATCAATAGAGTTCTCAAACAGAAAAAACAGAAAATAAAGATAATGTAATAATAATAATAATAATAATAGTGATAATCATGATAATAATAATAATAATAGGAAGACAAAATTACAGGATTTATAATAAAGTATATTTGAGTGATGTTAAAGCCTCTGAAGCTCACAGTCTGTCCGTAGGTAGTCGTTGAGCAGCTGAAAGAGGGGAAACTGTCCCAGCTCTCGGGCGACTGGATCTCCAACGCAGCATCCATGTCGATGGCATAGAGGGCCAGGAAGTTCTCCGCATGTTCTACCATCAAGTCTGTCCACCACGCAAAAGCCTGCAGGGATACACGAGAGGACTCGTGAAAAATGTGACACGCGCGACTCAGAGACGGGAGCACTGCGTCTGTAAAGTTAAAGTTTGGTGTGTTCTATAGGGCGACAAAAAAAAAAAACACGGCAACAGGATTTCTTTTGGTTGGTCCTTAGATATGAACATTCTAGTTAGTTGCAAATGTATGGCGTCCCCACCCAATTTACTAGAATTAGGAAAAAACACACTTCTAATGGACAAAATCTCTGTTAATTATAATAATAATACCTCATAAATCATTAGCATTATTAATTCACTCCTCAACCTCTTTGCTGTTGTAGCCACAGCTGCCATGGGGCTGGCTGATACAAACATGGTTGCCAGTCTCCGGCAAAAGCCTTTCTAACCACCACTAATCCCTTACTTACACACCTCATTCATACATAGGTAAGGTGGGTGAAGTGTCGTGTCGAAACACAGGTCAGAGTTGGGATCGCTAACCACTCAACCAACTGAACCACGCTAGATCCCTCCGTAAAACCAAAGCCAACATTTCCTTTAGAAGCATAGGCTTTGATTATATAAAAAAGTAAGCAGAAATGTAACTACCAAATTAAATTGCAGCTTGGACACTATGTGGCTAGTATCGTTTGAAAAGTCTAGCCACAGTGAGGAAAAAAGTCCATGACAAGCCCTGTGTTTAAATGTTTAAAACCTTACGGAAATACTGTCAGTGTCTTTGTTTTATATTGATCTGTGAGGTGCATTCTGTCAGTGAGCGATAAGATGGGGTAATATCTTTAAAACAAATCTCCACTGAGAGGAAGAGCCTGTGCCCATTGTACATGTACTCATTGTACATGTACATGGAGTATTCCCCACTTTACTCTGAATTCACAGCTTGTATTGATTAAGACTTCAAGGAGGGATTATTAGGTAAATCACTGCACTGCTGCATATGTAACATGAGAATCGCAGTGTGGTTGTATGTTTTGTATTCAGGCTTGCTTCCCTCATGCAAATGCTCCATGCTTTCCTAAGTCATTTAAAAGACAAGGCTTCAACCATTCACATCACTGCCAAACTCCGCATCTCCCACCTGATGTGAATGTAAGTCATGCACGTTTTATTAGGCACGCCAAAGACTGCAGCACATAGCATCATTTCTTATAGTGTGTCCATTCCAATTAACAAAGTAGTGTTTGAGATTCAGCTGACTATGTCCTGGCACAGTCAAGGCCTCGTCGTCCTTTAAAGCACAGCAGCTGCTTTGCTGACAGTCTCGGCTTGGCTGCTGTGCATTCACGCTGCCAAGTTCAAAAATCCAAACTTAATCTTTTTGAATGGTGCCGCATGCTTATACTTGCATTTAATAGTTTTTGTTTATCAGGCAGGCCCAGGTCAATAAATTAGAACATTGTGAAAATTCCAATTTTATAGTGCTTCAATTGCAGATGCAATACACACACATTTAAAAAGAAATAAACTACTTTGCATTTAGGGGAAAGAAATGCTCGAAGTAAAACGTTATTCATCCCTGATAGCAAGCTGTTCCATTAACGGGTCACAAAAACAAATGATCTAATTAGCACATCAAAAGAAATATAGGTTTTACACTGTACGCTGAGGTGATGGGGTAACCTCCATTTATCCCGGCTTGGCACAGTCACAAAAAAGGTTTGGTCTGTAATTTCATAATTACAATTATTAAAGTAATTCAACTAAATTAATTAAACCGTAAAATACCTAAAAAGGTGATGATGCTTTTTTTTTAAACTTGAATTGATATTTATAATTTAACAACATTTTAATTTACTGACCTGTCGTTATGTAACCCTTGTGTGAAACCATCACAAACTGTTACTTACCTACTACTTACCTTCCTTAGACACACACACAAACTTTAAAAAAAAGCAACAAAAAAACAGGCAGCAAACACAGCTCTTTCTCCATCACAGTGAAAGTTGATTCTATCAGAGTCGGGTCATAAGGGGTCAAGAAGGAGCAGAAGGGGGGTGACCTTTGATAGCAGACGAGGGCAACACATTCAGGACCCTGACCTTGTGCTCAGCCATACACACTCAACAGTGATGTTATCAAGGCAATAGTGTCATATAGGGAGCAGTCTGCAGGGGGCGGTATAAGTGCCGGTGGGTATAGGGGCATGACATCATAACGCCATCTACGGGACATGCACAGGCATTAAGGGCGGGACAACTTCACTACATACCTCTTTTCCCTGCTGGGATAGTCATCATTCATATGACAGTGAGAACAACAAGAAAACGTACAAACAAATATGTATCTTTGAGGCATTTCTCGAAAAACAGGGATCGTAAAACTCGGACAGCGGAGACTGATGGAGGGGAAGCCAAGGGGAGGTAATGCCTGAACAAGGGCGGACTGTGAAATTCATTGTCAGGATGGAGGAGGCAGAGAAATGTTTATGGAAGATCAAACTTCAGGTTCACATGAGCATACGTCAGAATATATATTGGTCTGGCATGCTTGAAGAAAAACCTCTTTTATGGCCCAATGAACATGCTTTATGGTCATAATTATGTCGGTGCAAGCTACAGTGCCTTTTTCAATTTCTTTCAGTTTGCCTCAGTCGTACGCCTACACAAACAAACCCAACCCATTACGTTATGTAGCAATGTCTATGGCTTGACTCTGTGCTCAAGAGAGTGCCTTTAGCAGTAGTGGCGCAACATGCCGTTCAGGGGAGTCGTGATGGGGGGCAGAAGAGGAAAAAAAGAAACAAAATACTGTACCGATTGATCTCCAGAACTTGTGACTGCCGTCTGTCAAGCATAATTCAAAGAGATAGAATAAATCTGCTTTATCTAGGAGCACACTGGATTATTTTAGGTAGGTCTACACATGCTCAGTTTAGCTAACTAAGGGACTGAAGGGGAAAGTACAAACCCAGTTCCGATATTTCATTCACAATACAACATTTCAGTTTAATGGGAGCAACACGTCCCCAAGAAGTTGGACGACAAAATAAAACACGTACTTCCATTATGTTACTCTAAAGTCTTTGCAAAGTAAAACGTTCTCCCATTCCAAGTTCTTGGAGATGTGTTGCTGCTGTCAATCTCTTCATATTTTTCACAGTAGGCCGACGACTTGGTATGTTATTGCAGTTACACTCAACAAAAATGTAAATGCTTTTTCACTCTTTGTCAGAGATGTTGATTAGACCCCATGAATATTACAGATGTGCTTGAGATTGTCCACAATATAGCAGATTTTGACAGATTTGTAAACAACATTTGGGAGCAATGGGTCTATTGTGTATAGAAAATAAGTTGTATGTCTTTTAGTTCACCCACAGAAAAATGAGAGCAAAAACAAAAGTGTTGCGTTTACACTTTTGTTGAGCGTATATTATGTGACAAAATGCTTGCGAATTTCCTCAATGTCCCTATTGTATGAACTTAGGTTTGTAGTTTGCAGGGAAACAGGAGTAACGGGGTTGCGCTGATCTGCAAGGATGGATTAACCTGTGCTTTGCTTTCCTTTAGCTCTTCTACCACACAACCTTCTTGAACTTTTACTTATTCATATCTTTGAAACACACACACAGCCATCACCCTGGGCTTTTAGCGGCTTACGTAACTGCGCTCCTGAGCTCTGCGCCGTAATCAGGGCAGAGAACTGCACACGTGTTATCATGCAGAAGCAAATTTACATTCTTTGCACAAACACATTACTGCGGCTCATTTTGGCACGGTCGGCTGCACGGCAATTAGAGCCTCTCCTCTAAATTAAATTTCTCTTTTATTCCCCCCCCCCTCCCCAACTTAGCTGTAGATGAAAGCGACTTTATTTATAGTAAAGGCTGATCATAAGGCTAACTGCGTAGAGTGCGATAAGAGTGCAGGCGTTGGGGGAAAAGGGGGTGAGAGGGGGCGGGCTCACTCACCTCCGCGTGGTGTTCCTGGTTCTGCTGGAGGACCTCTATGACTAACTCCGCCAGGCGAATTGATTCCTCCAGCTTTTTGGCAGGCGTGACTAAGCGGCCTACGTTCTCTGAGACAAAAGGATGAGGGTGAGGGATGAGCAGTTAGTCAAGCACACATAAGGATTTCCAGGGGATTTGTATGACTATTCACATGAGTTTTTTTCTTTTCTTTTCTTTTACTCTATATTTAATGATCTAATAACAGCATCACAGCACCTACACTGTGATGTTTAGCTTTGACCAACCCTATTGGACAAGTGGTGTGCTGTAGTAACATTAATAGAGCTGATACGATTCAGAGGTGAGGCAGGCACAAAAATAGTGGCATTGAAATGGAGATGCAGAATACATGCAGAATATGGAGCAGCGCTAAATAAGCTGTTTGATGCCCAATAGTGTGATTGGTGGCAGAGCGACTAAATCAGTGGTTCTCAAACTGTGGTATGGGGTGGGCTGGTTGTACTTGGGCAGTTCCAGTACCTAGTAGTTCAAGACAATTTTATTGTTTGTTACTCTTTTGAGTTAGTCTTTGTTAAGAAATACCTATGGTTTAGACAGATCCGGCCTATACTCATAGCGCTCAGGTTTTTCTAAGGAAGAAATGGTCGCATATGGGATTTAATATAAAGATACTGATTTTGTCTAGCAGTATAAAATGAATGCAATCACTGTCAATCAATTAACTTGAGGAATTTTGACATATAGCTTTCCCACTTCTGTGTTTTTTCCAATTGTTTAAAGAGAGGGTATTATCATTTTCCTGGCATTTGGTAATAATGTTAAACACATCTTTATCACTATCTTATACTTTGTTGGGTTAGAAATAGAGGTCGACCGATATATCGGGCCGATATTTGAGGATTTTACAATATCGGCTATCGGGCAATCTAGCGCAGAAAAAAGCCGATTTCTCTGGGACCGAAAGTGATGGAGACTTCCCGTTTTGTGCATTGGAAAGAGCGAAGTCATAGCTTTTAAACTCCATAGGCCTTAGGGGAGCAGAGAAACATTGCAATGAAAACTGGTTAGCTAAAAGTTTGTTAAATATAAGTTTCACTAAACCTCAGTCAATTGTATTTTTGATCGCCACGCAAAATGCGGTGGCTAGCAACAGTATGCTAATGCTAACGGCAGCATGCTGGGACAGAATCTATGATTGAATCTCCTAAAGTAATAAAATCGGTATATATGTATTTACATTTTATATAAAGTATTTATGTTTTTACAGGATTAAAGACTAGACATTTGGAAAAATCGTCCAAAAATATTGGTCAGAAATATTGGCCAAGCATATCGGCATCGGCTAGGTGGCTCTGGCATCTGTGCCTCCTGGCCACCTCCCTCGGGAGGTGCTCCAAGCATGTCCTATTGGGAGGAGGCCTCGTGGGAGACCCAGGACACGCTGGTGGGACTATGTCTCCGAGCTGGCCTGGTGTCGCCTCGGGGTCCCCCCAGAACAGCTGGAGGAGGTGCGCGTGGATCGGGAAGTCTGGGCATCTCTGCTCAGACTGCTGCCCCCGCGACCCGGCCCCGGATAAAGCGGAAGAAAATGGATGGATATCGGCATCGGCCAAAAAAACAGATCGGTCGACCTCTAGTTAGAAAACACACTATTGATCTAAAGTAGTTTCACTCCCCTAAAATAAGCCCCTTCCACCCCGCCCTCTTGCTCCTCTTCGTTGCGCAGTTGTTTCAATAAAGAAAAAGAAAAAAATACACTCCACTATAGCCAGAGATCGAGAGGTGAGTAAAGCATTTCCTGGATTCGTAGGACCTCAGGAGGAAATCTTTGGAAACAGCCAGGAGGAGGTTTTTGGGAGCTGTCATCGCGGTGATTAGAGTAGCCAAGATTCAAAGATTTTTCTCAATACTCCCCCTTTAAAAAAAAGCTAATAGGTGTAACTCCAATGAACTGTATTGTGCAAATTAATTGTCTAGACTTGATGCTAGTTCCCCTGCAGACCAAATCCTGTCCTTTTCTTTTCAGGCTTGGAACTGACAGAAATCAGGGTTGATTATTTGGAGAAATTAAGGTTCACATTTGTTACACTGACATACATGCAGTGAGTTGTTTGCAATCCCAGAACTGGGAATTAATCTTTTGTTTCTGTGTGTTAGTTGCTCGATCAAGCTCCAAATCGTTTTCGCTGACAGAATGTGGAATGACACAGCTGAACATGAACATGATTTACCAGATCGTAAAACTTTGTAAAATGGCAGATGTGTAATTTGGAACATGGACATGAGACCAGATGGCTACACACATCTCAAATCAAAAGCACAAATATACATAACTCTACATGAAACAGTAACTGCTCTGGCACTAAATCTGTTCATTGTTTTGTTTTTGTTTTTTTTTGTTTTTTTTAATCAGGGGCTTTTTTATGTTTTAGCAAACTTGGGTATTTATGATGGCAGCTGCTGTACATCATAAGCAGGAGAATAAATGTGGTAATACTTTGAGATGTGTCATTGGACAGAGGGCTTAGGGATACGTCTATAAAGGTATTTACGAGGATTTCACAAAGATACACATAGAGTTTGATTTTTAAGCCATGGTTCACAAAAATGCCATTGCTCACTTTGCATTGTAAATTGCATGGATGCACCTTACATTTTCAAAAGCTGCAACAATTTGATGTGTGCTGTCATGACATTATCTATTATCTATGACATTATCTATTAATGCATCTGACTAGTCTATTAAGTTTAGTATGCCCTCCTTTTCGGCTTAAAACAACGCTATGTAGGTTTCCGTTATACTGGATGCATCATGATTACAACTCACTGCAATCACAATGTTATTTAGATGCCATAAGAAGCTCAATAGCCAGAGGTAAAACTATCATAGTGCTGCTTTATAGCTTGCAAATGTGTAGGACTGTATTACTTTACAGTCATAGAAGATTGATTTGTTCATCTGGTAGTATAATCAATGCTGGTGTACCATATTGCCACGGGTATTTCAAGTCCTTATAATAGATTATACAAAAATACAATCTCCAACATAAATACCTTGTAGGAAAAGTTTAAAGCATGACAAACAGCTTATGTGTACTGAATACGGTAAGGGTATATACATGTTTTGTTTTTGTTTTTTTTCAATTTGAAGCATGCATCTTGAGTTCAAATGCTACCAGTTACATGGGATAACCTAGATGTGTTTTGTGCATTAAATACATAGTGTGTGCTTGGGGTTAAACCACAAGCGGATCATATCTTCACCTGGATCCTTTTGATCCTTTTGCCCTTTCTCAACTTCAGCGACCGAACAGGAAGAGAGAAAAGATAAAGAGGAGATGTTTAGCATTAGCACGCTCTAGGGTTGTCTGTGGGTTACAGGGGAGAGTCACTGAGCTCTGCTGGGACCGCTCTCTGATCCGGGGAGAGTGGGGCTTCTAGGCAACAGACAACAAATGTCACACAACATACAGTCAAAACAGCGCCTGTGAAAAGTCAAATTAAAAAAGAAGATGATCACAGACACAAAGAAGCTTGGACTTGTCCATTTACACAGGAGACACACGGAAAGCTGTCGGCATCAGAGACAAGACACTGAGTGATATTTCAAAATAATAATAATTATACCTATTGTCTTCTCTGTGTGATGAAATAAATATCATTGTAGGAATACTGTGCCTCCTACCTGCTGGCCACAACACGCCACTGACACATGAACCGAACCAAATGACTGAAGGAGATCACAATGTAAGCAATGTAAAAATGCATTCAAGTCAAAGTAACAGTGGAATCCAAAACAAAATCAAAAAAGCTTACAGACATGCTCATTCGTGTCCACTGATTGACTAGTGCTGCTCTTTGGGCAGTTCACCCCCGTCACTCACTCTCACAGGCAGAGACGCATGTTAACACATACTGTATGTCGAAGAGTTTGGAAAGAGAGAAGTAGGAATATGAGGTGAGCTGAAAGGAAGGTAAAAAAAAACAACAACTTGAGGTTGAGGAGGTATATGGGCGGGATGATGGAGGTACTCACGGATGGTTAAATCCATCACTTGAGACGCCAAGCAGAAGACAGGGTGCTCAAACATTTCCCTCTTTTTGCCTATAAAAAAGGATGGGACCATGCAAGAGGAACTAGGGTCAGACAAGAGAAGGCTACAAGTGAGGGGGATTATGGGAAGTTGAGTTCAGGAGGCACCTAGTAAAGTGGCCTCACAGTGAACGTGGGAATCATTAGAAAAGATACTAAAGTCCTTAGTATCTTTAGCACCCTGCAGCTTAAATAAGACATGGAAAATGTCTTTGCTCTTTTTATGTGTAATCCATGCTGTCATGTTGTGTCAAAGCACATGCAAGCGGTGCAGGGATGCTGGTCTGTTGCTTTTAAATCCCAGCATTTCTTTAGTTTAGTGTGGGAGGGAAGCAACGTATACAAGTAGAAGAAAGTGAAGGCAGAGGTGAGAGGAGAGAGATTTGTCAAGGGGCAAAAGGCAGTCCAGTCACCTAATGTCTAAGGGCCAAAGACACAGCTGGAGTCCATACAGTCAAGGCACAATGAGAGATCAGCACATCAATCAACAGATTTCAGGGCTTTGGATTTGAATGCATTTTTACTCACACACCTCTACACAAAAGCCAACTTGACCTACAGAACAGCACAGAGCTAAAGTGGGCCTGAAACAAAGGAGAAAGTTATTGGACTGAGACAGAGAGGACCCACACACTGTCACAGCAGGTCATTTGGGATATGGACACAAAAATACCATATGCCAAGTGAACTCACTACGTGCTCAGAAAGTAGTCATGACAAGAACAAGTCACTTTGCAAGAATAACTGTAAAACGTGTCATTTTACTCAACCATGACTATACTGTAAACAATGTCCCCTTACAGGCAATTACAGTTACTCTTGAGCTGCGGTACATCAAACACAACATTATGTACTGTATGTTCCTTACCTTCAATTTTGGCGTAGTCTTTAATCCGCTGATAGTTGAGCTGAGCTGCCTGCTCCAAACATTTGCGGATTACTCCTTTCACTTCCTCTGGAGGAACTGGAGTCACTATGTCTTTCATCAGGACCTGCAGACCACAATTTAACAGCAAATGGATTATTTGATTCCCCTATGACCCATGCTAAACATAAAACACCAAATCTACAAACCCTCTCTAGCAAAGATAAAGTTGCCTTCAGCGCCCCTTCTGGACGGCCAAAAGGGAAAAAATATCTACAAGAAAGGACACAGGTTGAGAATGTTGAGGAGCTTAAAGTTTTAAGATGTAAGTGATTAGCTAATCACCTGAAATTTACAATCTGGTTTTCCAAAATTACACGCAACCGCTCCTTGATGTCTTCAAAGCGCTCCTTCTCATCCACGATGACTGTGCTGAGCCCGTCGGGCCTGTGAAGATCACACCACACATTTGAAGTGAGCAGACGTCCCGTTGAGGTTTCGGTTATGCAACTTAGTCTGAGTCTGACATGAGCAATGTGCTGCCAGCTTTAAACTCCACAGGAGCACATGGACTGATGAGATCTCTTAGTAACAATCAGAAAATATGATTGGGCTCACCTTTTGGGCACTTGAAAGAAAGGAAATTTGAGATCCTTTCTCTTTCTAAACTTGAACATGCGTGCCGGTTTAGTGGCAGTGCTGGGGTCTGGACTGGGGCTGCACTTTGGGGACTGGAGGGCCTCATAGCCCAGCGGCCCCCAGTAGCTGCCCTCTCTGACTTTTACAGACGCACGGGAGGATGAATAATATGGACAGTAAGAAACTATGTCAACAAAGGATACAGAGAAAAGAAAACAAAGAAAATGGTAGAAACAAGGACACGTAGAAAAATGCATTTGATTAAAACATAACACAAAAGCAACATGAAACACCAACATAAAAACAGAACAAAAATAAATCATAAATTAAACAGATGAACAATGACACAGAAGACTGTTTGCTTTAAGGTAGCAGCTTGTCCTATGTTGTGTTTTCAAATCACTGAGGACATGTGTAGAGGTCAGTGGATTGATTTGTGTGATGGGAGTGTGTTCTGTGAGAGGGTTGTGCACACCTGTTCCCATGGACATGGGATGCACAGAAAGCAAAGCTGTAGTGGAGCAGAGTGGGGTCGATAATGGTCCCATTCTCTGCCCTCTCAAGCAGGTCCCGCAGGTAGCACAGGTGCCTGTGGCAGCCGCGCACCCCATTCCTGGCACAGTACTCATCCAGGACAAAGACCTGGCCCGGGCTGAACCATCCCTACCGAAAAAAGATTTAAAATGAGTGTTATCTACACATGAACCATGACCCAGGATTAGGCCAGGTTCTTACCAAGCAGCAGAAGGTGTCATTGAGTCTATGGTCCAAAGTGAGCCGCTGCACCATCTCAAATAGGGAGGCGTGGTCAAAGCTACAGGGGTTAGCCGAGATAAACTCATCCATGCCGTGTTTCTGAGCTCTGTCAGCATCTATCCGGCCAACGGCACAGGGAGAAGCACATGGTTCAGAGGAGAGCCATGAGTGGGGCCAGACAGTTAGTTCATCACAGCACAAACACCAGGGAGCTATTTGGCTACTTCTACGGGCAAATTATAAACACTTACAGCTTACATTGTCAACTTGCATTGTGTCAAGCCAGCGTAGAGATTAGATATCTACAACTACGCTACAAGGGACAGCTGCTTGGACGCTATGTGCATGCTTGACTTTCTCATTGCCTGAAGTTGTTCAGGGCGTTATTTAAAGAGTCAAAATCCATGTTCAGAAAAAAAATAAAAAGAACTCTAAGACAAGCTGAAATGCACTCTAACTATACCGAACAGATCTGCCATTCTGATTTGCTAAAGAACATAGCCAAATAGTGATTGGAAAGAGAATAAGTTATTAGTCTTAGGTCTAGGAAATGGCTAATTCTACAAATCTCTTGTTGTCTCGGTAACATGAAAATTAGTAGCACATCTGAAGATTAGCTTAACATCAATATCTTGAAGCAATACACAAGATGATGAGGACATTCAGGCAAACTTTAGAGAGATGCAGTGGCGTCCTCCGTGAGAGACAGGCGTCAAGTCATGAAACACTCAGTGTGAATGACGATGACTGGAGCGTGGAGGCGGAAAGATTTCTTTTTAGGGGGCTATAGGCTGATGGACCAAATCAAGCACCAAGCATCTGTCTACCCTAAAGGTTTGGGAGAGTCATACGGCAACTACAGGGACAATTTTCTACAATAGAGTATGAGCTGTCAGTTGTTTTAGTTGATCTAAGAAACACAGAAAACGTGACAACAGGTAAAACATGGACAAGTGACAGGTAGAAAGCGCTATTGTGCAAAAACATGTTGATTAAAAAGTGGTGTTAGTGAGTGCAAAGAAATACTGAAGAGGAGGTGGTGCAAAAGTGGTCAAAAGTGATGGATATGGGGTTATGTCCATAGAGTGAAATGCAAAGAGATGAGCTATGAGACAAGAGACTATAGGCTGAAACACTCCTCTGGCTGGTTGAGGGGAAAAATAGCACTCAAGAATACAAGTCAATAATACTACAGTGAAATGAACAGTTGTCAATGGTCACCCATGAGTAAAATATTGTGAATAGGCAAAAACTGTTGGCATAAAAAATCGTTACATGCTGGAGTTCAGTGTGACTTGTCATTAACTTTTAAACACCATGCACATTTGCAGATTCAGTGATATCTCTAATTTTTTTTCTGGCATTCCTTCCCTTTTTTTTTTTTTTTTTACTATACGCATTTGCAAGTTGACAATACTTGACAATATGTTGCGGTGTATTCATGGTTCTCTACAGAGCACAGTAACAAGGCATACCACTACTGGAGAAGTCTATCAAAGGGGTAGCAATACAATTTGGTGCATGGGTAAAAAATAGCATGAAGCTTGACATTCTCCGGGGTATATGGGGAGGATAAGAGTTTTGATAATGTTTTTGTATGGTCACATGACACAGGTGTGGTCCTGTACAGGCAAACAAAAGGGCAGTCAAAAACAAAAATGAGTTCTGGCCTTTGCAATAGGTATAACTGTGGCTTCTACGTCTACAAGCGGCTGCACTAGTTGTGGGTTAGGTCCGGAGTATTGTACTGGAAGAAGGGGGCGGCATTGGCTATACTCTCTCTATGGGGCATTCCGAATACTCCGCGTACATATTTGCCGACTCTCAAAGAAAAACATAATCGAAAAAGATTGAGCCCTCTGAAGTAAAGCAGCTGAAAGTTTAATAGAGATTTTTGTTTAATAAACATGCCAAAAGGAGAACATTACGTAATGCTTTACTCTGAGGGGTCCGCTCACCAATGAGAATAACGAGAGAAGGCAATTATGCATAAACAGCTGTAAGATCAACTTCAACCATTGCTGAATCAAATCAAAAACGTCTTACATGCATCCTATATTGGCACAAATGGATGCTTATACTTCGATCCTCAAGTAGAGGTCGTCAGGAAAAAGAAACAAAAATTCAAAAAATAAATAAACTAAGATCTAGTAAGAAGACATGAAGCGAGACGTGAAAGGAGAAGAGAAAGGAGGAGGGGGAAGTCAGAGAGATAGAGAACGTTGCATTGGTCAGATAATCAGCGGGGATTATCTGAGCTGTGCCGGCTACAGGGAAGCACTTACCCTTGAGTCCAGCTAGAAGACAGCAGGGTAAGAAGGGACAAACCAGAATATAACATAAAGACTAGCAACAAGGCTGAAGGAAGAGCAGTCACGAGAGAAACCCTGACCTAGCAGCTACTAGCATCACTCAAGAAGGGTAACAGGCACAAAGCATGAGAACGTAGTAGAAAACACAACTGAAAAAACAACAGCCTAAATACCGACATGAGAGTGTGTGGTGGACACGTGACGAGAGACATTTTATAGAGACGAAAAGACAGAGAGAGAGCTTTAGAGAGAGCTACAGAGACAGAAAGAGAAGAAACTATGTGCCGTCCTCATCACTCTGCTGCAGTGCATGTATCTGTGTTTAAGGAGCTAAGTATTGGGAGTCTTCTGAGCCTTCTGAGATCAAAGTAAGCGTTTTCTTTGTATGCGCGCCAGTGGTTGGCACTCTTGCCTCACAGCAAAAAGGCCCCGAGTTCAATTCTCTGCCTGGGTGGGGCATTTCTATCTGGAGCTGGTAGGTTTGCTCTACCACTAAAAACATGGACAATAAGCCAGGATGAATGAGAGTGTTTGTGTGCGACTGTGGGACAACGGTTGCAGTTATACCAGAACTAAGTAACCCCTAGAGGCCATAAGCGCCACTGCAGGTGTCGTACCATGTTGCGTTTTTTTAACTCATTAACTGTCTGTAAGAGTAACTATACACTGACTGAAAAGACAAAGGGAGAGAGGGATATTGTACATTGTGCCACAAAACCAATTAACAATGGAGATCATTTTTTTCACTTAAACTTGGCTGTAAGTACTGCTAAAGTGGTGCTAGTTAGCTTTGCCCGTTAGCCTGTTAGCTTCGCCATCGTGATCTATTAGTGTGTATTGCGCCTCCAACCCGGTGCAGGTAAAATTGCAAGGGTGATTTTCTGGCCAGAGACACCAGGGGGAGATGAAAGACCCCAATAATCCTATTAAAACTTGTATTACCCCCAGAGTTACTTAGACTTGGACATTGCGGGCCAGATCTTGTGGTTCATAGCGCAGGCTGTAGAGCAGACGAGTGCGCAGACGGGTGGCGTCATACCTGGCGCAAAAAGTGGGCAGGACAGACTCGCATTGCGATGTTGTGGTGCCGCCCCACCCCGTGTTTTCCCCAGACCGCTACTGCGGAAGGCGGTGGGTTGCGGCGGGTGTAGTTTGTCCTGTAAACGCTTAAATTATTAGAATGTCGTTCAAGTGGGGGTGGTTTAACCAGGAGCTTGGATTGTATACTCTGCTGTACCTTTGGGTTATCTTTTTCTTTTATTTTTTAGTATTGTATATTGTTTAGTGTGCATATTTGGCCTGGTTTATGTTTTATACTGGCTCTCTGCTCTACATGCATGTAACACAAACATCTATGTCTTCCCTGTCAGCACAAAAAAACTAAGGTAATATAATAGTAGCCTAATATAATCAGTATAGCATTAAAAAGGGGTGGCAGTCTACAATCATACAGACACAGCTGCTGTCAGTTGAAAGGACTAAAATATTTCAAATTTATGGACCCACTCCCTAACAAAAAATTACAAGATAATAATGAGTTACTACTGAAAATGCTATGTATAGTAGTAAACCAACCATTTGTAACAGTCCACTCTAAAGCTAAACTTAGGCCAGGAAACTTAAATGCAATGTCGTATTAACCGGACACACCACCGGTGGCCATGGGGATCATTATTTCCCATCTGAATGTCTCAATAGACTTTCCGCAGCAGAGTGAGGAGGCTGTGTATGTTATGGTCCCAGTGCCATTCAAGAACACCGGGGTTGAAACATGTTTTGCGTGGTGTGCCACAATGTTTCAGGGAGGAAGAGTCTGTGCCATTGTGAGGAGGACGCTTTGAATGGCAACAGCTGGCATCAGAGAAGTCAACTAACCACAAGAACGATCACATACTGGACAAAGAAACCAATGGAGAAACAACATAGACTTTATGTGGTTTAAGTTTCTTACAGTTCATGTCTTTAGAGTTACTAGTACGTAAACGCAATTGTAGGGATCCGTAATGGGACAGAGAGCCAATTGATAAAAACAAACAAACTAAACAACAAAACAAAACAAAACATAAAAGCTGTTCCTAGCCATTATTCTTTAATAAAATATGAAATATTATTATAGCTATTTATTTTATTGCTAAATATCTTTCTCTCTGTAGTGATCTAGGACACAGTAGACTGAACAGACAGGTTTGTACAGATGCCACAGTACTGTACACGGTCTTACCTTCACCTTTGCTACATGAGTGGCGCTGCTAAGGGTATATTAGCAGAGTGGTTAGCATGTGCTACAACTTCTCTTTACAGCTATGAATAACCGCTGATTAAAGCAAAAGTTGTACTGTCTTAATCCAACCCCATTCGATTCAAGCAGTTCTTACAAATTCCATGTTTGGCACACTGATAGGCAAATTCATAAAGACTTGTGATGGTAAATATATTATGGGGTTGCACTGTAAACAGTAGAGGTCCATCAGATGCTATGGGATTGCCGTGAGTTGTGTGTGCGTGCTTGTGTGTTAGTTCTACCAGCACATAGGTGACGGCAGTGTGGAGCGCATGACGTGAGACAACAATGAGTTAGACCTTAACATTGATTTGTGGATGGACACAGCTGTCTACATTAGGTGAACTTATTATGGTGAGGCAAACAGGTGGGACTACTCACAGAACTGAGAAATGGGAGCGTCCATCTGAGCGGAGACGCCTCCTTTTGAGTTGAGTTTATGGACCTGAGTAGGCGGCACAGGCTTATGGGACTGGCCCGTGGCGCGGTACATGGCCTGGACCCACAAGATGCGATCCTGTTCGTCGTCACTGGCAAAGATCACAGTGTCCCCTTCCTTTACTGCGTTGAAGAAGGCTCTGCCTCCGTCCAAACCTGCACAAGAACATTTATTTAGATTCTAGGTTTTTTTCATAAGTTATGTCCAGCTGACTTTGTAGGACAAAACAACTGTATGTGTTGCAGCTTTGGCCCCTAGGCTATCTGAGCACTACTCTTCATCTTTTTCATGCAGTAAGATATACTATAGTAGATTTTAAAATGTATTTTTGCACATAGACTTTTGCAAACCCAGGTAACAATTTTTGGTTTTTGGGAACGTTTTTTTTAAGTTATGGAAACATTACTTTTACTTTTTTGTTGTTGTTGTTATTTCATGGTTATTATGGAAAGTTTTTTGAACATTTATACAACGTTATTTTTTGCTTCTGTATTGCATAGTTCCGTATATTATTTGCACACACCTGGTTGTGGGTCGCTGTAGTCAACAGTGTACCCTCCAGCTGAAGAAGCTCTTGTGGTTCTGACTTCTTCTCTCTATAGCTGCACATGGCAAATGTGTATTGGCTCACCTAAAAAGAAGGCATTGAAATATGAGAGAAACTACAAATCTGACCCAACGGAACAGCCTTCACATTGGAGCAAACATAGACTTTCACAATAAAGTAGCAGATTGGATTTTTTCTTCTAACCTGTACAAGGACAAAGAAACGCTTCTTCCAGCGCTTCCAAACATTCTTCCCAAATGCCCAGAGATACCTGCAACAGAAAATTCTAATATTGAAATTCTTTATTTACTGAAGGTTATCTACAAAATAGTTTCATAAATTAATATTTTCTCAGACTTATATTGAAGAAGACCTTCATTTAAAATACCTACAGTACACACAAGCATCCACCAGGGGTGTAGTGCACTTGACAGTATTTTTCCATGGTACGTGACTAGAAAATGAGGCCAAGGAGCAGTGTGAGCCGTAGCTCCGGTAGAAAGGCCTGTCTCACCCGCAGTGCTTCATGTTCTGAGGCTTGTCCATGCGGATGGCCAGTTTGATCCTAAGGTCCTGGTCCGGGCATGCCTTTGTAACAGTCATCTTATGGAGCTCCGATTGTTTGGGGCTGTTGGGAGTGGGGTGGAGCACAACCTGCACTCAAAGACAAATCAGACAAAGCTGATGTTACAGATTTAATAAACGACCTTCTCCTGCAACGTTACACGAGGAGGCAGCTTTAGAGCTGTGTGATGTGAGTATTTGACTTTTATGGGTAAAGTGTTAAAGTGGGAGTGATGCTTTGCTGTGGCTTCCTGAAGAGGAGACCTAATCTCCCTTTGCCAAGGTAAAGAGCTTTCAGGAAAGCTGCCTTTGTGCCATCACTGGTGCAACCGAAGCTCAAACAGGCCAGAAAAGACAAGGTCAGAGCCAGACACGACTCACACAACTCACTGAAAACACTAGTAACGCCAGCTTTGACAAAGTGCGCTCATTGACACAGTCCCATTCTACGACATAAACTAGGAAATTACTGTCCGGGTTATCATGAATGTAATTATATTATTTTGTGCATATGACTGTGTAATATTAGATTTACCAAGCCAAGTTTACCAAATGGTTTTTAAAGTTTGTTGTATAAGTGTAACATACAAACCGTAACAGTGTATTCCAATAATCATAAGTTATATAGATGAATCAGCATCAGAATAGTTTTACCTATAGAACTAAGTGTAGTCATAATATTCTTATTGTAGCTATTCTGTTAAAGGCAAAGTAGATATTTATGTATTGTACAGAATGCCAGAAATGTCGCCAAGGCAAAGTAGAGCAAATAATAACTATGCTCTACTTTGCCCATACATTCCATAGAACGCCTAAAGGTTTCCAGGCAAAGTAGAGAATATGTGAGCCAGGACTAATATACTGTAGGACTAAGCAAAGATTAACACGGCAACTAGTAGTGGGAGTGGGAGTTGGTACTGCCGCTACTAGCTACTCCCGCTGCCACTACCATCTCCTACTACTACTCCTCACTACGCCCACTACTTGCTACACTCACATGTGGTTTTCCAATGGAACCAGAGATCTTCAGTATAAACCTGTATAAGCCTGTAACATATCGGGGAAAGCAATCACTTCAAATAAAAATGCATGTCTGTATCCTTTATTTAATCAAATTATATTTTATTGTGCAAAATGTAAGGTTCTATCCACCAGAGAGATCTAGTTTTGATAATTTATAACAACACTTACTGCAAAAACTCGCCAAAAATAAACACGGACAAACATTTGCCTTAGGAACGGAGGAAACAAATAGCGCCCTGCTGTCCCCTCTGGTGTCTGCGCCACAAGAGAGAGATTATGTACTATTTTATAGACTGAGCCAAACTGTTTAAAGTCATGATTTTGGATTCCTACAGATAGGTTCTGTAAGCTTGTTTGTGATTGACAAGTGGTAATGTTTCCTGTAAGATGTAAACACAGATGTAAAAGCAGAAATAAGGAGCGTCACCCTGCCCAGCTCTTTGTCCTCCAGCGCCAAGACTCCAGTGCTCTCCGTAAACAGCTTCACCTTGACGCCAGGCAGCGGGTGCGTGGTGGTGAAGTCGCCCTGTGTGCCCCAGCTGAAAGACACAACAGTGGAGTCTTGTGAGGTTGTAGATTCCATGACATCATCTACAAGGCGTATATTTTCACTGTACGGCTCTGCTTCACTCATAAATAAAAAGGAACAGACAAGAGCATCTCCACAAACACACAACAGCAGCTGACACGCTGGGACTGCAGTTAACATTGCAGTAGACCAGAGATATAACACATTTATGTAGTTCATGTCACACGGAGGCACACTGCAGCGGCGGTAGAGGCAGGATGAGACAATGAAAGATAACATTGTCCCATCTCCTATCTATTTATAAGACAAGCATTTCAAAACCTGCATGATTTCCCTGTAACAAAGCGCTCATCCTATCAACAAGATCTATTGAATGTGTCAGCCACAGAAAAAAGAACAAAACAAGCGTCGTCAGAGATCCTAAAATTAACTTAAGAAGGTAGGATTTATTTTTTTTATTTTTTTGTGAGTGAAAATCTTTACTGTTCCCTTGGGAAAGACGAGAAGAATAAGGTAAAGCAGTATCAATAACGATCGTGTGGCATAGTCCATTGTTCCATGTTCACTGCTTTACTTGGTATGTCGTCTTGTGCAGCATTACTTTTATGTGCTACCATGACTTATAATAAAAGCAAATCAAGATGCTTAGACAGTTAATAAA
This sequence comes from Neogobius melanostomus, assembly GCA_007210695.1. Lineage (NCBI taxonomy): Eukaryota > Metazoa > Chordata > Actinopteri > Gobiiformes > Gobiidae > Neogobius > Neogobius melanostomus. The sequence continues at coordinate 2,359,384 of VHKM01000159.1, forward strand.
AAAAAAAATACTGTATGCCTGCAGCAGTTTAACACACTGCAGATAAGGAACAAGACAAACGCAGAATTGTTCATTTATTATTAGCTGAGAACTAAGCTAAAAGAATTCCCTAAACAGAATAACCAGAGGCCAATAGGGGATCACACTGCTGGTTTTGTAGCGGTACTAAACCTTGATCAATAGACAAGGTTGGGTAATAAAACTAAACAATCCATACACATGTAAACAATGGGTGATGTGGCCACAGCGCATCACCCCAAAAGACAGTAAAAAAAAAAAAAAGGCTTTAAAGACTCAACAAAGAAATCAAATTATGAGAATTATGAAACAGACATTCAAATAGCCTTCGACTTTATGGCACTAAAATATAAAGTGTCAGTACAAACAATACCCTCCTACCCTCTACTGGAATAATATGTTTGATTATTTGCTAGTTTTGAATAACCTGGATGTCTCAAAACAGTCACTTCTCTTCCACATGAATATATATAGCCTACTGTATAAGACTGCCTTTTGAATTTCTTCTCCCATTGTCACTTATGACGATGGCTTTTATGTGAAATGTATTTGTGGAGACTGCAGTGTAGTGTTTTTTTGTAATGGTGATGAATGCAAACCCCGGACACTGCAGTTTCCCCACATGGCGAGAAGCAGCCACTGACTGTGCTCATTTCAAATGGAGCCATTGTAACACTATGAAGGTGACCTTGTGGATCAATCTAGGCTCTATTAATAGCCGTGACATCGCTCTGAAACTCTTCCTCTAAATGGTATTGAAGCTCAAGCGGGTCAAATTACTCACAATTACGGACAGTGCGAAGGGAAAATATGTGCATGTGAAGTCTTTTATAGATGCTGTACCAAACCTGTGTTGTTTGCGCATATTCTCCCACGCTGTATCTCCTCCCTTTTTTTCACATCTAATCCCCTCCCCATTCATGGCATAGAATCTGTGTGATGTACGGTTTGAATTGACTCAATCATAGTAAGACATTTGCATTTTGATTTTTGAAGGACATTTCACCTATACACTTAATTAGTACCTTGACCTTCTGATTGATTCATGACACCTGCAATTAGCATTTAGATTTTGATGGCAGCAGTTCAAACTCTATTTTAAAATGGATGGAACACATGCACGCAAACGCTGAATGGAAAGAGAGACACAAAGATATTCAAGGTCAAGGAAACAAGTGAGATAGAAACTGCCGTTCAATTTCAAGAAAAATGACGGAGCCTTTGAAAGTTACATTTTCTCGTTGAACAGAAAACGTTCAGTTGTGAAGGTTCACTCTTTAAACTTTCAGCCGACGGGAATGTTCTGTCCTTTTAGCTTTTCCACTCTGAGGTCCCCACAGAAATTACCTCGAGCGAGCAGTAACTTGCCGTAGTGATTGGTACAAATGCCAGATGCCCTTTCTGCTTGAACTATTTCAAGGGAGGCGCATAGGTGGACTGACAAAAAGATGACATTGTGTTAACGTCAGATGTCTACAGTGACTAATGGGAAACACTGTCGGTGCTAGTAAACCCTTGTGGTAATTGCCGTCCATGCAGACGATATATAGTTATTAATTTTACTGTATGGTCACCTCCATTTGACAGCAGTTCAGGGCCTGATTTAAGATGCTTATGGAATGAAGGCTTACGTGGGCTTAGATGCTTCGGCCTGGTCGGTCTGAAGCTTCTCTCCTCCCTCCACCTCCATGGTGCAGTACACAATTCGGTTAGGGGCCAGTGACTTGAGCCCTTGCACTTCCATGATCACCACCTACAAACACACACACGCCACAAGCAATGACTCACTCCCAGCATGTCATGTCACATCCATCATACTGCTTAGATGTTGGAGCATACTTTATATCAGCTGCTTGGGGCATCAGGATGGGTGGGCAAATTTTGATTGACCAATTTTCCCAAACATAAGTCAGTAGCACTATACAGCACAGCACGGTAATAGCATGGAAATAGTATGTACATAAAAGTGTATAGCAAGGCAAATAGGTAAAACAAGCAAACAGGACAAAACTCATTTATTTCCAGGTAATACTTAAAAATGATAACCATAACGCTGACCCAGAATAGACAGGAAACACAATTCAAAGATCCTAGATCTAAATATATATACAGGTGAAACCTTTTTATATTGTGAAAAGGTTCATTTATTTCTGTAATACAACTTAAAATGTGAAACTAATATATGATATAGATTTTGGCATACAAAGTGACATAATATCTCAAGCCTTTATTTGTTTTAATTTTGAAAATTATGGCTTACAGCTTGTAAAAACCCAAAATCAAAAATCAGAAATTAGAATATTACATGAAATCAATAAAAAAATATTTTGAACAGAGAAATGTGGGCCTCTGAAAACTATAATCATGCATATGTACTTAGTACTTAGTTTGGGCCCCTTTGCTTGAATTACTGCCTTAATGCGGCGTGGCATGGATGCTATCAGCCTGTGGCACTGCTGCTGTTATGGAAGACCAGGATGCTTCAATAGCTCCTTAAGTTCCTCTGTATTGTTCGGTCTTATGTCTGTCATCTTTCTTTTGGCAATGCCCCATAGATTCTCTATGGGGTTCAGGTCAGGTGAGTTTGCTGGCCAATCAAGCACCGTAATCTGATGGTCATTTAACCAGGTTTTGGTACTTGTTGTGCCAAGTCCTGCTGGAAAATGAAGTCAGCGTCTTCATAAAGCTTGTCTGCTGAAGGGAGCATGAAGTGCTCTAAAATCTCCTGGTAGACGGTTGCGTTGACTCTGTACTTAATAAAGCACAGACTTGGACCAACACCAGCAGAAGACATGGCTCCCCAAATCATCACAGACTGTGGAAAATTCACACTGGAATTCAAGCATCTTGGATTGTGTGCTTCTCCTTTCGTCCTCCAGACTCTGGCACCTTGGTTTCCAAATGAGATGCAAAATTTGCTCTCATCAGAAAAGAGAACTTTGGACCACTGATCAACAGACCAGGTCTTTCGTTCTTTAGCCCACACAAGACGCTTCTGATGTTGTTTGTAGTTCAGGAGCGGCTTAACAAGAGGAATACGACATCTGAAGCCCATGTCCAGGATCCGCTCTTGATGCACTGACTCCAGCCTCAGTCCCCCACACTTTTGAATGGCCTTTTCCTGACACAACTGTCAGGTCAGCAGTCTTCCCCATGATGGTGAATTCTACTGAACCACTGAGAGCCATTTAAAGTCTCAGGGATCCTTTGCAGGTGTTTTGGATTCATTAGCCAACGACAGGGTGACACTTTGAGCCAACAATATAGTCCCTTTTCACAATATTCTAATTTTCTGAAATTTTGACAAACAAAGGCTTGACATAGGGGTGTGTATCGCCTAGTCTCAGGCGATACGATACGTATCCCGATACAAGGGTCACGATACGATATATCCCGATATTGAAGAATTAGACGATTATTGCGATTATTTTTTACTACTTTGGAAACAACTATTCAGTAAACTAGTCCACCTTCATTAGATTTGTATCAAATACATTTGATCTATCCATCTTATGATATAAATGCTTTTCACTAATGTGCTTGTGACTGTGGTGTTTATGGTGATTATGTAACTTTGAACGGAAAACAGATTTCTTGGAAACCTAGTAATGAAACCAATTACTGGGGATGCACGTTTTCTAGTATTTCTATAGTTGGGAGTCCTTGGCGATCAGTAACTATTATGGGTTTCATCCATTAAAATATACAATAACTCAGACGGGGCATTTAAAATCGTGTCTACTCCACAACGAGTGTCACTCGTAGATCAGGGACATAATGACACGGGCATCACGCGCAGCAGTAGCACACAACTTTAGCAGAGGGGAAACTACATACAGCAGGCTCTTTTTAAACTTGTGTCGTAGTACTGCAGTGGCGAGACACAGGTTTAACATGAGTATGCTGTATTTACTGTAGTTTCCCCTCGGTTTCGTTTAATTCCGTAATAAAATGCTACGAAGATAAATCCTCTCCAAACGCAGCGGCGACGCACTCAGCAATATGCACAAGCTGTGGCTCTCGTAATAATCCAGGTCTCTGTCTTTGCTGTAAAAGCCAAAGCCAAATGTACAGTTTTAAAAGAGCCCCGTAGCGTCTCATAGCTCATTCTTTTCCATGCTAAGCTCTTCCTGTGTTTCTCTAACTCTCATGCTCCATCCGAAACCGTGAAATTGGTAAGAGGTCTTACGCCAAACCGGATGTGCGTCAGCGTCCGCCATGATAAGATGCGTCCGAATTGGGCTTTCAGTTAGGAAGGAGTTAGGGAAAGTGGCCTGTATGCTAACTATCATAGCCACTTTAGCATAGGGACCTCTGATGCTAACTTACTGGCGATTAGGAGCTATGTGCCATCCCATAAGCCACTGCGCCAATCTCCCCACCCCCTTGCCCCCACCCTCGAGTGATTCATGCGCAACCACTGTTGATTGACAGGTGCACATTTAATAATAAAAATAATTTAAAAAAATAAGATTCTGCACAAGCCAAACTTTATAAAACTGACAAAATACATGTTGTCGTCCCCACAGCTCAGTCACATGGTTTTAAAGAGCCTCCTCAGTAAATGGCCTAAATGAAGCAGTTTGTGCTTTTGCTTCATTTAGTAGAAACTCAAGCCACATGGCTAATTTGCATACTGTAGCTTTATGAAACCGCTGTTGAGATAAAATAAAGGGAAATGTGAAGGATCATTTAGATGATTCTCTTTTTTTCACCTTAAATGTCTTTATTTGCACACTATTTTGTTGTTGGACAATATACAGTAGGGGGCGGTATGCGCTTTTGTTTGGCTTGCACTCAAGAAAAACAGCTGTTGGTGATGTCACTTCCCTTCCCCTGGGTAAGGACGGTCGAATTGGGCAAATGCTGCTGAAGCTCTAGTTCACTAACTGCATAGAGATCTAACAGTTGACCCATGAAAGGTTAAGGATTAGTTGCTAGTGTTAGTACTTAGAGGCTACAATTTAATGGTTTCGGATGCAGCCTCACTAAATTCTAATGTCACTCAAGCGGGCTGCGCGGTGCGCTGCCATCTAGCGGGCGGGAGTAAAAGTGCAGGACCAAAGAGAGACGCTGCAATGAATATTTCCCCAAAATAGATGTTTAAATATCGATACGGGCGCTTTTGTATCGATACGAGAATCGCGCGACGTAATATCGCGATATATCGGCGAATCGATATTTTTCAACACCCCTAGCTTGACATATGTCACTTTGCATGCCATAAGTCTATATCATATATTAGTTTCACATTTTAAGTTGAATTACAGAAATAAATGAACTTTTTCACAATATTCTAATTTTCCGAGTTTCACCTGTATATAAAAAACGGGCTGCAAAATACATTATGATATCTCTTGTAACCATCTTATTTCCATAATATTTCCATATTTTGTTTTGTTTCAACTGTGCTGTAAATTGAATGGCAACACACAAGTAGTTGGTGCAAGACAGAACTGTGCAACTGTGAAGATCAGCAAAGTCTGCAAAGGTGGACCAGACCTTTCAGCCCGAGACATATTTGCAGAAATGATGATGCTGTCTGTTCATACCTCATTCACAAAAGTAACTGTAGTTGCCCCATGAATAATGTAGCAGAAACTTAATGAAAAATATCACATGGGGTTGTTGTAAAATATCACCAGAGTAAATGCAATATGCAAAAGCAACAGACAGATGTTTTATTCATATGTTTGCTTTGTAATTTTAGTTTTAAGGTAATTGAATCATGCTTACTTAAGGGAAGTAAAATATCCCTTTTGCTCAAATCAGCCAGTCACTGCACAACCAAATTGTAAAATACAATGTTCTGTGGTAAGGCTGATTACTAAGAACAAGAAAGATCCGCACAGCTTGCTTAGCTCCCAAATAGCGATTTTATTAATTACACCACGGTAGCAAGCTAGCAAGGCTGATTACTACACAACACACTACTCGACCAAGCAATGAACATACCATCCTTAATACTATATCATTGTTACAGATGATAGAAGAGAAATAAATGAAAAATGTTGCTTGACAGGTGTGATTTCCACCAGTAAAGTAAAAAAGAAAAAAGAAAATGCAGAATGAATAGCTGTCATCTTGGAAACTTCCATCCATCCATCCATCTTCTTCCACTTGTCCGTTGCCGGGTCGTGGGGGCAGCAGTTGGAGCTGCCCAAATCACACTGCACCAGCCCCTATGGCTCCTCCTGCAGGTGGTGGGACCACGGGAGGACGGCCTCATGGTTCTAACCGGGCCTGTTGGTCTCTCATAAGGGGCTTCTGAACCGCTCTTTGTCTGACCCGTCACATCTTGGAAACTTGCTGGTGGAATTACACCAGTCATTTTGAAACTTTGACTTCGTGGTGGTGTATTTGAGGCCAAGATAAACGTCATTTTCCTTGCACGTGAGATTATAGTGAAATCACACTGCATCGGGAGGAATGGAGGCGCGATTGCTCCTCTTTGGGGGTGATGGCTGCTCTCAGACAAGCCGATAATAAGATGACTCACATTCCACAGTAAGGGAGCAGGTAAAAGGGCTGTGTCTATGTCTAGAAAAGAACTACATCTAGCAGATACAAGTGATGTGTAATGGGTTATCATCTCAGAGCGTTTCATCGCTACATTCTTACTTCAATATATAAAATGTAAATTTTGAAAGTCCAAAAGCAAAAATGGATCTTGGTAATGGATACTTTCTTATTATCCATTGTTATCTATTGTTTGAACCAATGAAGTCAAATTATATTGCAAAATATGACTGAGCTTTAAAAATGTTTGCAAACACAACCAAAAATACCTAATTCAACTTTAAAATTTGCTAAAAGCTCTGTTTCAGACTAATTTTGGTTTTGTTACGACCTGGATGAATATACGGACACTGTGACCTCATACATCCAGTTCAATGAGGCGCGCATCATACCAATGCGCACTAGGGTTTGTTTCAACAATGATAAGCCCTGGTTCACACCCAAACTCCGACAGCTGCGTAAGGAGAAAGAGGCGGCACACAAGAATGGAGACAGGGACCATTACAGGGAGGCAAGATACAGCTTTAGCAGGGAGGTGGAGAAAGCTAAATCTGCATACTTAGCCCGTCTCCAACATCAATTCTCCTCCAATGACTCTGGAGCAGTGTGGCGGGGGCTTAGGGCTATCACTAACTACAAGCCCAAGGCCTCCCGGGCTCTGAACAACCTGTCCCTCGCCCAGGGTCTGAATACACATTACTGCCGCCACGAAACGCCCATTAGCCTTTGACACCTCTCTAGACACTCCAGCTGCCCCTGCTCCCCCCATCATCACCTCCACCATCAACGACCCAGCACTTTGTCAAAGGCCACCACAGACCCTCCCTCTCCCCCTGCTCTCCATCAGTGAGGAGGAAGTGCGTCGGCAATTCCTGAAGCTGAACCCGCGGAAGGCCCCTGGGCCGGATGCCGTCTCCTCTCCACCCTGAGACTCTGCGCGGATCTGCTGGCTCCCGTATTCACAGACATTTTCAACACCTCCCTGGAGTCATGCCACGTGCGGTCCTGCCTTAAATCGTCCACCATCGTCCTGTCCATAAGAAACCAGGGATCACAGGACTTAATGACTACAGGCCGGTGGCACTGACGTCTGTGGTCATGAAGTCTTTTGAGCGCTTGGTCCTGCCCACCTCAAGGACATCACCGCCCCCTCCAGGACCCGCTGCAGTTCGCCTACAGAGCCAACAGGTCTGTGGAAGACACAGTCAATCTGGCCCTCCACTTCACCCTGGAGCATCTGGACTCACCAGGAACCTACGCCAGGATCCTGTTTGTGGACTTCAGCTCTGCCTTCAACACCATCCTCCCTGGACTGCTACGAGACAAGCTCTACCGAGCTCAACGTGCCTGACTCCCTCTGCAGGTGGATCACTGACTTCCTGACGGACCGGAGACAGCACATGTGGCTGGGGAAGATCGTCTCGGACACTCGGACTACAAACACTGGAACTCCTCAGGGCTGTGTACTTTCCCCTGGCTCTTCTCCCTGTACACAAACTGCTGCACCTCCAGTCACCAGTCCGTTAAACTAATCAAGTTTGCGGACGACACCACCCATCGGGCTCATCTCGGACGGTGATGAGTCCGCCTACAGGAGAGAGGTGGACCAGCTGGCGTCCTGGTGCAGCCACAACAACCTGGAGCGAAACGCCCAGAAGACAGTGGAAATGATCGTGGACTTAGGAAAGCCACAGACCCACCGTCCCCCTCACCCTGACAGACTCTCCCACCCCATTTCCATCGTGGACTCCTTCCGTTTCCTGGGCACCACCATTGCCCAGGACCTCAAATGAGAGCCAACCATCTGCTCCCTCATCAAAAAGGCCCAGCAGAGGATGTTCTTCCTACGACAGCTGAGGAAACTTAAGCTGCCAACCAGGATGCTGGTGCAGTTCTACACGGCCATTATCGAGTCCATCCTCACCTCCTCCATCACCGTGTGGTATCCCGGCGCTACAGAACGGGACAAGCATCAGCTGCAGCGCATTGTGCATGCTGCTGAGAAGGTGATTGGCTGTGAGCTCCCATCTCTCCAGGACCTATTCACCTCCAGGACCCGGAGGCATGTGGGTCGGATCACAGCTGACCCCTCTCACCCCGGACATAGACTATTCACCCCTCTCCCCTCAGGCAGGAAGCTACGGTCTATCCAGACCCATCCCTCCCGCCACTTGAACAGTTTTTTCCCCTCCGCCATCAGACTCATGAACAAAACAAGACCCAATAACTTAGTTACAGTTAGTTAGGATGTCTCATCTGCTCTGTTGCACTGTGTGGTGTGTCCACACTATAATCCCACTGTTGTTCTATGTCAATTGTTGTCGTCTCACCATATTTTACTTGTTATGTTCTTATTTATTTAATATTCTTTATGCATGCCCCCTAAAGACTTATAGTTTAAAGTTTTATAGCTTATTTTTATCTAAATTCTGTGTTATATGTTTTATGTTGCACGTCTGCATCCAGAAAAATTCATAGTTTGTGAACCTGTTCTCAAACAATGGCAATAAAACCTATTCTGATTCTGATTATACGCAAATGGAAAATACTGTGTTGAAATGGTTTAGTAAATTATTGGAATAATTTTGCCATTTAATTTTTTTCCCCCATATCATGCAGCCCTAATTCAAAGTGTGCATACCTCGAGTGTGAAGGACAGCACCACGTCAGACTTGGACAGCGTGTTCTCGTCCTCCTGTCCCATATCGATGATGGAGGTATTGTGTCCACGCTTCAGCTTCTGCAGTTTGAATTCCCCTCCTTTCGACACGGGCATGCTCTCCAAATTGGCCATTAGTTGGTTCACGGATGACTTCAGCTCCTCGATGTACATGGCCTCCATTTCTTTGGACACAAATTTTGGAAACTTGCCGCCCTGGTGACGAGATAAAGGAAGATATTTAAAATAGTCTTCTAACTTTTATTTAGTGCTGCACTTTTTCAATACCAAAAGTGGTTTGTAGTTTGTAGTATATACCGTACTGTAACCATAAAAGAGAATGATAGCGTTAATAATTTCAATTCTACAAAAAACAAACAACAAAAAACAGTGAAATGGAAATCATGTACTTGAGCGAGACAGCCAAGTAACTTCCATTAGTGCTGTCCCAAGTCCAGCCAGGCATCACGACTCGGGAAAACTATTTGGTGCCATTTTTGCAGAACAAACATGTTTTCAGTCCCTCTAAACCAGACATGATAAGATGGTGGCAAATCCGGCCAGAGAGATTAATCCGGCCCCCAACTTGTAAAGCACACTTTCCTGAATATGTCAAAAAAAGTTAGTCTCTTGCCCATTCCTGTACGGAGTTATGCATTTTGAAGGAAATAACCAGTATGCTCATTCCAGCCACTAGGGGGCAACTTAAATTAAAAAAGGGAAAGAATTGCACACGTGTCCAGCAGAGGGCACAGACATAATAAGAGATCAGGATATAAACAGCATATTATAGCCACGTGGAATGGTCAGTCTGGCTACAATAGTAGCTTATGAATAATGACTAGAGACACTTGTGACACAGGCTTGTAAAGCGCAATTCAAGTGTAAGCTGTTAGTATTTATTCTAAAATCACAGCTCATTATTCATTAATTGGAAACATGTTTTCTCAATAGTATTTTCATGTTAACATTATATGCGGCCCGCGACCAGCCGAGGAAGCTGGATTTTGGCCAACAACCCAAATGAGTTCGACACCCCTGCTCTAAACAGTTTGTGAATATTTGTTTTGAGATTATGTATCATCGGCAATAATGGCATCAGTTTTGAAGAAGAGCATGACCGTGGGCGGTAGTTCACAGCATGCTGCAAACACCAAGCATCACCATATTACTGACATACTACCAACTACATAGCAAAGCTTATTAGAGGAATGTGAAGAGTCTCCTGCAGAGTCTGACTCACTCTGGCAATCTGGTCTGCCATCTGAAGACGGCCGTCCAGCTCTCTTCGGATCTGTGCTGCCTGCTCGTCCAGGTTGTCCAACTGCAGAGACAAAACACAAAGGCAGAGGCCAATGGGGTCACATAGTGGGACAGCAGTTTACAATATTGACATAGTGGGGTTGACGATGAGTAAGTGAACGAGCGTTTGTCCATGGATCCAAATAGGGCAGATTATAGGTTTGTTTATTAGGTCAGGACAGTGCATGTTAATGAGCACATTTGTTGTCCCCCACTCACACTCTCTTTCATCCCTGCCTGTTTTAGTGGTGAAACCGGAGTACCCGGAGGAAACCATCGCAAACATGGGGAGAACATGCAAACTCCACACAGAAATTTAAGAAGCGCTTTGCATATTTTTCAGGGGAGACTGGACTTGCAAATGTTTGAACGTGGGGTGCAAGTCAGTGACAGGTGGTGGTTGAGGGGGTTATAGACACAGATTGGCAGAATCAGTAAAGCATGAAATTATATAGTGCAATGTTTAGTGTCTGAAATAGCGCTGTGTACGACTGCATTATCATTATTGAGGCATTCAATATCCCAGCATCATCCCCATCTGTAATTATTTGATGAAAAAGCAAAAAGTCAGTCCAAATAAATGACATCTGGTATAAAACTTGGAATATGTTTAACTGATGTACATTTATTCACATAACACAGATCTATATTTTTCTCTGTTGTGTAGTGAACTATAGCTAACTAAAAGAATCTCAAAGGCAACTTAGACGGCATATATAAGAGCTTGCTTTTCCACATTTGCCAAACATGATCTCCATATGCATAGCTAACTAAGCCGTATGTATTCTGTGATATATTTAGAAAACATTTTCATGAAGATTATGTAACACTAACAAGATAACACAACAAACAAGTTAATTATTACATTTAAATTATTCAGAGCCTTTTTTCCTGTATAACCCAACCGGTCAATTCAATACAATAAGGAACTGCATGTAATATGTTGTAAACACATACTGTCAAACTGTCAGAACAAGACACTTTTCGAGCCATTCGTGCGGAGTGTACTATTATATATTGATAATGCTTTCAAAGCATGGCTTCTAAAATACTGTCGAACTAAGATGACACAAACGTCTTGGTGAACTTTACTGTTTGTGTGGAAGCAGATAAAGTGTTTGATGAATTACAATCAGCTACCAATGAATAGGCTATAAAAATATTTCAATTAGATGGCAAAAAAAAAACATGTGATAAACCAAAGGAGGCCTTGATTCTGACATTGAAAGTGCTTTTTTGAAAGCTCCAAAATGATTTGTTGAAAGCTGTAATCACAGCAGCCTGGTGTGGCAGTGCACACGAATGACTCAGGCCTCGCAGGGACCATCACCATAGAGACCATGAATGGACCAATGCACTGGGGCTGATTTCACTCACCTCACAAAGTCAAATCATCTGCCTCCCAGCATTCTGCCATCTGCATATTATTGTGGTATCGCTTTTAAGGTGGATGCCCTTCCTGATGCAATAGGCTGTGTTAACAAATTATAGAATTTGATGCCACAGTTACAGATGGAGGGCAGGGGCTTTAAGCTTTGTCGGCAATTCACTGTTTTAAAAGAGAATCCTCAAGTATACCTCATCGTCGTTTGTTAGTCATTCAGTCTGAAAACTTTCCAGATTGTTCTTACGGCTTTAAGTCATTTCAAAGGACAAAACAATTATTTTCCATGAATACATTTCTGGAATGTGTGCAAGTTTTGCTTCATGTGTTTAGGCGTGATAATTACAGTGATTTTAACCATAAATCATGTTTAAAATGAATTTTGACAGTTCCATCCCAATTTAGGATAGGATCTTAAAATAAGATCATTAATATGTCACATTTCATGTATTATTCAGTCTTGGACCAGAATTAAATAGAATAAAAGTTAATAGATAACAACTAATAGTAAAATCATTATACATTTTATAACCCCAAAAGTTCACGAGATCACTGAATGTGCAGAAACAATTTAATCCACCATCCAATGTAATTTGTACACCATACATTTAGAAACATATTCAGATTTGTAGATGTATGCCTCTTTTGTACATAAACTGTCCAATGTTCGACAAAGCCGTATCTCATGAGGAGACATCTGAAATCAGTTAGCCTAGTTTTTGCCCCGCAGAGAAATTCAGGCCCCTCTGACACATCAATAATGAATGAGAGTTTTATATTAGCTGACACAAGGAAACAGAATAGAGCCATCATGTCTTCTTCTCTGCTTTCTGCCTTGTGTTTTATTGTGGCTCATTTACTTCCCAAGCCAAACTGTCTCATTTATCTAAGACGGTTGACATGATTAATACAAATCATAGGTGCCGAGTGATGTTGTTCTTTGTGGGTGCCCAGTTGAGTGACTGACCCTACGACCATCCTGTTTTCCCTATTTCTTGTTTCCTGTTGTTGTTTTTAGCTTATCGTTGCCGAGATTTAAAATGTCATCAGCTGTACAGAGTTGACAGAGTAGAGAACATTTCGCTTCCCTTTAGAAGCTTCTTCTCACTCTTTCAGTAAAATATAACAGTGGTAACAAGTGAGAGGCCTAAAACTCTGACAGGACTGCCATCTACACACACACACATTTTACTACAGGATCGAGGATAAGCGTTCTTCTTGCCATGAAGAAGAAAAATGTTTTCCATTCGGACAACTCAGTAGAAATCTCAACAACCATGGGATATTCCTGGACGACAAAGAGCCTACAAACATACATATCTTACGTTAGTCTATGGACATCTGCAATATTCAATTAAAATGGCAGGTTTCTGTAAATGCTCAATTTATAACATTCACTCTCATTCTCTATTTTCCTTTCAACTGATGCGCCTTCGTGACTGAATAATGCTCCCAGTTTTTGATGCTGTAGACTGTAGAGAGTTCACCTTAGTTAATTTAAAAGACACATTTTAGGCTGCCATAGATTTCTGGCCTCAATATGACAGGCTCTTTAGAAGGTTCTGATGCCACATGCAGCAGCATATTTCATTGTATTGTAAAACCCACAGCCTTTGGTTTCTGAGCTGTGCTGTACACGACACAGTACACAGTAACTCCTACATTTTTACATCTGAATGCTGCTGAATGTGCAAACAGGGAGCAACGCTTGTACTGTACTTCAGCATTTCTTTCTTTTTCAACTTGACAAGGATATTCCAATGACATCTGACTTACAAGAAATGCAGTTATTTATAAAAGCATTTTTTCATTCAGAATTCATTCATTCATTAAAAATCAGTCCTTCGTAATACAATAAATGTTCAAATATGCAAGGTCAAAGTTATTTTACGTTAAGTTATTTTTTTTGCCTTTTTGTTGAAATTGTTTTTGACACTGGGAGCAGAGCCAACATTGACCTCTCATTGGCTTTTGGCTCTGTGGTGCTTCACCCACTTTGATTACATTTAAAAAGGCCTGTCCTTCTGGATTTATAATATTGACTATCTGCCCCTTTCGGAGATCCTTTTAAAAGAGAAGCAAGTGGAAAAAGGCCAAGGGCAGGGGGGGGGGGGGTAGCAAAGAGGGTCAAAAGGAACAGTGAGAGCACAGGACCAAAGAGATCAGCTATTGATCCCTCAATAGCACATAGTAATAAGGAAAATTGAATATTCGACTCTTTAATCAGAGGTCAGAAATGTGACCACTGACCGTCTGCTCTGCTCTGTTTGTGTTTTACTGTATTATTATGATATGTGTTTTAACTATGTATTGTTTAATTTTTATGTAAAGGCCCAACTAGGGACGGACATTGAGAATTATCCATCCATCCATCCATCTTCCACTTGTCCGTTGTCCAAATCACATTGCACCAGCCCCTTATGGCTCCTCCTGCAGGTGGTGGGTCCACAGAAGGACGGTCTTATGGTTGTAACCGGGCCTGTTGGTCTCTCTTAAGGGGCTTCTGAACCGCTCTTTGTCTGACCCATCATCTGTTTGCCATGGGAGACCCTACCAGTGGCACGAAGGCCCCGACAACATAGCTCCCAGGATAATTCGGGTGCTCAAACCCCTCCACCACGTTAAGGTGGCGGTTCGAGAGAATTAGCTTTGGCTAAAATGTTGTAGTATGTAACATGAGCTTATGTGACATACTTGTCCCTATTCAAATAAACTTAAAAGAAAAAGACATGTATGTGTTACTTCTACAATACCTATAAAGGACAATTATTGTATGTATATATACAGTATATATACATATACATATAGGTGTGTGTGTGTGTGAGATCGTCTGCATGCATGTGAAAGGACACGTTATGGCTAGAGATGATTGAACCCAGGGGCAACATGTAAAGTGAAAATAAAGCCGGACCTAAAATGGAACCCTGTGGCACACCAGAGGACAGAGTGGCTGTGGAGGAGGAAAAGTCATTGATAACCACCATTGATTGAACAAATGATATACAGATTGATGAGAATTAAAACTATGGCAAAAATATATTCCTTTCACTCACTGCTTTCTATTCACCTTATTCCGCCCAACCCAGCTCTGCCTCTAATTAAGTCGCAAATTGCAATATCTGTCAGAAAAATCTCAATTAGGTCCGTTTGGAGATAACGCCAAAAAATGTATACTGGCTCCTACCCTTATGAGATTTTAGCATCATCAAATTCTTATTATGTAAACCCAAATCGATATTGATCCACTTCAAGGCAGTAAGAGAAGTAGCCATCTGAGTTTCAAATCCATATATTTTTTCTGTCTGGCGCACTTATGTAATTGATTCTGTCCTCTCACGTGCGGGTTAGCTATACTGTAGAATACTGTTGACCAGATGACACTTTCAAAGAAGGCTGTAAAAGTCTGCTTCTGCCGTGTAACCAATGCTGTCCAGTCCTCCACCACTCTGCTCCAAAGCCCAGAGTTCCTGTTTAGTAGAGCACATAATTTGACTTTGCCACCAGCTGCAACACAATAGGCTCTTGAGCTCTTCCTACACACAATGACACACGTAAACGGCGCAAGGCATCTTCACAAGGGGAGCCCTTACAACCAACTTCCCTCCCTGTCTCACACCATAAAAGGCAGAGTCAAGCCAAGCCATAACTGTGACTGATGTTGATTGCGTTTCTGCCACAAGTATGTGGTAAAAGCTGACCTTTTCCCCTGGTCCTAGCGATACTGCACTAACTGTCAAAACATCCTCCCGAAAAACTGTGGACAAGAATGGGCCGCTGAGCGGGTGACATCCGAATCCCAAAAGAAATGTCATTGTTCTGTCCGGAAAGCCAGCATTTTTTGCCTTACACTGCAGTTTGGAATGTTGCAGCTTAAAGGAAGATTGGGGAAGTGAGCATGTAATGTACAGTTAAAGGGGGATGGGCTTAATCCTGCTGTTGTTACTCCTGTGTTACTTAATGGTGGTGGCATGAGAGTAGCAGTAGACTATGGAGTAACTGATAACATGCTATGCTTTTGGAAATCAAATTACATACATTGAGGTAAGTTATCGTGAAACATCAATTGATCATCTGAAAAGGTGAGGTGTAGTAGGTTTGCAAGATGCCCCCCAAATGTACGATTTATAATGTGTGCATTTTATAATGTACTTTCAATACATTTTCTTTTCCTCTTCCTCTGTAAAGCACTTTTAATTACTTTGGGGTCATTTATTAAAACCTGCTAAATCGCGAGCGCAAGCTGGAAAATAGCCTATTTTACATCTATATTTAGCCCTGAGTGCCAGCAGGACTGGCAAAGGGCTCTTATAATACAGCAGTGCTCTCCGCACTCTCCAAGTGCATAAAATGAGCGCAAAGCGCTAGCCTCCCCTCAAACATTCAGTCACTCGCTCCTCTCGTCACGCACACAATTCTTCGCTTCGCACACTGCTGTCCAATTACACGTGGAAAAATTGAACGTTAAGCACTCCCTCTAACACTCCTCTCGTCATGCATGTGCCGTGCACATATATGTAATGCAAAAAGCAACATTGTAATTGTACAGAGCCCAAAAAAGTCAATTGGGGACTTTCCCAAAATATATAGTTTATGGTACCTGCAAAAGTGGAAACTTTGTTTTTGTATCGGAATATTATTAAGCCCGAGTGCCATCAGGTCGGGCGAAGCACACCCACTTTCTTATGTTGTAGTTCAATCAATAGTGACACGTACAGACGTTATTAGCCAAAACTAATCATCGAGGTCGTCAAGGATTTTGCCTCCGCGTTCTCGTGAGTTTATATTCAGTTCATATTTTGTGAATTGGACTACAGCTATAGTTACGTTAGGCCCGCCCATTCAAACTGCTCCAATTGCTCCGTTACCAGACTAACTTCCCTGTGTGTAATGGACAGTATGGCAGAGCCAGGCAAGGGCGAAGGGGCTTTTATAATACAGCAGTACGATACCCCACAAAACAAGCATGAAGCGCTCACCTCCCCTCAAATATACACTATGTATTTTCATTTAGTCTTGATATCAATTCGATTTTCTAACCTTGCTTTTAAAATATGTCTTAATTTCTGATCCAAATTGCCAGACTTACCAAAATAAAATAAAACAAGAACATTGATTACACATCATGATTGATTGATTTAATTGTTGATTATACTATTCCCCATTGTTTTAATGTTGGACAGACACCCTTAACCTGACTTAGATCAACGACTACAAAGGTCAGTCTCCCACTGTAGTGCACTATAAAATACCATAAATCACACAGGTTTTGCACTAACCAAAGTGGACAGCGGCTAAATAAATGTGACACAGGCTCACAGTTAACCAAACTGACAGCAGGTTAAAGGTGACACAGCTCAAACACGGCGCTAGTGAACGGCACAGCTAGCGGCATAAACACGGCGCGAGTGAACGGCACAGCTAGCGGCATCATAATTGGAGGACACTGGAAAATTAGCAGCTAGCTCATACAAAGGATAAAAAACAACGGCTGACAGAGTGGGCAATGCCGTGCCTGGGTAAACCAGAACGAGGGCTGGAATTTCAACATCTGTGCTATATTTAGATGTGCGCTCTGTGTGATGTCTCTGTTTGGAAATGCTTTAGTTGAATCCACAAGCACAACATGTTAATTAGGGCATGTGCTCAATCGTCAGATGATGCTATGTCTCCTGTCAACAAAATAGTCCTCTCTGTTTGTGTTATTACACAGGGAATGTTCTTCAAAGATT
Organism: Neogobius melanostomus; assembly: GCA_007210695.1. NCBI lineage: Eukaryota > Metazoa > Chordata > Actinopteri > Gobiiformes > Gobiidae > Neogobius > Neogobius melanostomus. The sequence continues at coordinate 2,376,995 of VHKM01000159.1, forward strand.
TTCAAAAACTGATCAAACAGAACAGATCGCTCAAACACACCAAGGCACGTAACTGGGAATAACGCGTCTCGCAATGGTAAACATGGAGAATTTGTTAGAACCAATAAATGAGTTACTCTACTCAACAAAGCCACTGGAACACAAAGCAAGACATTTCCGACTGTTCCTCTTTGATCCCCTTCCAAAAAGTATATCTAAGTGCTTAACCTCTTACCCCGAGTGCATTTTCTCCAGTTCGACTTTACCCAAATCTAAAAACCTCTCGACCGGAGCTTACAGACTAAAGGCCAGAGTCACGCCTCATTTGAAACGACCTACAAAACTCATCATGACTTTTTGTTTTGTTGCCATGTTTTTGTCACATTTTTGATGTGTTTTCATCTCTTTTTTTGTCTTGTTTTCACAGATTTTTTTATCTTGTTTTTGTCATTTTTTGTTGATTTCTTCATCGCTTTTTTTAAGGGTTTGCTTATTTATTGTGTTATTCTCACTTTTTCATTGCTTTTTTGTGGCTCTTTTTTGCTTTTTCATCACTTTTCTAATCATGTTTTTGCTGCTCTTTTGTTGGATTTCCATTCTCGTTTTTGTCGCTATATGGCTTTTTTTCAAGAATAAAGCCAAACTGGAGAAAATGTGCTCGGTTCAGGTGGGGGTTAAAAGTTAAGTAACTAAAATGTGTATTCTAATTAACATACTTTGATCATAATATTCTCCAGAATATAAATGAATTAATACAACAGTATGTATTTTACGTTAGTTGTGTAGCATCTTTCACAAACATAGTCACAAAGAACTTTACAAGGAACGATTTTCATTTACTCCATATGTTGGAGGAAAATAACATACAGTATGTAGCCACAGCTGCCCTTACTTAGCTTCCGAGATCTGACGAGATCAGGCATTCACAAGGTATGGCGGGTCTATAGAGATTTTGAATGGGATTTTTACTTCCTGAACCTGGGCAGCCCGGTTGACCTCCATTTAGACCTAATACTGCAGGTTCAATAAGCCCTATAAATTATATAGATTTATTCACTCTAAATAACTTTTATGTATTCCACCCAAATTGAGCCAATAGTTTTTATATATATATATATTTACACAGTATATATACACAGTATATATATATATATATATATATATATATATATATATATATATATATATATATATATATATAATATATATATATATATATATATATATATATATATATATATATATATATATATATACATACATATAATATATAGAAGATAAATTAAAATAAACACATTTATACCCAGTATAAATATACTGAAACTAATACAAAAGATTTTTCATTTTCATTTTGCTTTTAACACATTTTCTGTGAATGTGACAGAGTGCTGATTGTAAGTGCCATCAAATTTTTGCTGTTGCTTGTCTTGGCTGGAGATACTCTTGCAAAAGATATTTTCATATCAATGAGATATGTCCTGGTTAAATAGATCAGATAACACATTCTTAATCAAAATGAGTTTGGTGTTATTTCCTTCTGATGCCTACGGTTCAGATGTCAGGGTATGTATCCCTCTGCATTTTGAGCATGATTCTTTTTTGCTTGAACAGGGCTAGGCGTTCATCCTTTCCCAATCCTGTGTGCAGCGAAGGGGCTCCATTACACAATTATATCAGCTGAGGGCTAAACCAGGAAGGGCTCAAGCCTCATTTCCCAACTAACAGTTGCTGACAAGACAAATTAAAGTGGAAAGGGGGGCTCTTTTTCAATGCCCCGGAGAAAAAGCTGATTTGAGTATGCATTGTCAGGCGGAGAGCCCACTGGCTATGCTTTACGGCTCATTTAGGGGAAGTCTGAATCCGATGATGAAGCCTACTCCAGTCTGGTCAAGGTAATCTTGACCAGACTGGTCAAACTGAATGAAAAGTAGTTTGTGTAAATGAGCTGCTTTCATGGTTTGGGGCTGACAGCAGGGCGAATGGGGATCAAGGGCGGGAGAGACATTCAGCAGCCGGGACTCAAACCCATGACACTCGGGACAGAACAGTGTTCAGCCATATGTAAAAAATAGTGGCTCGAATCTGAATTCTTCAGGTTGAAAGAAAAGATAAATGAGGGTGTAACATTAAAGCAGGACACTATAAATTAACCAGATGTAAATTTACACAAAAATACAATGCATGCAATTTGTACCACTATACTAACATGTACCACTGAAATACTTAATTGCATTTGTATTTTAAAAAATACAAACGCACAATATATAACCTTGTTTTGTTTATAGCTGATCGTACGTACGACAACAATTTTGCACTGCAGTCATTGGCGAGAGGAGTCCAGAGTCTGATCCCTTTCTGCCATTTACATGTAACTACAGAAATGTAAATCCAGTGTTCAAAACCATGGCCTCTGAATCTGAGCCAATCCCTGGAAACCTTTCATCAAATTCCCAGACACCCCGTGTCGGCCGCCTGCGCCTCTTTAGCTCTAACTGAGGGCTATCATTCACGAAGGCAAACGCAAAGGCTGGGAGTACAAAGTTACTTTTTTTAAACTAGCTTCTAAACAGCAGGCCAGAAAACTGCATATGTTTTGCGCTTGTTTGTTTAGCCTGGGCCATTCTTTAGTATTGTCTCCATGTTTAGTGTGGGATGTGTGAAAAGAAATACTAGAAGTTTTTTCTCTTCCATATTTCTGACCTCCAAGAAAATCTGCAGCTAGCACAACTGACGTAAGCTTCTTCAAAGGCAGAACAGGAAAATCGTTTCTACTAATGGGACAGGTATTCAGGTTTATGGTGGGTTTGAAGAGGATAGCTGTGTTTGTTCTGTTTGTTTTGCTGGCTAACTCTACAATTAGAAGCAGATGGAGTAATTACATTTTAACTTAACAACCAGAGAGTTTGATTGAACTGCAGCACTGTGGAGTCATAAAAAAAAAAACGTTGCCATTTTCATCAAACTTGAAATGACTAGTTGATGCAAATTTGGAGAAAGGCTCCCTTTCTACCCTGCTATGATTAAACTTTTAATCCAGCTCCTGAAGAGAGAAGCCATTACTGCTGCTATAACCCCCGCACTAAAGACAATAAGGCAAAGGATTGCACTGTTCCACATGTGCACTTAAATGTCTCCCTTCAAGCTCAACACAGTCCGCCATCTAATCAAGTATTGATGCTCTGGAAACATAAAGCAGGTTTTATCACTGCAATGGCTGTGCAGGCCTGGGTAAGTTCACACTGGGTAAGTGAGGGTATGCTACTACATACAGACACTACATTATAAAAGGCCATTCTGAGAATACAAACACAGGCCACTTTATTAGATACAGTTTGAATGCTTTTGAACTCTGCATCTACTGCAGACAGAGAATTTCACAATGTTTTCATCTTCAAGGGCCCACAGAACCAATACTGTTTACTGTTTGTATCTTTATTTTTAAGGACCATTCTCTGTAAACCATATGATGATTGTGTTTGAAATTCCCATTCTCAATTCTTAAATAGTCAGGCCAAATACTACACTGATTTAGAGCCATGTAATATGAATTGTCATTGATTTTTTTCTTTTTTCTTTTTTCTTTTTCAGAGGCTGGTATTGTTAGGCAACTTGCATAAATGCTTAAGTCATAATTACGTTATAGTTTTTGAGAAAACTTGACTTAGATTGTGTTAATTTGGTTGTAACAAATTTTCGAATTAGCTGAAGACATTTTACCTGCGGTGTTTAGAGGCTGGAATGAGCCTGATTTGGCCAAAATATTTATTTGCCAATAATGCTAGAAAGCTGTGTCCAATGACCTTACATACATTTGTGCATAAACTCACCTAACTTGTCAATATGCTTTCAGAACATGTTGTGGCAGATATTTAGATTGCTCTTATGTCTGCTCCATTTCATTCAAGCTGGACTGACTTCACATTTTTGACATGTATATTGTGTGTTAATAATGAATGAAATAAACAAATGAGATTAAAATAGAGAGGAAAAAAAGCCCTCTAATAATATTTGCGAGTGTGGCTGACAATCGTCTCACGTCGTCTCACCTGACAGGCCTGGTACAGCAGCTGGTGCTCAAACTTCTTGATGCCGAGGATGTTTTGGAACATCTCGTACAGCTGGTCCTTGCTGAGGATGAGTTCGGAGGCCGCGCTGGCCGTCATGCGCTGCTGGGCCTTGCGCGGGTCCTCGTCTCCGCGGTAGATGGTGTCAAACTTGGCCATCCATGAGCTGAGCACCGTCTCTTTGCTGAGGCCGTCGATCTCCGGCAGACTGCGCACTCGCTTCTCAATGTGCCTCTTGAACACTTCCCTGAAATCTGCTGCAGAGAAGCCCCCGCTCTGCACCATCTTGGCCACGCGGTCGCTCTTCAGGAACACCTGGAGGCATTGAGGAGCAGTCAGTGTGTAATGTAGGGGAACGCACTGAGGGGTAGATGGGGGGGGAGGGTGTCATTACTTTTTTCATTTCGCAGATAAAGTGAATGTACAGTTTCATCCCGCACTTAAAACCATGTATATTAAACTCACAATTCAGGTTAGCTGCCACATGCACTGCAGTTAATTTTCTGAAAGTAATTTGCAAACGGCACTCCCTCGACAGTCCATTTTTATAAAATAATGTATTACTGGTGGATTAAGCCCAGACATATCAGGATATCAGCTGTGTTTTTTAAATAAGATATATGGCGGTAATGTGTTGGAAATAGGGACTTTTCATCTAGGATTGAAAAAGTACTTTGGAAGGATAGCTGTGTCAGCCACATGCTCTGACTCATAATCTGTGCTGTGAAAGGCTTCAGCACCATTTCACTCTGCAGCCTCTCAATACTAACATTCAGAAACTGGAAAAGCAGCCTGACAGTCATTTTGAACATGTCAGCTTCACAAAAGGCTTTTACCATAAAGTAAATCATATGTGCGCATATATCAACAATAGCACTGATGATGTGGGTGTGTCCATGAGTAATTTACAGCTGGTTAGGTACAGATGCAACGATATATGAACGTCTGAATCCTTTTTAATCATATGAACTCTGTCCAGTTGCGTAGTGGTGATGTGGTCAAACGGAAACTATACCTCAGAATAGCTCTGCACAGCGTTGATGAAGGCTTCGTCAGCCACTATCTGTGTGTCTCCATTGAGGAAGGCCTGAAAGCGGTCCTTGGTCTGCTGAAGCTGCTGTTTGGTTATCTGAAAAGAATAGGAAAAAGGAAACACAATTAGGAATTTGACAAAAAACAACTTCACCACAAGCATGAACGAACTGAGCCTTCTTTTGTGACACCTTTCCTAAATTTGCAGGTTATCTGAGGACTCCCCGGGAGAGATACGTAATCCCTGTAGTGTATTATGGATTAACTCTCCCCAAAGATTTAGGTCCCTGAAGTCTTAAGAAATTGCGGGTACACACAGCAAAGAGAAACCATATATTTCTTCAGTTTAGAATTCTCTGGGGCAAGGAAGTAGAAAATAATGTGGGTTTACAAGTTGATGATCTATGATGATGACAGGAAAGGAAGCTGCTACTACTGTACACACATTTAGGCATAAAGCAGGCCTCTGAGGGTCACAAAGTATTTACATAATAAAACAGTTTGGGAGAAGTCCCAGGCACACATTTTTACTGTATTTACCCACACGTTGCAAGATAAAGCAGTTTAGAGAATTTGTAAATATCAAGTAAACCGCTACAGCACACGGACATTATTGTACACACTCATGTCACCGCCAGGTTAACACTGCAGCTATTTAAGGCCCATTGTAAATATCACAAATAGAAAAGCTGACAGGAGTCGTCTCATGAGGCCAGTCCATTTAGTTTTATGTATTTTGAAGCTTTGGGTCCAAAGACTCAGAAAGGACATATTTGACATAAAGACATTAAGTATATACAGGGTACTGAAAGTGTAATGATAGAATGTGTTTCCCCCATAAGCTACAGTTTCCACCCCATCTCAAATGCCCAGGACGTCATGTCTCCAGGCTCCTGCCAAATTCTTAGTCCAGTTAGCCATGTTATATACAGCACATCTCTCCGCCACAGGGACCTACTGCTGAAGTGTGTTGGTGTGTGAGCAGAGTCCGCACATAGCAAGTGACAGACTTCAGTGTAGGAGTGCAGTGGAAAAATCCTTCTCTTGTGCCTGTGAGGCAGTCCCTGCACCATCTGTGTGTCCATCACTGTTCCCTTCACCAGCAGCAGCACAGGAGGAGCCCATCGTGGAACCAAAAAGGGCTCTAATGGGGTCCGGGAACAACACAATCAGGACTGCAAGATCTATCCCAATCAAAATCATATCAAAAATCACATTAAAGGAATAGGACACCGTTTTTACATACTGAGATATTTTCTTATCTTACAGTAGCTTAGATGAGTTCATTTGTACCTGTCTGGCCTTCACGTGTGCCTTCTGTAACGTAAACACAGCACAGACGGCGTTAGCATTTAGCCTCTATCTTCTCCTCTATAGCTCCAAACGAGGTGAAGATAGAAGCTACCAAACTCTTCCACGTTTTCCCTATTTAAATATGGTTACGTGAAGTGTTACACTATAAAGTATAATTACACAAAATTAAACAATGTGGATTTTCTAAGCGGATAAAAAGGGGAACTATAGTGTAAGGCGTAATAATACCAGAAGTAATTCGGCATCCGCGCAGTGATATCTTCACTTTACTGTGCAGATGCCGAATTACTTTTGGTATTATTACGCCTTAGTTCCCCTTTTTATCCGCTTAGAAAATCCACATTGTTTAATTTTGTGTAATTATACTTTGTAGTGTAACACTTCACGTAACCATATTTAAAAGGGAAAACGTGGAAGAGTTTGGTAGCTTCTATCTTCACCCTGTTTGGAGCTATAGAAGAGAAGATAGAGGCTAAATGCTAACACCGTCTGTGCTCTGTTTATGTTACAGAAGGCACACGTGAAGGCCAGACAGGTACAAATGAACTCGTCTAAGCTAAGGTAAGAACGTATCTCAGTATGTAAAAACGGTGGCCTATTCCTTTAATAGCAATAGTAAGCAATCACTGCAGCAGCCTGTGTGTATTCTTGTAATATGAAGACAAATTGCTGTGCTGACCAGGCGTCCAAGTACAAACTGTTCTACTGCCCACTAACAGCAGCAGCATGAGGATTGTAGCAATACCCAGATGAACAGAGCAAAGATTTCCTACCCACCGTCAATCACACGGGAAGTCAGGCACTCACTGAGCAGCACAGTAAACCCAATGCAACATTTGTAACCGTGTAAATTGGTTCCTTAATGTCCGACCGTAAAGTATTGTCCTCTTAAAGCACATCACAACACATGAGCAATCAATACGGTGGCTCCTGCCATGCGCTCTCCTCTTCATGCAGCAGCTACATGTGAGATTAAAGACGAATAAGAAGCGCCTGAGCTCTGTTAAAGAAGCCATAATGTTCGAGGTGCGTCTACAGCAGGCAAGGTGTGATCATATTGACGACAGAAATATATTACACGAGTCTGTGGAGACTCTCAAGTCATCTTGCAGCACAGGCTGTGTTAACTGGGACATCTATTTATGAAGCTTTACGCTAGTGTCTCGGAAATCAACGTAAGGCTCCCTTTTCCCTTAGCCGTGGGATATTTTTCAACAACCCACCTCCACAATAGAAAACAAATATAAAGCTCCTGAGAGATTACGCAAACATGAATTTAATTAAATCATATGTCGAGGTTTACAAAGGAATAAGGTTTATTATTTTGAATCCACAAGGACAGGAAGTACTGTGAACTAATATTAACAAAGATAACAGCGACTATCCAAATTACGATTTCATTAATTGTGCTGCTCTACAAGTCAGTGCATGATATATTTTAATCATGCCTAACAATGTAGGAAATGTACACTTTGTTGGGGGAAAGATACGAGTTTATCCACAGAGATTTTTTTATTTTAATTTCATCATTTTAAATCCAACCCAGATTGTCTGTGCCGACTGGCTTAAGAAACTCCAATCAGCGAAATAAAAAAGAAAATATCTGCGCGAGGACCTGACGTGCAGTCTTCAATTACCAAATCAACTGCATAAAGTATTTGCAGTGTGGCAGAGGCTGATTGCTGACTCAAAGAGCAGCCTGATTAGTTACAACTCTGATGGATGCAAAAAAAACGTGTCCATTTTCATCCGAATGGGCCAGACTGCCCAGACATACTTTTCTGCTTTGCTTTTATTGATTCTCTCTCTGTGGCTCTTATCAAGATTGGAGTGTAACCGTGATTCATTGGCTCGAGATGGATTAGGCGGTAACATTAATCACCCTTCACATATCAATACTTCAATACAGCACATTTTCACGGCACAGGGGCCGCTGTACTGTACAATAAGGTCATTACAGTTCCTATGCATTTCTGATGACGGCTAATAATAAACAAAGCGCTTTATCAAGTAACTTTGCTTCAGGACGGTCTCACATTGGTTAGAGCCGAGGTGCAATAACGCTGTGAATGTGAAAGAGATCCCACGCAAACACTTGGTAATTTTTACTGAAGCTTAATAGACTTTGGGAAAGTTTGGTCCCTTTATAAAAATATGAGCGTCACACTCTGGGGTAAATAAAAAGCCTCTAAGGGCAAAGTTTGGTCTGTGGAACCTCTAATTTTAGCTAAATCCTATCAGAAACAGTGTAATTTGAGTGTAATGGGGCTATGTGATGTTAAGGAGGCAGAGTTAACCTCGACAGCTCTACAAAATATGCCTTCACCCAGCCCAAAGCCGACTGAGACTCCAATGGAGGGTCAAGTAAGCCCCTGCGGCACCACTGCAGTTAAATGTAAGCTGTCTTTAGTGATTCTTCAACGGACCGCGCAGACTGGTCTCTCTCATATCGCCCTGTCAATACAAGGAACGTTATGCTCCACTTTTCCCGAGGTCAGAAATTTGTCACCAGAGCCACATTTTTGTCCAGCCTATATGAGAGATCCTAGTGTCCGTTAGCAACGCCGCCGCCGCGGTTAGCCTGCATAAACACCAACACAAATGTCATGTGAGCCCTTATTATCCTCCAGGTGTGGGGATTAAAATGTCAAATTTGAATGATAGAATTGTTCCTGAAAGGGCCAAAATAAGTGAACTAATAAAACTGAGAGTGAAAAACAGGTGCAGTTCATCCGGGGATATAACCCGACATTGGCATGTGCCGCCTGTATGCCCATTAACATGCACAGCCATAATCCAATAAATAAAAGAATAATAAATTAACATTCAGAAGTCCATGGCATGCAGGTCCAGTCTTGCACTGCTTTGATAAGTGAAGTAATCAGCTAATTGGATGCGTCTAAGCAGTAGTAGAGCTGGCAAAGTTCAGCACAGTAAAGCCTCTGCTGACTCACTCTTGGGTTTCCTCTGGTAGTTACATAATAGCAAATAGGAAAGGTAGATAGAGGTGTTTCCGTATAAATTCACAACGGAGCTGGTGAGTAAAAATAAAGAGAGGCAAATAAGATTCAAAATTCATTCAAAATAATTTTTAAATAATATAAAAATAATATAGCAGTCTCTGCTGAGACTACTGCCTCCGCGACCCGGCCCCGGATAAAGCGGAAGAAAATGGATGGATGGATGGATAAAAATAATGCTGCTTCTTCATGTCACAAGGAGCCAGCTGAGGTGGCTCAGGCATCTGTTTCCTCTGGAGGTGTTCCAGGCATGACCTATTGGGAGGAGGTCTTGTGGAAGACCCAGGACATGCAGGAGGGACTATGTCTGTGGCCTGGTGACATTGGGGACCCCCAGAACAGCTGGAGGAGGTCTGCGTAGAAAGGGAAGTCTGGGAAAGAAACAAATGGGGTGTCGCGGTAGCGCAGTGGTTAGCGCTTGTGCTTCACAGCTAGAGGGTCCCAGGTTTGATTCCCACCTGTGTGGACCACTAGAAACATGTACAATAGGCCAGGATGAATGATGTGTGTCCGTGAATGAATGGTGGTGGTCCGAGGGGCTGTTGGCGCAGATGTGTGCAGTCGCGACAGCGTTTCTGTCAGTCTCCCCCAGGGAAACTGAACACCACCGAGTACGGGGTGAATGTAGAATTGTCTTATGTAAAGCGCTTTGTGACTGTGTCTGTGAAAGGCATTACAGAAGTTCTTCTTCTTTTCAGACACAGCACTGATTACTATGTAATAATTCTCTCCAGCAAACAAGCAGCTGAACCTGTGTCCTCAGAATACAAATTAGGAACAAAAATAGCACTATACAAGTTCTCGGTGCTTAGCGTTGTGTTTTATGGTTCGGAAACATGGACCATCGAGGAACACAGGGCGATGAAGCTCGAAGCATTCCATATTCCTCTGCTCAGAGGCTTAACAGGTGTCCCAGTGAATGCCCATGTGACATCAGATGAACCAACAAAAATGCAAGTACCGTAAAAACATGGGTGTCTTTGCTAAGAGTACTGTAGAGCGAAGTATTGGAGAAAGGTTCACCAGATTCAAGGATCCAAAAGGTTATATTAGAATAGAAGCGAAAGAAGCTGGATGGTGGACCAGTGGATGAAGCAAATCCAGGAAGACGCCGCAGGCCTAAATGTGTCACTGAACATCTTCCTAGATACATTATGACAAACAAAGATTGGATCCCAGAGCCCATTACAAAGAGCCTCGGTGACTTTTTCACAGGTGAGGCCACTCTAACATTTTTGGGTCAAGTCCTGCAGTTATTGCTTTTCTATCGAGTTACTCCCTTCTTTCTGAGCGATCGGCCTAGTAGCTGGTCTGAGTCAACCCCTAGTACAACGATCTCAACTAAAAAAATGTACATAAAAGGAGTAGTAGTAGTGGAGCAAGAAGTTTATGCGAACTTTGAGAATTGGCTCCTTTTTATTTTCTTTAGCTCAAAAATATATACAAACTTCAGTAATATTGGTGCAATATTTCCTCTCCCCTTAACGTTCCAGGTAGGGTTTAACTGCTGTTACTTCATGCAAACCAGCTTTATGCTGCCCTATTGTACGTGACACCATCATCTCCATCTGAGTAAACAGCAATTACAAGTTCATCCTGACTGACAGCATGCTCTAAAGCTGCCGGTTATTGTCCTCATCAAACATAATGTCCTATAGTGTCTGTGCGGGGTCAAAAACACCACTGTACAAAGACAGATGCACCAGCTGTTATCCAGAGCCAGACATTTAGCTCCATTTGTTCTGGGGACGCACAAACAGAGTGGATAAATAGCACGGGGCGGGTTAGCAAACATCCTGGTGTACAGTGTGCAGATGCAGCGCCATGACAAACAGGGACTTTCAGTGAGCTCAGAGAAACTGTCCCCACACAACATAAGTACACACACCCAGTCGCCACTTTGTTCGGCGCACCTACTCTATTTGAATACAGAAATCTGTTTTTAGCAATCCTGATCCTTGAATTTCAGCATGTATCTAAGACACTGAGCTTTTAGTCTGCTGTATACAAGGAGAAGATCCTTAGATACTGCAGGGCTGCACATCGCAAGGACTGTAATGGAAACGTCTAACCTTAAACAGAACAACTTGACTTCCATTTTAACTAGACATTAGTTTGGTCTAGTTTGACCTCTGGAAATATGTTCAGAAATGCATGACAACTTTATTTATCCCACATGGGGCAATTCCTTCAGAGCAGCAAGAACACACAATATAAAAACAGTCACACAAACAAGCAAGTGGAGCTCACTCATAGATTCCAACAGGCAGGAGACAAACTCAAGTTAAAGAGAGTAATGAGAGATTTTATATAGCTGTCCGTCTTACCACATGGCATGGCATAGCAGCATCCTGATATTTAAGACAGTTATCGAATACCACTAGTTTTTCTCATATACAGTCCTAATGTCCTTTTTTTATTTATTTTTTCTATTTCTATTTTCCCTATATGTTAAAGGGAGTCTTCCGCCACTCGAGAGACAAAAGAAAGGGTTATGTGCTAATATTTTCCCGTTCCACAAAACACAATTCAGTTTGACACTTAACATTTCAAGGTAAAAGGTCAAAACTGTTACTGGCAAATCTGAAAAGCGGTCTTGTGTAATGTAAAACAAAATACACCAAAAGGGCATAACACAATAACACCCAGTGTGTGCCTGTGGAGCCGAATATGGAACTCTGTTCTGACATCTTTCAATAAGGAGAAATCGAAATGTGATGTGACAATTACTGACAGTCCTTGAACTGCTTTCATAGATACTAACCTGCAGACCAGAAAGAAATATCGCATAATAACCCACATCTTTTTTTAGGCCAAATCTTTTTGTTTCATTCTACTCCCCAAACAACACTACATCTTTATCTATCATTGGCTTTGTCCTCAGCCAATTAATGCCTGTTACAATAATCAAACAAAAACCTTTAATCTAAGTCATTTCTACAAGGGTTCTGTATTGTTTTACCAGTTTTCCTAAAACCTACTCTGATCCTGGCCTGATCATCTTTTTTTCTGGGGCCTAAATTGTATTATCAGACACAGGGGTGAGCTTAACCTGCCATTAATGTGCTGTCTTGTCCAGCCTAATTTCATGGCCATGGTGGCACATAACTCCATCAATTACACTTGTGTTTTTAGTACTGGGCAATCTTTTTGTGTGTCTTTTGGGAGTTTTTCCTTAAAGCTACTGTTGTTAATGATTACATGTTTGAAATGGAAAAGACATTAGGCCACTGTGACAATAAATGAACATCATTTTGGTTTTCACATTGGACTGGAGCACAAATGAGTTCACAAATGGGAAATTACGACAGGAAATGGATTTGGGATTTATTTATTTATTATTTTCCATTTTCATTATAATCTGACTGGCAAGTTTTTTGTTTGTTTTTATAAATGCCGTAGTAGCTTTCAGCTTGTTGTGAAAGAACAGTTGAAATTCTGAGCTGAGACGCTGCACAATAGCCCTCTTGCTCATGTTGACATTTGCAAAAGTTGGCTCTTAAATCTGCAGCACCTGCCTGTCATTTCATAGCGTGGTGAGCATGCGGGGCCCGGCTTGTATCCCTGTTTGTAGCAGTCCATTACTCCCTGAAGGAAAAGGCATAAATCCTTTTAATCTGCACCCCCATCACAAATCACTTACGGTCTTTGCCATTGTGCAGCCCCCCTCCCTCCCACACACACACACACCTCCCTCTGTCTATATTTCAGGGGAGTGGTTCGTTTGATGTTGAAAATGAAACAGATCGTATAGATTTTATTCACGTGTGGTATTAGTCATATAAAAGAAATAATGTGACATGGTTTTGCAAGCCTTAACTTCGAAAAGGAAAATATCTAAAAGAAAAGGCATCGTTTGCGTAAAAAAAAAAAAAAATCTGAATAATTGATCAAGCCAAGTTTAAACTGATGGGTTTATTTTGTTGACATATGAAGACTTGCTAACTGGAAAAAATAAATGCCGTTTCACCATGTTGCCCAGTAAATAAATTAATCTTAATTCTTAGGGATTAAAGTGAATATGACAGGTTTTAATGCTTTTGAAAATATGACTTATTTAGAAGGATAACATCAGTTGCAAGTTCATCTGTTGCATAATTATCATTTTATTTCAGTGAAGCAGCTATTTTAATGAAGAAATGAGGAAATTCGGTGTCCGCAGTTGCTACTTTAAGTGGAGATGTTATTGCAAAAATGTTTGTTGTTTTTAAATGGCCCCTGAAGTTAGAATCTCATATATGGATTTTATGGAAAAAACATTGCAATAACTCAAACAATAATTAAACACTTTATGGTGAAAATGTAATTGAGTCCTGATGGAAGTTTATATCAAGAAAGCAAACCTGAAAAGTGGAAAAGTATTGCCTGTGATGTAGTCCCTTAAATTGGTAGCAACATCTTTCTCCTGAATGTTAACTTAGAAAAACAAAAAACAAATTACAATTTGATCTGTACAGTGGTTATTTTTAGAGAGAGATTATTTTAATGGCTTAATAATGATTGCGGCTTATACTTTCTAGCAGCTTTTCCCAAATGGGTCGTTAAAGAGATGAATTTGCCTCGTGATTGACATATTGATTTGGTAATATCCAGTGCTTAATTTGATCTCCCGTTCACCCCCTTTCAGGATTTCAGGGTAAAGGATCCGGGAACTATTCTGCTATTCTGGAGGATCCGGCAAAGATTTGAGATTTTGAGATGATGGTATTTAATGAGAATGTTTTGGCCTGTTTCCCGAATCCATCACACCAGTCCAAAACCTGAAACTACTGATTTACAAATTAAGCACTGGTAACATCATACAAGAGATGCCCTTCCTAATACAACCATCTCCATTAGAGTGGCTTGTGAAAATTAGTCACAATAAAATCAAATTACAATTTCAGTGACGATTGCAATCATTTTGGTGTGTGTATTAAAGGGACTATACAGAGTTTAAAAATGTTAAAATTATGTATTTCCCTCCCCCTACATGTTCCAGCCATGTCCTAATGTGTAGAATGAGCTCGGACCTGTTCAACACAACTGCCTCTAAAATCCTGCACTGTCACTCAAAAAGTTGGTCTGAAGTGCCGTCATGCACGAGCTTAATATAGAGACTGCAGTTACGCGTAAGACCTGAGGTGGCAGTAGTGAGTATAAAATGACCAACTTGCATGTCTAGTCTCTTTAAGTGTTCAGTGAAAAGCATCTTGGTCTATTTTTATATATATTATTTTAACAATAAAGTGATAGTCTGGAAGTCTAAATGTTTTACAAATTTGATCAAATGTGCAAAATCGATTACCTGGTCTTCCATTTTCATGTAAAGTGAGTAATAATATGTATATTCATTTTGGTGAGTCCCTCCTCCCCGGATCTCAGCGACTAATCAGAGTCTAGTATCCTCCCGCGTTGACCAAGGAGACGAGATTTTCCTGTGAACCAGCCTGTCAGGTCCAATCAGGAGGGGAGGGGGAGGAGCTTGATCTGAAGGGCTTTCTGGTTAAAGAGGGGAGGAATTTGATTGCTTACTTTTCAAATGTTCTATCCTCACTTTGCAAACTTACGAACTATCACTTTAAAGTCATTAAATGGTTTTGTAAGAAAATGAATATAACTAAGGAAGTAAACTATTGTATTAAGTTTTTGGAAGAGGCGGTGGGAATTGATAAGTGTTAAACTTCAGCCCACTCCTTTTCAAGCCGCGGTGAATTTCTTTGACTATCAGTGTTCCTTGCTATTATTGTTATATGTTGTACATACTGTACACTTTTTCATTGTGTGCTTGAAATAACTAACTAACTAACTAACTACCTAACTAACTAAATAAAGAAGGGAAAAGAGAGAGAGAAACAAAAAGATAATACAATCAAACCAGAGGTAGCAAACACGTATTGTTTTCCAGAATTGTGCACGCAGAAGAATACATGGCTTCATATAATTTTAATTTACAGGGCTATTTTCTAACAAAACTTATATATCTAACAAGTTAATAAAACCACAGCAACACTGACATTGTGAAGTCATTTCCCAGCATGTGATTAACTTGGACCAGCAATGGGAGCAGGGATTATTCAACGTGCGCTGTGAAAAGTAGACAAGGGACCTTTAGCTTAATCTCTTCATCAGGGTGTGTGTATGTATGTATGCAGAGAGGGGACGGTCTGTGGCATGTCTGTAATGTTATTGATGTGTCCTCAGCAAAGGCAGCCTGGTGCAGTGCATCTGAGCTGACACATTTGCCTCAGATCACTGGATTTTAGCCACTGAGCTTTACGGGAGCAGCGTCTGTGAGGAACAATGGACTGTAATGAACATGAATAGGCACTAATAAAAGCCAGGACTGATTACTGAGACAGACTGGTGTGAGCGCCGTAGCTGAAGTGTTAATACAGACAGGCTTTGGTCGCTCTGATTCCCTGACTTTGTCTACATTCTCACCGACCCAGTGTGTGAGCGATCGACGAATTCTCCAGCGAGGTGCAAACCAAGCTCAAGATCTGGAGACATGGGTCCCCGGGTACTGCTTACTGCTCCTGACAGGTTGCCCCAGCGGCAATAAAGGCAGTGTACAGATTTCCACAGGACACTGACATAAACTTTAAACCTCCAACTCTAATATGTCGAAAGTAAGGCAGAAGAACCAGATGTGGGAGAAGCTGCAATGTCATAAAATAAGTATGTAAACTGTGTGCTAAGTCAATGTGGAGTAAGCTTTTATGTAAATGCCTCTTAGATGGTAAAAAGTGTATGTTTCCTTGCTCTTTCTATAAATTTTATCAGCATGCATTCATACGTGCATTTTCTCATTTCACATTTGCAAATCTGGCTGCGTAGAAACATGTTTTACGCCCTCTATATAAGAAATGTTAAAAATCCACATTCGCCTGAATTCAGTGCTTAAACATTTACATTTTGTCGCTATTCTTGCTGCAATTGTTTCTGAGTACCCATCGGCAGGTAGCTGTATAGCACACGCGCAACAAAGGCAGGTCATTTTAATCACGACCATGATTGCTGCCTTCATAGTCATCAGGGCTTCTGGGAAATGGAGTTCTAACAAACCACAGAGTGTTCCTACATACGGACAGGGGCGAGACTGTGAGAGATTTTATTTGATTAAATATATTTATTTATACATTTAGCCTGGACACAAGGTCCTGCTGGCTCTCTGCTGCCACTCTTTGAACTTCATATGCCCGCCATGTTTCCACAGTGAGGCTCTGAGCTGGTTTTGGCAGCAGCATCAAAAAAAAAGTGAAAGGTCTGGAGGAAAGCAATTTATTACAATCGAGCAGCATAAACCTATGTGACAGTTTCCATTTATCCCCATCTTCTGTTTTTCCATCGAGGGAACTTCAAAACACTTCTAATAACGGGGTGTATGCAGGTGGCAAGCCTGACATTTATCATTTAATTTTGCCATAGTTCATTCGCTTGCTTTTAATACTTTGTAATGACCTGTAGCATTATAACTGAACCATACAACAAATCCAGTCTCACATTGCTGTGGTGAGATGTACCTGGTAAAATGATTCAGCCACAATGAAGCCATTCCATCAGCACAGAGAAGGGTACTAGTTGAGATGGATAGTAGTCCCGGGCGTTCTGAAGGGGAGATTCAACTCCCATGGACGAACTGGCGATAGATGACCCAGGGGTGTGGGTGTGTGTGTGTGTGTGTGTGTGTGTGTGTGTGTGTGTGTGTGTGTGTGTGTGTGTGTGTGTGTGTGTGTGTGTAGGACACCGATAATTTGCCATCTCAGCAAATGAGAAGAAGTTCTAATGCCAACGTAATGTGACACTGATGCAGAACTTGAAGATGATTCTGTTTAAAACTTAAAGTCGATCTAAAGGTTACAAGGTTACACTGCTCTGAGCGACAAAGCACTTTGTCTGCTACGTCTGTGGACTGAAGCCATCCTCAAACAATAAAGCAGCAAACTTCCACCTAGAGTCTCGCTGATTTGCAACTACTTCGCATTCACATCACAACACGAGCGGTACACTTTGCAGCGTTGTACCACAAGCATTAACAGCATGCTGCACATTCTGTTCACAACTATGAGCCTTAAGTGGTGTCAAATCTTTCTTTTAAAATCAAGAGTCAGTACACTGTGCTCAGTTTCTTACATATGTACATCAGTGATATTTGAGGGAAGACAGATGGAGTCAGGATCCTTTGTTGTTGGCAAAGTATAATACCAAAAAATAGTTTCTGCTGATCAATTTCAATAAGGGAATTTTAATCCAGAAGGAAGATCAATACTTTAAGAGAGTAAAACCTACATTTCCTTTTCAAACAAAAGGAAATTAAACTTTCTTGAGTTGCCTTGTGTACGAAATGCGCGGTATAAATAAAGTTGCCTTGCCTTGGCTTGGCTTCCTCACTAAATTAGGCTTTCTGTCCCTCTGCTGATGCACTGCACTTAGTCAAGACTATAATCCCACTCCATACCCTTCCTATGCCCTCTGGAACGATCTTAATAAGGGTATATTTCCATAAATTAAACTAACGCGATCCATATGTGTCAATAAACCTAATTTCTCCCTGACATTCCAACCTTGGAGAAAGAGTGCCATTCGTCTAAGACTTTCCAGTCACGGGAAACCTTCCTAATGCTAAACCTTTGGGCAATTAAACAATGTGTTCAAACAACAACCAGCAGCATCTAGTTACTCAGAAGTTGTTGTTGTTTTTTTTATGTGTTTGCACAATACTAGAATATGAACTATAGGCCATACATTGTCTAGAAAATTATATTTAAATTCTTGTTTGAAAGATCTGCAAAATGCATGTATCATCAATGACAAGAAACAAACAGAAAAGCTTAAAGACAGCGAGTGAAAACAAAATACGCGCAGTTTGGTTTTTGCACGTGTTTGCACAATGGTTACAAAGAATAGCGTTTATTATCTTTTCAAAAAGAAACAGATCTTTATTTCTGTCTAAATTGTCCAACTCTAAACTATTCATGAATAGAACTGGTTTCGCCCACTACACACTTGGGTGGGTGGGTTGGCTGTGTTAAACCATCAACGTTATTTTGATGCCAAAGTCCCTAATAACGGATTATGGTGGAGCCGTTCTGCATGTTCTGCTAGGCCTTTAAGCCTGTTTATTACCCCAATGACATGGTTCTGGGTCTTGTCTAGAAACTGAGCGGGTGGAGATACATTTTTGGATTGCACGACTATTAGAAGACATGACGAAATCTGGTTACACAACAATGTAAAGAAATTTGAAAATGGGTTTTTTCTAAGTGCAAGAAAGTAAATGTTTGGTAAAAGTCAGACTGTGAAATTTCAAGGCCTGCTGTAGGGCTTCATAATTTATCAAAATCAAAAAATGAATGGTTGCAATTCAAATCAAAAAGCAATTAAATAGCCTGCTAACATTGTAGTTTGGACGTCAAATATGTTCAGAAATTCATTACTCTTGTATTAGTCATAATTACTTTCTCATTATTTTTTAGAGCAGCTACAACAAATACCATTATTCCAGTGTTGGATCTATTGTTTGACAGACAAATTACATAATAATTATAGTTTTTACAATACAAATAATTAATGCTTGGAATATTTCTCGCAACAATCTATGGACATAATGTCACTTTTCCTCAATAATCTGCTCATTGATGCGCCTTCTGTGAGGATTTCCATTACCGTTTCAGTTGAGGCACTTAAATATGTTGATAACAAATGTGGGTTTCTGTCACAAGTGTACAATATACTGTAAGGTCTTATCTATTGTTAGAAACTGATATAAACTTCATCCGTTTCAGTTCCTTTACTCTCAAACAATAGACCTCGATGCCTAGTTTAGATAAGTAACCATGTTGAAGTCTACCAGGCACTATTCCACTCGGATCAGCACTACAAAATAAACCAATGGTTGGAAAGGCAGTAGTTTTAGCCTCCCACACACTCTAGTGCATGACTCAGCAGAAATACATGACCATATGGCTTAACTGTGTCCAAAGAAAGACAAATAGTCTACAGGTTACACAAAAGGAAGCCGCCGCAAAGGACAATTCACTCCTTCTATGCATTGAGTATGGCATGACGAATGTGAGATAAACAGAGAAGAAAAAAACAGCTCTGAAGTCATTCAGAAATCTGCTACTGATAGTACATTGTCTTTTTGGCATCAGGACTGTTTGCATTGAGGCCTGTCCAAAAAGCTATTCATTAAAAGGCTGTGGGAAGATAAATGGTTACTGCTCCTGAAAAACACAGGGCATTTAAACTAGGTCTGCCAGAGTGTACTATATACTGGCTCCTACAGTGGTGACTTTGACAGTAAGGACAGTATGACCCAAAAGTGGCTCCCTCCTTGGTGAGGCGCAGAGCAGCAACATGAAACCAGGAGGGCCTGTCCCCAGGAGGAGTTTCACTCCCGCATGCAGAAGGTCTTGCACAGTAGAAGCTCACAGTCCAAACATGTATCATGTGTGCAGAGTGTAATTGCTGGTAATTGACTCTGTGCCATCAGGACGGCCATTCTCTCCTCTGTAAAGGACAGAGGCAATTAAGCAGCTCTCCTCCTGAGGTCTGTGCCTAAAAGTCACCTTGGGAGGCCAGATTGACGGGATAAGTGATGGCGCTAACGGCTTGGGACAGGGCCAGTCCAGCAGGCAGGCATGTATGAGGAGCCTAGGGAGGAGCAGGCCAGCAAGGACAGTGTGTTGTTTCAAAGTGCCTGCTCAGAGTAGCTCCAGAACGCCCTTCTACCGCTGCTGGCATTGATTTAAGTGCGAGCTTGTGAATGGAGCTCTGCAGTGCCATGTGAGCTTTTTACTCCCTCTCTCTCTCTCTCTCTCTCTCTCTCTCGCTTTGTGCCACTGTCATGGACGGGACATTCAAGATTTTGCGTCAAATCCACAGCTGCATGAGGCTAGAAGTGGCATGCCTATGATTTATGGGCTGTGGGATAGGCCTGGTGTATTCAGCCTTATGTAGGTCATCAATGACAACATGTGCAAAAGCAAAGACGCTATTTACCAGAGCGTGCTTATTACTATGTTCTTACCTTCAGCTGTCTCCTGGCCATATCTGTAGGCTGCTTGGCGTTGAAAGGGTAAGCGATGGCCCGCATGACAAAAACATACAGCTGCAGCTTCTTCTTGCGATCCTCTTCCTCTCGCTGCATCTTCTCCATGTCCTCCTTCTCCTCACTGGCGGCCGAGGGACTAGGGCTGGTCGGACGGGCATTGCTGCGGCTGCTGCTCGGAGCCAGGCCACCTGAGCTACTGCTGGTCCTGCTCGGGGAGACACGGGACCCGGCCTGGGGAGCCTTCGCCTCCTTACTCTCCTCCTCAACTATCCCATCAGACTCCTCTTCGCTGGAAGACGGGTCGAGCATCTTGCTCTACGGGCGACTTGTCCGTCTTGTAACGCGCGCTGCTCTTGGTGATGCTGGCTTGTGCTGGCAGTGGGACGAGCCTGAAGAGAAGCAGAGATAGGCCCAAGTTGTAGCAGCTCGCTGGTGGATGTCAGCAGTACTCGTAGCCTGCTTCACAATGAGCATTCTCCGCCTGCGTCGAGCACTCGTCGACGCTTACGTGCTTTCTATGTTTGAGCGTCCAGTCAGAGCGCTGCGGATGTGAGAAGAAATGGGAGGGGCCAGTACACAGATGAGGGAAGGTTAAAGCGGGAGATGGCCTCTCCCAGCCTGCCGAGAGAGCGCGCGAGAGAGGAAGAAAGCGTGACGCTACGACGCAAGCGCAGGGAGCTGGCCGCGGTTCTGAAATGAGAGCAGCAGGAGCACAGGGTGGAGAGTGAAGGATGCGTCCTGTTTGGAGCTCCTCACCACGGTCTGCAGAGCTACACCTAAGATGGCTGCCACGGGACTCTCATTCAGACTGGGAGCATTATTGGGGTTGCACAGGATGTGAACATGGATGAGTTAAAAGTCCCATTGATTGCACAGTCCATCTCGCCGTGGCTCGATTGTAGGATGGGGTGGACCATAAAATACTGTTTAATTCTCCGCCTGCGAGCAGCTATACACAACTATTTTTGAGTACGCTGTAATTTCTCTTCACAGCAAAGACAACTCTTTTAACGGGGCTGAGTTTAATACAGCCTCAGACCCTCATATAAATTCATTGTTTATTTGAGGGTCTTCTGCTGAAACACACAGAATAGAAATGTTATTGTGGCACAAAAAAAAGAACTACTCTTTTTCTTTTTTGTGTGTGTGTGGATCATGACCCAGGATAGTAGGATTTGTCATGTGTTGTTTTAAGTGGTCACGTGAGTCTAAATCCATGCCCAACAAAAATAAATCCCTGCAACCCAAATACTACAACACAGCGCATAAGGCAGTGACATAACGCTACCATTTGCGACTTTATGAAAGATCATGGTCAAGTGTCTTCTATTTAGGACTTAGCACACAATGGTGAATCAATTGATAATATTAATGATTAATGATCCTTGTAGACATGGGCTGATTTGATGATTCACATGCACGAGCATCATGTCCACTGTCCACAAGAAGCGGTCAGACCCTTTGCCAAAACCTACATTTTAATTTTATTATTGGAAAAAAAAAAATACAGCTTTAAGAGTGATACAATGGGAAAAAAACAGAGATGACCTGTCTAATAGAACCCAGAGTGTTCAATTGGAGGATTCAGCTTCTGATGTTCTGCTGACCCAAAAGGGAGTGCATTAAGGGTCCATACTTGGGCCCCTGCTTTTTAAACGGTATGCGGTAAATAGCATTGGACAAAAATATTCTGAAAGCTAAATTTCACCTTTTCGCCAATGATATAGTGATCTATTTTTTCTGCTCCCAGCTCTGCAAAGGCCTTTAACTATCTTCAATCAGCTGTTGAGCAAGTGCAGGATCAATTGTGTCATCTACGTAAATGCAGAATAAAACAAAAGTGAAAATTAGTGTGTCCGAGTCAATCTACTTTATGCCAAATCTGGCCATAAAATTGAATTGGTATGGAGTTTTACGTATATTTTCCTTTGAATTGCAGATCCAACATTTATCCAACAAGTTGAGAGTTTTACCTGGATTTTACTATAGAAATAAATTGGGATTTTCTTTCACGGCTCCTGTACAGTTTCTTGGGATGTTGGACAGTGTGCATCATGGAGCTCTGTGCTTCTTAACCAACTGTAGGCCTCTTACGCACCACTATTTATTATATTCCAAAGTGACATGGGTTGGACTTCGGTCTCGTCGACTCTCTCAATGGTATGTTTTTATTTACAAAGTGATTCCTGGAAAGCCGCCTGCTTATCTTGTCTTTTAAACATGAAGCAGAGTCAGCATAGTCTTCGTTCTAATGATACCTTGTAGTTTGTTGTTCCTAAAGTGCGGACTGAATTCACATGGAGCTACAGAATCAGAGTCAGAATTGTTTTTAATTGCCATTGTTGGTAAACAGTTCAAGAACATAAAACACATAACACATAACTTAGATAAATAATAACTATAAAAACTTTAGACTATAAGGGCATGTATAAAATAGATAAAGATAAAATATGATAAAAACAACAATTTGACACAGAACAAGAGCGTGAGTGTATTTACAGATGTGCAGGTGCATTAAGTGTTAGCAACAGATATGAGTGTAGACATACCACATAGTGCAATAGAGCAGTGCAAATGGCTGGAACAGGTCATTACGTTCATGAGTCTCATACAGTCCAGACCCATACAGAAGTATGGGTCTGGATAGCCTCCTGCCTGAGGGGAGAGGGGTGAATAGTCCATGTCCAGGGTGAGAAGGGTCAGCTGTGATCCGACCTACACTGGGTACTGGAGGTGATCAGGTCCTCGAGAGATGGGAGCTTACAGCCAATCACCTTCTCAGCAGCATGCACAATGCGCTGCAGTCAATGCTTGTCCCGGTCTGAAGCGCCCGGGTACCACACGGTGATGGAGGAGCTGCCGCAGGAAGAACATCCTCTTCTGGGCCTTCTTAACCCTCAATCACACCTTTAAAAAATTTACGTTGTGGGCCCTTCGACACAAAAATGCACTTGAAACTTTAGAGCCCTACACTGTAAACCCGAATGCTATTTGAGGTCATAATTTAAGATGTGAAAGAACTCAAAACTAGCCAAAATCTTCATTCATCTAAAAAAATTTAAGTCCAAAAGGGTGTTTTTTTAAGTTTAGTAAAGTTTTATTGCCATTCAGATTAAAACTGTCACGTTTAGAAAGTTTAAATTATAAGTTTTGAGGCGGGTCTTTTGCGTCATGACATCATGATGCCTGCGTGCCTTGGCTGGAGTGACGTATTTGTTTCTGCACAGCCGCAGTGCGCTGCTGTGGGAGTGTCCGTCATTTAACTGAAGAGGAGCTTCTACGGCCTGAATAAGGTAATATACTTTATTAATATCCAGTGAAATTATATGTCTGATTTCAGTTTGCAGGTAGTTAAAACCAGGAGAATTGTTTATGCTTCAGATTGTACTGTTTAATCGATAAAGCGTAGCGTGAGATTTTTCCCGCTCCTTTTTTTAAAACTGCAACAGCGACGCACTTCCGCCCGAGTCCGGGGCCGAGTCCGAGTCGCGTTGTCTTTAAAACTCTTACAACTAACCGTGAGGACCTGATTAAATATGCACGCAGGCTATTATCGACCGTGAAGTGCAAGTAACGTTAATATCGCTGTTTTCAGCGCTGTCTCCGCACCTCCGTCTGTGCAGCAGCAGCAGCAGCAGCAGCAGCGGGGCAGACAGAGGCACAGAGCTTTGAGAACTAACTCCGTAACAAGTGTGTTAACTTTAAGAGCAAGTTATATTTCTTTGGGCTAATAGACGAAATTACAATCATTGTAATATTAATCTTTAAGTAAAAGGGCTAAGCCAAAATAAACTATACAACTGCTTATGGGCCTATAAAGATTGTATGAGCTACAATGGTCCTTGTTTAAGAGAATGTTGAATAAAATCGATTAGGTCATTGTCCAAAGTAGTTAAAAAAAATATATAGTTTTTATTTATTGGCCAAATTGCCCAACCCTAATTTGTTTTTGTAACGCAGGTTAACAAGTACCAGACAAGAAAGGAAATTGTAGCAGAAAATAAAGGTGAGACCATACACTTACTGATATGATCCTATTTTACACTTTTTGTTAATTAGTTTATTGCGTTTTTTGTTGTGTTTTTTTGTTTATTGCGTTTTTTGTTGTGTTTTTTTATCCTGGATTTTGTGCCAGCCAGACAACACACTTTTCCAATTCTTTACAAAAATGTATTGTACAACTCTCTGGATCAGAGAAACGCTTAAACCATAGAAAATGCTGATCCACCCCACTACAAAAACACTAAACATAACAAATATTGCACTCTGTTAAATCAAAAGGCAAATCACTTGACTATTTTAATTACAGGTAACAGAAATGATAAAGTTTGTTCTGAATGAGATGTGATTTGAGACTCTTCTTCATTTACAAATATGCATCTGTGATTGGAACTATATGAAATGTGATGAATGATTGGCTGTGAGAAAAGTCCCCGACGCTCCTGTCTGTGGGCAGAAAGTAGGCGTAGCTGTGTAGTGTGCATTTGCTACATTTGTGTGAGACATGTATGTTGGACTTTTTTTTTTAATGAGAACACAAAGTTTAATTAAACAGAACAGTTTCTTTTGGTGTTTGATTTGTCACTGTCACAACTGGGAATTGGGGCAATTCTTTACTGTGTCCTTTTCACTTAGATGATCCCAGCTCCCACAGGTTCATGCTGCTGTTGTGCCCTTGAGCAAGACACTTCCCCCACCTTGTCTCCAGTGTCGTCTGCACACACTGGAGTATGAATCAGAGTGTAAAGGAGTGCCTCATGTAGGTTGAACAGCACAATCAAGACCATTTACCATGGTTTATGATCTTTTAATTCTGTCATGGATACCTATAGAGTACTAACAAATGTTTCTTTTTATCTAGAGAATCAACTCTACAAATTCCGTCTTACTAACTTGGAATTCTTTGATATGCACAAAGAAGAAGGTAAAGTGAGTAACTATTGCCATTGTTGTGTTAAGGTGAAGTGTCCTGACTTCAGTATCCTGTTTGTCCATTTTACAAATACAGGAGGAGGTGCTGTGACCTAGAGGCCTGTGAGGATGAAGACATGAAGGCTTTCAGTGTCCACCAGTATGTCGTACAGTATGTGGAAATGAAGAATGCAGGGAAAAGAAGCACATACAAGGACTCAGCTAATCAGCCAAGTAAGTAGATTTGTGTCAGGTTTCAGTTTGTACCGCTCATCTATTACTGAAGTATTTACAAATGTTTATGTTCCTAAATGTTTTTGTTTCAGTAGACCTGAGGCCGATGGGATCTCGTGCACTGACATTAGAAGCTCCGCACGAATTAGGATGAGAAGCACTCGCTGAAAGACTCTCAGCTCTTCGCTTTAAAAGTGAGTAAATATAATACACTTGCGAAAGTAAATTTTTCATCTTTACTGAAGCATTTACAGGTGAAACTCGGGGAAATTAGAATATCGTTCAAAGCTAATTTATTTCTGTAATTCAACTTAAACTGTGAAACTAATATATGATATAGACTCATCATGCAAAATGACATATGTCAAGCCTTTGTTATTATTTTGATGATTATGGCTTACAGTCCATTTTCAAAATATTCCAATTTTCTGAGATTTTTAATTTAGTTACATTAGTTTTTATAAGCTGAGCCATAATCAAAATTATAGCAAACAAAGGCTATACATATCTATCTTTGAATGATGAGTCTATCATATATTAGTTTCAGTTTAAGTTGAATTACAGAAATAATGCACATTGAACGATATCCTAATTTTCCGAGTTTCACTTGTAAAATTTAAATTGTTTTTTTGGGCTCATAGTCGGGCAACCTTTTTTCTGTGTGTCTTTTTTTCTCTCTATGTGGTTGCATTTCCATGCACATTTATACAAATTTTTTTCAGAAATTTTTTGAGTGTGCAACTAGACAAGCTTAATTAAATGTAGGAAGCACAAACTGTTGCCTAAAGCAGTGGTTCCCGAGTGGGAGTGCCTGGGATTGCAGGGGGGGCCCAGGGTCAGATCATAAATTATATTATTTGAGCAAATGATATGGTAAAAATCATCAAATATGATGAGAACGGACTACAGGTGCAACACTCCAATTCCAGTTTATTTGTTTGAAACTTACTTACTTATTAGCAACTATTTGGATGTTTTGATAACATTTGTGCACATAATGCTACCATTAAAAAACGTCGCTTTTACTCTGTTAATGTAAAAGTCTAGAGCTTTGTGTTCATTGTTCATCTGTTTGCTCATATCATTTTACAGAATGGCTTAGAAAGTGTTGGAGCAATATTGGACTATACGTGGTAAAGCTAATAATTTCTGACATTTGATGTTTGTCCTATTATTATTCTTACAGACTTGTACAAGCCAAGTGGTATATCGCAGAATGTGAAGAGGAGAAAGAGTGTGCTCTAGAAGACAAACAGTAAGTTTAAACACAGGCACATGACATTGAACTTGGTTTGATTTCTTGCTTTGTACTGACAGACTTTCTCCATATTTTTCAGATGTTGGTGCCAGTTGAGCCAGGAAGCAATGTCCAGTGAATCTGCTTGAATCAATAAGGACTAACACACAAATATTTTGCATCTTTACTACATTCTGAATTCTGTTGTGAATAACTCAGCCTACATGTTACAACATAAGGTATGTAAACTATTATTTTATGAAATAAAAAAGAAAACTGTAATTTGCCATTTTGTAATTGTTTTTTGGGTTTGCTTGTAATGTTTGATATATTTGTTAAAAGAAGCCGATTGGACTTACAAGTTTTGATGTAATCTGTTTCAACAAAACAACTTTAAAGTTGATAAACTGAAAACTTTAAAGTTGAACTTGGCTTAAAACTATCAGGAGTTTTTAAGCTAAGTTGAACTTTAAAGTTTTCAGTTTATGTTGGCAAACATTTTTTAAGTTAAGTTGAACTTGAGATTTTTCAGTTCATAAAAACTTAAAAAACGTTTGCCAACATAAACTGAAAACTTTAAAGTTCAACTTAGCTTAAAAACTCCTGATAGTTTTAAGCCAAGTTCAACTTTAAAGTTTTTAGTTCATCAACTTAAAAGTTTTGTTGAAACAGATTACATCAAAAATTTTAAGTCCAATCGGCATGTTAGGGTTTACAGTGTATAACTCAATGAAGGATTGTTATTTTTCAAAACTTTTTTATTTATTTTTGAAGGTCTGACTCTCCTGTTTTTATACATATAAAATTATTATAACCTTTTATCATTTTTAACCCTTTAATTGTCAACTGTCTGTTGCAAAGTTACAGTCCATGGTCCAAAAACACAAAAAATATATATATTTTAAAAATTTAAATGCAAAATGGAAAATTTCTGGTCTGGCTGATGTGGCCAGATGTCTGTGAAATATGACCTGATGGATTTGTTTCTAAGTTAAAATGTGTTTATGTAGTGGCAATTTTAGTAAAAAAAACTCACGTTGTGGGTGCTTCGACACAAAAATGTGCCTGAAACTTTAGAAGCCTATAAAAAAAATCAAGGATTGATATTTTTTGAAACTTTTTTTTATTTTGAAGGTCTGACTCTCCTCTTTCCGTACATATAAAAATAATATTACTTTAAAAAAAAATGCAACCCTTTAATTGCCAACTCTCTGTCGCAAAGTCACTATAATGCATGTGCATTATAATGTTGTGCATTTTAAGAGCAAAATGGAACATTTCTGGTCTGGCTGATGTGGCCTGATGTCGGTGTAAGATGATCCAAAGGATTGGTTTCTAAGTTAAAATTTGTTTATGTAGCGGCATTTTTTGTAAAAGAAAGAAAAAAACTCACATTGTAGGTGCTTCGACACAAAAATGTGTTTGTAAGCTATAAAAAAATAAAGGAACATACATACATATAAAAATAATATAACTTTTTAAATATTTGAACACCTTTATGGCTAACTTTCTGTCGCAAAGCCACTAAAATGTATTGCTAATGTGGGAACATTCATTTACATAGTATGTCAATGTCAATTTTATTTATAAAGCACATTTATAAACAACCTCAGTTGACCAAAGTGCTGTACAAGTACAGTAGCAATATGTACAATATACACAATAAAACTTAAGCACAGGTAATATAAAAGGCACAAATTGTATCTGGTCTACATAGAACCGAAGGCCAAAGCAAAAAGGTGAGTTTTTAATTTGGTTTTGAACTCCTCTACAGACTGAGCCGAGCGTACATGTAGGGGAAGGCTGTTCCAAAGTTTAGGGCCGCCACTGAGAAGGCTCGGTCACCTCTGGACGCACGCATTGATTTAGGAACAGACCAAAGGAGCTGGTCTGCAGACCTCAGAGCTCTGGAAGAACAGTAGAGCTGCAGCAGCTCTGACAAATACTTAGGTGCCAGTGAATAAAGGCATTTAAAAACAATCAGCAGAATTTTAAATTTATTCGAAAAAGAACTGGGAGCCAATGTAAAGAGGACAGAATGGGAGTCATGTGCTCCCATTTTCTTGTGCCAGTCAGCAAGCGGGCTGCGGCATTTTGGACTCCCTGCAGGCGCTGGAGAGACTTCAGGTCCAGCCCTGTGTAAAGGGAGTTACAATAATCCAACCTTGAAGTGATAAAGGCGTGAATCGCTTTCTCTAAATCGTTTAAGTTTGACAGGGGGTTACAACTTCCGAATATGGCTATCTCTGTTTTGGTTTTGTTCAAAGACAGACAATTTATATTTAACCAAGACTGGACGTCACTCAGGCAGTTTGTCAAGGTTGTCAAGGACATTTTACTGGTGTGGACTGTAATTGGCAAATATATTTGAATATCATCTGCAAAGCAGTGATAGGTAATATTATGCTTCTGGAAAATAGAGCCCAGTGGTAACATGTATAAAGCAAAGAGGATTGGACCCAAAATGGATCCCTGAGGGACCCCACAGCTAAGGGGAGACACAGTGGACGAGTACTCTCCCAGGTGCACAGAGAAAGTTCTGCCAGTGAGGTATGAGCGGAACCACTGGAGGGCTGTACCCTTAATGCCCACGCACAACTCCAGACAGGATAGAAGTATTTTGTGATCGACTGTGTCAAATGCAGCTGTAAGGTCGAGAAGAACAAGAACTGCAGATTTACCACTGTCCACAGCTAAAAGCAGATCATTAAAAAACCTTGAAAAGGGCAGTTTCAGTACTGTGTTGTGGTAGTAGTAGCCCATAGACTTACATTGTAGTCACGATTTTTCAAACCACTACTATAAAAAGGATTAAAAATGTCATTTCAAACTCCTGCATATTTTCAGAACCTTGAGGCTTCAAACTAACACCCTGACACATTTTTTTCACCATGAAGTCATTTTTACCTAGTGTGGTAAGAGGAAGAAAATGTTTTGTTTTTTGTCTTTTATGATCAATGGAACAAGCAGCGAATCCCCATTGCAGCCCATCTGCTGCACACACCAAATATGTTATGAAATACTTTGTTCCAATTTATTACACCAGCATTTGTCCTCATAATATAAAATATCATGTTTTTCAAAACTTTCTAACCCCTAAATTGTCTTTTTTTGGGTCATGTTGGAATTCTATGGTCATCTCCATACCCCCATGCATACAGCTGGTCATCAAGTCTGATAGTCTTTATTTGCCACTGCAAATGTTTATCTTCAATGAAGGTACTTGAGTCATCTTCTGTACCAAGTACAGAAGATGACTCAAGTACCTTGTATGACTGAGAACTTACACAGACACTGCAAATGTTTGTTTTTGTTTTTTGTTTTTTAACAAATACTGGTTCAAAGACCTCCAACACTGTCTTGCCCCTTTCTAAACACTTCCACAGATTTACTCTGCCTAAACTCACAAAATAAAGGGCAAGATTCAGTAACAATGAAGTAATGCAGTTGTTTATGTTATTTACAACTGTTTACTAACATGCATTTTCTTCCTCTTGCCATTCGTAAAGATGATGTCATGGTGAAAACAATGTGTCATGGTGTTAGTTTCAAGCCTCAAGGTTCAGAAAATATGCAGAAGTTTGAAATTACATTTTTAATCTGTTTTATAGCAGCGGTTTGAAAAATAGTGTTTATAGTGTAAGTCTATGGAGCCAAGGGGTCCACAATGGCAATACATTTGAGTGGCTTTGCGACAGAAAGTTGGCAAAGAAAGGGTTCAAATATTTAAAAAGTTATACTATTTTATATGTATGGAAAGAGGAGAGTTAGAGCTTCAAAATAAAAGAAAAAGGTTAAAAAATATATTTTTTATAGCTTACAAACACATTTTTGTGCGGAAGCACCCACACCGGGAGTGTTTTACTCAAACTGCTGCTACATAAACAAATTTTAACTTAGAAACAAATACTTCGGGTCACATTAAACAGACTGGCCACATCAGCCAGACCAGAAAATTCCCATTTTGGATATGAAATTTTGGAACATGCATTATAGTGACTTTGGGTCCGAAAGTTGGCAATTAAAGGGTTAAACATTTTAAAAAGTAATATTATTTTTATATGTGTGAAAAGATTGTTTACAATGGGATAAAAATCCAAATGACATAACATTTTAGACCACCCAAAAATACACTCCCTGGCAAAATTTAACTCAATTGGCTTAAAAAATGTTATGCAGAGTTATGCAAAAAAAAAAGTCCAAAAGCACAAAAATGTGCCTGGGTGTGAGGAAGCTGATGGTTGGCTCCCATTTGAGGCCCTGGGTGATGATGGTGCCCAGGAAACGGAAGGAGTCCATGATGGGGATGGGGGTGGGAGAGTCTGTCAGGTCGACGGTGGGGCTGTGACTTTCCTGAAATCCACGATCATCTCCACTGTCTTCTGGGCGTTCAGCTCCAGGTTGTTGTGGCTGCACCAGGACGCCAGCCGGTCCACTTCTCTCCTGTAGGCGGACTCTTCATCATCCGAGATGAGCACGATGAGGGTGGTGTTGTCATGGAATTTCTTACCACTGTAAAGAAAAGCTGGAAAGTATTTGTCTTTGTCAAAGTGTAATTTATTACACATGCGGAGAAGTGACCCACAGAGTGAGTCCATGGTAAGCTCTGGCGAACAGACTCTCTCATCAAGTTAATATAGCCAAGGCACACAGCAGGACACAGAAATGGTGACGCGGTATGACACGTCACAGCATGACCATTTGGTGTGTTTAATGCAGATGAATGGCAGACGTCTGGGGTGCTAAGACAATCGAGAAGCCCTTTGTTTCCAGGACCGGTCTTTGGCTATTGTCTTAGGTGTGATAAGGGCAATCAGCAGAGGGCCCTCGTCTGGCGGAGCAGGACGCCGGCACTTCAGTAGAAACTCAACATGTCTTCAGACGGGATGAGCCTGGCCTTGTATATTGTTAAACTGCCATAACAGTGTCGTCCGCAAACTTGATCAGTTTTACGGACTGGAAGTACACAGCCCTGAAGGTTTCCAGTGTGTGTAGTCCGATTGTCCGATTGTCTGATTGTCCGATTGACCGAGATGATCTTCCCCAGCCGCACGTGCTGGTCTCTGGTCCATCAGGAAGTCAGTGATCCACCTGCAGAGTCTTGTAGCAGAATGGTGTTGAAGGCAGAGCTGAAGTCTATAAACAGGATCCTGGCGTATTGAGAATGAGGAGTTGTCGTCACGGCACAGAGCCCCCCCGCCGATCCCCCCTCGCCTCCATATTGGCTGCGCTCCGGCGGCAATACACATTTACGTGTGTTGTTAACGCCGTAGTAGCGGAGGTTCTTGCTATTCCGCACTGTTTTACCGCCTGGAAGTCACTGCTGCGTTAAAAACTGCTCCAATACCTCTCACGATAGACATGGAAAACGTAGGAACAATGGGATACAGTTTTTTAGGTTACAGAAATGGACACAGCATCGAGGAGCGCAAGTCTCACTCTGACCTGTCAAAACATGTGGAACGTTTGTGTACATTGAACATCTCGTAACAATGTAGTGTTTATGAAACACGCACTTTATTACTTTGTCATTTTGGTCAAGAAGTGTCCGCTACATGCAATGTAATGACAACACACTAAAACGCATGTGAGGAAAGTTACTTTTGCCAGTACAACACTGTTTTCACCAGCGGGAGGCTTGTAGAGCCAAGTCCTGCACCCAGACACAGCAGAAAGTCTCGTAACTTTCCAAAGACTTGTGGCTTTTAAACTCCAGCATCGTGTAGTAACTTACACCAAATACAAGGTAGTTTACTGTGTCCATGTATGTGCATGGAGGTAAATGCTCCAGGTCTCCGCTGCAGGGAGCTCGTGTGTTGATGTTTTGAATGTCCGCAAGCTTCTCCAAATACCGCTGTTTTGCGCTTGGTATGAGCTTGTTCCTGTAAGGTCCCTTTCTTTCGCCTTATCTCTTTGCATAGTTTTACTTTCTGTCTTTTCGTTGTCGTATTCGTAGATCCGTCTCTGTCTTGCCGAAAACGTAAATGCGCAAAATTTAAAGTGCTCTGAAATATGAGGAATGCGTGAAATTCTGGGGGCGTGCCCCCAATCCGCAGCCAATATGTCCGAAAGGCTCAGAGCCCCCCCCAAATCACCCCAACTCGGCACGTGACTCCTCATTCTCAATAGGTTCCTGGGAAGGCACATGGCATGGCTCTAAGGAGGTATGGAAACTGTCTGTGAAGATTTCTTTGAATAGTTTCAAGTCTCTTATGATGTCAGTCCTGTCCAGATTATCTGTTTGTGAATGTTGTTTTAATGTGACGGAAACTATGTGTTGCTGCCCATCCTATGATTGTTTGGAGTCAGGGCTGCATTACAGACCAACAACCAAGAACAAACTCATTCATCCAGTGATTTAGACCACTACTTTTATTTCACTTATCACAAGCCTTTCAGTAAAAGCTACTTGGGTCAGCGGCTCATGACTAACCCAACACTTGAGGGCAAAAATTTGATTTGATTTGATTAGCGCAAACTACTCTCATTTCCATTATAGTTCATACAAATAATAGCAATGCTGTGAGGTTAAAAAAGAATAGTCATTTGCTTTGGTCTTTTGTGTTACCCTACTACATGGTCATATAGCCAAGGCTTCACATAGGCATTAACAAGTGTACGCTTTTTTTTTTTTTTGTTGATCTCCCAGTGAGAGGTCCAGCTCTAACCTCAGCAGCAGGCCCCTCCAAACCTATTATACATGAATAATTGACTGACGCGCTCTACTGCCTACTCAACAGTGTGTACACATTAAATCTTCATGTTGGGTCCTACATCACAGCCCACTTTCTCATAAGAAAATGATCACTCAACAACAAGTATGGCCTAAAGCAAGGGTAATGTGTTTGCACTCCGTAAACACTCCCTCACTTTCTGCTCTCTGTCACTATGTTTTGTTTATGCTCTGGGAAGAATCTTTGCATCGACCTCATAAAGTTGGACTCTAGTTGATGTGAATGAAGAAATTACATCTTCGACAAATTTTTATTTTTGTTTGAGTTTTTAAAAATGGTCTCATTTACAGTTTAAAACAAGAGGTTTACAAATGGCCATGTAAGTCAGCAACCCTTTCATTCGAATCACACTTGAGCAAATAAAGGATTTAAGTGCACTTATCAGTCGTCACACCTGTGAGTAAATCCCTGCTTTGTTGGACAACGTTATATAAAACGAGGCCAGGCAGACCAAAAATGAAATCTTTGAACTCAGCGTGACCTCTTGCTAGAAGATTCATTATTAATCACATATATAACGCTAGTCTCATCTTCTTTGGAGATGTCTAAAGCAAGCATAGATTGGACATTAAAACCGAGCAGCACTAGTGTGTGTTTATTTTTCCTTTGGTGTTGGGAATATACTGTAAGCACCGTGTGTCTCTGGGGTGTGACACAGACGGCATATGTAAAGTACACAGTGATGCACCATACTGTACAGCCCTGCACACAGCCCAACCATCACAAGGGCTGCACAATAATATATTCATGCCTTCCTCTCGCTCTCCCCGTCTCTCCCCCATCGCTCTCTCTTTTCCAGCCAGTCTATATGCACCATATAATGTTTAATTTACCAGCTATATATTCTTAAAGAGGCTAGAAGGAATATTCTGTGCATGTGGATATACAGCAGGAAAAAAAAATAGCTCGAATAGGTTAAGTTATACTTAAATAATCCCCGTATAGAGAAATTCTTTCTCTGTATTTGACCCACCCTCAATGCCGTTGGGGCAACTTGTAGAAGCAGTGAGCAGCCAGTGTAGGCCGGCGCCGGGGACCCATGGAGCAAGGCATGTGGTCAGAAAGACCCTATTGTACATGTTTTTAGAGGCATAGAGAAAACCAAACCGGCGCGCCATAGAACCCTAAGGTGTAATAATATTGTGGCAAGAATATTTGCAGTGACAAAAACATTTGTTGTATACTTTATTGTACCGTAGGGAAATTTGTCCTCTGCATTTAACCCAGAGGACATTTGACCCAGATGGCCATTGGTGGCCATTTAGGTCCACCATTTAGGTGGCCATTGGAAGCTAAAACAAATCAGGTTAATATAACACAACCAAACTGGTGAGATTTTTTATATTTATATGTATTGATTGTATTAGCGAGCTGAAAGAACATTACAGAAAGTTAAGTACTGCCTGGTAACACCAGAACAACACAAGGATAATCGTAATGCATGTGTACACAATGAGTTATGTGCATTTAGTTCTTGACTGATATTGATGTCTATTTTCTCCATTAATCTTTCATTTGGCTTTGTTTGATTGTTGGCAGAGCAGACACACGTACACAGAGAGAGAGAGAGGTGCACTGCTTCTTTGGAGTTAGACTGGGGAGCTCTTTGAAATATTTAAATGCTGCAAGCGTTTTAATGTGAGATTGATGGAATAAGGTCAGCAACGTAGCTACTACAGCAGGCTCTCCAAGAGGCCGTCACCCAGCAAAATACCATGGGATACCACTAAATATTAGTTCCTCAGGAATGCCTTTAGATCGAGGACTGAGTATGTGCTGGAAGGAGAGTTAGTTAGACTTTTTGAGAGATACTGTAAGTGTCATGCTAGCCTGGCCGTTGTCATCCGTACACTCCGGTCAATTATCTTTTCCCTATACGTCTGGGCCTGATCTCAGTGGCTGCGTTTCATCGGTTGAATTCCAACCTACCATTCAGCGAGCTGGGGAGGTGGGTGTTGTAGGTGACGTTACGCATTTGCACCGGATTTGCTGGTTGTAATCTGAAAACAGATCCAATCATTTCAAAGGAGTTCATCCCTCCCACCTGAAAACGGAGCTCAATTGTGATGTGAAGTTCCAGACCCTCTGTACGAAATGAGTACGAGGGTATGGTAAGACCAGGCTGGTGTCATGCAGATTAAGAAAAATAAAAACAAAACAAAACAAATACCTGAAAATCATGTTTTGGCTTTTATGTTCTCATTTCCATAACACACAAATAAGGCCAACCGTACAACCGACAAATACTGTATCATGGCTCAAACTCTGGATTCAAAGGGCCTCCGGGTGCTGAATTACAGCCGCACACTGCTCCTGACATGTTGTACAGAGGCACTGGTTGTAGAATGGGTCAAAAGCAGAGGACAGTTTCCTTAGGGGACAATAGGTTTATAACTACAAATACAAATACGATGTAATCCATTCAAGAAACACATTGGCCTGTTCCCTCAGACCCGCCAGTACTCTTATGCTTTTACTCTGGATATCTTTCAAACACAAAAGCTCAACACTCTCAAGCCGTAGAGACGAGGTCCTTGCTTGCACAAAAATTAAGCTATGGCACAGCTGAGCCTATAGGAACTTGTATTTATTTATTTGACAGGGACATGTACAGGAGCATTAATCAGCATATGAAAAGATGCTTTGTACCAGACTTTAGCTCTTGGAGCTAATTTCCATCTGCAGTCCCCAAGACATACAGTTACAAAACACTACAAAAAGCATAACAATACAGTTCATAATATTTACAGACAGTATTTACATTTTATTTAAAAAAAACAAAAAAAAAAGTACACTGTTCCAACCTCAGCGTTGCAGGTTTGAGTCTCAGCCACAACAGTTTTGCTTAAATGTCACTCCCTGTCCAATAAAGTCAATAGGGCCAAAAATCCTTTAAAAAATAAATCTTCTATAACATTGTTAGCTTAGCGTGTTTTCTTTTCACTCACACTTTTGAGGTAAAAGATCTGAGGAAATTTAGAGGCAGATTGTCCAATGGGTGCAGTCCAAACTGTTGATTTGGTCTGTCCCCAATCCATCACATGGCTGAAGGATTCTTGTAACAACTGGTAGTACAAATATCCAGCACCGATAGCAAGATTTTGTTGTTGCAACTAAACTGTGTAAATGTGAATTAAATGCTTTACCCACAGCAATATAGAAGTTGATTTATTTTGTTTGTTTTTCAATCAGTTTCAGTTGCCCCATCTGGTTGCCTATAAGACCCTGTGTGTATTTTAGCCCTGGGCCTGAAGTCATGTGAGGATAACGTTATAAATGACAAAAACACATTCCTCCAATCCAGTTGTGCTTTTGCTTACAATGGAGCAGTTAAACCATATTATTTTCAGGATAGGGAGAGGAGTTGACACTCAAATAGACTTCATCAATAATGCAGGAGAAGGCTGCCTGGAGTCTTAACCATGCTGAAACCCTCATACAGCTCAGGAGAACATGCTTTGGACTCCTTTATAGATTACGAAGAGTTCAATTTCACTGTTGACAGCAGTAGATCTGGATTGGATGTTTTAAGTTATTGTGCAACCAGACAATAGTGACGTTTGACAAATGAGCAAGAAACCAAATGCAAAAAGGATCTAATCACTGCAGCGCCTGTGGTGATCTTTATTAGCGGTATGGATGGGTACTGCCCTCTGGTGGTGGAGCGGAGATTTATTATTTATTAAGGGATGATTTAGTAGCAGGAATTCAAACTGTATAGTTTAGGAACCATACACGAGTTCTTTCTGAATTGGCCCAAATGGTCACATTATTTTATTTACTGTTTAGAAACGGCCATTTATTTATTTTTCCAAAGAGCAACAAGTACCAGCTCAATATCTGTCCAAGATAATATCCAAGATCAAAATCAAATCGGCACTCGCTCATGGCCCTTATGTTTACTGTATTCTCAAGTCATGTCTTGACTCACATAATAGCTATATCAAAAAAGGGTAAGTAATAAGGATACGAATTATATTGTTAATATGTTCTGAACTAGGCAGTCTAATATGTCATACACTTCAACATGAAAAAAAAAGTTGGGACAGCTTTTTTCAAACAGTAAGAACAGAGGAGTATAGTTTCTTTTGGAGATGACAACTTGATTAGGACTGTATTTTACTTCTTTTATTTAGAGTAATATAATTTTTTAAGTAACTATATATGATGGACCATTAAATGGCCAGTAAACATTGTGTTGCTCAACAGTTTACGACATAAAACTTCAAATATAAAATACTTTCACCTCACTTGAACCATTTCTGAGCCTGAGTTATAACAGTATATTGAGCAGTGACAGTGCCCCCTCTGTTTGTTTTCCAATCTCTTCTTGTTGAAAAGAAATGATGATTGGCTACTGTGTCATTAGCGTCGAACGGCTTCCTGGGGAGTTCCAGGCAATTACAAAAGCTTTGTTGTTTCAGTCAAGACACCAAGTGGATTCCATCTGGAGTTAAAATGACATGCACTGCTTATATTCCTACAAATGCATGAATTTTGGATGGTCAAAAAAAAAAGAAGTGTAAAGGGCCCTATATTTTGGCTGTACCCAGTATTTACAATATTGTCCCCATCCATAAAAAGAAATCTTGAGTTGTTCCATTTTGTTTAATTTATGCATATTTAAGCAGGCTGTTTTTGTTTTGTTTTGTTGTTTTATTTAAAGGGTTTTTCATTTATCTTTGGCTTACAGACATTAAAACTGCCACAGAACTGCTACCTTATCGTGGTCGGTGAGTTTGAGCATCCAAATGATCCTATGTTGTCAGGGGCATTACATGGTTGGGTCTACCAACATGTCCTAGGTGGCGGGCCAGACTAGGAGCGGTTCATAAAACGCCAATGAACAGTTCAAGAACAATCCCAGTATGCGTCATACTGGCTTCGCCCTGGAGCCAGGCCTGGCGTTGGAGCTCTGATTTCAGATGCCTCACGATCGCCTCCTTGGGCTGGTGTGTTTCATTGGGAGGAGGCCCAAAACCGAAAACCGAGTTTTTGCTTATAATATCGAGTGGATTGTTGTAAGATTGTAGTAGGCCTACAAGTCCCTTGGTTTGGACTACATTAACGACCTGAGCCCTTCATCATCTTTGAAGGGCTCAGGTGTCGTCTAAATAGACCTCCTCAGCTAGTTGCTTGTGTTGAGTGGTAGTGGTATTTTTATAAATAAAAACCAGACAACACCATTCAGTGTAAACTGGAAAATAGATTTCCTTTTAAGGCACACGTTCGACCCACGGACAGAGGCAGCATGTTCCTTTGACACAAGTCAATTTAGTGTATTTCTAAGTTTGACCTTTCTGTTAGGATTCCATACTTTCTTTACACATTTCATCACAGTTTTCTTTACATTCAGTTGAATAGTTTGTAAACTTTAACTCTCAGTTGGTTCACAGTTACTCTCATTTGCTAGTTTTTCAGTTGAAAACATACACCTTTACCTGGACTCGTAGAACATCACGCACAACCTCTGGGCCCAGCCCAACCAGGCCGGAGGATGCCAGGGAGGAAGACAGAGGAAGTGCGTGTGAACCAGGGTGGCTTTTATACTATTGGAGCAGGTGGCGCCATCTGCTGACCGCTTTAAAATGTAAAATACAGAAGTTTTATAATAAAATACATATACAGTACAGTACATACAACTGATAATGCCACACTTGGATGATGGAGACCAGTGTTTTGTTTGTTTTTTAATATTGCTTTACCCCTCTGTGAAAGCAGTTAGCGCTAATTCCATTTAACCTATTTCCTTCAACCTACCTGTATTCATGACAATGATTTTACCAGGAGCCTGAATAAGCCCAGCTATTTTTGAAAGGGTTAGTGTGTGAATATGGAGTGAATGAATGAATGAATGAATGAATGAATGAATGATTAGATAGATATCTCTCTATACCTTCTCTTGGTTGTATCAGACGATTTGATAATGGACTATGCACTTGTCTTAATGATGCGGTTTAGGCTACTGCCTCTTTATGTTTGGAGTTGTTGTTATGTTATGTCTCGAGAAGCTTGATGGAGCTGAAGTGCACTGTAAAAACTGATTCCTTTACAGTAAATGATCCCGTTGTTGGATGATGGATGGGTAAATGTATTCTATCATTACTGCGCAGTAACCTTTATGCTACGGTAGCCTTGATAGGGCATTATTCACAATTTTATTTGTTATAATTTTAAGAACAAATAATTTATTTACTTGCGATAAAGGCTTCAGTTTCTTCCATCTCTGTGACGAACATGTAGTAGAGAGAAATGACCAAAAGAGGGCACTAGACTCTATATCTATTATCGAAATGCTAATTGTTTTAGCATTTTCTTTTTTCTTTTTATTGAGGAAGAATAGCAAAACTAGTATTGTTTAGACAACTGTAATTCA
The DNA here is from genome assembly GCA_007210695.1 of Neogobius melanostomus. Taxonomy (NCBI): domain Eukaryota; kingdom Metazoa; phylum Chordata; class Actinopteri; order Gobiiformes; family Gobiidae; genus Neogobius; species Neogobius melanostomus. The sequence continues at coordinate 2,416,934 of VHKM01000159.1, forward strand.
GCTTCCAACCATAAAAATTACAGGTAACATCACCAGGCGAATGCTATCAGAATTAGAACCCAAAAGTACAGCCTAGATGTCAACAGTTGCCAAATAATAATAATACCAAGAATAGGCTACCATTTTTAAAAATTGTGTTTTGTTGTATTTCACCAGAATGTAAAAGATTTGAGTAAAGTCCAACCTCCTCCGTATTTGGGGGGAGAGGGTTAGCCCCCCCCCCCCTCCCCTCTCGACTGGTACCAGCGCTGCTTCAATTCTCTCATCGGCGGCATCGCATCTGGCCAAAAACCTACAGTCACCAAAACGCTGAGGATTTGTCTCCGATCAAGATTTTAAATGTGTATGGTTATTTTTGCTCCGGTAAGTTCATTGTTTACTATTTATCTTTGTAACTGGTTATTATCAAAACTGCTTAATATTTTCTTAATAATCTTAAGTGTTGTAGAAGTGTATAGACAATTTTTTTTTAAAGAAAAAAAATGTAGGCCTATATGGCCGTGTCACGTAGTGGAGTTTTGAAAGTGAACTTAATAATTGGATTTGATTTTGTGTGGACTATAGATGTTTTGGACAGCTGGGACACCCTGCAGTGCACAGTTAGCTCCTCTGCTTCTTGTCCCCTTCCACTTTGAAATTATTCACATTTTTATATTGGCCTATTTACATCAGATAGCCTATAATTCTGTTAGTGTGGCCAATTGAAAATGTAATAAAATGTTTGCTATTGATTTCATTTTTATCATTTATTGTTGAAGTAACATTGTAAGTAGAGTTTATTTATAAATCGCTTTTCACAAATCACAAAGTGCTTACATAACCTGGGTGGTACATGGCTAAATTAATACCACCATAAAATCAAAACAATTAACTTCAATCAATCAATCAATCAATCACATTTTTTTTAAATTTAAAACAACACCAGGAAGACCAAAGTGCTTCATAGAAAGATAGAACAATTTAAAAACACAGAATTATTACATCCAACTTGAACTACACAACAATACAATTATAGCATGAAGAAATCTAGAGTTTATACAAATGGTTTGAACTGAGGGAAACAAGTCAATGAGTTTAAGCATATTTATTTATTTTTAATGGATTTTATGTGGTTTTATTGTAAACTCTGGTCGCCTTGAGTGTTGTAAAGGGCTCTATAAATAACATTTGATTGATTGATTGATTGATTGATTGATTATTTATCGTGACGCACTCATCATACTTCTTTTATGTTGTGTAGATTTTTGCAGTATGTGCATTTGCAACATGCGGGGGTTACTATGGTCATCTCCAGGTTAAAGTGGACTGTGCTGAACGAAGACAGAGCAATCGCTCCATCAACATTGACTTCAGCTATCCATTCAGGTGCCTGAACTCTTAAAACCTTTTTAATTTCATCATGTTTGTATTTGGAAACTTTAGGGAAATATTTTCCTTGCATTTGACCCATTACTCTTCAGTCAGTTTCTAAGGGCAACATGTCAGGTGCAGTGGGCTCCCAGAGTGCAGCACCCAGGGAGCTGGAGGAGTAGGTTATTGGTATTGTGCATGTTTTGGGTTAGCAGAGAAACCGGAGCACCCAAAGAAAGCCTTCTCAGACACAGGGAGAGCATGCAAACTCCATACTCCCCACCTGGGACCTCCTTATTATGAGACGAGAGCGTGGTCCGTGCTGCCGTATACAGGTTAAACAAGAACTTTTCCCCTTCGCTAATATTAGCTTGAATCTCATGAATAGAATTATGTGAGTCGCATTAAGTTCAAAGAAAGTAAACATCAAAAACAAATAATTGTGTCCAAAAAAAAAGGATGTAGCTTTCCGAAAAGAGCGGGTTAATGACTAACGAGAAAATATCCATTGCTGAGAGTCTCTACAGTGTAATGATGCAATGAGACATTTCCTACTAAGGGATTTTATATTGGGGTGACCTCCTGTTCGGCGGCACAGCTTCCTGATTTTAAATTGGGCAATCTTCAAAGGCTGTGCCGTCTCTGATGTGTGATCATGTGACCATGCATATTAATTCCCAGGGTCCTGTTTGCACACTTGCATTCAGAAAGAGAAAACAAATTAAGGAATATCACTACTAGGTCATATTGGCCTGTTCATGATCAGGTTTTAGTTCAGAGGAGCAGTGGTCAGTTTCAGTGAGGTTAATGCAGCAGTGTGGGCACTCCATGTTTAACTCCCTGTTTAACCCCCCACCCACCCAGTGTCGGTGTCAGTGTAATGGTGTAAACCCGAGGGTGCAATTACCAGCCCCTTTGACTTGACAACACTTTGTCCAATGATGTAAAGGCCAAAATACATTGTAGGGCCGCATTGTGTTCTGAGGTGGAACTCACACACAGTCGGTACTTTTGTATAGGCATGTAAATAAAACACATATTTAATATGGTCACTATTACTTAAAAGCACTATACCTGATTTTCTTTCTAGTATAGTGGAACAAATGTAGTTTTATCCTACATTGGCATATAGTAAACTCAGGCATGAGTTATATTTCAGTTTCCATACATAAATTTGCATCTATTTTGTCACCCATATTTGATACAACGCACTTTCTCCTCCAGACTACAGCAGGTGCATTTCAGAGCTCCCTTGTGTGAAGCTAGGAGACATGAGGTCTACTTCCTGGATGGCGATATGTCTCCGGCTGCCCAGTTCTTTGTGATGGTTGGAGTATTTGCCTTTCTCTATTCACTCTTGGCAACTGTGGTGTACGTGTTCTACCAGAACGCTTACCTGAGGAACAACAGAGGGCCACTTGTGGTCAGTCTATATATTTTTCTTCTTTTGATGATTTATTTTACGTGTTACATTGAGTACTAGTTAACACTCCCTCTCTCCTTCCACCGGGAATAAATTCATGACCTTTTACATTATATTGCAAAAATATGAAAGTCACTGTGGTGATTGTCAACTAAAAACAAAGGGAACTCAGACTGTGAAATAACCAAACTTAGGACTTAACTCAAATAAACACTTAGACGCACCATGGGCCCACCTAGGTGCATGCTGGACTGCCTGCGTTACTCCCCTTTATCCCCTAGGTGCGCAATGGAAGAATAACCAAACAAACATTAAAAGTAAACAAATTAGAATTAACTTAGCATATTGGAAAATATATTACAAAAAGAAACATACTTTGGAAACAAAATGATATAGAAATTACAAAACTCAAAATGTGTGACAAATAAACCAAAAAGTGAACTTAACTAACCAAAAACTGACAAATAGCTCCTACAGCCACACTCCAGAGCACATTAAAAGTTGCTAAGTCATAAGTGCTTAACTAAATTCATGTACAACATAAACAAATATGTCAGCGATAGCAAACATAGTCCTAATGATTGACTTTTTTGTGTGTTATCAGTTTGAAGCATTTGCAGTGTATCCAGGTGTCCTTAAAGGTTGGGAGTTGGGACTGTCAAATATTCAATGATCTAACAAATTATGTTATAAATCAATGAGAGAACAACATAAGCATCACAGAGGCCTTTTATAATCAGAGGCTCAACTGCTGACCAGGAGCCGGTTCACACTAAGCAGTTGGGCAACAGAAGACTAACTAAAGGCTTAGGTACACAACAAATGTAAAAGTGTAATGCATACATTTACTTCTAAACAGAGTATGTTTTTGTTTTTTTGTTTTTTTAATATTTCTAATCCAGAAGCCAAAGATAAACTAACCTCAAATTTAGCAACCTGCAAAGCATCAACATCTCCATGGAGCTCTCAGTTCTGTTACATGTCAGGTCACGCCGTGAGCATGCTCACAGGATTGTCACATGACTTGCACCACAATATACTGTATCTCTGTCCTCATCCAAATTTACCAAGGCTCATGTCCAAGGGCCAGCTCCAGCTTTTGGTTCCTAAGACAAGTTTTAAAATACCAAGGCCTGGGGGACCTGGTCTCTTCTGTGGTCAAGCTCTGCAACACTCCACTGCCCTCCCAAAGTGAAGGGTTTTTTTAGACCCACTTTTATTCTTTGGTTTGTTGATTGGTCAGTGTCTTCATTTTATTGTTTTATAATAATCTTGCTTCCTCTTCACATGTTGTTGTCGAAAACAAATAAACTCCCAATTCCCAATGGATAACGCGCAAAATCAGAAGAACCACAACAAGTCCAGTCGAAGAAGAGCCAATGCATAGTCCTTTATTTGGTCGAAAACATAATTCCTCAAATGGTCAGAACATAATCCTTATTTTGTCAAAATATATCCATTCCGTATCACCTAGTGCATTCTTCATAGCCTCCCTTAAGTTGTTAAAGTATAATCCATAATTTTGTCAGAGCAATACATATCCCATAGCAAATTCAGCAGGAGCGCGCCGAGTGCTCGGACCTTGCCTTATACACGCTTTCTGGCTCCAGAACAGTTACATTAATCTTGTACATGGACATTCTTATGACAGGTGACACGCTCCTCTTGTCTTTATGATTTACACTACTGTAAGTACATCATATCCTTGGTGCGATCTGCTCATAGAAGTCCCACCCCGGTGGTGTTCTGTCAAGTTGATGACCGGGGATGTTTTTCACTCACGCTAGAAACATTGTGAGAAAATCCCACTTCTTGCCACATGGTCTGGCACACGCTTCCCACGGCACGCTTTCCCAGTTTGACATTTGTTTTGATTCATGGCTTGTTGCTGTCTGCCCTGCTGCAGCTTCCCTCGGACCCTCTCCTGTACTTGTGATTGTCCAATAACATCCCACCCTCAGGCTGACCACACGTGTAGGTTTCATGTGGTTTCATGATGCATATCCCCCAGTGGATAGACTATTCATTACAACTAATATTTGGGTGCTCGTGTCTCTCTCCCGTCCCAACTAAATTATGTTCCCACAGCTTTGAACACTTATGCATTGAGTTTTACCTTTTTATCTAACATAGTGATTTTGAACTTCTTACACTACAACACAGACTTAAAGGATCTGTATCATGCTATTTTAGCCATTCCAAAAGAAAAGTATAGGCATTTATATGATATATTGTACCTCTATCACTATGGAGTACTCATTTTGAGAGAAATATAAGTATTTTCTGGGGGTATTTTCCCTACCCGGAAGACAAAACGCTTCGATTCAGTTAACTCCGCCCTCTCTCCGCTCATTCCACATTTGCAGTATTATAAATATAAATATCGCTGCAAAAAGTGAAGTTACTTCACATAATGCAGTTATAAGGAGTTGACATGTGCAACAGTTTCATAAATGGCTAACACACACGCTAACACACACGCTAACACGCGTTTTGATTGACTCACCGTTCAGTCTGGACTCCCCATCGGGTTATGGGACATGCGTTGGTTATAAAAGTTAATCCACTTTGATTCTGGCCAAGGTTCACCAAGCATCATCAGGTTGGTTGATATAGTAGCTGAATCCCAGAAAGAAATTCCAACTTCTGGCGAGTGCACTCTTCTTTAGGAAGGTTGAATAGTCCTGTTCCTCTCGTAGCCAAACGCGCATCCGTGACATTATCGTTCGGTAAGAAAAAAGAACAGGCGGTGTCCAGAGTAGGTTAGAGAGAGCTCAGTCTTCAAAAACAACACTTCTGCTCGGATCCATGGATCCTCCGGCCGTGGGTGCGTTTGTTTAGCCTCGTGGGACAGCACAGACACGTCGGAGAGTTCTTTTTTCCTTCTTTTTTTTTCTTTATTTCTCTCTTACAACAACAAAAATGAAAAAGCTGTTTTATAAATTAAAACCAGGCCGTAAGGCATTACATTACAGACGTAGAGCACTTCCGTTCCTTTGTGACGACACAAATGACTGAACAGCTCAGTCATTTACCAGGAGAGGGCGGAGCAGCTGCTCAGAGAGCAGGATTCAGGAGGATTACTTAGAACTGCGTGAATGAAGCCAAAAACCGCCCTGGGGGTGTTTTGATAAGGAAATAGCATAACAACATGGCTAAAAACTCCAAAAAGTCGATTTGCATGATATAGGACCTTTATTGCATCTGAATGTTTGTTGAAGTGATCCTTTTGCTGGAGCTTTATCTGTATTTTATATTTGATTGACTGCGGAACTTTCCGCAGTCAATTATTGGTTTTCATGTTCTTTAATATTATTATTATTATTATTATTCCATCTTTTTCCTGAATTTCAGCACCTTTCAGCACTTTCATGCTTTGTGCAATTTCTGCAAGTTATGCATCAAAATGTTCCGCATGTTGACGAGAATCCTGCTATTACTTTTCGGACTTCTGCGATTTACGGTTTTTCCGCAATCGGACGAAATACCGAACATTTTCCCATTGACGCATAATGGGGCTCCCGCAAATTCATGCTTTTCCGCATTTTTTTCCGCAATTTCTGCAATTTCTGCAATTTGTGCATGTTCAGCTTCCGCAACTTGTGGTTTTGAGAAAAAATTGGCCTTCTGCAGTTTTCCACTTTTTTTCTACGGGAATTTGAAATTTTTGCATTGGTGTGTATGTGGTCTCTGCCCCATTAGTGTGTATGGCGAATCCAGCCAATGCATTTTAATAGGATTTCTGGCACTCCATGTGTTTCAGCCATTTGTGCAGCTTCTGCTATTTCAGCATTTAGGCGATTTCTACAGTTTGACCAGTTTATGGAATTTAAAAAGTTTATGCAATATAAACAATTTATGCAAATTAACCACTTTATGGAATTTAACCAGTTTACGCATTTTAACCAGTTTATGCAACATAACAATTTATGCCATTTAGGATTCATGAAATTTAAACAGTTAAGGCAGTTTATATAATTTATGCAAATTAACCAATTAATGCATTTTACAGTTTTTTTTGCAATTTAACCAGTTTATGCAACATAACAGTTTGTGCAATTTAAACTGTTCATGCATTTTACCGGTTTATGCAAATTAGATTATGCAAATTAACCAATTTATGAATTTTACAGTTTTTGCAATTTAACCAGTTTATGCAATCTTAAGTTCATGCAACATGAAAGTTTATGCATTTTACCGATTTATGCAAATTAGATTATGCAAATTAACCAATTTATGCATTTTACAGTTTTTCTGCAATTTAACCAGTTTATGCAATTTATCCAGTTTATGCATTTTACCATTTATGCAATTTCACCAGTTTATGAACATTAGATTATGCAAATTAACCAATTTATGCAATTTCTGCAATTTCTGCAATTTCTGCATTCGATTCCCGCAGTTCCGCAGTCAATCGCAATGGCTTCAGCCATTGCAGCATTTCTAGTTTATAGTGTGAATGGACTTAAGTAAGAATGCGTATTGGCCACTGTATAAACCTGCTGTCACTTTGCCTCTGCCCAGGGACTACAGATGAAAATTAGCTTGTAGCTATCTCTGGTCTGTACAACACATTTGTTGTGCAATGTCCCTGTCAAATAAATAAATAAATAAATTATACAGGCTTATATGGTGTCTACAAGTTCTCCACCATTAATGACAACATTTAGACAGCCTTTATACCACAACAATGTCCATATCATTCATCTGGCCTGACTGCCTTAAATTCCAAAACATTCAACATGATCATTAATCTAATCTAATCAACCCATCACTCCCAATGCAAACCTCAACAGGGGGCTTTATTCGATAGGACAGGGTTAAAGGGGGTGAAGATCAGCTGCGCGACGCAACAGTGTAGCTGTAGCTAATTTGTCGATGTAACCCAATTGTCATTCTATTGCAGGATTTCGTTGTAACAGTGGTCTTCTCCTTCATGTGGTTGGTGTGCACGTGTTGTTGGGCCAAAGCACTGTCGGACCTCAAAAGTGAGACAAATCCGTCGCAGGTCTTACGGCTGATCTCGGCCTGCAGAGCTCCAGAAAACAAGTGTACCATAACACAGGAGCCACGCTGGTCCCGCCTCAACACCTCTGTGGTAAATATAAACCTTCACCTTTAAAGCTCCCTCTGCTGATATTGGTATGAAACCTAGAGTGACGACTTTATGACTCCCACGTGTGACAAGACGAGTGGTAGTGGTATTGGCTAAATTAAATTAAGAGCCAGACAACATTGTGCTTTAAGGCACACAGGTTCGACCCATAAGGACAGAGGCAGCATGTTCCTTTAACACAATTTATTTCTGTGTTTTACTTTTAGGTTTCTTTTCGTATTTCATACTTAACGCATTTCTTCACAGTTTTTGTTACATTCAGTTGAATAGTTTGTACACTTTAGGTCACAGTTGGTTCACACAATATTTTCATATTAGCTTTCGGTTAGCACAGTTTGTGCACATAACTCACATAACATTACTTTGCATTGAAATGTCAGCAGGTTGTGAAGCAACCATAACAAAAGGGGAAACAAGACAGCAGCATGGTTAGGTCCACCTAAATGTAAATAGGTCAGTTTACAGGCTTGGGCTACTTTACGAAGGCTAGCCACGAGGTGAGGCAAATCTTACCGTCGCACGGCCACATCTAGCCCTTCTCGGCCGGTTCGGTGCTTCGATAGCCCCCGGTTACGCGAGGGCCCCAGCAGACCTCGAACCACAACGCACCGAGAGAGCAATGGACGCCATGGGGTGGTGCACGTTGAGGTTCTCAACCACCTGCGAGTCGCGACGCTAAAATAAAACCTATATTAGTGGCTATACCAAAATCTAAGGAAGGAATAAATGTATAAATAAATAGCCACCTGGACCCGTAGAACACAACGCAAGACCTCTGGGCCCAGCCCAACCAGGCCGGAAGACGCCAGTGAGGAGACAGAGGAAGTACGAGTGAAGGAGGGTGGGCTTTTATACTACCAGTATTTGAGCGGTGACGCCATCTGCTGACCGTTTCCATATTTAAAATACATAAAAACATTAACATAAAGATTTCATAAAAATAAAGATTTTATTTGATTTTTTTTACTGAAAGTTCACACACAAGTAAGACAACTGTGTGAAGTGAAAGCAAAATGATACATGATTCTGTTATTTTTCAAAAAATAGAAAAGTGAAAAGTGGGGCGTGCATAAGTATTCATACAGCATTTTCTGAGTGCATTAAATTGCCTTTATAACATTCCTAATGACTGCAGAATGTTCACAACTTGCCCTAACGGTTAAATAGAGTCTACCTGTGCGTAATCTACCCTCAGTATAATTACAGCTGTTCTGTGAGGGCCTCAGAGCTATGGTCAGAGTGTATTGGTCACTAAACATCATGAAGGCCAAGGAGCACACCAGAGAGGTCAGGGATAAAGCTGTGGAGAAGTTTAAAGCAGTGTTAAGTTATACAAAGGTTTCCCAAGATTTGAACATCTCACGGAGCACTGTTCAATCCATCATTCGGAAATGGAAAGAGTATAGCACCACTGCGAACTTACCAAGACACGGGCGTCCACCTAAACTAACAGACCGAACAAGGAGAGCACTGGTCAGAAATGCAACCAAGTGCCCTAAGATAACTCTGGAGGAGCTGTGACGTACTGCCGCTGAGCTGGGGGAATCTGTACATGGGACAACTATTAGTCGTACTCTACACAAATCTGGCCTTAATGGACGAGTGGCAAGAAGAAAGCCATTATTGAAAGGAGGCCATAAGAAATCCCGTTTGAAGTTTGCTAGAAGTCATATGGAGGACACAGCTACCATGTGGAAGAAGGTGCTTTGGTCAGATGAGAAAAAAATTTAACATTTTGGCCCAAATGCAAAACGTTATGTATGGCACAAACCTAACACTGCTCATCGTCCTGAGTGCACCATCCCCAGTGTCAAATATGGTGGGGGAGCATCATGCTATGGGGCTGCTTTTCCTCAGCGGGGACTGGGAAGATTGTAAGAATAGTTGGGAAGATGGATGGAGCCAAATACAGAGTCATTTTGGAGAAAACCTGCTGGAGTCAGCAAGAGAATTGAGGCTGGGGCGGAGATTCACCTTCCAGCAGGACAATGACCCTAAACACAAAGCTAAATCTACAATGGAATGGTTTAAAAACAAACATATTAATGTGTTAGAATGGCCCAGTCAAAGTCCTGAACTAAATCCTATTGAAAGACCTGAAAACTGCTGTTCATAAACGCTCTCCTTCTAATTTGACAGAGCTTGAGTTGTTTTGTAAAGAGGAATGGACTAAAATGTCAGTCTCTAGATGTGCAAACCTTGTAGAGTCATACCTCAAAAGACTTGCTGCTGTTATTGCAGCAAAAGGGGGTTCCACAAAGTATTAATTTATGCTGTACTTGTGCACGCCCGACTTTTCGGTTTTCTATTATTTGAAAAATAACAGAATCATGTTGTCACTTCACACTTGTGTGTGAACTTTCAGTAAAAAAATCAAAATAAAATCTTTATGTTTATGGTTGTAAACATGACAAAATGTGCAATATAAATTTATTAAAATACATTTAATAAAAACTGGTAATGCCACACATGATTACACTAATATTTCTAGTTCTTTGGCAGTGATTTTGGGGATATTTTTGGAGCTACTGGAACTATCCTTCAGAGAGTGTATTGGAATGAAAACAACATAAACTTTACAGGCTTTTGTGATATGTGCATTATTTCATTCTCTTCCTGCCCTGTATATGGTGGTAAGCTACTTGTTAATCTACAGCCACCATGGCATCGACAGTTGGAAAGGGTCACGGTTAATAGGCAAGGTACAGGAAGTGGTCAAAGATGAGCGTGGACTTGTCAAACTACAGGTTCAAGTGCTCCAAAAAGAGAATTAAAATTATATTTTTCTGTTCATTCAGTATTTATTATGTGTGGCAAATATTGGTATTTTCTATTAGTGTCTGTCATTCTTCTGTTCCGTAGAACATCTGAAACGTAAATAGTCAATAAATAATATACTATAAAATATATATAAAGCAAGATAAGTACTAGAGCTGTACTTCTGTGCTTTTCCCAGTCTCTGACGGAGAGGGTTTGTGAGGACATTGTGATTAGTGCCATAAAAGGTAACAGACAAATTAATGTGCAAGTCTCCACCCTCCACATTAATTTAGTTTGGTGACCTCGGGTGAATCACTACCTTTGTGCTTCTGAGGCAGTTCGGGAAAAAAAAGAACACAAGAATGACACTGTACAATATAATTACCATTAGGTCATTTAGTGACTAATGCAATTGTTTGCCCATCCACAGCCCGTACTGAATGTTTAGTGTTGTATTACTAGGTGATTTGGAAATCAATTAGTTTTTTAATTATTTTCAAATATGTAAGTTGCCTATATTGTTTCATATTATCAATGTATAACTATACCCCTTGTGTGTGTGCGCAGGTATTTGGTTTTGTGAACCTGGTCCTGTGGGCTGGCAACATTTGGTTTGTGTTCAAAGAGACAGGCTGGTACAAGAGCGGTCAGAGATACCCGACCAGGAGTGCTTCTGGGAAACGAGCCAGTGAGATGCGGCAGAGGCTGTACAGCGAGAGCAGCTTTGATCAGCCGGACGACTTTGGACCACAACCTTTGAGACAAGACAGTTTCAACCAGGCCCGCCTAGACCCTTCAGTCAGAGCAGAGAGCTGCAGAGGCAGAGCAGTATGCACCAGGCTCCTGTGGGCCTCAGCCTGCCTCAGACAATTGTGAGCAAACCCCATGAGAGAGACAGTACAGTCAGGACAAAAGGGCCAGTCATATTTGTCAATGAGATATGAACAGGCGGCACATAACAACGTCAGCTGTTTTCTATAAACAGTGTTGAACAAGTATAGATTTGGAAAGTGGTTTTCGATAATTGGTGAAAGTACTTGGTGAAAATATAAGTAGTGCATTGTTGATGATGTTTCGCCACAGTTGATTGAGAGTGTTTGTGCATTGATGTTGTTCACACAGCTACACAAGACACACTGCTTCTGTGGTTACAATGATTTAGGAAACTTAAAAGGGAAGGTCAAATAAATGAGCATTGAGGCATAAAGACAAGAGAGCAATGAAGGGAAGACAAAGGATTAAATTGATTATAATTAGTAATTGCCTGGAGTAATTATAATATATAATATATAGTAAATGCAAATAGCATCTGTGAAATAATCACATTCAATAGGTTGTGTTCACGTTTTAGGATTCTATTTCAGTTGGAGGGCAGGTGCCAATACAACTCTATGGGAGCAAAACAGTTTTTGAAAGAAATTTCCAAAATGAAAATGTCCAAATGTTTTCCCTGATCATCACTTAATAGTGATTTGATTCACAAACCCGCCAAATATTTTTTATATTGTCTCCAGTTTTGGACGCCTTTATGAGGAAATAATTAGACCATAGTTCATATGAGCTGAAAGAGAGGACTTCGAACTTTGTGACAGTTTTTCTTTCATGTGATTTGGCTCAAGAATTACAGAGAAATTAGCAATTAAATAAGAGTAGTAATCTGCATTTTGAGCGTTACCATGGTTACCGCAATGGAATTTTCAGTTGACCTCCACCTCAGTTTTAAACTATGGCCTCTTTAGAAAGTTGTGATGTTACATGAACACAACCTATACTGTGTGCCATCTTTGACATTTCTGTCTGAGATGGCGCGAAAGGCCAAAGGGATAATCCTTGATCCTGTCTGAGCCAGTTAACTCAGTACCAGCTCACAGCTAAGCACTTGTGGTGCTAACAGGTTGAAAGACTTGTTGCATGTTTGGTGATTCCCGAGCTGTGTCCAAGTTCCGACTTTATATTGAAGGATGTATAATAATCATAAAGGTGTTTAAAATGTTTGCTCTATGATATGTGCACGTTCTGGTCAATATTTAAAATGTATTATTCAAGAATAATAAGAACATGTTTGGATTAGTTCTGTTTGTTTATTTTTGTGTTAATAAACTGCTTTTGATTCATCAAGATGTATTTCAATCACTATTGCTATCAGTTGGTAAATGGACTCAACTTATGTAGCTCTTTTCTACCTTTATCAGGCCCAAAGCACTTTACAGTAAGGAACCAGTCACCCACTCACTCTCTCATTCACACACCAGTGTACGCAGACACTGGAGGCAAGTAGGGTGAAGTGTCTTGCCCAAGGACACAGCAACGATGTGCATTTGCGGGAGCTGGGATTCGAACCCCTGACCTTCCGATCATGAGATGACCCGCTCTACCCTCAGTTGATTTAACAATTATTTTATGAACAGATATGTCTCTTTCTATGTATAATTAACAATGCAATTCAAATTTACTTTTGAGAAAAAGTACTGGTATTTTGGATTAAATTAGCCTATTTCAGAGTAAATTGGCCTAAAATGCACCAGTTTCTTGCTGCCCTACATACCAGCGTTGTTTAAGTAAGTTTAAGCCCTCTTATAGGCACAGGCAGCTCTCTTATCTAAAGGCCAAATAGAACTAAAAGAGGCGATGCCTGCCCCTGACAGAGAATCTAAGCGCATGCAGGTGTTCATGCCAGTGCTTTGAAGCTAATTACAGTGGATGAGCACAGAGCATGGCAATTAGGTCAGGCTATCAGCAGGAAATAAAGGGTTACATCAGTGGGTCGCCTATCAGCTGCTAAAGAAGGCTACACTTCCAAATAATTAGTACTTAAGGCTCCAGCATGTACTTATGTGTAAAACTGACGGTAAGATTCGTGGGTGTTACTTGTTGAGGAACACAAGAATGACTGAATTTGGGACAGTGCTTTGGGGGGTTCTGGGGAGTGTCCACTAGGGGGCGAAAGCGACGTATGAATACACAGTGATTCGGACACGATCTATAATGTTTGTTATGCTTCATTTTCCTCCTCAAATAAAGAAAGAGGACTAAAATAGGACCACCCAGGTAGAAACAGACGCAACGTTAGCTAAATCTAAATAAAAGTACACATGAGGACACCGTGGAAGAGTGATGAGCAAATGAGTTGTGTAGATTAAAGTAAGTGACTGAGCCATCTTTTCTGGTACTGCTCAAATGTTGTTTCATGTTGGCAGAAATTCTGTGACTTTATTCATGAAAATATTGAAAAGCATTTTGTTCTACATTGGAAGAGTGTATTTTTTGGTTTGTTTGAATCGAACTTACAAAACTGTAAATCTATTTACCTAATTAATTTCTTTAATTACGTAAATAAAGACTTTTTTCCGGAAAAAGGCCGTGTTTCTCTGCTTTTTATAACGGCTTCAAACAATACATTCAGTTAAATTGTCTGAAAAACAGACGTTCAGTGCTGTACAGCGTTGAACGTCTTCATTTAAATTCTGCCCCCCTCCCCCAGCGTTAGAATGTGTTTTATTATTTTTCTTTGCTTTCCTATCCTCTTTTTTTCCTTCCTTTTTTTCTTCTTCTCTTCTCTTTACAATTTTGCACTGGCCCAGCTATCATTTTAATGTCTACAGGTTATTTCCATTGTGCATCTACTGTGAAACGGTGACTGGTATTGACTCGGTGATTTTGCATACTGCTGTCAATGTCAACGTTGCGTTAATAAAAGTGGAAAAAAAACCTAAGTAAGTGACTGAGTAAAGGTATGACATAGCTCACTGACTGTACTGTGATGTCCAAAGCCATTGGCCAAAGCCACGGTGGATCTGATGACGCATAGGCAAGTAGCAGAAGTAGTTCTGTGACAATTCTCTTCCTGATGGAAAGGGTAAAGTAAATGACAGATGAATAGAGAATTCTCAAGTGAAGAGATAATGGGCTGCTACTGTATTCTTCTACTGAATCGATGTGTGGCTTGAAAGTCATCCCGGAGTAGTTTACCAAATCAAATGCTTTGGATAAATCAATGAATATGGCACTTGTTTGCTCATTTGAATTGAAAGAAGGGAATATGTCATATGAACATTGTTGTGTGGGAAAGGTTTGGTCTAAAACAAGACTGATAAGGAGACAAAATATTAGCATTATTCATATAATCAGACAGTTGGTTAAAAACATGTTTTCTAATATTTTTACTGCACTATTAATGATGGAAATTGGACTGTAATTGTATTTATGTCATGAGTATCACCAATGTTATACAAAGGGGTCACTCTAGTACGTTTCCATGATAGTGGGGTTGTACATGGATAGGCCAAGACATAAGGCAATTTTTAAGAATTCATTTGGCCAGCTCTAGTTTCTGAGCTTAAGCTGTCAATTATCTGCTGAACCTCGAGTGGAGTAATATTCTTAAAGAAAAAAGACTTCTCCACAGCAGAAGAAGTATAAAAGAGAAATTAGAATGTGATGCTGAGGATTCGGAGCAACAATTAGAGAAATGATCACTAGGCATTAGCCATTTTTAAATAATCAACCTGTATTGTGGAAGATTTATTAACAAGAAGGTTAAATCTGTCCATCCATCCATTTTCTTCCACTTTTCTGTTGCCGGGTCATGGGGGCAGCTGTTGCACCAGCCCCTATGGCTCCTCCTGCAGGTGGTGGGTCCACGAGAAGACGGCCTTACGATTCTAACCTGTTGGTCTCTCATAAGGGGTTTCTGAAACGCTCTTTGTCTGACCCGTCACCTAGGACCTGGCACGAAGCCCCCGACAACAGAGCTCCCAGGATCATTCGGGCGCTCAAACCCCTCCACCACGTTAAGGTGGCGGTTCCAGGAGGGGCGAGAGTAAATCTATTCCAACATATTTTTTTTAGCATTATTAAAATCATTAGATAAACTATTTTGAAAGTAGTTTGCATTTGCATATCTTGTTTTGGTTGTACACATGTTTCTCAGTTTTTTGTAATTTGGATATTTTTCCTGGCCCTTATGATAGATAAGGTACTGGTGAAACTTAAGAAAATTAGAATATTGTGCAAAAGTTCATTTATTTCTGTATTTGAACTTAAAATGTGAAACAAATAAAGGCTATACGGTATGTCACTTTGCTTGTAATGAGTATATCATATATTAGTTTCACAGTTTAAGTTGAATTACACAAATGAATGCACTGTATAATGATATTCTAATTTTCCAAGTTTCACCTGGAAAATTATATCTGTCGATATAATACATGAAATGAAAAGACACACAGCATGTTTCTTTTTCAATGCATGATAATTTATCTAATCATCTCGATTTTTTTTTTTTTTTTCTTTTTCATTGAATGTACATACAAATCATAGCACTGGTATACCAGCACTACACATGCACTTCACATAAGTACATGTGCACAGCTCTGGTGATCACACGTCCACAGTGTGACGGGAGCGTCAGGAGTGTCTGTGTCGTCATCAAAGCTGTAC
Organism: Neogobius melanostomus; assembly: GCA_007210695.1. Classification (NCBI taxonomy): domain Eukaryota; kingdom Metazoa; phylum Chordata; class Actinopteri; order Gobiiformes; family Gobiidae; genus Neogobius; species Neogobius melanostomus. The sequence continues at coordinate 2,433,022 of VHKM01000159.1, forward strand.
CTTTGAATTGAGGCTCCTTCACACATACTTAGTCTCATTTACTCTGCACATACACATATTTACACAAATAAACACATGAGTCCTGTGTGTTGTCCACTCTCCAATTTCAAAACCCATTATCCATTTGGCAACAGACTTTCCTGGGATCTGTTTCAATCTGGAAGCCATTATTAAAGTGTCCAGAGGTTTGATGTTGTGAAGATGTTTAAGAGACAGAGGACACTTCTGTCTTGCTGGCAGACACTGAGGTCTCATCATCCACCATGCCTCCCATTCCAACTGCTCCAAGCATGCAGTTACGGAACTGAAATGAGGTAGAAAAAACGAGAGAGAGAGAGATGATAACGTGTGAAAAAGGTATACAGTAGCTGCTGGAATGGAACAAAATACACACCTGCTTGTTCATGAGCACATAGATGACGGGGTTGTACAGGGCTGAGCTCTTAGCAAAGAAGGCAGGGATAGCCGCCGTCATGGCTGTGAATGAAGCTCCTTTATTCATGAAGATCCATCCAGCAAAGGAGGCATAAGGTGTCCAGGCCACCAGGAAGCCAAAGACCATCAGGACGCACATGCGGGTGACTTCCTTCTCTGCTTTCTGAGTGGAAGCTGACTCCTGCTGCTGGGCTGCTGCCTGAAGTTCAACATAAAAGGCTTCAGCAACTTTCTCTGACAATTGTTTGAAGTAATAAATTACTGACATTATGATTAATAGTTTAGAATATTTCACTTACCGCTTTGACAGTGAGCACAAGGCTTCCATAGGTGAAGAAGATGACGAAGACAGGAATGAAGAAGTGGACAATAAACATGTAAATTACATAGGACTCGTTGTTGAAGCCTGGGGCCAGAGTGTAGTAGTCAGGTCCGCACGAGCACTGCATGCCCTCAGGGATGTATCTGTGTCATGAAAAAATATTACAGTTTTTAAATAGTCCGATTTTGCCTTTTTATAATTGAAGATTTTAGCATAAGCTTGGTTGTACCTGGACCATCCAAAGAGAGGAGGAGCAGCACAAGCAAGAGCCATGATCCAAGTGAAGGCAACTCCAGCACCAGCGTGACCTCCTCCGAACTTGAAGCTTCCCATGGGTTTGCACACAACGATGTATCTCTCAACAGCCAACACAACCAGAGACCAGAGGGCAACTTCACCTGATGAGAGAAAGACAAGAAGAGTAAGTCTTTGGAACATAATCACTGAATATTAATGTAGCATTTTTTGCCTTCGTCATCTGTAAACATACCTCCCAGTGTCGCCATGAAGCCCTCAATTGCACAGAAAGTGGGGCCCAGGATGAAGTAGCCACTCATAGCAGAGGTGATAGTGATGGTGAAGCCAAAAGCGCACATGATGAGACCAGCAACAGCCAGGTTGACCAGAATGAAGTTCAGAGGCTGTCGCAGCTTCTTGTTCTGGAAGGTGACCAGCAGTGTCAGGCCGTTGATTGGTGACCCAGTGCAGATGAGGAAGAACATGTAGAATGCCAGCAGTTTGTAGATCCAAGGATCTACCATATAATACTGTGGCGCTTCATAAGGACTCCTAACAATCCCTGTCCTGTTGGACATGGGGATGTAGAAGTTATTTCCCTCTGTGCCATTTGGCTCGAAGCCTCCATCCCAGCCCATATCGAGATGTCTAAGTCAGCTACTGTCTGCAGCGATCTGAAACTAGAGGTGTCAGTAAGTCCTCACAGCACAGACTGAGGTGTGTGTCATTATATACTCTCTTAGTTTTATCCTTAAATTGTTAGATAAGTAGATAAGTGGATTGACTCAGAGGAAATGGACAGCTCACGTAAGACTTATCGACTTTAGGTGACCTACTCTCAGGTAGTACAGAGAGTGAGTAAATTGGCTTTCTACAGAAGATAGACCATTTGAAAGCTAAAACCTCTAGCCTGGCCGGCCAGCCACTACTTTCTGTTCAAAAGCAGAAGCATCTGAAATACTGCTCATACTTCATAATATTATGGTGTCCAATTATAGTTTTTTTGTAATATGTCTCTACAATGCAGAGTATCATCCCTGTATCTCCACATCATGCAGGGCCCACTCTATAACTTCTCTCACCTCTGATGAACAGTATTGATGCTTCGCTCTCACTTGTCTGTATAATCTAATGAATTTTATTAAACCACCAGGCTTGTGTTGGTATTAGATTTTGTCTTATTTTGGTTGGTCAACCCACTTGTCAATCACGCTGATCTGACCTGGGGTAGAGATCTCTTCTATGTATTAAATAGGACAGACAGTTTGGCTACAATCTCCTGAATACAGTCATTGAACTGAACTAATGCACTAGCATTTAGTTCTGCATAGGGGACATGTTTAAAGTAAGTATTCGTTGTTTGGATATGTTCATACTTGGGTTTTTTTTAGCCTTATATATGACAATTTATATGACAATTTAAAGACAGGTGGTGCTTTCTTGTAATTTTATCTAACTGTGAAGCACTTTGAAATACTTTTTGTATGATTTGTGCTCTTGCCATCCCTTGTAAAACACCAAAGTTACTACTGGAAAATATGTTTTGCTACTATGCATGATCAGGATCTATGGTCTAACAGTAAATAACACTCATGATCCTTAAGAACGTCACAGATGACCATGGAGTCACAGAAAACAGTAAAGTGCATTTTGTTTATTGTCTATCTACATAGTTTCATAGTATCTCAGATAGGAAATAATAATCACATTTATTGAAGTGATTGCATGTATTTGTTGTTAGGGAGTATGGGAGGATATATAAATTTCTTTTTGGACCGTAAGGTTGTTAATGAAGCAGGATCCTGGCGTCTGTTCCTACGGTGACGGTAAGCTTTAGTCGTCTCACAGCCAGGGTATGTCAGGGTAAAAAACTTAAGAGTAATCCAATCAGGATACTCACACCTTGACCGAAGCACACACCAGATGGATGCACTGTGACGTTTGAACCATTAATGTCTGTGCACTAAAGTTCTGCTCACAGTCAATAGTCAATAAAGTGCTAGCAGACTGCACATTGTTGACAAACTGGTACATGTATTTGTGGTCTCATAACATGTCATTTAGTTTTATTATTTAGATTTCACTTTTTATTTACTCCTTCAGACACCTTTGAATCAGGTTAAGCTTATTCATAGCACCTGCAGTCAAACCCTTTGAATGGGATAAGCATTCCTTCTCCGGACTTTACTAAACTAGATTAAAGGGAAGTAATTGGCCTAATAATCTCTTGGATTTGTCAATACTTTTGCTGCACTTTACAATCCTATAATCTAATTTTGACTGTAGAAAGAATGCAAAAGACAGGCAGCAACTCGGACAGTCTTCAACACTGGTGGCTGCAGGAGAGAGCGTCATTTTGAGACCTGATTCCAAGACAAAACCTCGATGGATAGCGGACACGTCAACTAGGGCTTGGACCGTACAAATTTACTTTTATCTGTCTTTTCCTTCATTTAATTTCCTTTGCAGCGGATGTCTTTGCAAACCAGGATGCAATAACCTTACTGGAGATAATCCTGATTCCTTGACTGAACCTATGGACCTATTCTATAGAGCGAACTCCTCCTTAACCATTTCACATTCAACGATGCTGGATGTCTGTTCTAGACAAATGGCAAAAGCTACAGAAAAAAACCTTCCCAAAGACACTTTTTGTACCCAAATTGTTGTCGCTTTAACAAGCCAAAATGAAATAAAAAAGTAAAATATAATTGCATTAATCAACTCTACAGCGTTTCACAATGGCAATATATCTTACAACTTGAATCATATGCTGTACTGTAACTTTAACTGCAAAACTGTGGACCGCAAAAGTCAGAAACATAGATGTAGGACAATCTCTGATCAAGTGCAAGGACTATGAGCCTATCATAACGTTAACACAGTAATTTTAGTACACAGCTAGATATAAAATAACTAACTCCAGTAGCAACTTTTCACCTCCGACCACATTTAATAGGTCAGAGGTGAAAGTTGCCCACAGTCTGAGATATACTGTAGATCAGGGGTCCCCAACTGACGGACCTGGTTCCAGATCCGGACCTCCTAAGGCTTTAGTCTGGACCCCAAAGCCTTTTCATCCTCTCAATATACTTAATTTCTAAGGCTGAATTAAAAATTATCTAAACACTTTGAATAACATTGAAATAAAATTTAAAAGTTATCGATCCATTAATCAGCTCTGCTATGTAAATAGACAACCTGTGTTCATGTTTTAACATTTTCAAACACAATGACTGCACGGACCTTGGACATATGTCGAGAGTTATGAAAGAAGAAGAAGAAGAAGAAGAAGAAGAAGAAGAACAAGAACAAGAACAAGAACAAGAACAAGACAAAATATGTATTTGAAAGTGTCCAAGCAAAATAAATGCTACAAAACTTTTGTATACGTTGCTGTACATACTACATTTTGTGCTATATAAACAAAGCAAGGGAAAATTAAATGTATTAAATTTGCCCATTGGCTTGGGTTTAACACGCTTTAAGTGCTTGTTATGTTTTTCTAATAATTTCTTAGTTAAGGTATTATGAGGTGAGTAATAATAAAAGTTTTACAATACAATGTTGTGATTTTATGGAGACAAGTTGAAATGTTCTAAAACCTTAGCAACCTCGAACTCTGGCTCATGGTCCATTGGTACAGTATAGCTTCCCGCCTCTAGCTAAGCCCGGAATGTTTACAAACAATTAAAGGGTCTATAATAAACATCACAAAAAATGGCAATCAACTATGGGTACTTTATTTATATATATATATATATATATATATATATATATATATATATATATATAAAAAGCTTACATGGAGCGCCATAACCAAGTGGCTGGCATAGTGTACAGGAACATCTGTGCAGAGTATGGGCTGGAAACCCCAAGGTCAAAGTGGGAAACACCTCCAAAGGTGGTAGAGAATGACCGAGCCAAGATCCTGTGGGACTTCCAGATACAGACGGACAGAATGGTAATGGCGAACCAACCGGACATTGTAGTGGTGGACAAAGCGCAGAGGAAAGCCGTGGTGGTTGACATAGCAATACCAAGCGACTTCAACATCAGGAAAAAAGAACACGAGAAACTAGAGAAATACCAGGGGCTCAGAGAAGAGCTAGAGAAGGCCTGGAGAGTGAAGGCATCAGTGGTGCCCGTGGTCGTTGGGGCACTCGGGGCAGTGACCCCCAAACTGGAGGAGTGGCTCCAGCAGATCCCAGGAAATACATCAGACATCTCGGTCCAGAAAAGTGCAGTTCTAGGAACTGCAAAGATACTGCGCAGAACCCTCAAGCTCCCAGGCCTCTGGTAGAGGACCCGAGCTTGGAGGAAAAAGAGACCGCCCGCGGAGGGTGAGGAAGAGTTTTTATATATATATATATATATATATATTGTTTTTTAGCAAAATCTTAAATGTAATCTGTCGCACTTCAAACTGTTGCAGCCCCCTGAATTTCAGTTGGTGGGCTTAAAATATTTGTGGGCAAAAAAACAACAATTGGTTAATGTGATCTGTTGTGTTTGTTTTGAGCAGACTGTGCTCCTATCTTAATAGCCAAGTGTGTATACTGATATGTGATTCTTTAGCAGTTTTAGTTCATTTCTAAAGTAAAACTTATATCATAGTAGTTGTAATAATAATAATGATGATAATGCTACTAGTACTACTACTACTACTACTACTAATAATAATATTAATTATAATAATAATAACAATAATATTATTAATAATATTATTAATAATGATATGAAGAAGAAGAAGAAGAAGGTGCTGTTGGGGACTGCACGCATACTTCGGAGAGTCCTTGGCTGAAGACCTAGAGAGAGAGAGCCAAACCTGAGGGACCTGGTTGGCCCTTGGTGAACGAACCAGCTCCAATGCTGAGAATAATAATAATAATAATGATAATAACTTTTTCATGCTTCAGTTCCATTAAATTCGGAACCTGGTTTTATTACTGTTTTTGTCATAAATCAAGTGTACTGTTGTAAGGTAAATCTTCTCTGGATGTCTCTCGGGTTGAGGTCGGCAACTGCGTTTAAAAGAAAGCAACACTGGTCTGGCATAGAAGATCAGGTCCTTTGTCCTTGGGCGCCCACTAGTGGTAATTGGCAGGTAAAGATTATCTATCTATCTATTTCTATCTATCTATCTATCTATAAAAAAAAAAAGCCTTCGCGGGTGGTCTCTTTTACCTCCAAGCTCGGGTCCTCTGCCTGGGAGCTTGAGGGTTATATATATATATATATATTTATATATATAAAATTTGGTACAGGTTTATGGTACCTGCATTGTTTCTGCAGAGCCATAAGTGTGCATGCAACACATGCACACTTATTGTGCAACTACAGCACACTTTTTATGTGTTTTAAATGTATTAAAATGTGTCATAGCAATGCAAAAAGTGATTGTATCGACTTTATAGTCCCTCAAATCTGCTTTTGAATCATAGGAATACATAGAAACAGTAACAAATCTTTTTCATGCATGCATTTATTTTCTACATTTACAAAATATGTACATCATATCAATAAACAACCTCCTGATTTACTTTTTATGTTGCTTTTTCATTTGCTCTTTCACATATAGAAATACACACTTGGGTCACAGTGGCATATAACATAAGGAGTCCATGCCAGCAGAAAACCCATCACCATCAGGAGGCACATGCAGGTCACCTCCTTCTCTGCTTTCTGAGTGGAGGCTGACTCCTGCTGCTGGGCTGCAGCCTGGAGGAGGGTGTGACAGAGACACCAGTTAAATGTGGAAAATATAACATTGTCATTTTCTTGGTTTTAAGTTCAAGGAAAGAAATGTACAGTATGCTTTGACATGAATGCATAAAGAGGGATCCTATGTAAAATACTATTATTAAAATGAAGGTAAAACATAGTGAATTTACACTGTGCTATAGCTGTACGTCAGCTCAATTCTCATGTGTTTATGATGATGTTTATATGTGCAGATGCTCTCAGATGTCTCACTGTGAAGACCAGATTCCCGTAAGTGAAGAAGATGGTGAAGACAGGCACGCAGAGGTGGCAGGTGAACATATACATGACAAATGATTCGTTATTGTATCCAGGAGCCTGAGTGTAGTTGTCGGGTCCACACGAGATCTGGATACCCTCTGGAATGTATCTGCAAAAACACATCAAACCAGTGTGTGAATAAGATATACCAATCAAAATGACCAAGGATCTCTGACCGCTCTGACCTTGATAACATCATAATTAGTTAATTGGTTAACTCCATTACCTTGACCAACCAACCAGAGGTGGGAATGCACAGGACAGCGCCATGATCCAGGTGAATGCATGGCCTGTTGCAGCATGTGTGGCAGTGAATTTAAAACTACCCATTGGCTTACAAACCACAATGTAATGCTCAATAGCCAGGATGACCAGAGAGACCACAGGGAAACCTGACCTAAAAGTGAAATTAATGCTAATTAGTTTTTAAAGAAAATGCTCAAACGAAACTGTACGGTTTGATAACTAACCTCCAAGTGTACCCATGAATCCCTCAATAGCGCATTCCATTGTACCCAAGGAGAAATAGCCCATAAGTGAAGTATAAAGTGTAACTGTGAATCCAAAGCACACCATGATGAGACCAGCCACAGCCAGGTTGACGAGGATGAAGTTGAGAGGTTGCCTTAGCTTCTTGTAGCTTCTTCAGAGCGGTTGTTCATGGGGATGTAGAAGTTTTTCCCTTCCATCCCATTCCGCTCTCCCAGCCCATTGTTGCCTTCTGTTCAGTGAGGCTTTCTCAACGGCCAGAGCTAAACTGAGTCTGCAATTCTCAATCTCTAACAGTTAATGTCCCAACAGTCTCGACCAGCCCTGTGAAAGAAGGGAGACGGTTTGTGGATACAGTATACAGTTCAGGAAATTCCACAGTTACCATGATTCGTCATCTTTGCAGCTGTTAGCATACATTTCCATAGACTAACATTAGCTAAAAACAGTATAAAAAGTGGAGAAAAAAGCTGTGGAACAACTCTGTTAGCTGCTGAGTTACTGCTGGTAAATACATCTAACTCACTGTGGTGTCCAACTGTTTTAATTTGAACATTAACTCCAGTATTTAACTTTTAAAATCTCCATTAGTTTACAATTGCTGCTAATCCCATAATGCTTAGCGATATGACATCACATTCCCAAACTCTATTAGAGAGGCCACACAATAAGTGCTACAGCAGGTAACGGAGTTCTGGTCTCACAGCAGATATCACATGCACACGGTTTGCTTTATGATGAGTCTATTCACAAAGCACTACACTTTACCAAAATGTGAAATTTGTCAAAACACACACACACTGAAACACTTAGGTGTATAGGTCACTTACGGTCACTTATATCAAGACCATAGAAATCCAAGTAGACTGGGCTTAACGGGGCTTAATTTGGCCCTTCAAAAGTTTTTACAGTTTTTACTCATTCGACTACTAACTTCAAATCGCCGCCCAAGAAGTGACTTCCTGCTTCGATCCAGAACGCCAAAATAAAAGCACAGCTTGTCTCATTGATTAGTTCAGCAGGTACTTGCAACATTTCAAGAATATAATTAAATGCACACATTTTAAGTGTGATGATGAGATAAAGCCAGTGAATAGGATCAACCCCTCCTGGAACCACCACCTTAACGTGGTGGAGGGGTTTGAGCGCCCGAATGATCCTGGAGCTCTTTTGTCAGGGCCTTCATGCCCCTCCCATGGCAAACAGGTCCTAGGTGATTGGTCAGACAAAGAGCGGTTCAGAAGCCCCTTATGAGAGACCAACAGGCCCAGTTAGAACCATGAGGCCGTCCTTCTGTGGACCCACCACCTGCAGGAGGAGCCATAGGGGCTGGTGCAATGTGATTTGGGCAGCTCCAACGGCTGCCCCCACGACCCGGCAACGGACAAGTGGAAGAAAATGGATGGATGGAAGGAATAGGATCAAATAATCAGAAACAAACAAAAAATAAATACATACATAAATACTTCTGAAAACAGACTACATAGTTTTAGGAGCTGTGTTCAAACCGTGAATTGTGTCTGAGGTTGTGACAGTAGAGTATTGTTTTTGAAAAATATGTGCAGTCAATGGAATTTAGTTGCTTTTCAATCAAGAAAAACTGTAGTTAAATCAACACCTCGGTTACCTCGTTTGTTATGTCAAAAAATCACAAAAAATAGTACAACATAGGGCACACAAGTTACTATTATACATTTATATTATTCTTAAATTAAAATGTAGTTGCTTACGATCTGCTTGGCCTGCAACCTGCTCTGACAGCAGAATGTCGGCCCACGACCCAAAATTAGGGAATTACAGGAACCCTGTGTGAGTGGGTGGTGCTGGTCAACCGTGATTCTGTCGGTCTACCCCAATATGCATTTGTAGAGTGAATGAAAAACTGCCCCTAGTAACATTAACAAAGCTCTCCTTTAAATAGCTTTGTTATCTCTGTATCCTTCAGTCTGACACAGCTGACCTGTGTCAGACTGTGACCTGATTATATATATATATATATATGTATATATATATAAACTCTTCCTCACCCTCCGCGGGCGGTCTCTTTTTCCTCCAAGCTCGGGTCCAGAGGCCTGGGAGCTTGAGAGTTCTGCGCAGTATCTTTGCAGTTCCTAGAACTATTCCTCTGCTCTTTGTCCACCACCACAATGTACGGTTGGTTCGCCATTACCATTCTGTCCGTCTGTATCTGGAAGTCCCACAGGACCTTGGCTCGGTCATTCTCTACCACCTTTGGAGGTGTTTCCCACTTTGACCTTGGGGTTTCCAGCCCATACTCTGCACAGATGTTCCTGTACACTATTCCAGCCACTTGGTTATGGCGCTCCATGTAAGCTTTCCCTGCCAGCATCTTACACCCTGCAGTTATGTGCTGGATTGTCTCATTGGCCTCTTTGCACAGTCTACACCTGGGGTCTTGTCTGTGTGATAGATCTGGGCCTCTATTGCTCTGGTGCTCAAGGCCTGCTCCTGTGCAGCCATGATGAGTGCCTCTGTGCTGTCCTTCAGGGCAGCTCTGTCGTTTCAAGTTATGTTTCGGTGGTACATCCCGTGTAGGGGCTTGTCCTCCCTTGACGGGACCTCCAGCGCCTCATCTTCTGTTCCCCATTGTCTGAGACATTCACTGAGCACGTCATCTGTTGGAGCCTATATATATATATACTGTATATATATATATATATTATATATAAGATGAGGTGCATATGGTAGAGAAATACCAGGGGCTCAGAGAAGAGCTAGAGAAGGCCTGGAGAGTGAAGGCATCAGTGGTGCCCGTGGTCGTTGGGGCACTCGGGGCAGTGACCCCCAAACTGGAGGAGTGGCTCCAGCAGATCCCAGGAAATACATCAGACATCTCGGTCCAGAAAAGTGCAGTTCTAGGAACTGCAAAGATACTGCGCAGAACCCTCAGCTCCCAGGCCTCTGGTAGAGGCCTGGTATATATATTTGTACCCAGTATATATGTTTCTTATCTTTTACATATAGATAATCATAAAAAATTAAATCCACACTAAAATACATTAGGCCTATGTACTGCTATAACATCTTTTTCATGGTTGATTTAACGAAATTAGCTTATTTACAGAAATAAAGTAAACTAAATGATTTGGTCTTAATGTCTCGCTTGCTGTGGCCGAGTTCTGCCCCATCCCCTCTCCTGACAGCGCTGCAGTGCTGAGCTCTCCCCCTCCCCTCTCCTGACAGTGCTGTCGCCTCAGACTCTGCTCTATCGTCTCTCCCTGGAGTTTAAACTTTGGTGCTGGTCTTCAACAGGGAGTAAATAATGGTTGTAGGAACTTTGTAGATGCTATAAAGAGGCTCTCCACATCCCAAGCTTTTGGAATTATCACATTGTAAAACAGTAGGCTAGGTCTGCAGCCTGTGTCCCAGCCCTGTGTCAGTGAGAGGACAAAGGGGTGGGGCACAGGCAGCAGAGGACCTTCACTGAGAACCACTAACACTGGATATGTGTCTAACACAGCCTATATTGATTTTGATTTTGATCATATTATGTTTGTATGAAAATAAAGTAGATTTTTATTTATTTATTTTATGTTTTATTGGTGACACAATAAGAGGGAAAATTCCATGCAACAATAGGAAAGCAAAATAAATAGTTATAACTGTCATATGCTCCTGAAAGACAATTATGCCACAATCTGATAAGCATCCTATAAATTGTTATAATAAATAATGTCCCATTTTGAATATATGTATATTTACAATTGTGTTGCAATGCAATTAGTTCATCTAAAATGCAGAAAATTACAGGAAATTACATATTTTCGGTTAAAAATGTATGAGGGAGAATCCCCTCCCCCGAACCCTCCCAGGTGCTAAGCACCCCTAAAGTTGGAACTCTAAAATCGGCGAAGATAAGGAATTACTAATAGAGACTCTGGAAAAATTCAAACATATGTCGTGGACAGCAACTGATCATTGTTTACAATTTGAATGTACAGACTTAAATGGCACATGCACATTAGAGAGGTCCAAGAAAAAATGAGGATCAAAAATAAAAGTCAGCACACCACTCTAAACATAGTTTTGTTCTGTTTCTGTTTCTTTTTTCTTTACCAGAATGCAATTTGTATCGCCTGTCTAGAGTAGATGATAAGTGTAGTTTTTTAATTACTTTTCAGGCCTCTGAAAGTGGGTGGAGTCGGTTGTTCTTTAAAAGGAAACATAAGCTGTCATATGACCACAGACTCTCTGCGTAGCTCCACCCCTTCACATCCTGAGCGGGATTAAGTGGCTTCACTTACAGTTATTTATCCAATAAAGTCACCATTTAATTGAGACAGTTGTATGAAAATATTAAGACAGACACAGCCATGCATGAATTAATAAGTATACTTGCCTGTTTTTTCCAGTCCTCCTCTCTTTATTTGCATGGTTGTCACTAAAAATAATATCAAGAAATACTAACTCATTTTGAAACACATCAATGCATAGAATACAAAACCATTTTAAAAGCAATGCAGGTCATGCTATACCAGGACACTTTCTCATTGCATGTTACATTTTACACTAAAGTGTTTTCTAAAATCCACCTGTCTTATATACTGTTCAGCAGGTTGTGCTTATAGATTGACACTGCTGTAGTTGAGAAAGTGTGAATTTTTTCTTGTGTGATTATAGGCCAGCTCTGCAAACAGGAAACCATCTGTCTCTCGGCTTTTGGATTTCGGACCAAGAAGCTTTCATTCATCTCCTTAGGGTCCAAAAATTGTCACTAGAAACCTGTTAAGCCGAAGGGGTTTGACCATTCTAATCCACAGGGTGCACAAATTGGATTCACACTTTGTACTTAATACCAAGGTGTCGAGGAAGTCAAAGCACGAGCTGAACGTCACCACTTTAGGCTTGACAAATGTCACTTTCAATTTACGCTCTCCCACTGACCTCCATTTCAATGGCACAAAGGGCAGACATGCTTTTATGCAATGAATAATGCTGAAATGTATTGATTTCTAAACTTCCCTGCTTTACTGCATAGTCTTTGCTGGAGAGTTCCATTCCTTTAATACATGCAGCGCATTTCTTTTCAAAGACTTCTCTGATGTTTCAGCCCATCTTAAAATGTTCTATTTTCAATCTCATCTCAGTAAACAATTGTGAGATTCCCCTCAGAGACCTGCTTGCATTGTATTTACACTGTAGCCTAAATCTTGTCACGGTTGACCCATTAATACGGCTTATTTAAAGTGTAACAGACAGGAGGTAACAGTTTAAAGTGGGTCATTTACTCCATAACATATATAGCTAATTCAGCTTTTTTAAGTGAGTATGCAAAAACAAAATGGAAATATTTGAGAATCTGCAATCTTAAAATTATTTGTACAAGTACAAATTTTCCAGAGGCAAACTGAAGGCAAACAATCACAGTTCTGTTCTAAAGTGTATCAACAAGTACACTTGAGAACAGAACTGTGATAATTTGCATATCTTTATTTATCCGTGCAATAGAGGCCAGCTTTACACAATGCACACTCAACACCAGCAGTCTTGCAGTAGTAGTAGTAGTAGTAGTAGTAGTAGTAGGTTTGTATTAAGTATGTAGTGCCTTCTCTGGGATAATTTGGACATCTTTTTCAACAAACAAATAAATAAATAAAATACAGCACAGACACATTTTGGTGCAGCTTCAGTTGTAGTATTATGCGGTTGAGTTGCTAATTGTTATCCTGTGTTGCATCCCAGCATTCTTCTCATGTAACTGTTAAGCAGAAGCAGGTAGTACTCAGTTACATTTGCTCAAATACGATGCGACAAGCACGTGTTAACACTATGAGACAGAATACAACAGTAAGTTCAAATAAAAGACCCTCCTCTATATATTTTGACCAGACTCTAGGTTTATACAACAGTTTGAATTTATGAATAGCTTATGTTGCTTATGTTGTATTTCCAGTTTGTTCCAAAGTTTTAGGCAAGGCAAGGCAAGTTTATTTGTAGAGCACAATTCATACACAAGGCAATTCAAAGTGCTTCACAGTTGCATAAAATTACAAGAAAACAGATCAAATCAATCAATAAAACATCAACATGAAGTTAATCAATTACAGTAAAAGGCAAGAGTGCAGATAAAATACTTTCAGTTTTCATATGCACTCCGCATACAAACACACACAAACGTTTCCGAGTGGATTAAGCTATAAAAATCTCCACATCCTCTTAAATTATAGGCTTTCTCTCGAGAGTCAGCCTCATTGTAGGTGAGCCGGTAATAATTTGTGGAATGCTTCATATAAGATTATTGTTTTTGGTTTGTTTACAAGATCATTGCATTTTAGCAACTTTGACTGAATAAACAGGTAATGCTCCAGAAAACCAACCTTGTGAATGATCTGCACCGCTCATTTCTTTATTATATATATATATATATTTTAATTTAAATTGTATTTTCTTTGTAAATACTAGGATTTTTGGATAGAAGTTTTGTTTCCACGACTGAAACATAAGTCTGAATTTTACACTCAAACAGTTACTCACAGTATTCAAGTAACATTTTCTCCAATTACTTTTTTACTTTTACATGAGTATTTATTTGAGTCACTACTTTGTACTTTGTACTTTGTAAAATGATTTCAAAGTAACAGTACTCTGCTGTTAAGTAGTAAATGTTATGTGTTGTGGTAGACAGTGTACTGTAACATCACTCCATCTCTTGTTTATGCAAAATCCTCCAACTAAACAATCTAAACATTAGGCCCTATTTTATTTTTTTTATTTTTTGTGCAGATCCCCTCCTGGAACCGCCACCTTAACGTGGTGGTGAGGTTTGAACGCCCGAACGATCCTATGGGCTATGGGGGCTTCGTACCCCTGGTAGGGTCTCCCATGGCAAACAGGTCCTAGATCTTTATATTTATTTTATGATTAATGAATATATATATATATATATATATATATATATATATATATATATATATTATGTATAAATATAGATACAATTTTGGGCTAAGCACCGGATGTCTTCAGTGTTTAGCTCCGTTCCTTAACACTGATATAAAGCAGTTCACATTTCTATCATTGCACACTCGATTCAAACTATTTTTTTCTTGAAATAAATGGCCAATTAACCTTTAAAAAATGTCGAGCCTAATTAATCGTGTGTACAGTAATACAAAAAGCGATAGAGTTTTCAGTTTGAAGACCACTGTTTGAAATCCACACCTCCTACTTCTGCAAGGGTCGATTAGATTGCGCTTTAGCGCCTCTCACTGGAGGAAGCCTATACTTGTAATTTATACTGTATCTATACCCGAACAAAACCATTTGCCACTTGGATTTTGAAGGAACTGAAATAAATCGAGTTAACGACAAATAAAAGGTTATTTTAATCGTATGCTATATCCGAGGGGAAATATAAAAACAATCTACGTTTATTAGTGTACTGTGAAACATAGAACTTTGTAGAAGAAGTTCAACTGCAGAATACAAAGCAGAGATTCTCATGTAATAATGAATTTATACCAATCAAGAGGGCATAATCCAGTGTGGGGCGTTGTGTGGCGTAATCGTGTAATATCCTAGATCAGTCAGCAGATGGGGCAATTCAAGTATCTCTTATCAAATTATGGGCAATAACCTGTCCCTGCACTTCCCACCCCCGAAAATGAAATATTTTAAAAATCAACAATGCAGTGAAACCATCCATCCATCCATCCATCCATCCATCCATTTTCTTCCACTTCGTGGGGCAGCTGTTGGAGCTGCCCAAAACACATTGCACCAGCCCCTATGGCTCCTCCTGCAGGTGGTGGGTCCACAGAAGGACGGCCTGGTTCTAACCGGGCTTCTTGGTCTCCCATAAGGGGCTTCTGCACCGCTCTTTGTCTGACCCGTCACCTAGGACCTGTTTGCCATAGAAGACCCTACCAGGGGCACCAAGCCCCCGACAACAGAGCTCCCAGGATCATTTAGGTGCTCAAACCCCTCCACCATGTTAAGGTGGCGGTTCCAGGAGGGGCAGTGAAACCAAAAAATATTAAATTGAGTGCCACATGATAAGAGATCATATTTTTGCAGTTTTTACTTTTTATCTCACTTTGAATAACCAGAGTATGTTGAAACCCTAGTGTCCCCGACCCCATTTTCACACCTTTTGCAGTTAAAAAGAATATTTCCACTTTATCTATAAATATTGTTCTTGCCAATTCCAAACAAATAGAGAATATACTTCAATAATCTGCAGATCTTATATGAAAACTATTAATTAAAAATAATTAAGAAAAATCTCTGTCCCTCAGTTTTGTGTCATTTGTGTTATCCGTATTACTTTCCAGGATTTGTAAGGTTAAAAAAAGATGTGAAGAAATATTTTCTGGTCTGATGAGACCAAGTTAAAAGCCTAATCCTGGAAATATTGTCCTCACTAAGAACAAATGAGTAACTTTAAAATGTGACTTTATACTGTGGGTCATTTTGAAATGTCCTTGGTGTTACGGCTGTTTGCATCAGTTAGTAGAATTTCTCTGGGGGAAAAAACAGGTTCACAGCTAAAGCTATACAACTTTACTGTGATACACCACCTTTGTTCAGGAATGACATAGAAATACTTAAGAAAAAGGAACAATCGATTGAAATTCGTCACTGGTGTTACAGTCCCCCAACTTCACCGGATCCCACCTGTTCTCACAGAACATTCAACTTACAATAGAATCAGCAGCATAAAGGTCTCCCTCCACACCCACCATAACGGATATTCCTGTTTTTATCAGCAGACAGCGCACCAAAGGTAAGACCAGGGTGCGATTTGCTGGGGGGATGGGGGGATTTTCCCCCTTTCTGGTTTCTTGTCCCCGTCTCTGTTTCTTTTATCCCTATCCTTACTTCTGCTGTATTATTGTATTAAACGTAAGGGGGGATACATTGTAAAACTGGCTGTGTGTTCAAGGTCCGTGCACCTGCTGGCCAATTGATTTCATTTTACACGCGGGTGATCTCTGCTTTAGCGGCTTTAATGCGCACGGGGTCTAAACTCTGCAGATGACTGCTGCAGAGAGCGAGGGTCTGCGGAGTCACAAACACTCATGGATCGCATGTCTCGTCATCAGCAACTTTGCAAATAGGTGTTTTTCTTTTCTTTTTTTTATTATGAATGCCTGAAAGCTGACGCGCTCCCGGATGCACAGGCCCGGGAACTATATTGTGAGAGTGGACGTTTTAAGTGTAGCCTGTAAGGCTGCATGTTCATTTCTGATGAATGAATATGCACAGGGAACTGTGTTATGTATCCTGATGACTTTATGATCAGTTAAATCTATTTTGCACACATACAGAAATGAGCAGGACTGGCGTGTCTCCCCTCGCGCTCTCTCTGTGTGTAGAGCGCTGCAGAGAAGTCGCGCACAGACGCACGTGCTGTGGAAAATAGGTCTCCACAAAAGCGTTCTCTGGACCACAAACAGCAAAACGCTGCTTACATTATGTATTAAAAAAACGCTTTAAAGATGATAGACTGAATCGTGGCTTAACTATGAATGCGCGCATGGCGGCAATGAGTGGCGGCAACCGCCCCAACCCGACCCGCGATCAAAGGAGACTTTTATGACCGGACTCGATCCGCGGGCAGCCTGCGGGACCGCGCAACCCGTGCGTTAATGCTCCCAGCCATGTGTGACACCCAGCGCGTTTTACGACAGTTTGACAAGCAGGATGAGGAACCTTTACGCACGGTTCTGATTCGGTTCTGAGAAGTGCCAGCCGTGCGCATGTGCATGTTACATTTTCAGCTCTGTCCCTCAAAAAAAGAAGACACCTGTCGCCCTGGTCACACTACGCTGGTTATACTTAAAGTTTGATCATCAAGAGTTTTCCAAAACGGCCCAACTCCCTGAGCAACACGCGCTCTGGAGGGGTCGCCCCTATACTTCAGTCTATGCACAGGCCATTTGAAGTCTCTCATCTCCTGTTTTCCTCGCTGAATATAATCCAAAACTATACGGAGGAACACGTAAGGCCTATATGTCTCATATATAAATATCTGCCTCGGAGTAGGCTATAGGCTGGATGCATTGAGTTGGGCTGTGCGCGCTTATATTCAGCCCACACAGGCACGGACGCCCTACACACAACGCTATCAACTTCACCCTCCGCTCCACACACACTGAGCTACTACTAGACAGTTAGAACACATCTTACAACACTGGGTTTCAAGTTCAACAGCATGAAATGCATGTGATTTTTATGCAATAATGGTGATTGAGTAACTATCCCCACTTCTGTTTTTTTTGACAAATCGCACCCTGGGTAAGACTACTCGCACTGTTAATACTAATAACCTCAGACCTATCACAAAAGCTCAGTCATCACATAGTTCCTTAAATACTCAGTCTCCTACCACAGTGAACATGGCTCTTTTAAATGTCCGCTCTCTGCCGAATAAGTCTTTTATTGTAAATGATTTGATTTTAGATAATAATCTTGATTGTTTGTTTCTAACTGAAACCTGGCTGGGTGCGGATGCGAATGCCGTTCTTGCTGAGGCCTCTCCACCTAATTTTAGCAGTGCCTTTTCAACCAGAAATGGAAAAAGGGGAGGTGGCACTGCCTCTATAAGCATAAATACTCTTGCCACCAAACCTATTTATTTGATCAATACACGAGTTTCGAGCACCACGCAATTATTTTTAATAACCCCCCGATTTTATGTGTCACTATCTATAGACCGCCCAAAAGATGTCCCCTTTTTATTAATGAATTCTCATACTTTCTATCTATTTTACATAGCCCCTTTAATAAGATAATTTTAACCGGTGATTTTAATCTACACATAGACAACGTTTTAGACCCCATTACTGCGGAGTTTTTAAATGTTCTTAATTATATGGATTTCACCCAACACGTCACGTAGCCAACTCACGAGAAAGGGCACAGTCTGGACCTGGTCATCACGTATGGCCTGTCCACTACTGTGTCCTCTGTTATCGACTTGGCCGTCTCTGACCATTACTGTGTGTTTTTAATGTCACCGGTTTTATCCAGCGAGAATCCTCGGCAAAAACTGTGAGGAAACGAAATTTGACCCCTGAAGTGGCTGCAAAATGTATTGATGCTTTACAACAAATTCCTCCTGTGATTTACCTGCTAACTGCGATTTTATTGTTGACAATTTTAACAGTAAACTACTCATCGCCCTCGTTGCAGTTGCACCATTCAAACTTAAAAAGATTAATCCCAAACCCCTTCCCGCCTGGAGAAACGAGGAGCTAAAGCAACTCAAGAGAAATTGCAGGAAGGCCGAGAGGAGATGGAGGAAATTCAAAATAACAATACATTTTCAAATATTCCGTGCTCAACAAAAGACCTACAATACAGCAATAAGAAATGCAAGAAATAATTATTTTCCACAATAATCCCCAACCACAAAAACAACCCAAAAGTCCTATTCTCAACAATAGAAAATGTTTTAAATCCTGATTTTAACAAACCTCCTTTAAATCCCACAGAAGCTCTCTGTGAGCGTTTGCAGACCACTTCAGGGGAAAGATAGACACTATCAGATGTAATATTTTATCTACCCAAAGTAGCACTGCTTTAAATACATCTGGTTGTCTACTTGTTCCAGAGAAACACTGCACAGTTTTGTCCAGGTTAATGCTGAGATGCTTGATAAAGTTTTCTCCTCAGTGAGGCCCACCACATGTCTTTTAGACCCGGTCTCAACCCCGTTTTTTAAAACATTCTATGGATCCTTTAAAGACGAACTTTTAAACATGATGAATTGCTCTCTTCAGACTGGGGTCTTCCCTGCTGCCTTTAAGGGGGCAGTGTGAGGCCTCTACTGAAGAAGAGCAATTTGGACTGTAATGATTTTAACAATTTTAGACCGGTATCCAACTTACCATTTTAAGCAAAATCTTAGAAAAACTTGTCTTCATCCAACTTAATGATTTTATTACTGCACATAACGTCCTTGAGAAATTCCAGTCTGGCTTTAGGGTAAAAAGACGGCCCTTTAAAGATTTAAATGATCTTAGATTAAATTATGACTCACAGAAGGTCACAGTGTTGTTCTACTCGATCTGAGCGCCGCCTTTGATACAGTCGACCACACTATTCTTTTAACTCGTTTAAAACACATCGGCCTCTCTGATGCTGTCCACAAATGGTTATCCTACCTCACAGACAGGACATTCATGGTAAGTGTGGATACCTGCTCCTCTAAGGTCCATAAAATTACATGTGGTGTGCCCCAGGGTTCGATTGTAGGCCCAGTGCTATTTAACCTGTATATGCTGCCTCTTGGTGATGTCATCAGGAGACATGGAGTCAACTTTCATAGTTACGCTGATGATACACAGTTGTACATCTCCATGTCTCCTGATGACACCGGGCCAATGGATGCACTTTTTAACTGCATTTTAGATAGCAAATCCTGGATGGCAGAAAACTTTCTCCAGCTTAACCAGGACAAAACTGAAGTTTTAGTCATTGGTCCTAAGGCCCAGAGAGAGCTACAGTCACTGGCTTTTAATCCTTCCTCACAGGTGGAGAACCTGGGTGTGATTTTTGACTCTGAGCTGACTTTAATTCCACACATTAAGAATATCACAAAAATAGGTTTTTACCATCTAAAGAACATAGCCTGAGTCCGCCCCATTCTCTCTCGGGCCAACACGGAGACGCTGATGCATGTGTAACACCTACGCTGTTAGGCAAAGGACTGTAGGGTATGGACCAGTTCTAGATTCGAAAGGAGTGGTGTGTAATTCAAAATGAGAGCCAAAGTCAATACGTTTAAATGGAAAAGCCGGCAATTTACTTAACACAGACAATAAAAAGGACAGACACACATCAAACATTAATACTGGCACTTCTGTTAGTTACCCGTTACACCTTTATATGTTTTAACTTTTGAGATGAGTTCAATAAAAAAGGTATGTTTCACTTGTTTCACTTATTTCCTTATTTCAACAAGTTTCGTTTTATGACCGGTCATTTAGTTACTTTTGAGTGTTTTGAATTTAAACCTATTCTTAAATTACTTTAATTTAAGTTTAATCTTGGTTTCAGGTTTATATTATTGACTCTTTTCAATTTTCAAACACGTTTGTCACTTTAAAAATGACACCATAGGTACCCTTTAAATACATAAATAAAACAATTATCAAAAGGATCCAGTGAACAATTTGGCTTGCAAAGCAATAACAAAAGAAAATGGCTTCTAATTGTCCAAAAACTTAGCAAAACTTAAATTGTGAATATGTTCTGAGTTCAACGTAGGCGCCCTTTAAATGAATGGAGGCATCTGATGCAAAGTCACTGGTCTTAAACTTTTGTCATTGGTGTTATGAAAACATTGAGCTTAACTAAACATATAATTCTCCCTTATTTTAATCAAATACTGTTTCTAGACAAAATGGCTATTGTTTAATTTCCTAAATATAAAATGTTACACAATTTACAAAATGTTTTGTTGCATTATTGCCTTATGTTTGTCATTAAAATAGTTGTAACACCAATGACACAAAACTTAAAATAAAAATCTTAAATGATAAAAAAAATGAAAATACCCAAGCTGTCCCTTATGACTGGTAATACTAAGGGGTATTGAACATGTTCTGGTGGTTTTTATGTAAAAAATATTGCAAGTCATTATTGACAGAAAATGCCCATATTTTGATATTGGCCCAAAAACAGCTACCCTTCTGCTTATACATTTTATAACCAAAACGTTTGTCAGAAGGTTTGAGTTCAGTTCGTCTCAGGGAAATACATACAACAGAAGTAGAGACGTGGTCTTTTCACTGTGTAACACTGTAAAAACAAACAATTACCATAGTAGTAGAAGTAAGATGCGCAATGCCTTGTGTTAGTCAGCAGATGGGGCAATACCGATAGATAGATATATCTGGAACTTACACCAGGAAAGATTAGGACAAAATGCAACCCAGTCTCTTCAGAAAAACGTACCCCAGGTACGCTTTTACAATATGGAATTACGTACCAGTTGTTACATTTATGAGGCAGTACAACAGATAGGTTTAACAAGCTTTTACTGACGAGCCATCATGCTACGACATGTAGTTTCAGTGGCCCTCATTTATCAAAGTTGCGTACGGTGAAATCAGAGCGTATGTGGGGTTTACGAAAAATCTCCGCATGTTTTGGCATTTATCAATATGTGCGCACCGTGCACCTGGTGTATGGTGCGCTCAAATCCTACACCAAGTCAGGAGGTGGTGTACATGATGCACCAATTTTAACTAAACACTAAACAGCGCTGGAAACAGTTTTTACCAGCATGAATTGCATTGCCACATCGCATATTATCCTCATTAGTGATTTAAACATGAAACAAGGCTACAGCGTTAATGTTATGGGCAGACTTGATTCAATGTTGCGCTGCATCGACACGGGCCGAGCACAGAGGCTCATGAGCCCGGACCAGAGACACTAGAACCTGGACTGGAAGCCACAGAAGCGCTTATGGAGTTTTTGATATTTATGTTTCGTTTTTTGTTTTTAACAAAAGACCGCTGTATGCGCAAACTTTGTGTGGATTCCCCGCCTCACACCCGCGGCCGCTGCCGTGTACCGGGACACCGGGACTCACCTGGGTCTGCGCGAGGCCATGCTCCGTGTTCTGGTTGGTTTGAGCGTGGACCGTATTCCGTGCTCGCGAGTAGCCCGGGCGTCAAACAAATCCTTCGACAGCTCCACAGCTTTCGTCGGTCCGGACGGGTTCGTAAAGTCCGGGTATGAGCGGCGCGTGCACAGGGTCTGGTGACCGCGCGCTCTCCTCTCATCAGGGGAATGATCGAAGCACGTCTCGTTGGGCTGTCTTTGGTCCGGACGGGTTCGTTAGGCTGTCAGCCCTCCGCGCACCTGTTTCCTCCCGGAGGAAAGCTCTGCTGTAAGGCCGAAAGAGCGTAGTCCTGCCCGGCTCCAGCGCTAGAGTCCCCGGAGCTGACAGCTGCTTTTCGCTGGTTCAGATCATGGTCCAGAGTCTGTACTGCAGCGTTATATCCATGCTTTTTTTGTTAATGTGGTCTAATTTTATACCCTTTTTTATATAGGCTATTTACTGTAGGCCTACTGCTTATAAAGGTCACTTTTATTATTAGCCTATTTCTTTCCCCCCCTCTTTTTTATTTAGTAAATGTGATCTTGGATTGGCTATAAGGTTAACGTGGGTTACTGACAGATTTTTTAATCTTCCTCATGCGCAAAAATATTATATTTGTTATGTTAAAAACAACTATTTATCATTTCCTGGTTGGAGAAATGTTCTTTTTTTTTGCCGTGTTTCGTGCGTGCGTGCCGTAAAACCCGTGGGTGAGGCCTCCTCACACATGAATATTTTGGGCGTTTCATTCAAATGACGCTAGGATTTCTCCGTGGCATTTACTATCAGCAGCGCTTGCGTACGATCAGATCTGAGCGGAAAGCACAGGTTCATAAATGTCACGCGCCCTCTCGCGTATATCGCAAATACACCTACGCATACACCATTTTTTTACGCAATGTTGATAAATGAGGGCCAGTCAGTGTACAACAAGCAAATCCCGCTCATCTCATGCACATGCGTATAACCATTAGTACGGGTGCCTGGGGGCACAAACTCAAATACATCACATCCCCCTTTTTAAAGGACCTGTATCATGCTATTTTAGCCATTCCAAAGTAAATATAGGCATATATATGATATATTGTACCTCTATCACTATGGAGTACTAATTTTTGAGAGTAATATAAGTATTTTTGGGGGTATTTTCCCTACCCGGAAGACAAGACGCTTCGATTCAGTTAACTCCGCCCCTCTCTCCGCTCATTCCACATTTGCAGTATTATAAATATAAATATTGCTGCAAAAAGTGAAGTTACTTCACATAATGCAGGTATAAGGAGTTGACATGTGCAACACAGTTTCATAAATGGCTAACACACACGCTAACATGCGTTTTGATTAACTCACCGCTCAGTCTGGCTTCCCCATGAGATCGCGTTGGTTATAAAAGTTAATCCACTTTGATTCTGGCCAAGGTTCACCAAGCATCCATCAGGTTGGTTGATATAGTAGCTGAATCCCAGAAAGAAATTCCAACTTCTGGCGAGTGCACTCTTCTTTAGGAAGGTTGAATAGTCCGGTTCCTCTCGTAGCCAAACGCGCACCGTGACATTATCGTTGAACATAGGCAAGTAACAATAAATGATGAAGAATAAGACAAAAACAACAGCAAATAAAGAAAAAAGAATGTGCTACTTTTATGTATAAAGTGCATAATAATATTATACTCTGAGATCTGGCTACTCCCAGTTGTCATTACTATCCTCAATATAATTTAATTTGGGTTTAATTATCATTAATTATCATTATTAAAGTGCATTAATACATATTATATTCTGAGATCTTGCTACTTCCCATTGTCAATACATCCTTAATATAATTAATTCGGTTTATTTATATTATTATATTTGTTTTTGATTATATGTGAAGTGTGATGTAAGCCTGCATAATGAGGTGCATTAAAAAGCCAGGTGTAGAACGGCCAGTTGAAGAGGCAGTACTCCCCTCAACAACCCCCACCCAGCTGCCTAACAGCTGATTTTGTAGATGATGTTCCTATGCTGAGTGTGCATTAAAAGACAGTTGGGGTAAGAAAAAAGAACAGGCGGTGTCCAGAGTAGGTTAGAAAGAGCTCAGTCTTCAAAAACAACACTTCTGCTGGGATCCATGGCTCCTCCGGCCGTGGGTGCGCTTGATTAGTGTCGTGGGACAGCACAGATGTGTCGGAGAGTTGCTGCTTTTTTGTTTTTGTTAGTTTTTTTTTTTTTGTTTTTTTTTTTTCTCAAAAAAAACATGAAAAAGCTGTTTTATAAATAAAAATCAGGCCGTAAGGCCTTACATTACAGACGTAGAGCACTTCCGTTCCTTTGTGACGACACAACTGAACAGCTCAGTCGTTTACCAGGAGAGGGCAGAACAGCTGCTCAGAGAGCAGGATTCAGGAGGATTACTTAGAACTGCGTGAATGAAGCCAAAAACCGCTCTGGGGGTGTTTTTTGATAAGGAAATAGCATAACAACATGGCTAAAAGCTCCAAAAAGTCGATTTTGCATGATATAGCTCCTTTAACATTTTTATTTTTTATTTTTATTTTTTTACAGTAGGTTTTATCCAATGTAATGAATTTCCCAAAAGTCAACAAAACATTTTATTTTTTTTTAGCAATGTTTTACTTTGTATAAACAATAACATTATAGCTGTGTATGGAAATGTGAAGACTTGGCTCTAATTTAAACATTTAACTGCGAGACCATTATGTCTTCTGTAAGCATTACATTACTCTCTATATCTAGCAGGTGGTTTTACTGCTCTACCAAATCTAGTTTTGTATGAGAGAGCATCAGACCTATCCTCAAAACCATGTGTGTTCTGGGCATTGACTTGTTCAGAAACACTTGTTTGTTCTGTTTGGAAACTCTCTGAATCACCATTTTGCATTTGTGTGTCCATTTCAAGATTAGTGTCCAGTCCATTTGTTATTGGAAACGTTTCTCCTCTGTTTTACGCAGATGTTTGCGATTCCTCCTGTAAACTCTTCCATCCGGTGTGCGAACCACAAATGAACGTGGCTGCTGGTGCTTGTGCAGGACCACTGCCGGCTGCCATGTGTCTCCCCTTTGCATCCTGACATTTTCTCCTTCCTGCAAATCTGGCAATGTCCTTGTTTGTCTGTCGAAGTACAGTTTCTGTTTCTCCTGCTTTCCTTGTAGTTGCTGATGAATCTTGTCCGATCCAGGTGGGGTGAGCAGTGACATGGACGTTGGCAGTTTTGTTTTGAGCCTCCGTCCCATGAGCAACTGTGCTGGTGAAAGTACTACATTTTCCAGAGGTGTACTTCGGTACTCCAAAAGTGAAATATAGGGGTCACCTTTGCTGCATTCTGATTTCTTCAGGAGATTTTTAACAGTCTGTACTGTCCTTTCAGCTTGTCCATTTGATTGAGCATGTGTGGGGCTGGACGTCATATGTTTGAATTCCCAGCTTTCCGCGAACTCTCTTAATTCTGCACTGGCATACTGAGGTCCATTATCAGATATAACCACATCAGGTATGCCATGGCTGGCGAACATTGATTTCAAAGCCACTATGACACTGCGACTGTTAGTGTCTTTCAGTTTCATGAGTTCGGGATACTTCGAAAAGTAGTCCACACACAGTAAAAACTCAGATCCATTGTAGTGAAAGAGATCGGTCCCTACTTTCTCCCACGGTCTGTTTGGTATTGGATGGGAAAGTATTGGCTCTCTGGGATTGCTGTTTCTGTGCTCATTGCAAACAGCACATTTTGACACCATTTCCTCAATGTGTGCTGACATGTTAGGCCAATACAAAATGTCTCTGGCTCTTTCCTTACATTTGACCATTCCTAAGTGTGACTCGTGGATTTTCTCCAGCATCTCTCGTCTCAACTGAGTTGGGACAATGATCTTTGCACTTTTGAACATCAGTCCAGATGTGAATGTGATCTCATCTCTAAATGTCCAATATGGCAAGATGTCCTTTTGAACCGCTTGTCTTTCATTTGGCCAGCCTTTCAGTATCATATCTTTCAATAACTGCATTTCGCTGTCCTCTGCAGTAGCTTTTTGGAACTTAAGTAGTTTTTCATTTGACATAGGAAGTTGCAGTGTAATGAGACTCACCTCTAGCTCTTTCTCCAGTAGCTCCTCTTTTTGTTCTTTGAGAAACGCTCGACTTAAGGTGTCTGCAATGTAAAGTTCTTTTCCAGGTTTGTAAATCACTTTTAAGTTGTATCTTTGAAGCCTCAGAAGAATCCTTTGTAGCCTCATAGGAGCTTGGTGTAGCGACTTTTTGAAAATGCTCTCCAGTGGCTTATGGTCACTTTCCACTTGAATGTCTTTCCGTAAACATACTGATGAAACTTTTCACAGCCATACACTATAGCAAGTAGCTCTTTTTCAATCTGAGCATATCTTTGCTGACAGTCAGTAAGTGCTCTTGATCCATATGCTACAGTCTGCAGCAGGACTGCTCCTATTCCTTGTGAACTTGCATCTACTGACAGTGTGACCGGTTTATTGACATCATAGTATTTGAATGTTGGAGCATTAGTGACTAGACGCTTGAGCTGTGCAAAACTCTTTCTTGCGAGTCTTCCCAGTGCCACTCCACATTTGCTTCAAGCAGCTTCCTCAAAGGTGCACTGATGTCTGACAGGTTTGGTATGAACTTGGACAGGTACTGAATCATTCCTAAAAACCTTAATAGTTCTTGTTTGTCCTGTGGAGGAGGAAGCTGTGTCACTGCTCTCACTTTTTCCTCATCCGGTTTCAAGCCATTGTCCGTAAGTGTATGTCCAATGTACTTGATCTGATGTGTTCTGATAAAGCACTTGTTTTTGTTAAGTTTCAAGTTATACGCTCTAACTCTGTCCAACAGCCGTTTTAGTCTAAGATTGTGCTCTTCTTCGGATTCTCCCCAAACCAGTAAGTCGTCAATGCTTTTTTTTTTAAACTTTATATTCTATTTTCAAATGTATATTTTATATTGATCATGTCCAAACATAAGCAAGAACTGTTATAAATTGCATTTGTACTATATTATGCATATTAGACGATGAAGACATGTGCCCACTTCACACCCGCATCCATAGCAGAGTTTCTTCAGTGGAGCCTAAAATATTCCTGTATCCATCCCATTGTTTTATCCTTCATTTTACTCATGTTAAGAAACATTCGTCACATAAACATGCATTAAGTCTTATAATCCAGATAATATTATTTGTTTCAATAATATATTTGTTCATGGACAGACTGTAAGGAAAGAAAACATAATACTAATAACTTAATAAAACATACTAGTAAATAAATAATTCACTAAATAAGACTAATATTAATATTTTACAATACAAAAATAGATTGACACAGCCAATCAGGAGTACAGGTTGACGTGTTCTGACCGCATTCTTAGTGATGTCACAATTTTGAACGCGTGTCATTGGTTGTCAATCAAAACAGCTGGTCATTACGCGCCTATGT
This sequence comes from Neogobius melanostomus, assembly GCA_007210695.1. Lineage (NCBI taxonomy): Eukaryota > Metazoa > Chordata > Actinopteri > Gobiiformes > Gobiidae > Neogobius > Neogobius melanostomus. Next base: position 2,460,548 of record VHKM01000159.1, read on the forward strand.
CAAAATTATGATCAATAAATGCTTGTTTTTAACCTTAAATGGCTGAGCGAGGCAAACCTAAGGACATTTATATCATCGTGGACGCTTGGCATCACTTTCACCCAAAGGACTATTACGGAAGATGCGGGACGAGCCTCCATGGGACTCCAGCGGGCTGTGGCGCTAAGCTAGCCCAAAGAGGAGGCACTTTCCCACGCTACAAGCTCCGCAAAGACCTGGCAGGAGTTTATTGGATCATGCACCCAAACAAGAGCATGGTAGAGCGGTAGCTGCACATTTGTGGGTGTGTATGGAGCACTCTACACACGAAGACAGCGAAAGGTAAAAACAAAGCTTTAGTAAAAGTATTTTTGCAGAGAAACGTTGTTGGAGATTTCGGAGAACTTCGGAAAACACTCGGCAAGCTCCGCAGGCTTCCGCGTGAACGCGCTATGTGTTATTTGAGTGAATTTGTAAAACGTAAATAACCAACGTAATTTTGCAAAAATACGTATTACTGGTACGTAATTCCATATTGTAAAAGCGTACCTGGGGTGTGTTTTTCTGAAGAGACTGGGTTGACAAAATGACATAATGTGAACAGATACAGTATATGGGACTGACTAATTTGGCAAGTTTTGTTATTTGTCATTAGCCTGGCTAACGCCAGACTGCTGTGTGCGCTCGAATCTTTTCGAACTTCACAACAGCCTGGGGACCATGGCCGACATTTTTCCATGGATTTGGGCACCAATCACAGAACGAGGAGGGACGGTAAGACGATGACGCGCTATTTGACATAAAGCTTGTAGTTTGTTTAGGGATAAAAAAAATAAAAAATATTTACGGATCCAACATGACAGCAGCAGACGCGATGCCATCTTTCGATCAAGCTTTAGAACGTGTTCTAAATAGTTTAGCTCAAAAGTTTACAGCAGGTACGTCATACGTCATCTCATACCATGATACGATTGGCTATGGCTACGGCAGACGCATGAGAGACATTCGTAGCGCCCAATAAACGGCTATGAACAATCGTAAACCACACCTCTCCTACGAGAAAATTAATTGGTGGTCCCCAGACTAAATATCACTTGTGATTTTAGTCTGGCGTTAGCCAGGCTAATTTGTCATGATAGTTATTTTAAATGTGTTAAGTAATGAAATATAAAGTTTATTTTATGTGTCCTTTCATAGCAGCGTTGCCAGGTGGGAAATGTAGGATTATCGTACCAGAGACTCAAAATTATCGTATTTTGAAAGAAATTATCGTACAAATGTCGAAAACAAAATGACAAGGCTACGAGAGAGCTATAGTCAAATAAAATCACTCTGGAGATCGTGTCCTATGGGTTCTTAGAGTTTTGTGGCACTCACTAGTTGTGTAGACCAATGTGTCCCCCACAAACAAATACATAGGAACTAACTATTGAGCAAAGTAATCATCAGAATCATGGGGGCGGGCGCAACTGAGCATCCCACCAATCATGCTCCTTGTTCTGAAGCATACACATAAACGTCACTTCCTTCATATCCTCTCACTCCCAGCAAAGCACGGGGTTTAAAAGAAAAAAAAAAAAACTCCGTCTCCGGCAGTTGCAAAATATACATTTGGCCAAATTATCGTACATTAGACATTATTGATCGTACATCGTACATAGGGCAAAATTATCGTACAAATACCATAATTATCGTACACCTGGCAACGCTGTTTCATAGACAAGTTTTTTCCAAATGCTTTGGAATAAGACCCCTTTCATGTAACGTCACACTTCCGCCTTTTTCTCCTCAGGGAAATGTAAACTTATTTTCTATGAAAGCCTAGAATTCAGCAAATCTTGCTTAAAATAAATTCAAATGCGCTGGGCAGCAAGTTTCAGTGGAATAACCACTTAGAGGACATTTAAAACTGTTGAACATAAAGCTTCATTGAATTACACATCTGTGACAAAAAGATAAATAATAATTCAATGAATGAATGAATGAATGAATGAATAATATAATAATAATAATAATAATAATAATAATAATGAAAAATAACATGTTTTTTATTATTCCTGTGGCATTTTGTCTTCAAATCACAAAATGACAAAAAATGCTGTGGAAAGGGCCTTTAGGGGCTACAGTATGTGAGTCAGCCTCAGGGATTACAAAGAGTTTGGGAACCACTGATTGACAATACAGGCAGTTAATTCACTTAATAAACTTCATCTGCACTGGAATAAGGACCGAACTATTTCATCAAACGTAATAATCAAAACTATATTACAATGCAACAGAACAGGAGGTAGGCGTGTGGCTTCTAGTGGTCAGTCTAAATATTGTTTTCCCAATGCTGGTCTTTTTCAGACCATCACAGGAACTACTTCATTGATATCTTCTTCCTGCATCCGTAATGTGTTCATATCTGTAAACGTCTGAAAGGCTTCTTTATTAACACTTCTCCTCTTTAAGTCTTTAGCCGGAGTGCACAAAATCTTTACTCTCTATAACAAAAAGAAAGAAGATCATGTTTTTTATGTATGGGTTTAATACTACTACATGTACGACAGTATTTTTTATTTTAAAACATGCATACCTGTCTGAATGACCCTGGTGTGACACAGACTGCATATATCATAAACAGTGGCACCAGCAGAGTGGAGGAGAGAGTGAATAGTCCCCCGATGGCATAACCCCACCACGGGTACTCATATGTATTATTGAATTTCAGTGGAGAGTACTTTACCAGAGAAAAGACAATGGTCAGCTGAAGACAGAAAGAAGACAGATGTATTTTGAGACAAGTGTAATATTCCAAGCCTGAACTCAGGTGTGGGACATAATCATCCACAGCAAAACAACAAAGGGGCTGTCACATTAAACATATCATTTATTTGACTTTGACTTATAGTATAATGAGCCAAAATAAGTCACCATTATTGATTGGCCCTCCTCAAATGTGGTATGTGGCCCTCAATGGAAAGATTATCTGGACACTCTTATAAAGACTAACCTCAAAAGCTACAGTTATTATTCACAGAAGTACATCTAGATTTGAGTGTTGTTATCTATTTCATGTGAAGCACTTTGGGTAGCCGTGGTTGTTGTAAATGAAATAAGTTGAAGTTGAAGTACATTTCACATCATTAGTCACTCTCCAAATCTCTTGAATTTTTCAGAGTTTGTGACGACAAAAATCCAGACTGTGAACTTGTGAATCTAACAGGTCATCAGATAAATGTGGTTATGTTCAGCCTAAGAATTATATTTGAGGGAATTAGCTGAGGGACCACAGAAGGAATTAATAAATCTGTGCATCTACAGAGTGTGTTTGAGACTGTGTCAGACTTGTCACAGGCTGACTGTATTTGAACAGAAGACCCTTTAACATGCAGGTGTTCGGCACTTAATGTTACTCACAGTACACACTCCCGGTGTTAGGTACTGCCAGCAATACTTCATATAAACATGAGGTCTGTACCCAATCATGTCCTGGATATTGTCATACATCCGATCAGCACCTACACAATTGTTCAAAGTAGATAAGTTACAATAGAATAAGAGTTTAATAAAGTATATTGTAAACATGTATGATTGTGATTACCATAGACCCAACCAACACACACTGACTGAAAGACTGCAAATAGCAGCAGAGTCGACCCACTGCAGGCGTAATAGTCAAACAGCAGAAAAATATAGAGACCTCCCTGCCAAATAAAAGAAGTTGTGATAAATCCTCATATGACAGCGTTTTGTTGAGACGGTTTTACCACTCACTTCAGTGATCAGCAGGAGGCCAACAAAGAAACTCCCCACACACAACACGAGGAGGAGCAGTTTCCGTCGACAGTGATTTTGAAAAAGTTTGGATACATGTCCGAGATGTTGGTGACGAGAGCTTCCTGATTCACAAACTAGAAAGACATATGTACAGCATTGAGTAACAGGGAAAAAATGTAGTAAAGTTTAGAAGAAATTGGTAACATTCATTGTGTATTCTTGTGTTTGCATACCATACCTGACTGTCTAATCCTAATAAAAGCAACATCACAAAGAAGAATATAGCCCAAAGTTGAGGAACCGGCATCATAGCCACTGCACGAGGATAGGCAATAAACGCCAGGCCGGGACCTACAGAACAGCTTAAGTGTTACTATAACTTTAAATAGCTGAGGTAAATATAATATGCTTTTTTTCCCATTACCTGATTCAGCCACCACTGATATGGGCACACCCTGCTCCTTTGCCATGAAGCCAAGGACTGAGAAAATGGCAAATCCAGCTATAAAACTTGTTACACTGTTTAAAAGTCCCAAGTAAACACAATCTCTGTAGGAACAATATACAAAACAATTCATTTTTTTTAAATTAAAAATATCCTTAAATCAATTTAGAAGACACGATTTACAGTGTTGTACTTGTAGCAGTTGTTGGTGTACTTATTGTGACTTCCCAGGGAGCAGAGGATACCCATGCAAACGCCATAAGAGAAGAAGATCTGGCTGCCAGCGTCACTCCAAACCTGGCAAACAGTGAGCGAGTGAGGGACGAACTGCATTCTCTGTACTAACTAGAGCGACTAGAGCACTACATGCAAAGTATTGTGATTGCCATATGATGTGCCTATTTGACCTGTTAACCCCCTCCTGAAGCGAGCACATTTTCTCCAGTTTGGCTTTACCCAAATCTATAAGCCTCTTGAAAAAAAGGGGCAAAATAGCAACAAAAATGAGACAAAAACTGGGATGAAAATGCAATAAGAGCGCCAAAAAGTGACGAAAAGTGATGAAAATGTGTTTAAAAAAAGTGATGTGTGATGAAAATGTGATGTTCCTATAGTATTTAAGTAACTGCAATTTTCTAAATGTGGCTTTGGTTAATTAAACTTAATACAGGAATCATCAACCAAAAAAGTCATATTGGTTAAACTCTTGACCTCCACCTGAACCGAGCAATTTACTCCAATAAAACGAGACAAAAAGTGATAAAAATACGGCGACAGCACAACAAAACATTTACCATCAGTTTTGAATTTCAAATGAGGCGTTACACTAGCCAAGCTCTCCAGTCGAGAAGCTTTTAGATTAGGGTAAAGCCGAACTGAAGAAAATGCCCTTGGTTTAAGTGGGGGGTAAGAGGTTAATAAAATATACAGTGCATTCCAGCATCATTTTAACAATGGAGAGATCGTATGTAGTTTTTGCGTTGTTTTCTCGGCATCTGGCTGATCCTTTTGCATCAAGTGAATCTGCAGAATGGCAGATTTCATGTCGGATGCCACTGATATCGCAACTAACAGCAAAACTGTAATAATGATAATCAATACTGTAGATGCCAAAGTACAATTCATTATAATTTAAATAAGAACTAATGTTAAAAGGTTAAATAATATAATTTAGTTATTTAATTAAGTTCATATAAAGGTTAAAATATTAAAAACATGCTACAATTCATGTGCTTATAAGATTTTGGTACATATTGGTAAAAAAGTGTACTGCCCCTTTAAGATCAGGTCGCCTTACGTTGATTCTCATTTATTGATTATTCAGATCTTGAGAGCTGAGGAAGCGAATGGTTTTCTTACCTGCGAACTGCCAGCTTATATTAAGAATCTTTCTCTGTGAGTTTATGTTGCTTTTTGTAACAAAGTAATAAATCAGTGATCAGTTATCTTTTATACAACGTTTCCGAGGTGGATTTGTGGAACTGTACTTTCTGGAATAACAATCTACACTGCAAATGGAACTAAAAGCTTGGAGTGCTGTAGTACTAGTGTAAGCCATCGCATATCTCAGGATTTCAAACCTCTACAAATAAAAAAAAAGATGACATACCTCTGGATCTGCAAGTTTTGACACGTCTGGGTACAGATAGAATATCACTCCCTCTTTGGCTCCCGGTAAAGTGAGCCCCCGAACCAGCAAGACCACCAGCATTAAGTATGGAAATGTGGCCGTGAAGTACACTACCTGAAGCATATGTCAATAGTTACAAATAGTACTTTTGAATAAATGAAAAAAAGAAGAAGAAGAAGAACTTTATTTATATTGCGCTTTTCACCGACAGTTACAAAGCCTTTTACATGAGACAAGTACATTCACTCCATACTCGGTGGTGTTCAGTTTCCCCTAGGGGAGACTGACAGAAATGCTGTCGCGACTGCACACATCTGCGCCAACGGTCCCTCTGACGACTACCGTACATTCACACACACCCACACGTCATTCATCCTGGCCTATTGTACATCTTTTTAGTGGTAGGGGAAACCGGAGTACATTGAGGAAACAGGGAGGACACAGGGAGAACATGCAAACTCCACACAGACAGGAATCGAACCGGACCTTCTAGCTGTGAAGCACGAGCGCTACCCGCTGTTCTACCGTGCTGCCCTGGCATGGTAGCACAGTAAATAAACAAACATAAGTATCCGGTACCTTCCCAGTGGACTTGACTCCTTGCCACACACAAAAGTAGCACACGATCCAGGCCAGAAGAAGACACAAGGCTAGATCCCATCTAACATTCCCGATGCGATCAATACCAACTGAAAGTCCCAAAATTCTCCTCCTGCAACCACGCACAATATTACAATTTCATCCCACTCAAAAACAGCTTGTTGCAATTCATGATCAATTAATTAACCTTAAAGGAACAGGCCACCGTTTTATCCATACTAAGATATGTTCTTACCTGAGCTTAGACGAGTTGATGCGTACCTGTCTGGTCTTTACGTGTGCGCTCAGTCAAAAAGACCGAAGATGTTGTTAGCATTTAGCCTCTCCTCTATGTGGCTAAACAGAGTGAAGTTAGAAGCGACAAAGCTCTGCCACATTTTCCCTATTTAAATGCATTTACGTGAGTAGTTACACGATCCAAGTATAGTTAAAAAAAATAAACATGTCACTTTCACGACAGCGCAGTAAACTGAAGATATTACTGCCCGGCCGTCCTAAGGTCCTAAGGTGTTATTACACCTTTCAATAGAGGACCCCTTTATATCTGCTTAGAAAATCGACATGTTTAATTTTGTGTAACTAGACTTGGATCGTGCAATTACTGATGTAACCTCCGTTTGGCCCCATAGAGGAGAGGAGGAGAGGCTAAATGCTAACAACATCTTCTTATTGCATGACTGAGCGCACGCACAAAGACCAGACAGGTACGCATCAACTCGTCTAAGCTCAAGTAAGAACATATCTCAGTATGTAAAAAAGGTGGCCTGTTCCTTTAAATGTTGAACTTACTCCCAGAACTCCACAACAGAGGAAGAACCGCCCCCATCCAGATGCATCCCAGCCGTGTGATTGGTCCCATGCTCAAAACAGGATTCTATGAAGGGAAATACAAAACAGAGAAGCATGACACAATGTTATCACAACATCGACCATGCAAGACTCCTAAAACCATCGTCTCCTCACCTGTGTTCCAATAATTTTGGCAGGTTGCCCATGGGAGCTTCGAGTTGAATGAGGAGAACAAATACAGAAAAGACCAGGCCAAAATGATGATGTAATAAATTCCACTGTACAGTATCACCACTTGACTGCCGTAGCCGATACCTGGAGGAGAAAAGCCATTTTAGTTGAGGAAGCCTCTTGCTTCTTATGCTTCTTGCTTGCTCAATAAAGATGTCAAAATTCAAGTTCAAATTTCTTCCTGGGGAGAGGTTGTTCTACTTTTTCACCACAAAGACCTGAAATAACTGTACCGTATTTTCTATATAAGTCGCACTTTTTTCCTTAGTTGGGCTGGGGGTGCGACTTATACTCAGGTGCGACTTATATATCAAAATATATAATTTCAGCAGAATGACAGCCGCTAGAGGGCGCTCTAGGCTTGTGTACCAGTATCTGCTACTCTGAACACAAATGCCCCCAAAAAGAAAATCATATTCTGCAGATTACAAGCTGCAAGTAGTGAAATATGCAGCCGGAAACTGTAATGGAGCAGCAGAAAGAAGTGGAGTGAGCGAGAAACTTGTGAGGGACTGGTGAAAAGCGGAGGTTACTCTTACTGCAATGAAGAAAACAAAAAAAGCTAATTGCGGGCTAAAAGCTAGATGGCCACAGCGAGAGGAACGAGTTTGCAAATGGGTGCTTGAACAACAGGAGTGGCTTGTCAACGGTGCACCAGGGTGGCGGGTGCAACTTATACTCTACAATTTATATATTTTTTCTTCTTCATTGTGCATTTTTTTGCTGGCGCGACTTATACTCCAGAGTGACTTCCGGAAAATATGGTAATTTTCATGTCTGACAAGGTCTTCTTACAAACATCCGCAACTCATTTACCACTACCAGTACAGATGACAACTTGAATATCCTTTTTTACAATGGAAAACTCCTGCTTACTCAAACACATTTCAGTGGAGGAATGCATGACTGGGATGCTATAATTGAAATGCATAAATAAAGTTTTGGTTTATTCATTCATCTGATGTGGCTGATATTACCTTGAAACAAAGGGCAGAGTTTCCTCCAGCAGGTGATTCCTCCCTGGCTGGTGAACTGGCCTAGAGTCGTCTCCATGAAGAAGATCGGGATGCCACATGTGAACAGGAACACCACATACGGAATCAGGAATACACCTTCAAGACAAATATCAAACGGAATCTGTGCTAGTACAGCTTAAGACAGATGTACAACACGGTAACAGCAACTGACCTCCTCCATTTTTGTAGCAGAGATATGGAAACCTCCACACATTGCCAAGTCCGACCAAGTGTCCCGCTACAGCCAAGAGGTACTCCATTTTACTGTCCCATGTCTCTCTCTCCACTGGCTTATCTTTAGACTGATTTTGACCCACACCCATACTTTAAGCAAATAAAAAACAAAAACCTTTTCAATTGTTTTGAGATATAACGTGCACTTTTTACAACTGTCAATTGCAAGTGCAAGTCAGTGTACTTAGCTGTCACAAGCTGGATTGCATAGATTTATCAGCGAGCAAAACTACACTGTATGATGCTGAGGGGGCATAATATTTCAAAAATGGCAACAAGTATAGCATTAAAATTACAAGGAACAAAAGTCTACAAACAAGTAAAACAACAAATGACTATGTATATACATTTTATGAATTGTTTCCCACTAGAAAAAGTTTCTGTAGTTTGTGATTCATTGTTTCTTCTGGACCAATGAATCACAAACTACTGGCTCAATTTAAAAATAAATAACAAGATGGTTTTGTATATTATTTTTGTATATTTACACTAATATGCATTTGTTTTTTGTAATACTATGTTTTGTGATCATGCCAAAAACTAACTTTTAATGGTGAATAACGTTGTTGTTTTTTCGTGTTTTTTTTTTTTTTCATTTCCACCACAAATTACCACTATTGCCATAAATATAAAAATACATAAAACAATGTATTAAGACAAAGGGAGACATCTCACCTTAGGTACTGCACACCTGAAGCAACTGGATCAATTGAAAGAGTGTGTTAGTTTCAGAGGGGTGGCCAAGACTCACACAACCAGTCTGTGGGAAACTGAGCACTCACAATAAATACAGTCCGAGTTGGTTTGCATTGGATTTGATTACACTAGTGTGCCTTTGTCAGTGACGCTGGTGACAACCCTCTTTTTATGCTTCTCATGAGAGTGAGAGATGAGAGTGAGCTACGCTGACCTTTTCGTCAGGAAACGAGGAAACGGCTGTGAATGCCCCCATCTCCACTGGAAAAACCTAAAACAAAAAAGACGAGGTGTCATTTTACCTTTGTATTGTGTTTATAGCTGCAGTCACTGGATCAGCAATATCTACACAATTAAAGGCCTGCTGCATATCAGTGTTACAGATAAAACTACCGTGCTAAAATAAAAAAGTGCGTAATTTGAACTTCAACTGAAGTCCGTCTATTCACCGACATTATGTTTGTTGTTTGCATAGCCTATAAGTAAGTCGAAGTAGCTGAGTGAAATAGTGAAGTTGTTGAGTTTGGCCGCTAGAGGTCATTATAGTGTTTAGTCCTGTAGGTTAGTAGTGCATACATTACACAAGGACGAGACATTATTAAGCAAGGAAAAGGCACAAAATCATTAGAAGGTGGTGGAGGTGGTAGTGGGGGTTTGATCTAGACGCCCCTTTTTAGTGGGTTAAAAAAAGGTGTGAGAGGAGTTTTTCTTCTTTTTCTTCTTCTTCTTCTTCTTCTTTTATTTTTTACCAGAAAGAATACAATTGCATTTTGTAAGGTTTTTGTGGATGTCACTTGTAACTTGCTTAATTCTATGCTTAATGTGAAAACCTAACCTTTATCTGGAGAATTCAAACCCGAGCCCTGATTGGCTGAGCAGATAGGATGATCGCACATGCAGCTCACAGTGGAATAACAGTTACAGTGTAATCGAAAAATGGTTTATGGTTTACTTTAGCATGGACAATCATATCTAACATCTTTCAAATATTAATGTCCAGCGTGACTGAATGAACAAACATCAACACCATACCACTCACTACCATGGACCCAGTGACTGATATTAATTATCATTTTGTAATTCATAAATTTTGAAAAATTGTGAAAGTGTAATGCAGTTAATAGGAAAAACGGGCTCCTGCTCCCCACTGGGTCCGGTGACATCATCACATTCTAAAATAGGTTAAATTATTGGTCAGGAATTTCTCTATTTATTTCTGATGAAGTCTTTTGTTTGTAAGGCTGTGATTTTGCCACAATTTGACAAGTAAATAAAGGGATTTACTTTTGCACTATTATCTTCGGAACATGGTAAAATGGTACTGTCTGTAAAAGAAAATCAGTATGGGACAAGTTAAACCTGGGAGAGAAAAAGTAAATAATAAGCAATTCATGGTTCACCAAGACAAGACAAGAGACATCCATAAAGGCAAATGATGGACAGACCACGGTGAGAGGTTAACCAAGCACGCAGAGCAGTTAGAGACAATTGAGTGGAGTGCCTCTATGGACCGTACAGCAGCAGCCTGTTGACCCAGGTGTTGTAGGTTTATAAGTGATGTGAGTGTATGACTCTAGGTTTGTTATCAGCTGTTTATTTGACCATGTGAGGTATAGGTAAACGTGTATATGTATAGAGGACGCAGGTGAGGCCTCATGAATGAGAAGAAAACCATTTGTTACAGAAGAGCAGATTATCATCAGCACGGGCATTACACTATCACCCCTACCTCAACCACAATTCACAGCATTTCACCTATCACTGTATGTTCATTTCCTTCATCGCAGCAGTGCAAGATAAAAAGACTAGACCTTAACGTTTTAACTGACAAAGATGGGGTCTAACTTCCGTACATATTATATTATACTATATATTTTTGATGCTTTAATATGATTCATTTAGGTCAGTGTCTGGAAGGTCAAATATGTTTACTTGGAAAGTAATGTTAGCGTGATAGAGAGCTGCAGCCTAAATACAGGGGTATGACTTCAAACTTGCTAAATGCACCAGATGACTGTTTCGTTCTACTTCAATGGTGTGCTTGCCCTTAGGCTGCGCTATTGCATATCTCTCGGAAGCGCCAGCTTCCCGCCCTGAGAGGATCAAAGAACTGACCGCTCCAATCATCCTTGGGGGTCCATTACCCCTGTGCCCTATAAAAGGGGGACTCTCCCTTCAATCGTCTCCTTTTTCTCTCAGCTTACTCTGAGATCTGGATCTGAACAGAAGATATAAGAAGAATGACTCACCGCACTCCAGCGCTTGAGACCCCGTCGCCCTCCGGCGTCAAGCAACGGGTGTGCGGTTCCTGCGCGGCGCCGCTCCTCGCTCAGGATCGGCACGTTAGCTGTTTCGTGTGCCTGGGCCGGCGCCACTCCGCGGAAGACTGCGCTGCCTGCCTCGCGCTCCCCCGGGAGGAGCGCGAGCGGCGTCGCGCCTTTCTGGCTCCTTCCTCCCCGGAGCTATCCGATCAGGACTCGGATGCTTCGAGTGACTCCCTGGCTCCAGTTCCCCCCGTGCGGGAGCGGAGCCCGCCTCCTGCTTCCCCGATGCAGGAGAGGAGCCCGCCACCTTCGCCCGTTCCTAGAAGGGATTGGGCTGCTGGTGATGAAACAGATGAGCAACGCCTGTTCGATGAAGATGCTCTCTCCATCTTCAGTGAGGAGGTGCACCCCGTGAGCGCTATCCCATGGATCGCCTCCCCGGCCTCATCGCTTCTGCTGCGGCCCGAATGGAGCTGAAGATGCCTCCTCAACCTCCAGCCCCTGAGTCGGACCTGTTCCGCGACCTGTTTGGGAACGCCCGCGACAGGCAGCGCCCGGTGGTGGTAGCCCCTCGCGTGGATTCGCTCCTCCACTACGCTAAGCGTGACTGGGAACATCCCTACTCCGCTCGTACACCGGCCCTCGCATACGGTGTGTACGCTACGGTGGAGGGCTGGAGTCAACCAAGGGGCGTCCCCGCCATCGAGGACGGGATAAGAATGTCCTTGCTCCCGTCCTCTTCTCTCTGGCCCGGCGGTAGAGTGGACCTTCCCTCAGAGCGGGATAGGTTCACCGCCTCCATCCTTAACCGCTGTTATGCTAACGCTGCACAGGTCGTGGCGTTAGCAAACAATATGGCCTTGCTCACCGCCTCTCTGGACAAACTGGTCCGTGGCCGTGATCAGCTTTCTCATGATGAGATTGTGGAAGCTGAAACCACCATGGCGACCTTCGCTCGCATGTCGCAAGCCCTTGCCCTCGACGGTGGTCGGACCATGTGCGCTGCGCAGGTCGGCTGCCGCCACCTTTGGCTGGGGTTGTCCACGCTAAAGGAGGCTGACAAACGCAGTCTGCTGAGCCTGCCACTCGACCAGTCCTCCCTCTTTGGACCTGGCATTCAGGCAATGGTGGATCGCCTGGAGACCGCCGCCAAAGCTTCAGCGCAGCTGGCCCGGCATTTTCGCCCTCAGCGCGAACAGGGCTCCTCACGACGGCGCTTGGATCGAGGTAGACGAGGCAGATCTCCTCCTCGCCGTAGCCCCGCGTCCTCTTCGCACGCAGCTCCTCGACGCCCCCAGGGTCCGGATCGTCAGCGCAGCGGTGATCCCAGCCCGAGACGTGACCGCCGTCCCGCTCCGGGCTCCAGGGGAGGAGCAGGAAGGGGGGGATTAAAAATGTGAATAAAGACCGCTCGGCCCGTTACTCCACTAAAGAGCCTGCTTCGTATTCCTTTCATGCTGAAAGCATTACGAGTTTGCCTGTTGCCACTCGGAGTGGGAAAGTGGTTAAAGTCAGCGAGGCTCAGGAGGCTCCGCTGAACTCTCGTTGCCGCTCCACTCTGCTGCCTGTCAAGGCCGTGTGCGAAACACGCTCTGACTCTTGCACTCGAGCGCGTGCACGAGCCATTCCCCGTGACACTTCTGCTGTGTCTACAGCGAGCGCACTGTCTTACATGAGTCAATGTAAGCTTAATGCTGCTGTGACGGCGAGGTCCAGGCCTAATGTGCTGTTCCTCGACGGTGATTGGTCGACTGTCTCTAAGACAGCGGACGTGGGGAGAAGGGTGGCTCGAGTAGGAGCAGGCCTGTGATTGGCTCTGCTGCCGCTGCTCAGTGCCCTGGTCCGCGCTCTAACTCTCTGCCACTGAGGTGTGGGAGAGAGAAACGGCGTTATGACAGTTTGTCAAGCACTTCATTGCCCCATGCTTTTGCAGCTCGTCAGTCTGTTTTTCTAAAAGCCTCAGGGCAACGGTGTAAGTCAGTAGGTAGAACCTCTTCCCTTACACTCCCCACACACTCTCAATCGCCCCCGCTGGGAATCCCCGCCAAGCGGCGTAGATCTGAGCGCACTCCTCTCTCCCGGGAGCGTCAGCCCTTTCGAGCTGGGCCCCCACGCCGCGGCGCACTGCCGAGAGCGGAACCGGTGGGCGGGCCCGTTTCCCCGCTCTTATTCAGTGTCGTGGTACGACCCTTGACAGAGTTTTACCAAATCTGGAAAAACGCAGGGCTTCTCGGAGCTCCCTGGTTGGACAGGATGCTCAGAAGGGGATACGCCCTACAATTCTCCCGGAGACCTCCAGGCTTTCGCGGTATCCTCAAGACGAGGTTACGCAACTCAGCCGAGAGCGCCGCGCTCACAAGAGAAGTGGTTTCTCTGCTACAGCGCGGTGCCATAGCAGAGGTGGACCCAATCAGAGCGAGGACGGGATTTTACTCCCCGTACTTCCTCGTTCCCAAAAAGAGCGGCGGTGTGCGGCCCATTCTGGACCTACGGGTTCTCAATCACTGCATTGTGAAGAGGCCTTTCCGCATGCTCACGGTGCAGCAGCTGCTGCAATGCGTCAGACCCGGAGATTGGATGACTTCAGTGGATCTCATGGACGCATACTTCCACATCCCCATTGCCCCAGCGCACAGGAAGTTTCTCCGGTTCACAGTCGGAGACACATGCTACGAGTATTGCCGCCTCCCATTTGGCTACTCCCTGGCTCCACGCACCTTCTCCAAGTGTGTGGAGGCAGCGCTGGAACCGCTTCGCCGTCGAGGTCTCAGAATCCTGACTTATATCGACGATTGGCTTATTCTGGCCTCCTCCCCACAGGAGGCCGAAGCCCATACGGCCGCGGTGCTGAGGCACATTTCTCGGCTGGGGCTGGTCGTCAATCAGGAGAAAAGTCGACTGTCTCCGACCCAAGATTTGGGTTATCTGGGTCTGCGCTTGGACTCCAGGGACATGAGGGCCTCCCTCTCCCTGGAAAGGCAGTCAGTGATTCTGGATCTGGGACAGCGGGTGTTGGATGGCCCACGGATTGCACCGCGGCAAATCCGCTCCCTGCTCGGCATGATGGCATCAGCCCACCCAGTAGTTCGACTGGGGCTGCTGCACATGAGAGGTCTCCAACGCTGGTTTTCACGCCTCGAGTCCCGCAGAGGGACGGACGTGATGTTGGCGCGGCTGTCCCCCGCCGCAAGGTCCGACGTAGAATTCTGGTTGGACCTGGGGCGCCTCCGTCAGGGGGTCCAAATGGGCTACGTGCTCCATTACACAGAGGTGTTCACGGATGCCTCCCTGACCGGCTGGGGCGGTGTAATGGGCCATCTCACGGCGAGCGGTGTTTGGCCCCCGTCTCCGAGACACATCAACCTCCTAGAGATGGAAGCGGTGCAGAAAGTCCTCCTACACTTCGCTGCTCATCTGTGGGGTCACCACGTCTTGGTTCGGTCGGACAACACCACAGTGGTGGCCTACCTGAACAGGCAGGGGGGGACCAGGTCACCCGCCCTACACAGGCTGGCAGCGGAGGTGCTCAACTGGGCAAGCACTCACCTAGCCTCTCTGAAAGCGCGCCACATTCCCGGAGCCCGCAACGTCGGCGCGGACAGAATGTCCAGAGGGGGCGCCTTACGGGACGAATGGGGCCTGGCGCCCGAGGTCGCGGCGGAGGTGTGGCTTCGGTTCGGCAGACCAGTGGCCGACCTTTTCGCCAATGCAGAGAACGCACAGTGCCCACTTTGGTTCTCGCTCAGGTCAACAGACGGGCCTCCTCTCGGCGTGGATGCCATGGCTCATCGACCATGGCCGTCCGGCCTGCTTTACGCATTTCCTCCCCTGCGCCTCATTGCGCCTCTGCTCCACAGAGTGAAGTCAGAGGGCGCACTCATCCTGCTCATAGCCCCAGACAGTCCGAGTGCCAGGTGGTACCCCGACGTGGTGTACATGGCACAAGGGGATCCGTGGCCCCTCCCGGACAGACCGGACGCCTTGACTCAGGCAGGGGGAGCCCTTCTGTCACGCCCGATACTGGGACGCAGGCTGGTGGTCTGGAGGCTGAAAGGGGGAAGTTGCTGAACCTTGGCCTCCCCCCTTCGGTTGTTGCCACAATTCAGGGTGCTCGGGCCTCGTCTACAACCAGAGCATACAGGGTTCGTTGGCGCCTTTTCTCTGACTGGTGTTCAGAGAGGAACCTAGACCCTATATCCTGTTCTATACAGGACATACTCAATTTTCTCCAGGGATTACTGGAGAAAGGGAGGGCCGCTGCGACCCTAGGGGTTTTTGCGGCGGCCATTGTTACAGGGCACGTGGGGTTCGGAGTCCACACTGCTCGCAGTCATCCTTTGGTGAAGCGGTTCCTCCAGGGCGTTCGTAGGCTTAGACCGCCCGTGCGCCGCCCGGTCCCAAACTGGGACCTTCAGATTGTACTGGAGGGCCTTTCGGGGCCCCCATTTGAACCCATTCGCCAGGCAGGGATGGATTGTCTGTCCTACAAGACTGCGATCCTTTTAGCCCTTACGTCGGCTAAGAGGATGGGTGATCTCTGTGCACTCTCTGTGCACCCCTCCTGCATGTCCCTGCCTGAGGGTGATGGGCTGATGGAACTCTGGCCCAACCCGGCTTTTCAGCCGAAGGTCATTACATCCGCCTTCAGGTCGAGGGTGATCAGAATTAGACCCTTCTTCCCCCTCCGCATGCGTCGGTGGGGATGAACGACGACACTGCCTTTGCCCGATCAGGGCGGTACGTCACTATCTTGAACGGACTGCCAACTTCAGACACTCCGATCAGTTGTTCGTGGGTTTTGGGGAAAGGAACAAGGGTGCCCCATTGTCCTCTCAACGTTTGGCCCACTGGATATGCCTTGCCATCCGCACTGCATATGAGGCACAAGGACTCCCTCCGCCGGTAGTGGTCAGGGCTCACTCCACACGGAGTGGCGGCTTCTACTGCACTACTCCGTGGCGCTTCGATTGAGGAGGTCTGCATGGCAGCCTCTTGGTCGTCCTCTTCAACGTTTGTGCAGTCTTATCTGCAGGACGTTGCTGCGGGTTCAGTTGCCCACGTTGTTTTGGGTGGTGGACGGTCGTGAATTCCCCCCCTGGGCCCAGGGTGGGTCCGGGAAAGGGTTGACCTGATTGGCTCGGTTCGGTGCTTCAGGCGCTCTTGGGAGAGGCGGCCTGGCCGAACTGGATGTGCACTCTTATTCTTCGGGTGACCGGCACTCTTGGAGAGGTGGCTTTGGGCACCCTCGTTATCAGGGATGGAGTCTGCACTAGCGCTCTTGGGAGAGGCGGCTAGTGCGGGCGTCCCCCATTTGCTTTCTCTGGGTGAGAACCGCTGGCGTTGTTAACGGCTATGGGTTGCCCCTCACCCTGCCCGTGGGCCCCTGCTACCTAGGGAGCGTTTAGCCGCTCCCTGGGACGCATGGCGTTGCCCCGGGCCCGCCCCAATCATGCGAGTCCATGCCTGCTGGGAGTACATTGGTCGGCCACGGCTGCGCGTTGCTTTATGCAATAGCGCAGCCTAAGGGCAAGCACACCATTGAAGTAGAAATCTAAGTTACCTATGTAACTATAGTTCTACGAAAGGTGTGCGCCGCCCTTAGCTACGGGCCCAGCAGGCACGACCTCTCTTCGATGGCTGAGTTCAAAGGAGACGATTGAAGGAGAGTCCCCCTTTTATAGGGCACAGGGGTAATGGACCCCCAAGGATGATTGGAGCGGTCAGTTCTTTGATCCTCTCAGGGCGGGAAGCTGGCGCTTCCGAGAGATATGCAATAGCGCAGCCTAAGGGCGGCGCACACCTTTCGTAGAACTATAGTTACATAGGTAACTTAGATTACACAACTTATTTAAGTATGCGGCTCCACATTGAAACAAGTTTGATAGCCCTGTTTTATCAGATATTTTATCAGGTGGTGCTTGCTTCTTAAGGATTTTATATGTGAAAGGTAATCTATAAGACAAGCTTTCATAGAAGAGAGGATGCGTTCTGAAAAATTGTCAATACCAGGTATTATTCAATTGTGGAGCCCTGCAAAAGATTAGGGTGAAATAGAGGAGAACAAAACTAACTGTCCTGTACATAAATGTTGTCTGCTTGTTATGAATGGTTAAGGTCATCCGTGTGTTCATTGCGCAAGTGCTTCACATTCTGTGTGTATCCACAGTATGTCAGGGTTGTAATGAAGTATGTGTTGTTGTGTCTTAGTGGAGAGTTGTGCAAGAAGTAGGTCAGCGTTTGAGGGAAAGAATGGAGGACTTGAGGGGGCCTGTAGGGTCACTGACAGCGACAGCGGGGGAGATCCATTGTGGGTCAGCAGCTGTGAAGTTTTAACATTGAAACATGGCCTCTGTCATAGATTCATGAGTACGGTCTGGACTGCATTTAAGGGTACCTTTTTTGTTTGTTTTACAAAATGGGTTTCTGTAGCACACATCTTGGTTGTGTTTATATTGATCTATAGTTCCAGAAATGACATGGTTGCTTAATGACATCCAGATTTACCGCAGTTCTTAGAATTGTGATACTTGCTAATTTTACAGTAAGATATGAGAACACAAGAACATATTTGCCAAGGTTATAGGCTTCGGTTTGAATATTAAACTATTGAGCTATTCGTTACACGCAAGTTATTTCAAAACCTCCTCCTTCAGTATTGTAAACCAGCCATTCCCAAACTCTGGGACATTGCGGCCCTTATTGTTCCAAAAATCTCTCAGGGCTCCCCAATAATAATAATTCAAGTTTTTTTTTTGAATAGAGTAAAAGTACTTGCAAAGTACAAGCTTTGGGTGGCGGACTGGCACCAAAAAGAGGCCCTGGCAATTTTAGCAGAGAGGCCACATTTGGCGGCCGCATCTCCGCTTTATTTATTTATTTAGCCTTTTTATATGGTTGTGCGCCACAAGTTGTGATGAGCGGCGAGCGAGCCGCTGGTGGTGCTGCCGCTTGCAGCCATTGCACCAATAGGCGGCCGCTTCCTCGCTTTATTTAGCCTATTTATTTGTTTGTGATGCGGCCACAACAAGTGATGAGACCAGGCGGCCGCAGTGGCATTTGCCCACATTGCCCAATGGCCAGTCCGTCACTGTTTGGGGCCCTAGCGAGCCCCGGACTCCACTTTGGGAACCACTGTTGTAAACTGAGATTGAAGGGGGGGGGGGGGGGGGGGGGTTTGATCCAAACAGGTGTCAGCTGTCCAATCATGTTGAGGTCATTGCTGGTGAAGTTGGATTAATTACACAACAAATAGACCTCTTTATTCACAGTCTATATCTAAACAACTTTGTGTGGCGGCTGGACTGTAGTGATGTGTCGGTCGCGAACGATCCGGCTAATTTTTTGTATTTTTACTTTTTTATTCGTCTTCGGCGCCCAAACGCTCCCAGCGCCAGCACTCCCCGGGCAAAGGCGCGCGGGGTCCGAGAGGGACGAGGCGACTGCACTCTTGGCCGTCTCCGAACGGCAGCGACGTCACCGCCCACTGTCTCCTCCTCAGTCCGCCCCGCTCATCTCCACCGCAGCTGCAGCCCCACGAGGAGCTCAAGGTGAGCATAAGGCAACGAGGTGAGAAATAAAAGTCCTAATGAAATAATAAACAACGGTTACAGAGGAGATCGCGTTGGAGCTAGACACCTCTTTCACTTGAGTTGTTTTCTCACCTCTTGCGCGAGGGAGAGAGAGGCAGAGAAAAAGTTACATGAATAATGAGAGCAGTAGAAGCTTTTTGACGGCTCTTTAAAGTGAACGGCTCCCTTCAAAGAGCCATAAGTCCTATCACTACTGGACTGTGCCATAGACAGGCGGGTAGTATGCACATCCATTCCATTACAAACAAGCAATGACACGCACACACTAATACCCAGGCAGGTCAAGTGACTCAGCAAGCCCCGCCTCAAGTGGCTCATTCATATGGGCGAACAACTCCTACTCACTCGCGCGCGCACACACACACCACTTCTGTCTCATTGTCTCGTGCACTCTCGCCATCAAAGCCTGCCTCACACACGCACACGCAGCCATTTATAAAGCTCCGCGTGGGCTCTCACGGTCATGAGCACAGTGGCGCTCTACGAGTGACAGACCTGCGTCCCCTGCTAACGGTGTCAGATGAGTTTCCTCTGAGATTAAATGGACATAGGATCTGACGTTTGCCTTTACAGGTACAACTTATTTATTTTTTCCGTGTCTTTTAGCGCCATATGTAATTTCGAGAGTGGACTAGTAAAGCACTGTTCATAAAGCTGTTACTAAGTGGGCCAAAGGTTACAGGCAGCTCTGCTGGGAGAGTCGCTGTTTCTCCTGTGCTGAGTGCTAACTCTTTTGTCACTCTGCCTGAGCATTTCACTGGCAGGGAATGATTGTACTAACCATAGTTATAACTAAACTGTTAGTGGAAACTAAGTTGTTTTTTTTCTTCTTTCCAGTGTGTGGCAGACCGGTTGAAGTGCTGTCGTACTCTTAAAGGTGGGGTATTATGTAAAATCGACTTTTTCAAGCTTTGTATCATGTTATTATGTCATTCCCTCATTAAACACATGCCTGGAGTGTTGCCTTGGCTCATTCACATATTTTTGAGTAATCAGTAAAACTTAGACGGCAGCCATTTTAGGTGTAGCTATGCCTCAGTCCTCCTAGGAACGCCCCCACCTCCTGGAGACGCCTCTGGACCTTTTGTCACCAGCCAAGCCACCACCACTGCTCCTCAGCTCAGCAGAGGCCCCTCCCCGCACAGTGTTGTTGTTTAAATGCCACAGCAGTGTGCTGAAGGGGGCATCATTTTGATATTGAATTATTATTCACTCTGTCAAAGTAATACCAACAAATCAGGGGTCTCCAACCACTAAATCTAGATCTGTAAAGAGATACTAGAATTAGAATAAGAACCAGGACCAAACCAATACTCTACCAGACCACTTACATAGCCTTCTTCTTTAGGTATTTTATTTATTTATTGGTTTATTTGGTCGGGACAGTGCATGTTAATGAACATACATGGGTAGCTAACAATCATTACACTATTTACTTGATAGGTGGTAGTTTTATTCCTCATGACAGCATGTAATGGAGTGATCTTTTTTTCTTCTATTATTGCTGCTCCTTTTCTTAATCTCATATACATAAGTGCACTCAGTTTAAACATGCCTAACTTTTGAATACTCTATATTTTTAGTTCCTTGTTTAAATTGATTTTGCTTATTGTTATTTGCTGCTCTTTTGTACTTTGCTGTTGAAACAATGGCAAGGCAAGGCATGCTTATTTATACTGCGCATTTCGTACATAAGGCAACTCAGTGCTTTACCCTACTAGGTTGTTTGTTTTTTCGGTGGTGAGGTGTATGCATCCTTATTGTCCAGTGTGGTTTCTTGCGAGACATAACATTTTATTTTAAATGTGCATTATGTAACTTTTTATGTTAAAAGAAATCTTTATATCAGTGCATATTTGACCTTTTAGTGACCCAGCGGCTGTATGCATCGTGAGTATAGAGGTGGCCTCTATGACGCTCCAGGCTAAATTGTTTTTAGAATTTCTGTATGGTTTTCGCCGTTTATGGAACCATCTCCATGGTTACGCATACATTCCATCTAGAAAACCAACCAGAAACCCCCAAAAAGACAACTGATCCTGGAGCGTCATAGAGGCCACTGTGATGGAAAGTAAAGCACCATGCCAACCATGCAGCCACTGGATCACAAATATGCACTAAGATCCAGTTATTGTTGTTTTTGTCGCATGAAAAGTTCCATAATGCAAATTACGACAGGCCATCAGCATAGTCCGCCTACTTTACGTTTGTGATTGTCACATGAGCATTTCCTCTTGCGTCTCATTTTCAGTCACATTTCCCTCAGTCACTATCAGGTTATAAGTTAGGTCCCTTTTATGATAGAGCTTGTACCAGTGGTTAAAGGAGAGTGTTGTAACCAAAACATTGCATTTTCTTAGTATTGGTGTAAACACAGTGACTGCTAATACTATACTTTTGAGGCAAAATGCAAATCATCTCTCTAAAATAACAATTTGACAGCACTGTTTGGTATAACAATAGTAGAATTTGTAATAGGTCTGCAAGATACCTGCAATTTAATAAAATCACAAATTTGGTGCAATTATTGAAAAGGCTACAGTTACTGCATTAGACATATTTTAATGAACAGTCGATTTAAGCACTAATATATTCGCACTCATATTTTCCAGTCTATTTTCTACACTTCTAATCCATGGCAGCAAGACAAAAGTCCCATTGTTGAGAAGTCCCTTATAGCAAAGAGGGCTGTGCTGTACATGAGCACTGTCACAGAAGTATGCTCACCTTTGTTCATGTGGACATACTGTAGTTATCTTAAAAATCGTAAAGTAAGTGAGTAAAGTAGATGATCATTTGTTCAATGTTTGTAATATGTCAAAATTTAAGAAGTGCATTTATTAAGGTAGATGAAGTGCAGTTGGGTGCAGCAGAAACGTCCCAGGTTAAATCTTTGGGCCAGATTTGTGTGGAGCTTGCATGTGGTCGCTGGGTTTCCTTTGAGCACTCATGTTTTTCCCATCAACTCAAAACATGCACAGCAAGCTGAGACGCAGGATCCTAGAGGAGGAGGTGTGCATTACAGGAACATTTTGATATTGACAAAATAAATTATTTTGTGTTACAATTCAATTCAGTAAAAAAAACAATATGGAAATATGTATGACATTAGATTCTAATGAAACAGGCCATGATATTACAAATAAATAATATTACATCCTGGTTCTGAGGTCCAGGGGCACCATCATATCTACAGCATTAGGAGGACAGGGATTTGCTGTGGTGATCTCTCTTCAATGCAGTCAGGTATTGATTACAGCGTTTACTATTACAGTGCGATGGATAAGGATCGAGCCTTTGTTCCTGATGTCAAACTCATGGTTGAGAAGAGTGCGTCCCATCTCCCTCACAGCAGCACCCACAGCAGAGGCCAGTGGTCCAGTAAAATGGAGTTCCTGCTGGCTGTAGCAGGACAGATCATTGGCCTTGGGAACGTCTGGAGGTTTCCCTACCTGTGCTACAAGAATGGAGGGGGTGAGTGTCCTGTCTGTCTCTGGGACGACGGTGGCGCAGTTGGTAGAGTGGGTGGTCTCATGATCGGAAGGTCGTGGTTTGGAACGCACACTGTTGTTGTGTCCTTGGGCAAGACACTTCACCCTACTTGCCCCCAGTGACTATCTGCGTACATTGGTGTATGAATGAGAGAGAGAATGGGTGACTGGTTCCTTACTGTAAAGCGCTTTGGGCCTGATAAAGGTAGAAAAGCGCTATATAAGTTGAGTCCATTTACCATTTTACTGTTTATCCAAATCCAGTCAATTTGCAAAGCACATTTACACAAGCATGACACAGTTCCCAAAGTAGTTTATATAAACAAGATGTTTTCAGTTTAGCTCCACCAGTTCTCACAAATAAAAATGTTAAAGACGTCAAGCCATAATTGAGAAATAAGAAGAAAAAAAAAGCCACAAAGCAATACATTGAACTAGAAAAGCTTTCATGTACAATGTGTTTTGTACCTTGAGTTGTGTTTGGTTTTAAGTGTGCCTGTTTGAACAATTGTACACATTCAGTCTGCCTCTATATTAGGTCAGCTCTCTCTTCCTCTGTTGATCCGTCCACTGAGGACTGGATGGTCTGCAATCTTAGGCCAGTCTGCTCTGGGACTTCCATCGGCTCTGGGTCTCTATAGCCTATCCATCCATGGGAGTGGGTCTCTCCTTCTGTGGTTCTCCCAAGGTTTCTCTTTTCTCCCTTGGGTTTTTGAGGTGTTCCTTGCTGTGCTGGAGAGTCTAAGGACAGGGGACACCCGCACCGCTCGTCGCCACCCACTTCTGACGCTTATTTGGACTTTATGTTTGCCTGGATACTTAATCCGCCTGAACTTTACATTGTCTTATTTACTGCTCTGTTTTATTGCCTTAATGTTCGGTGCAGCCCTATGAGGCAACTCCTGTTGTGATATTGGGCTATACAAAACCATTGATTGATTGATTGAATAATAAGGGAGCCGAATATAGGACCACTGGGTATGACATAATTCATTTAAAAGTGCATTATATTGTAAAAAAGAAAAAGCAAGTGTCATTGTTTGTCACATTGTCAAAAGGTCTTGTTTTGATTTTTCTCTTATTCAAACATATACTAATGTTACAACAGACTTGAAATCATTTTATTATATCGTTTTTATTGTATGTTTTCTTGAGTTTTGACCCATACTTTGTTGCTTAGGAGTGTTCTTCATCCCTTATGTGCTGTTCCTCTTCACCTGTGGGATCCCTCTGTTCCTCCTGGAGACTTCTATGGGACAATACACCAAACAGGGCAGCATAACCTCCTGGAAAAAGATCTGTCCCTTATTTCAAGGTAAATTCGTGTTCATATAACAATATGGCTTCAAGTTATAAACAGCATGCTTGATGTTATTTATTTCCATATTCTTGAAACAGAAATTACATTATCAAAACAACATGGACAAGTCTCCAAACCACTTGGCAATTGTTCACAACAGAATTGAATTTCTCATTAATTTCATCTCAATGTCATTAAGTCCATGTCTCAATGTCTCTGTACATCTTTGTAAATGGTTAAGTACATGTAGCCTACAATTAGCTCTTGTTGATCTAAACTGATTGTTGATTCTCAGTCTAATGGTCGTTCGCTCCAAAACGTGTCAGCGTCATTTCATTGTATAAGTCATCACATGCACAATAGTCTGTTCAACTGTCAAAATTAGTCAAGAACACAATACATGAATCCCATATATGAATCAATTGGAACATTTGATCAATTTATTACAGCAATTAAAGCTGGGGTACCTGATTTTTTTGGTGTTGTAGAATACATTTATTAACAAAAAATGTCACTGAACAGGAAAATCAGGTGAAACTAGAACCTGACTAATGAAGCACTGTAGGCTGCATGTCATTTTCATTGTTTTTGTTTGTGTGTTACAGTATGTTACAGTATGCTATGCTGAATACATTTTCTTTTACTCTGATGTATGGAAGTTACTTTATTTGTGTGAATGTTAATGGTTACAATTTCCTTGGCAGTATGAGTGCAATGTGTGATGTCAAACCTTGGAGGCTACTCTTACCCTCAAATCCTATTTCTTTGTTGTTGTTGTTTTTCAGTTTTATACACAATTGTATTATGTTAGCTAGACAAAAAAGTTACAAGTTATTGTCAATGAAGGACTGGGCTAAGACTGAAAGATGGACAGGAGGGACATTTCAATGGTCCTCTGCCATAGTGACAAAACATCTAAACAGTGCTTACACAATGCCAAAGGGACAAAGCATTTTGGGGGCACTGACTGTTTAAATGAGAAGGACATTTAGTTTTGACACATGAGTGAACTGTTTTGGAAGAGATATGAGCTTTTGCTGAGTGAGCTATTGTGTTGTGCTGAACTTAAGACTGTTTTGCCAAATGATCTTAGAGTTTTGAGAATGTAATTTCTGTTTCAAGAAATTAGCCAAACCGATGGAGAAAAACTGTAACAGTTTAATTAAATTCTACTTTGTTACGAACTTGAGGTCCAAAGAGACAGAGGGACACAATATAACAAAACAGAAACTAATATTGTGTGTATACTAATGGTCCAGGCAGTAAATTTTCCACTGGGGGTGTAGTTCATGTTGTAAACACTGATGCCAATCAGAGCACATTCTTTCTCAGAGCGAGTCACTCATGTTTAGTGCCAGGTCCCAACAGACTGGTATTGTGCACTCAGCCACACTGTCAGTATTATTCTGACCTTGGTTTGTGGAAAGTGTATTTCAGCTTCTGTATAACCTTATTTTTGAAAATAAAAAGCACTGCTTTGCAAACTCTACATGTTAAGCACACTACAGGCTACACAGAGGGCAGTTGTTTGTCACTCAGTAAGTGGATTGGTGGATGGAGACACTCTAGGACAAAAAGTTAGGAAAAATGTGTAACTTATTTAATTGACTTGAAATAGCTCAAACTGAAGCAAACTTATGAACACAACAGAAGTGTATAATATTTTATTGCCTTTTGTATTAATTGTAATGATTTATGTAAATGTATTATGTATTTTTATGTCTTAGGGACCAGGTCTGCGAATTAGCTGTTAGCTAAGGCCTATGAACATGGCATCGGTTATTTTGTAACAATGCTTCTTGTTCTGTCCCTATCAAATAAAAATATTAAAAAATACAAAATAAATAAAAAGTCACATGGTGTGAAAATATTAATAGCAGACCTGAACATGTTGCAATTCTAGGAATAGAAAAGCAGCTTTCATTCTAGGTTTATATTTTAAGTAGAGTAAACATCTGCCATCTGCAACAGTTTAGTTTAGTTTAGTACACCATTTCTGCTCACATTAACAGTGGTCCTCACATGCAGTTATTGGGTAATAATTCCTTGATACTCATCATGTTTTGAATCTTCTTGTGTTAATGCATCTATGTATTGTCTGTAAAACAGTTTGAGTTTCAAGGTATTTCTTAAAATGTTTCTTGTTCTTTCATAGATCATCAGACTTTGTATACCAATGTATTTAATAACACAAAACTTTCCTGTTCTTTCTGTTTTGTTTGCAGGGATTGGCTACGGTGGCCAGGTGGTTGTTTTGTATTCGAGCATCTATTACATTATTATTTTGGCCTGGGCATTCCTGTATCTCTTCTCGTCTTTCAGCACTGAAATTCCATGGGCCAGTTGCAGAAACCACTGGAACACGGGTTTGACATACAAACTCAATATTATTTTTAAAGGTATTTTTAATGACATCAAAATCATTACTATTCTTTGTTAGGAACCTGTGTGGAATTTGATCGAATTGGGAATTTCACTTTGACCATAGCAGCAAATGCAACGTCACCTGTGCGGGAATTTTGGGAGTGAGTAGACCATGATTATTACTGTTGGCAAAGTTAAGATTTTTCTGTTTTGTTGAATTCATTCATTTTGCAGGAGAAGAGTTTTGAACCTGTCGGGAAGTGTCCATGAGCTGGGGGGATCAGATGGGAGTTGGCTCTGTGTCTTCTGCTTTCGTGGGTCATCTGCTACTTCTGTGTCTGGCAGGGGGTAAAGTCCACGGGGAAGGTAGGACAACCAGATTCAAAAATGAAAGAAGAATAAACAAATTATTTATTCAAGGGATAAAAACATATGAATAAAAATAATGAAATAAACAAGATCCTTTCAAACAAATAGAGTGCTTTATGTTTGGGGTATACAACGTAAATTTACTATACCACTTTAACTTAGAAAGACACAAGGTTAGAGCAAAATCTAAGGTTCTATTCAGTGTAAAGAAAACAGTACAGTGCTGAACAGCTGAGGCATCTGTCCTTTGGGCTTCATTCTTCAGAAATGCTGAATTAATCATCTAAACTCCCAGCATATTGTGATACGTAGGCATTGTATGATAGGGATTACCATCCCTTACTGCCTTTAGAACTTGACAGAAACAGTGAAAGTGAAGGTTTATGATGGCATTAAAAATCAATACACAATGTGCAACTTGTCTTTGTTCTGTAATAGTTCTGTGCACCACTGATGCTACTTGGTCTTCTTCATGTTGTACTCGTCTGTAATTTTAGACTGTATCTATTTTAATTAGAGATCATATAACCCTTGTGATTAAATAATGCACTAATGTTTTTATTCTGAGCTAAAGTGAAGGTGCTTTATTTATCATTATACGAAATTAAACTAAATTTGTCCTCTGCATTTGACCCAGCCTTTGATGCCACTGGGATTGAAGGATGGCTCAAATAATTATGAATATTTAGTTTAGTTTGGTTTTATATATGGATAATGTTATGGATGAATTCACAAGATGCATACCTTGGGGCAAAAAAGTATTTGGCCGAAATCCAATAGGAAGTCTACAGGGAACTGACCAAATACATTTTTGCCCCACTGTATGTCTGTTCCATACTTTAACTCCATGATAAATAATTGCCAATTGATCGAGAGATGTATTATGTACAATGGCAGATGTAGGTGCAGTTTTGCAGCCTGAGAATAGAATAATGGTGAACCTGGTAATTATGTGTTAAATGTAATGTTTTTATAAAAGAAGGCCAGTCATCATCATACAGTGGTCCAAGTACAAATGTACAGAAGAATATTTATATCAAAGATGTCCAAGAGTTTTAATTCAAAAGCTAAAAAAACTAAAGTGCACTTGAAGCACCAGGTTTGGAAGTAGTTGCTTTTTGGAATATTTTCTTTTGTAGAATGAAAAGTTTGTTTAGTTAAGTAGTGAAGGTATTTCCCCCATACAATGTTGCCATAATTTCAATAAGGATAAATATGATAAACTTATGATTAGTTATCTTTTTTGCAAACATGTTCGACCTGCTCCTTCCAGCGGTTTATTGTCAATGAAACCTCCTAAAAAACATGAACATGACACACTTTTTATAAATTTTAATTTGATCTCTGTTACATTACTACCTGCAAATACCATAAAACTTTTTGATATTTAATGAGAATTTATTTGCACTGAACCATTTTGAATAATTATGAAGATCCCTGTCAGAAATAAACAACCATTTTTCCAAAATGTTTGACAAATGCATTTTCACAATTTTTATACAAAGGCACAATTTTAGCTATTTTTTATTCAGAAGGTACTATGCCAGTTTTCATAGATAATGCAAACATGTCAGTAAAAGGCTCAGAAAAAATAGTAGATGAAAACAGCATCTACTGTTTTGTAGTCATGGTCATGGGGCAGGGGCCCCACTAATTCCAGTGAGGTACAGGGCCTCCCGTACCTCACTGGAATTAGGCATTTCAACACCCCTAAAAGAAGTACATGTACCTTTGATGCAATCTAATGGATTGGCATTTGTAGCACAAATTCTCTTAGCCAGAGAAGCACCAATGTTGGACATATAATAATTAATGATTATTGACAAAGTGAGTTGAGTTATAGGATGAAAGTTCATATATGCCAGGTTCTGTGGACTCCTCAGTCAGCCAAGTTTCTGTTACAGCAATTACTGAAAACCCATGATTCAAAGAAGATAAAAAAGTGCCATTCCTCAATTTTTTGTGAGGCATTATTTGCGTTTGAGAAAAGGTTTAAATCAGGATCTAGTTCCAAACCATGTATTGCATCATCTCTATCAAGTTTAAATTGATTAAATGCCAAAGTCTCATGTCATTGTGTTCAACAATCTAAAAATTTAAAAAACAAAATGACTTTTGTGGAGTTACTTGGAAAGGGGTAAAGAGCTGCAGGCTGGAGAACCCTGTTCTAAACTACTGAAGATACTTGTGAAAAGTACAGTATTGAGCTGAAACAACAACTGAAAACTAACACTAATATAGTGAATATTTTGCAGGTGGTGTACTTCACTGCCACGTTTCCCTATGTGATGTTAGTGGTGCTTTTGGTGCGGGGTCTGACTTTGCCGGGAGCCTTAAATGGGATCAAGTTTTACCTCTACCCTGACCCGTCCCGCCTCAGTGACCCGCAGGTATGAGCATGTTGGTATCCCCCCAAACATTCCTAATATTCATTTGACAGCATGTAGATGTTTCAAATACAGATGGACAGTTTGTAATGTTCATCTGATAAGCTTTTGTCGGCTTCTGTCACATGACAGCACTACATTAATGGCTTTTCATGAACATGTGAACATAATCTACTCTAGAGATAAAAAGAAAAACATAAGGGTAAGAAGTTAACTGGCAATCTGATTTAACTACCAAGTTATGTATGGTTGGGCAGGAGAGTTTGATTGGTGTTGGGCACATTTTTTCAACAGATGGGCCACTCCCCACGGTGACCCAAAGGCAAGCATGCTTTGTAGTGTTAAGTAAACAGTTGGTTAGACCTCGATAGGCAGTCGATATAGCTCCTGAGGCCCGAGGTGAGAAGGGAATGATAACCACCAAGGGCAGATGTGAGGCCAGGTGGAGTTGAGGTGGAGCATGAGGTAGTGGAAAAGGAAGCTTAAATGTAGGATCCTGGGTTATGCTTGGCTGTTGTGGTGAGGCTATAGGTCTTCCAGGTTGAATTTACTCTAAGCTGCATAAGGCCTGCAAAACACACACTTTCTATATTCTGATGTAGACATTGGAATTGTAAATGCAACAGGCTGCTACATTATTACCCAACAGGTTTTGTAAAAAATTGTAGATCATTATTGTTGGTACACACTTTTTTCACAATTCCCTATTCAGAGTGACAGACGGTGACCCTGTTCGTCTCTTGTTCTTACAGGTGTGGATGGACGCGGGCACACAGATATTCTACTCCTATGCCATCTGTATCGGCTGTCTAATGGCTCTTGGCAGTTATAATAAATATAACAACAACTGTTACAAGTGAGTTTTACAAGGATAATGTTTTCAAATGGCTATCGGATTGTAAGTAATGCTCTTCTTCTTTTAGGGATTGTGTATACTTATGTCTTCTAAATAGTGGGACAAGTTTTGTGGCTGGATTTGCCATTTTCTCGGTTCTCGGCTTCATGGCATATGAACAGAACACAGATATTTCAAAAGTGGCCGAATCAGGCGAGTACAAAATAACTAAATAAGTGAAAAACAGAAAAATACTAATAAAACCATGACTTGCAATGCACTTTGGTCAACAGTATGTGTTTTTAAATGTGCCCAAAAATAAACTTGAATTTAATTTAATTTAATGACTTAATACAGAAAATCAGGCATCAATCTAGGACTAAGCACAGGCCCACATTATATATCTCTGATCTGAGAAGAGCTAAAACAAAGAAGTGCTATTGACTTAAAATCTTCTCATTGGCTTCCAGAGAAAATAGCATTGATTCCAAACTTTCGGCCTTACTTTAGGGGCATTGCTTGGACAGGCTCCCAGTGCATTACTGACCTGCTGTGCCCCTATTCCTCTGGCCGCACTGTTTGAACCTCAGGCCAGCGTCTCCTGGTTGTCCCAAATTCTCGCATTCAAACTCAATGGGGCCTGTCTTTTCAGGTTTTAGCCTCCAGACTGTGAAATGACTGGGCCCTTTCCCTCTGCGTGGACGACTTTGCCAAATCTTACTTACTTTAGTTAAGAAAGCTTGTAGTTGACAGGGTACTTATTATTCATTTATCGTTTACCAATTAATTTTACTGTATTGTATGTAGACAGGACAGCTCAGGGTGAAAGAGTGGGAGAGACATTCAGCAATTTGCCTATTGGGTAAATGTATCTCTTGCTTAGGTATTTAAGAATAGATACATGTTTTGATCCTGTAAAATAATGTTGTTCTTTCAGGCCCTGGTTTGGCATTCATTGCTTATCCTCGAGCAGTGGCCATGATGCCTTTCCCTCAGATCTGGGCCATATTCTTCTTCATAATGATCATCTTGCTGGGACTCGACAGTGAAGTAAAAACAATAATTACCATAATACCATCATTATTCATTCTACATCTTCCCATGATTCAGGCCTTGTAACACTGATGGATGGTGTAATGCAATTTCAATGTAACTTTTTTCTCTTTTATATTGTGTCCTCAACGGTATAAAAAATTACAACGATATCAAAGAAATATATCACGATAACCATATGCAATACCTAACCCCCTACCCCTACTGTCACAGTCCGTCACAATCAGAATATCACAATAACGTGGTTTCATGTGCATCTGTTTATTATACTGAACATACTAAATCAGATCATGTGAATGTGTTCAATTATTTAATTTTTTTTCCCAGTTTGTGGGCCTGGAGGCTCTTGCTACAGCTATCTCCGACTTGTATCCCTCATATATCCATGTTGGACATCGGCGTAAGCTCCTCCTCTTATCCATTTGTGTCATCAGCTTCTTCATTGGACTTGTGATGGTTTCACAGGTAAGATAAAGCTGGGTAGTTTTACAGACATTAAAGATCAAATGTTATGCTGTATTTTGTTTTTAATGGTAATAATGGACACATTAGCAATGAGGGTCTAGCTTCAAGATTAGCCAACGGTGCATGTTTTTGGGAGGGCTCAATAACCCACTAAACAACATTTAAACAAATCAGGGAAACGGAACCAAACAAATCCTGAACCATGAGAACCACTAGAATAGTTGTGAGATGCAAAGCATTTGATACAGATGAGAGCATGAGCATGAGCATAACTTGTTTTTTGTTTTAGGGGGGACTGTACATCTTCCAGTTGTTTGACTACTATGCCTGCAGCGGCATGACTCTGCTGCTGTTCGCCTTCCTCCAGTCTGTGTGCATTGGATGGATCTATGGTGGGTTTATTCATTACAGGGAAATATTAGATTCAGACAAAACGTGCATCTATAATTGAATGTGTAGGGTGGCAGACATATTTCAGTGTAGTGAGGGTAGTAGTAAGCAGGTAGCTTCTCTGCCCTCCTCTTAATCAGCAGAAGTGGGTAGAGAAGATAAAAGTCTGACTTTGTGGTTGAATTGTGCTCTACAAATACCTTGCTTTGCAATCCCACAAGTAAAAATAGTCATCATCCAAATATTATTCTAATGAAGTACTGATGAACTGTTTTAGCAATATGCATGTTGAATGCACAGATATACCGTGACAAGATCCATTGTTGTGCCATTCATCCACGACCATCACATCATGTTGCAGCATGATGCAAGGATACCCCCCTCCAATGAAGCAAAACTGAAAATTTCAGAGTGCACTTTTATTGTGGCCAGCCTAAGGCACACGTGTGCTATATTCAGGTCTAATCAGCATTTTGATATACTACTCCTGTGAAGTTGGATAGATTATCTCAGCAAAGGAGAAGTGCCCATTAATTTGTGGACAATATTTGAGAGAAATGTGTCTATGTTTCATGTCTTTCAGTTCAATGCATGAAAAATGGGAGTAAAAACTTATTTCTTTTATTCTGTGTACTTATTATTATATACCCCATTGGGTCATATAGGTTATTGCTGCTTCTTTATACACATAGAGGATAACATACTGTTTAAAACAATGTATTGCATAATAATTAGATTTTTCATGTGTGCAGGTGCAGACCGTTTTTATGATAACATTGAAGACATGATTGGTTACAGACCTCTCCCATTGATCAAATACTGCCTGAAGTATGTCACACCAGTCATTTGTTTGGTAAGTAGCACAACAAAAACAAAAAGTGAAACCAAACAGCTTATTGTATTCTTCTATGTTTTTCCTCATCATCTCAATATTTAGCAATACATTTCAAGTAATTTTACTTGAAATGTAAAATTTCAAGTAAAATTGAAATTTGACATTTTTACTTTTTTTTGTCTTCATTATAAGACAAAAAATGTCTTATCATTTTTGTCAAGACAAGAAAGATATAGTGATGCATCTTTGCTTCTTGTTGAAGGGGACATTCATATTTTCCCTGGTCAAATACACCCCTCTGAAGTTCAACAATGTTATAGAGTATCCGTGGTGGGGCCCTGCTTTGGGCTGGTGGTTCACCCTCTCCTCCACGCTTATGGTCCCCATCTTTATGGTGTACATGTTGAGTATCACCCCTGGCTCTCTGCAGCAGGTTAGTTCAGACACTTCTCAAACCCTCATCTACAGAAATACAGCTGTGTAAAGGTAATTCCTTGTGTCTTTTCAGAGATTATCAATCCTGTGCACTCGAGCACATGACCTGCCTTTGACCAAGCAGGAGAGGAAAGCCCTGGAGCTGCAAGAGCTGAGCTCGTGCATTGACAGAAAGTTGGCCCAGTAACTACTTAGGAACTGACTGACTTTTAGCAGGCCCAGATCTAATGGATGCAAAAAGGTTGAAATACATAACCTCATTTTGAACTGTTGGACCTTCAGTTTTAGTTGCATCACAATATACTTTAATGACGGGATTTATTATTTTTTTATTCCATTGGGAGCACTAGAGTCCGTTTGTTCTGGAGCTAGTGCTGTCACTGAGACAATTAAAGTCTTTTTTTTTTATCATAAAACATTCCTTTAATTACAAATGCTTGAAATCTATGCACATTTTTTTTCATCATAGTTTACACATTGATTTGTGAGCATTTTGCCAATTAGGTCTGTCCTCCTTCCTGTTCAACGTCAGAGGGACCAAATGTGTTTTAAAATGTCTCTTGTCAAGGTCAAAGGGTTGATGTTCTCATTGATCTTCGCTTTTTAAGTGTTAGACTCAAAACTGTGAAAGTCCTTGCACACTCCTCAAAACTGTAGTCTCAGTAGTATTCAGAGGAATACAGCAGAGATCACAGTGTATACTAACTACGAAAACACAAAAGGGACATTGTGCATATTAACATTGTGCAATATTACCTATATACATATTGTGTTAACAAACTCCTTACAATGTCGCAAGCAACTCTAATATAACTTAATATTAGCATAATCAAATTTGAGAAGTAACTGCTGTGTAAACCTGCATTAGGCAGCCCAATTACATCTCTATAATTTTGATGTTTCATAAAAAAGATCTGTTTAGTTGAAGCTTGTATCCGCTGTCTTTGATCAGTCTAATGGTGTGCATTTGTTTTGCTACAGACATGAATGATGTGTTTAAAAATGATGAAAGCTGTGACTTTTTCTTTTTTTTACGGAATAATTACTGTTCTTACTGTAAATTGTAAAAATGTTTCAAATAAAAATATAATACTAAGTGGAATTCATATTGTGCCAGGTGCCATTTATTTAAAAAAAGAAAAGAAAGAAAAAGTTTAATAAGTTAACTTTTATTTTTGATAGGAGTGTAAATGGTCAACTGTCAAAGCAAATAAAGTTATTTTATCATTGACCTTTTGTTGTATTTGTTGCAGATGCCACAGATATTGCGCGAATGTAGTAAATGTGTGAAATAGAGGCAATATGAATAATCAGGAAAAAATTAGAAGAGAGAGAAAAAAAACAATTTGGTTAAAATGCATCTTTCATATTTGTTTAATATTTTAAAGTGCAAAAAAATAAAAATATATAAAGAAGACATGAACAAAGGTACCGTACATAGTTTTTTGTTGGGAAAATATTTAGTTTTTGCATAAATGCCATGCGGTTCTTGTCTGGTTTAGCGTCACGCGGACAGAGGACAATAACATTTTGGTTCAGAGTAAACATTTTGGTACATGACACTGCAGTGTGCTCTAATCTCGCATCAGTCTCCGCTGCTTCAAACTTTGTGATTTGTCCAAATGTTTCCTGTTATTCCCATGTTCTTGTTATCGAACGGATGGCTGCAGCGGCAATGGGGAATAGATATCCTGAAGTGTCCGTAAATGTAACTTCTAACCAGCAAAAGTAGTTCATGCTCTTTCCGCTGTACAAAAGAGTTGAATGTTCAGAGCTAGAAATACTTAAAAACATTGAGTCATAAGCCATTTAAAAACCTTGCTGACATACAATATAACGTAACACGCACATACACACATTTACACGAAATATTTAAGACAGCTGAGGTTTCATTCAGAACCAGTCTCAAGTCAAGAGTCCAGATCACATCCAGACATGAATGAACAGTGTTGGTTTGAAGCCTCACCAAAGGGCATCATCTAAACAACATTCACACAATAAAAAAAAAAAAAAAAAGAGGATGCTCCGGATTTAAAGGCAAACAAAACATGTCAGGGTGTTTGACCAGAGTGCATGAAATGTACAGGTTTAAAGCTTCAAAATACACCTTTGCTTCTACTGTATTTTGTCAATAATATCAAACTATTAGCCTCATTTTTGAAGTTTTCTCATACCATATACAGTAAAGTAAGCTACACTATATGCCTCGCTTTTCTCTAGCCCTATTACTAGAAACATTAAAAAAAAAAAAAAGTCATGGATTTCACTTACTCACTTGGCAATGGTTTTACGTTAGATGCCCTTCCATTTACACAGGTTTGGGAGTCGAGGGCTGTCATCTTGCTCGATTTCAAAGCTGCCGATAATTTGTAAATTAATTTATATGCATCCTGCGAAGATATACAGCAGGCTTCCACAGTACGCCGTCCAAATTACATCTTGTTCAAAACAATAAGATCAGAAAAAAAATAAAAATAAAACATACTTAAATAAGAAGTCAAATTGATTTTAGTGCGCAACGCTATGGTCGAATTACAAACCAACAAAAAAACAATGCTATTTTAGAGAGATAAACTATGTACACCACAACAGATGCTCACATATATTTAGTTTAACATCTGAAATTTGTGCTTTTTAAATATGATTCTGCTTGGGCACTTTCTTCAGACAAATATTCTTGATTAAGTCTGTTTATCATTGAATAACACATAATCAGGAATAAAATTATGACCACATTACGCGCCATGATGATGATGATGCACCGTGACGTTGTTACATTTCTATCAGAACCGGTCATTTTCAGAAACCTGCTTAGGCATTAAATCAGAGTTATTCTCTTTAACTATATGTGGCCATTAGGTTATACCTAATCTGTGTATTTGGATGCATTAAAGTAATAAAAAAAAAATGTATGTATTAACTGTATATTCAACAATTTTGACATGACTTATTACATCATATTTTAAATATTGCACATTAACAACATCAACATTTCAAGTCTGAGTTTCGAAAACACCAAGGTGGGTGCATGCAGCTGCTCCCGAAAAGGTCTGACTCCAAAAAGACAAATATACACATGGATCTGAACTGTGAAATCTGCAAATGACAGAGTGCTCTGGAAGGTCCTGCAGGAATGATGCTCTGCATAAAAGGACAAAAAGATTTCAAGGCTAAACTTTCTGTCTCTGCTCCGTAGATTCTGAGGAGAGCAAGGGGGAGGACAATCCTGGTTCAAACTCCCTTTAGTTCATTGGTGTTAGTTAAGAGACGCACTCCTGTGACGCACTCCTGGACCGTCGGCGTTTGCTGCAGACGGCACCATTCAGGCCACCCCTGAGGACATCGTCCCTCCGTCTCTTCGACCTGGTGACCTGTGCATCACATGTGAGGAAATTCACTCTTGCAACAGTTTAACCAGCTGACTAGTAGACTCTAGTATTTGAGCACCATAAAGAATTGTGTTGTAAATCTGTGCAGAAAAAGGGCCAGCCACAGGGCAGATAGACTTGTCTTAGACAGACACCACGCTTAGCTTCCTGAAAAGTGGTGAAACGTTTTGCACTATTGAATCAACCACCTTGTAGCTAAGAATAAACATTGTTTTGAGAAAATATTAGAAAAATGTATATGATGTCAAATGAGAAAATCATTCTATGAAATAGTAAATAAATATTAATGGAGTAATACAAGCCAATGTAGATGTCAATAAGTAACTGGGAAATGTCCTCATATAAATAATTACTAAATCTGAACAAGCGCTGTATGACACTTCCTCAAACCACTAGGTGGCAGCGTTCGCCATAAAAATACAGCTATAACTTCAACGAGATGATACATTATTTATCATTTAGGTTGTTGGATCTGTGTCTGCTGGTGATTTTCATATACTTTGTTTTCCTTAATGTACACACCATACACTTAATAAATAAACTATTTAAAAACTAAGCGTTGGTTGTGTATCATTAAAATCAACTCGTGGGGGACCTTCTGCAGATAAAAAGGATTTAGCCCATTTATAAAAACAAAACCAGTGCAGGGCCAGGGACAACACAGACGGACTGCAATTCCATCAGCGACAGGCACAAACACTAGGTTTAAGACTAGTAAAAACTACAATATGTTACAATAATAATAATAATAATGATGCTTTACACTTGTATTGCGCTTTACAAGCCTGTATTACCAAGTTTCTCAAAGCGCTACACTGTCGTGATTATTCATTCACTCCATACTCGGTGGTAGTAAGCTACTGTTGTAGTCACAATTGCCCTGGGGTAGACTGACGGAAGCGAGGCAACCAGTCTGTGCCATCGCCCCTCCCACCACTACCAATCACTCACTCACTACATTCACCCCTACATTATAAGGCTTTATTAACCTCTTACCCCCGCCTAAACCGAGCGCATTTTCTCCAGTTTGGATTTACCCAAATCTAAAAGCTTCTTGACAAAAATGTCAAATTAGCGATGAAAAAGTGACAATAGAGCTATAAAAAAGTAATGAAAAAAACACAACAAAAAAAGTGACGAAAGATCAACAAAAAGTAACAAAAGAGTGACAAAAACCATGCCGGAAAAGCAACAATAACAAAATTGAAAAGTGACAAAAGAGCGTCAAAAACGTGATGAAAACAGGACAAGACACTTAAAAAATTTGACAAAACGGCACCATCAATGAGACAAAAAAGTTCCAATCAGTTTTTTTCTTTCAAATGAGGCATTACACTGTTGCTCTCCAGTCAAGAAGCTTTATTTGGGTAAAGTCTAACTGGAGACTCGGTTAAGGCGGCGGGAGTAAGAGGCGACACTTTTATCTGTTTTATCTTACTATTCTATTTTGTTTTTGTTTTTGTTTGTATGAATGTTTTTAATGTATTTTATGTGATTTTATTGTAAAGCACTTTGGTCGCCTTGAGTGTTGTATAGGGCTCTATAAATAAAATTTGATGATTGATTGATTGAATAACTTAATTAAAATGATGACTGGATTCTGATTTGCAATTACTCGTCATGTTACAGTGCGCGGTGGATTTGAGTTCAATCCTTTAGTCAGGTGAATAAGCACATACAAAATAATCACCTTGGCGTCCCGTTCGGCAAACTTCTGGAACATGTTGGCGTAGGTCCTCTTGTCCAACTCGTCGTGCTCTTTGATCTTGCTCTGACAGATGGAGATTTGGGAGCGCGCTGCTCGGTTTTGAGGACTCACTTGAAGGACTCTCTGAAAGTCCGCCATGGCCAGACTGAACTCGTTGCGCAGTAGTCGGGCCTCTCCTCGACGATACAGCGCCTTCTCATTCGTTTCATCTATTTCTATAACCTGTTAAAAAACAATTAAACAATCATACCATCAGCATTAGAGCTTATCTACCCAGACCTCTGCTGATTATCTCACCTTATTGCAGTTGTCTATTACTTGAGAGAATTCCTTCAGCTTCAAGAAACACATGGCTAAATTGAGGTGCGCCATCACAAGACACTCTTTTATCCTTTTGTGCTGCTCGATGCCACTGCCACACTCCATTTCCAGCCACGAGATTATCCGATGGTACTGAACTATCGCTTGGTAAAAGTGCCCATCCTAGAAAAGATAACAGGGCAATACATTTAAGAATACAAGTGGAGAGACAAATCGGCCCAGAAAAATGAGTTCTGGCCAAGTAACTGCACCTTGAAATATTGATTCCCTTTATGCTTCACACCAGGAGCAAGATCCAACTTCTCATTCAAGTCCATTTCCCAGGATTCTTTAGCCTACAAAACATAAAAACAGGGTATTAATGTTGGTTTTATTTCCTGACTATCCTGGATTGAACTGTCCTTCCTCCTTCCTCACCCTTTGAAAATCTTTTAAAGTAACTTCGTATTCAAGCTCCTTGTCTGGCCCAATTTTAAACTCTGGTCGACCTTCAGCTCCAAAGCCATATCTGTAAGACATAGCACATTATGTAAACAAGAATGACTGCACAACTGAGTGAAAAATAATACATGAAATTGTAAAGGAAATTTATGTAAAAAAGGGGTATGTGAGACTTGTGCATTCCAGCGGCAAAGGGCATAAGTTCATGAGTACTTTTAAAGAAAGAGGAAGTCTCTAGCCCATTTCTGTGCAGAGTCATGGATTTTAAAGTCACCAGAATGCTCCCTCCAGCCACTAGGGAGCAGCCAAAACAAAAAAAGGAAAGAATTTCACACGTGTCCAACAAAAGACACTGACATAATAAGAGATCAAGATATAAACATAGGCGCTCAAATCTTTGGGTACCCAGGCGAATTTGCCCTAATTACAAAATGATTCAATAAATATTGCCTAACCTGTAAAGCCGCTACTCCGTTTTCTGCAAATACATGGGGTGGATTGAGGTGGATTAAGATTGATTTATGTGCGGCAGTGCCATTTCGCTCTGCTCGTTTAGCTCCATATGTAGAGCGCAGGGCTCCCAAACACGAGACTGCAAGATTGATCCCAACCCCGACTTTTTATTTTATTTTCTATTTTTTGGACAGTTCACCCACTGGGAAGAACATAAATCGGCGCCTTTGGATATAAACAATGTATTATAGTCACGTGGTAAATGGTCAGTCTGCCCCAGGGCAGCTGTGGCTACAGTAGTAGCTTACCACCACCAAGTGTGTTGTGAATGAATAATGAGTACAATGTAGCACTTCGAGAAACACAGGCTTGTAAAGCAAAGTGCAAGCCGTTATTATTATTTGTCAGGCTACAGTCCTGTTGGGCTTTTGACCAAATAAGCACTATTTTAAAATCACTGTGCTCAT
This sequence comes from Neogobius melanostomus, assembly GCA_007210695.1. Taxonomy (NCBI): domain Eukaryota; kingdom Metazoa; phylum Chordata; class Actinopteri; order Gobiiformes; family Gobiidae; genus Neogobius; species Neogobius melanostomus. The sequence goes on from VHKM01000159.1 coordinate 2,500,486, forward strand.
GATTACTATTAATTTATTGAAACCATTTTTCTTAATAGTATTTTCATGTTCACGTTATATGTGGCCCGTGACCCGCTGTGGGAGCTGAATTTCGTCCCACGGCCCAAAATGAGTGACACGCCTGATGTACACAGACCTATTTGTGTCACATAATGCGATGTCATTATTATTACACTCAACAAAATAAAATAAGGGGCATATTGTAAAATACTTCTCACTCATTCATCACAAAGGCGCATGATGATGTGTTTCCAGTGCAATGGAAATCCCAGTACATACTTGGGCTGTAAGTGCAGCACGCAGCACTCTCCTTTCTGCATCTTATCCATGGCCCGGTCCACGCCCAGGGGGATGCCAGAGTCCTCTCCCTCCCCAACAGTGAAGCTCACATCTCTACTGTCAAACAGTTGGCCATCGCATCTCCCCTCCAAGTGCACTATGGGATCAAAATCATAGATGATGTCAAACCAGAAAAAAAATGATCTGCTGCACACAAAGTCAACCAACAAGAAGAAAGCATTTTCTGTCTTTTAATCTAATTTCTGTGCTTGTAAAATGTCAGGACTCATCTTTAAAATCAACAAATTGAGTTTGGCATAATATGGGAACTGTCCATTTTGTCCCACTTCTATGTCTGTAATCTCTCTTAAGTGAATTGCTCAAATTATCATAACACCATAATGATACTGTTGGGTTAAGAGCTTATTTACCTTGTACACTTGCTCCGTCGTTGGGACTTATGAAACTGTCCCCTTTGACCTTGATTCTTCTCATGATGCCCCTGTCGTCTGTAAGCAACTCGCCCTCAAAGTTCAGCAGCTCCATCTGTTATAGACATGTTACAGGGTAATAATTAGCTGCATTTAAACTGAACAGCTAAAATGCAAGAATATATCAGCAAATTAAATAAGTAGAACAATATTATAAATGCAAGGCAGTGACAACTACAGCATTACAGCAGAGGCTTAATTACTTAGGTTTAATCAGGCAATTACCTTGTCATGTCATAATACTGGCTTTTCTTTTCTACACATAGATTAGTCTGAATCTCGTTTTATCAACTCGAGTTCAGGTGACACACAGGGCAGTAAGAAAAAGCACCATCTTCTGCCATAAACATTTAAATCAATCACTCAGTGTAGCCGATTTTTGTAAAACCCATAACAGCAGTCACCCCACAGGCTTTAACAGAGGGAAGAGAAGTTTCAAGTTTGGCTCTGAATGATAGAGTTATTTGAGAGGCATTTCTTCTTTCGCATTTGAGTGACGCACTGCAAATTACCAACTGTGATTGGACGGTTCTATAACCGGACTAAGGAAATCATTGGCTAAGAGCAAGATTCCAAACGGTGGCTTGTTGGGCAAACAATTTACAAAAGGATGTAGTACGCTCAAACATCTCCCATGTCAAGGAAACAGCTGCCATAGCTTTAAATCAATAAAACATTTAACTGAGCATCAACAAGCCCTGTCCCACCTTTTTGAAAAAGATAATGATAAAGAGTACATTGTAATAACATGCTGAGATGTGATCGGGTGCTCATTTCAGTAACATTGTGACGAATCAGCATGATGACAGCAGCAGCATACTTTTGTGTTGAATGTTGTTATAAACTGGAGTAAGTAACAAGGAGAAAAAAGGGAAGACTCAATGATGTTTGACGTAAGCACATCATTTCAGGCGTTAGTTACACGTCTAAGCAGATGATTTCTGTCACACACTTAACAAAACCACACATGTTCGGAAGCTTGACAGTTTGAATGTGGATACTATTACTGGACATTCCCTGTACAGACTGAATAATAAGAGAACTGCATTGTACAGGCCAAAATGTTTTAAATAAATAAATAAATAAAAGAAAGGAAAATGCCATTGTATATCCTTTGGTGGACTATACCTTGGTTAAAGAGGCCCAAGCTTGATTATAGCCCAGTATATTCTGGCCTAGGATATTTTAATCCCCCAAGTATAGTTTGGCCTAGGACACTTTATCCCCTCTGTTAACTCTGGTCAATTTAGCCTGGTGCACCTGTCTTGTTTCAAACAATGTCTCACACAGTACAGACGTGTCCACAAACCACAGTTCAAGAACCACTAAATGTAAATGATAAAAAAGAAGACATGGCCAAAGTGTTCCTACCTCAAAGATGACTACCGAGTTGGAAGGGATCTTGTCAGGATTCCCAGCACATCCATAGGCGTATTCAGGCTTACACAACAACAAGCATACCTCTCCTCTCTGCATAGATAACACTCCCATGTCCCACGCCTTGAGCACTTGTCCTGAGAGAGGAAAAACAGCATAAAAGATGTTATTAAATATACGACGGGAGGCAAAAGAAACACACAAGAAACAAGTACAGCCGGATACATATCAGAAGATGGATATCTGATATGTTTTGATTTTGATTGGTATTAGTGACTTTATTTTATTTCTCATTTTCTATATTATTTTCTTTTGCTTTGCGTCTATAGTCTGTGTTCAAAATACTAAGAATGTGTGGATGATTGTGGTTGTGATTGTGGTATGAATGCAAGGGGAGTGGCTGGGTTTGGGTGGGGGGTTTCGAAGTTTGTCTCGTTATTTTATCTTGTAAATAAAAAAAAAAAATAAAAATAAAAAAAAAAAAAAAGATGGATATCTGATTGTTTGAGTGGCTTGCTGGGAAATTGGCAGGATATTTACGCTGAACATTTATTATAAAACATAAAAAATGCGTCCGTAGTAAAACACTTGCAGTTAAATCTGCTATAATTTGAAATCAAGATTCAGTGGGACAATTATAATAATATTGTGATTAATTGTGCAGCCTTATACAATATAGATGCTTGTCCCATAAAGCAGTAGCAAAATTGGATCATATAGACCACTTCACTTCCACTTCCCCTCCTGGAACCGCCACCTTAACGTGGTGGAGGGGTTTGAGCGCCTGAATAATCCTGGGAGCTCTGTTGTCGGGGGCTTCGTGCCCCTGGTAGGGTCTCCCATGGCAAACAGGTCCTAGGTGACGGGTCAGACAAAGAGCGGTTCAGAAGCCCCTTATGAGAGACCAACAGGCCCGGTTAGAATCGTGAGGCCGTCCTTCTGTGGACCCACCACCTGCAGGAGGAGCCATAGGGGCTGGTGCAATGTGAACGACCCGGCAACGGACAAGTGGAAGAAAATGGATGGATGGATGGATAGACCACTTCATGAATATTCATTATATCATTCATTCATTCATTTATTAATTAATTTGAGCAGAAAAGTATTTCAAGCATTCTTTACAGAAAAAAAAAAAAGACCTTGTGCTCAAAAGGAGTAGGAAGAAGTTCAGAGAACTTATAATAGACCTACCCCTTATTTCTCATTCAAGTAACATCACATACACTTTCAGCTACACTCATGCAAAAAACTAATGCATGAGTCTGTGCTCATGCATTAGCTTGTGCATTATGCTTATATATTAATATAAATCGTTTATGATCGTAGTAGTACTTAAAGGAATAGGCCACCGTTTTACATACTGAGATATGTTCTTACCTTAGCTTTGAGGAGTTCATTTGTACCTGTCTTGTCTTCACGTGTGCCTTCCGCAACATAAACACAGCACAGATGGCAATAGCATATTGAGAATGAGGAGTCACGTGCCTAGTTGGGGTGATTTGGGGGGCTCTGAGCCTGTCGGCCATGTTGGATGCCGATTAGGGGCATGCCCCCAGAATTTCACGCATTCCTCATATTCCAGAGCACTTTAGATTTTGCGCATTTACGTTTTCAGCGAGACAGAGACAGATCTACGAATACGACAACAAAAAGAAAGAAAGTAAAGCAATGCAAAGAGATAAGGCGAAAGAAAAGGGACCTTACAGGAACAAGCTCATACCAAGCGCAAAACAGCGGTATTTGGAGAAGCTTGCGGACATCCAAAACATCGACCCATACGAGCTCCCTGCAGCGGAGACCTGGACCATTTACCTCCGTGCACATACATGGACATAGTAAACTACCTTGTATTTGGTGTAAGTTACTACACGATGCAGGAGTTTAAAAGCCACAAGTCTTTGGAAAGTTACGAGACTTTCTGCTGTGGCTGGGTGCAGGACTTGGCTCTACAAGCCTCCAGCTGGTGAAAACAGCGTTGTGCTGGCAAAAGTAACCAATGTGTATTGCCGCCGGACAGCAATCAGCATGGCGGCGAGGGGGGGATCGGCAGGGGGGCTCTGTGCCGTGACAACAACTCCTCATTCTCCAAACGAGGTGAAGATAGAAGCTACCAAACTCTTTCACGCTTTCCCTGTTTAAATATGGTTACATGAAGTGTTACACTACAAAGTATAATTACACAAAATTAAACAATGTGGATTTTCTAAGCGGATAAAAAGGGGAACTATATTGTAAGGCGTAATAATACCAGGAGTAATCCGGCATCCGCGCAATGATATCTTCACTTTACTGTGCGGATGCCGAATTACTCCTGGTATTATTACGCCTTACAATATAGTTCCCCTTTTTATCCGCTTAGAAAATCCACATTGTTTAATTTTGTGTAATTATACTTTGTAGTGTAACACTTCATGTAACCATATTTAAATAGGGAAAACGTGGAAGAGCTTGGTAGCTTCTATCTTCACCTCGTTTGGAGCTATAGAGGAGAAGATAGAGGCTAAATGCTAACACCGTCTGTGCTGTGTTTACGTTACGGAAGGCACACGTGGAGACCAGACAGAAATGAACTCGTCAAAGCTAAGGTAAGAACATATCTCAGTATGTAAAAACGGTGGCCTATTCCTTTAATATAAAAGTATGACGTGGCATTTGAAATGAAAAAGGGTGTTTAACAATAGTACTACTGCGCATGAAATTAAGTTGAAAAAATTGTATATGTGGAAATGGAACAATACAATATAGTTTAAATAAAATTACAAAACAGTAACAAAACATAGCCAGAGTGGAATGTGCTTACAGCTGTAACTAGGGACTTTATATTAAGATTGACATAGTTTAGCCACAGGTAAAGGCTGAAGCTGTGCGCGTGCGTGTGGTGTGTGTGTGTGTGTGTGTGTGTGTGTATTATGTGTATGTATGTGTATGTGTAGGTGTATGTATATATATATATATATATATATATATATATATATATGATGTGGGGTGTATTGTTTTAAATGTTGTAATCTGTAAAGCACTTTGTGATACCTTTCGGTATGAAAAGCGCTATATAAATACAGTTTGATTGATTGATTGATTGATTGATTGATTAAATGATTGAAGCATTACACACAGAAAGTTCAAAAAGGGCACATAACATATATGAATCATCAGTAGCAAAGTCGCATACCTTTGCCCACATTGAAACTAAAAGACTCCTTGCGCTCTCTGCTGCTGTCGAAGGTTTGCCCTGTGAGTAATTTCCCCGTATAATGCACAGTTACTTTGTCTCCAATCATCGGTCTGTCGCCATCTTGTCCCTTTCGCTTCACAACCTGGACACACAATAAAGGACTGAGAAACCATTCATTGTAGTGATTTGAAATGCCAGTGCATAGAATGAAATAACAGGAACTGAAGAGCTCAATACTAGCACTATTGAAATAAAGTTTATGTTTATTGTGACCAATACAACGTACTAACTTACTAATACAACTTCCCAAATCAACAACAAAACGTATATGAGATTCCACTGCACACATCATTACTTAAGTTAAAGTACCCAGCTACTTCACATGACGGAAATTACCTTCATAACTCCTTGGTCTTTTTTTGTTGTTATATCGATGCCCTTAGATACGAACCGAGCAGGTATCGCCTGACTGTCCAAAGGCAAATCCTGGTCAGTGGTCATCTTCTAAGGCTGGATCATTCACTTTCAACACTAACAAACACACAAAAAAGAGCTTTTACTTTAGCTGAAGAGAAGGGGGAGAAAAAAGTTCAGGATTTGTCTTGTGTTCTTTCTCAAACCTGAAACAAGAAAAATAGTAAATGACATAATCCAATTAGTGGAGGTGGACAGAAAAATCACGATTTACTGTATGAAAAAAATAGAAAATGGATTTTCATAACAACATTATGTAAGATGCCGCTATTTAGGGGAACCTACTATTGCATTTACAGTTTCACAGGAACACTGAGCACATTGTACAAGAGACAGAACATCTTGTTTTGTTGGTATAAATATAGCTACAATTCTCTGAACCGAGTACATTGTGGTTGGTATTTCCTAATGTTCAGTAGGGTTTACATTAAAGGACTCGGGCCTTTCAGATTGCTGATGTACATCATATACAGTAATATGTGCTTTATTTGTACGTTATTTAGACAACTAAAGTCCAGCTCAGGAAAATCTCTTCCACTGTAAAAGCTTTTCAAACTACTACTACAAACTACATTTGCCTAAGATTATGTAAAAACATTTTTAATCCTTTACAATAAATGATGAGTCATTCGGATCAGACTATGAACAAAATGTTGTTCATGGTGGTGATCAATGTAACAATGTAAGTGTTTTTCGGAAGATACTATAATACTGTCAATGACAAACCAATAAAAACAAAACAAAAAACGATGGTTTAGCACTATTGAGGTTTACTTTAAAGTCAAACCTCATTTTAAGCAATACAATGCTTACATCTACATTTTTAGCACATTTCTGGTGGTTTGCAAAGAAATGTTTCTTCATCACTAAATATACTGTGCTCATTCATTGTCCCAAAATAAACCATAAGCCACAACAGATCTTCAACCGTAAAGCTTCCCTTCTGCACAAAATTGGCAGTGTTTTTGCCTGGGCCATAAAACTGCTTTCCTCATCACAGAATGTGTCCCTGTCGACACTCGCTGCTCTGGTGTCACTACATACTCCGACACACACTGACATACTGTAGCTGCCAGCATGTTTAGTCAGCCGAGTCCAATAATCTTGACATTGTCTAAAGACAATGCAAAAGCTAGTGTGCTATGTTAAGCATGTTGGCAAACATTATAGTTGATTATTATCACATCCAACAGCAGAGATGGTAATTCCTTCTGGCATGGCTTCAACCACAGCTGCTGTAATGTTGAAATGATACAGATGACACTTAGGTATGGTCTGTTAAGAAATCATCACAACGTTTACAATTAACACTAGCCAATGAGTCAAATAAAGATTGACTTGCTTACTTTTTTCTCTATTTCCTCTAACCATTTTGGTTGATTGACCTAAACTTCAGATGCAGGCATGAATTTCCGTGTTCCTCAATCAGTTCTGTGTACATACTTTTTTAAAATAATGGGTTAAAAGAAAGAAAAGAAGAATATATATATATATATATATATATATATATATATATATATATATATATATATATATATATATATATATACAGTATATATATAAGTAAAACAGTGGTTTATATTTTATATTATATCTTTACTTTACTTTGCTACAGATTACTTTAATGTGTGGAACAACATTAATTTTAATCGATATTGATGAGACTTTCTTCCCAGAATGACACAAAATTAGTTTAAGGAGATAGTTGGAGTTAAGCAGATGATGTCCAAGACTGGACAAACAATTTTGTGTGTGTGTGTGTGGTGTGCGTGTGTTTGCGCGTGTCTGCAATGTATTTTTTATTCTTTGCTCAAATAAATGTTAGAGTCTTTCAAACATGATAATTTATCATTCTATAATTATCTACTTTTTTCTTTATGCATTGTTTTCTACTGTAAAACATCTGAAATTGCATAAAAGGGTATAAATATCCTGCCTATAGGTATTTCGAATTTTTACATACTTTGAACTCTTTTTTTGACAGTTAAGTAATTTAGTTACATTTTCCTTTTATATTTACAGCATTTGTTAAAGAGCAAAGGAACATGTAGTAATGGAGTCCCAGGTCTGCAACAGCAACCCATTGTTGACGAGACATTGTTCAAGGACAGAGTGTGTGAAGGAAAAATCACCTTGGTATCTTACTTCTTATGCACTTCAGACCCTCTGTCTCATCTACTAAAAATATGAGGTTGTTGATGTCCTTCTTGTGTGGTGACTAGCATTACCTAAGACCTCTCTTCCTTGAAATCTACACGCGTCAGAAGTTCCCAGTATTGAAAGCCCTTTATGAAGTAATACGAGAGTGCTTAATTCATATTGGTAAAAAAATGTTTTTAGGGGCATGACACAAAGCTTGTTCTAGTCTTCATCAAGTAAGCGGTGCACCTGATATGCCCACAAGCTGTTCCCAGTTCTGTTTGAGTCACTCTGTCAGAACAACAGACCACTCTAAGCTCCTCAACAAAAGGCAAGGTACAAAATGTCCATGTCTTCTTGACTGTGGGGCCACCGCTCTCAACTCATCCCTTAGATTACTATCATTCTCTCTTCTTTCATTCTCTCGTCTTTTTTTTTTTCCCTTCCAAATGCAACTTGTGTGTCACCGTGTACCTAGACCACTCTGGACACAATGTTCCTGCATGTCATGGTTTCCAGCTGGCATAGACTAATTATATCCACATGGAGACATTTTACATACAGTGTCATTCGCGTTCTCAGATGGCTTACTTTAACCAATCAGATTTTCTAATAAAAAGTCTATGATGATTCAAAGACAAAATTATCATTATTTATATCCAAGAGAAATTCTGCACCAAGATTATAATACGCCCATAACTTAAAACTTGTATCTTTATTTTCTCTTAAATTCTCTTAGTGTCTATGCAGTGATCAGAATATTAATAGAGTTATAAAGCATCACGCCAGATACTCGTTTCTTAACAAAGAACCTGCTGATTAGATACCCAAATATGTATCAACGCATCCTCATCCTCCACATTCAAAAAGATATCTAAAATTCATTCATTGATTGACAAAAGCTTATTTTACAATTCTTTAAGAAGCAGTATTAAAGTTTGCTTCATAACCTCGATATTGCTAACAAAAATTAACTTAAAACATAAAAAGATTACCTCCTTTTTTTTCTTTTTTTTTACATTGGGGAGTAGGTCATCTTTCAGATCCTGTATATTCACCTGACCAGCGCACACCACTTGTATCAACAATTTGCAACTATATATCCAAAAGCATTTCATTCAGTAGATGTCAAACGTTTCTATATCAAATTGAGACATTTGCTCTTCTGATTAGACTTAATAACCATATGTGTTTTTTATGAAAATCAAAGCACTATTATGTAGGTAGGTCAAATATAAACAGTGTACAGTGTACCGCAGATAAGCAGACATGTACTTAAACTCTGATACCCTTTGCTGGAATGCAGGAACACAATGAGCTGAAGAGCGCGGCAGCTCCGGCACACGGTGTATCAGTACATTCTGTCTCACCGCGCGGCTGATTCATATGTACAGCCACATGTGAGAGGGAACATCCTGTTTCAAAGGCATCCTACAGCACTCACATAACCGGCATTTACTGTACATCCCGTGTTTTACCCTGTGTTTGATGGTAAAACAAAACAAATCTCGCGTTGTTTTAGATTTAAGGAATTAAGCGTAACAAAATTGTTTGTTAGTTTAGTTTTTCGAGCTTACTATATTGTTTATGTTATGTGTTCTTAATCTCCTCAGGACAGGATAAATCACCTTTTAGGCTTTTTGAACCAATATCCAATATCAAAGAGGCATTTTCCCCCGAGAGTGTTAACGGGGACTTTGTATAAAACTACACATGTAATTTAGCTCATATAATTATAGGCTGTTTGTCAGTATAGTATAGTGTTTATTTCCAGGCCAGGTGGACCACTGCTACTATTAACCCGGTTGTAAGGACGCGGTTACGCAAACTGCCATTAGTGAAGAAGGTACACATAAGCCTGCAGGGACTAGTTCATCTGATCTTGTACCTGGACTGAAAAGGAGTATTAAAGTGCCGCGTTCACCCACATAAACAGAACACACTCACACAGACAGGCACACGCGCACGGTATGTTATCAGCCCGGTGTGACAGATCAACGTATTGATCAGGTCAACGTAGGGAAAACAAAGCGGAAGTGCACGCACCCGCACCAAACCAGGAATTCAAAGAATAATTCCCTTGGAATCAACCCATCGGAGTAACTTTGCGTGTGCTTCTTCTTAGACCAAGGCATCATCCACTTCACACCGATGATGAACAAAAGGACCTAGCTGTTTAGAGTTTCTCCACGCTCAAATCTTTGGCCACCCAGGCGACTTTGCCCTAATTACAAAATGATTCAATAAATATTGCCTAACTTGTAAAGGCGTTACTCAGTTTTCTACAAAAGAGCAGTGCATAACATAGCCTATGTATAATTTGCAGTACAAATTCATGTAGCTCCATAGGTAGAGCGCTGGACTCCCATCCATGAGATTGTCAGTTCAATTCTGGCCCCTACTAATTTATTTTTTTAAACTGGGCCCCCACTGGGAAGAACTTAAATCGGTGCCTAGCTGTTTGGGTGGTTATGAGGAAATGACGAGACATTGCCTTTATACAAGTTGTTATATTACTGTAAGTGGGTGCCCAGTTTAAATAATAATAATAATAATCATAATAATAATAGGGGTCGGAAATGAATTGACAATCTCATGGATGGGAATCCAGCGCTCTCCTATGGAGCTACACGAATTTGTACTGCAGAACATACATACAGGCTATGTTATGCACCGCTCTTTTGTAGAAAACTGAGTAGCGCCTTATAATACATCTTTGAATTCCTGGTTTGGTGCGCGGTGCGTGGCGCGTCTCTGCTGCGCGTCCGCGTCGCGCAGTCCCGCTTTGTTTTCCCTACGTTGACCTGATCCCTACGTTGATGTCACACCGGACTTCCACGTAACCTCGAATGTCCCCTCACGTGCGACACAGAACCTGAATGTACGCGTCACAAAGCAAACAGCAATAGTAGCGCACTCTTTCAAGTTATCTTTTTTCATTGTGCAAAGATAAATACTATTGTTCCAGCCACAAGTAGCCAATCTAACATAACATTTGATACATAATACATAATAGGCTACATAAAAGCAACATACATACTAGGTATAAAACGTACTAATTCAAACGAAGTGGCAAAACAATAACTTACATTTTGTCAGGCTGCGTTCAATCTCCAGGGAGAGGTCTGCGAAACCGGCTTCTTGCGCGCTCTTAATACACTGTGTTCTCACTGAAATCCAGGTACTAAATGTTCTGCACACGCGCCTCCCTGTGCAGAGCTGTTGTGACTCGGCCGCTCTTTCCTTACGCCGTACTCTGGATTTTCCCGTGCGTAAGCAACTAGACTACGGACAGGCTGGGACGAGGTAAACGTGCCGGCGTAGTGACCACATGGAGCTCAGAGTTTAAAATGCCACTGTTAGAGTAGAGCAGTAAAGGCACACGCGAGAGAGACGGGAGGGGGAGGAGAATGGAGTAGTGGGAGGGCTTTTAGTGTAAAATTAAGGGCAGGTCCTGGAAAACAGTCACTCTGTAACACAATGTTCCGCCTGTGCTGTACTGTAGCTGTACTGCCGCCACTGATGAGAACACTCTGTACCAATACACAGCCTGACCCTGTAACCCGTTCCGTGCCAGATCGAGCCGAGAACAGCGCGTACCGCGGCAGGCTGTCCTTTTCGACCAGCTGACTGCACCGTATAGCCTATCAACAGTGCCGTGTTTGAAAGAGAAAAGGCACTAACTGAATCAGAACGCACATAAATAAAATTGCTTTTAGCGTTGTGACAAGAGTCGCGGGTTAATGGATTACAATAGGAAATGCAGACGCTTTGGCTCCGCTTTGTTATAGCTTTTTTTCTTTTGGGAGCTTTTTTTTTTCGGACAGAACTAGGCTACTTATTTGGCGCAAATGCCTGTTCGGCTTGTAGAAGTTTTAAAGGTAGGAATTTCGACAACACATGGTTACTTTTTCTTTTCTTTTTTTTTTTTACAATATGGTTATATGTCAATTATGTTGCAAAGTACTACGAATGATTGAATGAATGCAAAACCAAGAAATATACAGTTGCGAGCTGTTATAATTTTAATAGAAAAGTAGGCTAGTTAAATACAATGTGGAGGTGGTTTGCGTTGTTGTAATTAAAGCCTTTAGTAATAATTATATTACAACATATTGTCAAAGCGCCTATATTGGAGCTTAGTCTAGTAGTCAAATGATAAGTGTATACAGTGCCTTATTTCTTTCTTTTGGGGCCTATAGCTACTGACTAAAATATCCTGCATCAAGTGTTTCATACAATGTTGTTCTTCATGGCTTATGTATTCCAATATTTTATTTCTTGCTTCATGTATTTTGGACTATATGTTGACAGGGTTACTGTACATTTTGCAGGTGTGCCTATTTAAGTTACCTATATGTGAGCATGTGATGAGTTTATTACGATAATGTATCAAAACCCATTTCTGGTTTATAGTAATATAACAATATATTTTTCATAAATCTGTTATCTTCAAACCATTCTGTATAAAAGTTAAAGTCATTCTTCTTACGTTCACTATCTCACTGTTTTTGAACACAATTACTGTTTTATTGTGCTTTATTGCTTGGCATGTTCCTGTCAACCAGAGGACATGGCAGGCAGCCAGCAGCGAGCGAAAGGAACACAATGATCTTGTTAATAATAAAGGTGACATAATGTGAATGTACCTGACTACACGCCTGCGGGGATGCTCTTCAAGGGTAATATTAAGTTCAGAAGATTGAGAGAAGCACGTCTGTAACATTATGTAATTAAGGAGAATCAATGGTATTTTTTTTAGTTTGGTGATTAACATCCAGACACTGCCTACTCCAGTCTATAGTAACACGCTACTTAAATTCCTTCTGAGAACAGTGTGCACTTTGCAGCCGCCCTATAGAGAAGTGTTTGTTTTCACACACTGTCTGCGGTGTCCTCAGTCGGGCACTTCCTCATGCAGATGCACAGGATGAAATTATGAGAAGAAAAAGTGAAAGAAGAATGTCCCTCAGCTCATTTAAGGTGAACTGAGGAACGCTGTCCGTTTTTTTTTTAAGTTTGTAATTGGCTGATGCACTGCGACAATAAAAAAAACAGTAGCTCTTACCATTCCAACCAGTCCAGTATATCTTTACCTCCTCGGCTGTATGTGGATGTGGCTGTAATCATAAGCAAAAGCATATATCACACAGTCAAAGATGAAATAGGATGTAGAAATGCATGTTTCACCGTTATACACACTACAACACATAAACACATTGGCCAATCAAAAGTTGTTCTTAGTTTTCCCCTCATACCACAGCTAGTTGTCTACATGCAGTAAAAATGGGTTCATATAATCGATAATTGTTACTGCCCAGACTTGACAATGACAGTTGTTAAACACGTCCTCAGTGCACCTCAGACCTTATTTGTATGCAATTCATGTTCACGCTCACACCAAGAGGCATTTGGTTTGCTTCCTGCACAGTTTTCTATTATAAAGTGCAGTATATATAATTAAATAAATGGTCTTACACATTAATCAATGAATGTTGTTGAGCTGCAGTGTAGGACTTAACTGCTATGTAGGCAAAATAACAAGTTCCTAAATCAATCATATCATAATCAGATATACTGTATTCATCCACATGGTTATAGTTGTAATAAAATACAGAGTACTCTAGTAGGCTAGGCTACTTATCAAATGAATAGTTCAACGTTTGTGTAAGTGTATTTTATAGGAAACAGATATACAGACATGTTTTGTGCTGAGCTGCAGCCTGTCAGACAGTCCTTGCTGTGTGTGAATGAGTGTCAGTGTGTAAGCAGCAGCACGTGGGTCCGGGTTCACCCAGGGACACAGCAGCCTGCGCCATCATCAGGAAGTCACACAGAACAGAATGTGCTGTACTAATCTGATTGAAAAACACACTGCCCTCCGCTGCGACGTGAGAGGAAATAAGATGTTTCAACTAAACGGCTAAAAAGAGGATTCCCCTGACAACGTTGAGAGAAAGTGGACAACTATAAGAAATAGCATAGGAGTAGATTCAGACAGGAAAGGGGTTGGGTGTTCAAACATGGCGATCAAAAACAAAAAAAAGGCTGAGTGATAATGCTCTTGTGTCCCAGGACCGAAGCAGAAATATTCTTTGAGCCAATTTTTTTTTAAAGTCTTGTCTATAATCCTGTGTATGATGCTTCTAAACAGGGCCGTGCAGAGAGCTACAGAGGGGCAGGGGCTCAAAAATCAAAAGGGCACTACCCCCCCACACGTGAAAACACCCGATGAACTAACGAGGGGCATGTTCATTTCTGATTTGATTTATTAATATAAGCTAATAAGGCTTATTGGGGCAAAACCAATGATAAGGACCGTGGCAAAGCTTTGGATAAACAAAATATAATATAAATAAATAAAAGGTATGGAGGGAAAAGGGCACTTCAGGGTCATGGAGCAAAAGGGACAGGGGCTCAAGAAGGTGCAGAGAATTTCATGAAGAGAACATCTGTCCAACTGTTAAACTTGGGGTTAGATCCATCATCCTTTGGGTTTGTATTGCAGCCAGTGGCACAGGGAACATTCCTTAAGTAGAACGAAAAATGTATTAAATTCATTTCCGACCAATTCTGGAGGAAACGTAACACCATCTGCGACAAAGCTGAAGTCAAAGAGCAAATGTCTTCTACAAATGGGTAATTATCGTAAACACACATCAAAAACCACGATCGTCGATGGCTGACATCAAGAGTTGTTCTGCGCAGGAGATGTCCTCTCTCTGAGCGCCGCTCTCTGCTGCGTTGCAGGACCGATGGGCGGGATATTGAAAACACACGATGAACTAATGAGAGGCATGTTCATTTCGGATTTGATTTATGAATACAGGCTAATAAGGCTTATTGGAGCAGAACCAATGGTAAGGACCATGGCAAAGCTTTGGTCACACAAAATATAATAAAAAAATAAAATAAAAGGTATGGAGGGAAAAGGGCACTTCAGGGGCATGGTGCAAAAGGGGCAGGGGCTCAAGCCCCCTCCGCCCCCCTCTGCACGTGCCTGCATGACAATACTATCACGAACCTGGGTAGACCTCCAAAGAGTTGGATTTCGGAAGAAAGGGCTAAAATCCCTCAAACTAGAACTGAAAGACTCTTGGCTGCCTAGAAAAGCATTCAAAGTAGTAATATTTGCCATATTTTGGAGCTGCAGGATGCCAGAGTTAATGGGGGGAGGCAACATTATGGTAATGTCTTTTCTGTAATATTATGCCTTTTGGAGATCATTTCATTTTCCCTTTGCTTCATTGTGCACATTATTGGAATTTTTAATTTGGAGTGCCTAAACCTTTGCACCCCGCTGTAACTACATGCATGGCTGGTGTCTTGTCATGCATACAATGCATACAACCATCATATGAAAAAGTTATCATCTGTTCAACTGGGTTCTTTTTTAAATGAAAACAGTTTAAAGCAATACGGTTCTCAAGTGTTGTAGATTATTATAGCCTAATTGTTAGTAAATCTAAGTTTATTACAATATTTTCATAATGTGGGAATAAGCTGGGACAAGCTGTGCTATCTATCAGTTACTGCACCCCACTCTGGCTGTTGTGTGATGTGCTTTGCCTTCACTGAATTAGACAGTTTCTTGGGTCTTAGAATAATGATGGCCATAGATTGTGTCATGTCTCCTCCTGGAACCGCCACCTTAACGTGGTTGAGGGGTTTGAGCACCTGAATGATCCTGGAGCTCTGTTGTCGGGGGCTTTGTGCCCCTGGTAGGGTCTCCCATGGCAAACAGGTCCTAGTTGATGGGTCAGACAAAGAGCGGTTCAGAAGCCCCTTATGAGAGACCAACAGGCCTGGTTAGAATCATGAGGCCGTCCTTCCGTGGTCCTACCACCTGCAGGAGGAGCCATAGGGGCTGGTGCAATGTGATTTGGACAGCTCCAACAGCTGCCTCCACAACCTGGCAACGGATAAGTGGAAGAAAATGGATGGATGGATAGATTGTGTCAAGTGTAAATCTACATGTTATAGTTTGCCTGAAAGTTTGCTCTAGTCTAGACAGCTTGACCCTACTACATGTATTTATACAGTTTTAAATGTGCAAACGCTAAAGGTGATACAGTATATTTCTTCAATAACAAAAGAGTGATGTGGCCAATTCCTGTTGTGAAAACAAACTTAAATTTTCTACAATGAAGCAATTGACTTTATGATTCCCAACCCGGCTGTTTCAAGTAGGCTATTATTAAGAGAACCACTTAAGAGCATAATCTAGGCATTATTTCTAACATGTTAGCAAGTTTTCTACCCTCATGCCAGTCGGTTAGTTCAGTTTTATTTTTGCTTTTATTCAATGACACGCCCTTGACATTTGAACATTTTAATCAGTGTTTCATATTGCACCATTCCAAATTCCTAGTTAGTGAACTCTTTCACTGACAATAGAAACGATACTGAAGATGTCTTGCTTTAAATCCATTTCAGACCTTGAACCAAATTATTTTAGAGACTAAACATTACCCTATGTGAAAAATTAACACTAAAATACAGGTGAAACTCAAAAAATTAGAATATCGTTCAAAAGTTCATTTATTTCTTAATTCAAGTTAAACTGTGAAACTAATATATGATATAAACTCATTACATGCAAAGTGACATATTGTATGTCAAGAATTCATTTGTTATAATTCTGATGATTCTGGCTTACAGTCCATTTTCAAATTCTAAATTTATGAGATTTTTAATTTGGGGTTTTTACCAGCTGAGCTATAATAATCGAAATTATAACAAATAAAAGCTATACATATCTCACTTTGCATGTAATGAGTCTATCATACATTAGTTTCACAGTGAAACTGAATTACAGAAATGCACTTTTTAACGATATTTTAATCTTCCGAGTTTCACCTGGCTTTATGTTGCTACAACTTGGCATACCTGCCAGTTCAGACTTTGAAAGGAGTCGTTTCCATTTGAAAACTATCCTCAAAAAGGAAGAACGTACACAAAAATGGTGTGAGTAAATAAGATGCTAAATAAAACAGTGTTTAGAGTCCCCGACTTAAACACTAATTGTTTAAGTGTAGCTTAACCGAGTTCGGTATACTATACTTTTATTGAGGCTGTAATAGAGGAAAGCACTATCGAAAGACAACCAAAGACCCTCTGGATAAAACAAAACGAAAAACTGAGATGGAAGATAGGGCACACACGGCTAAATAAATCCTTACATCTTATCAACAGGCACGAGTCAGGATTATGTGAACACTGTAATGAGGTAGAGTCAGTGGAGCATGTTCTCCTTCGATGTAACAAATACTTGAGACCAAGACAAGTTCTGGTGCAGGAGCTACGTCACATTGGAGATAAATGTGAGAAATGTCTTGACCAGAGTTAAAGTGAAGAAGTCAGTTCAATTTCTTAAAGAGGGGGTATTATGCTTTTTTCAATCACATAGCACCAGTCTATAGCATACTACAATGATGACGTAACCTTCTGTTGGTCATGCAGTAAATTAAAATAACTGCCTTGAATAAAATTGCTCTCTCAAAATGGCTGTACTGAACATCTTGAAATAGGCCTCTGTCTCTTTAAGAAGCTTTCCGACACGCCCCCTTCAGCACACTGCTGTGGCATTTAAACAACAACACTGTGTGGGGAGGGGGCTCTGCTGAGCTGAGGAGCAGTGGTTGGTGGCTTGGCTGGTGACAAAAGGTCCAGAGGCGTCTCCAGGAGGTGGGGGCGTTCCTATGAGGACTGAGGCATAGCTACACCTAAAATGGCTGCCGTCTAAGTTTTTACTGATTACTCAAAAATATGTGAATGAGCAAAGGCAACACTCCAGGCATGTGTTTAATGAGGGAATGACATAATAACATATAAAGCTTGAAAAAGTCAATTTTACATAATACCCCCCCCCCCCCTTTAAGGAAGCAAACGTTATAGGAAGAGTTTCGTGGGTCTCTGGTTGTTCTGTTCATTTAGTGCTATTGAGGTTTAGTTATTTATTTATTTTTTAGGTTTGTTAAGAGGACGTAGTATGGGTTAAGCTCTGGCTCACACTCTGATACAGTAGGTGGCGGAAATGCACCTTTAAGTTGAGTGCCTGTAATATCCTTGTCATTTAAGGAGGTGCAGACAGATGGAGGATACTTGTTTTTTTAATGAACATTTTAGGCAGCCACAGAAACAGACATACTGCTCTCACTCGAGCCTTGTGCATGTCTAGCTTAACCAACAATGCCCTCAGTCGGTCAGTGGTAACATAACACTCCCATCTACAGTGCCGCCGCCGTAAAACCCCAAAAAGAAAAAGAAGAACTGAGAAGGAAATTACCTGTGTGGGTCACAATAATAGAAAGCTGCAGACCCGGAGCCGAGACAGATCCACGACGGTGAGGCGGAGCTGCCGTGATAGTGCGCCCTCTGCTGGTAGGAGCAGATCCACGACGGTATTATTTGTTAATATTTTATGTTTTACAATTATTGTTAGAGTTAGTTTAAAATCATTAGGATTAGGGGTAGGTTAAGATTACGGTTAAGGTTAGGTTCCGGTTGTTAGGTTTAGGATTAGGTTAGGGTTTTTAGGATTAGGGTTAGGTTAAGATTAGGATCGTTTAGGAACAAATATAACAAGCAATTTGTATGCTGTTCAAAGTTATGTTATCTTTATTAATCAACAGATAAGAAAATAATAAGAATTTTGTTTTGTTTTCATGAAAACATTTAAATAACTCAGCCTACTAACTCCTCACGTGCGTGAAGTAGATCATCAACATCAACCTCCTAAAATCTGCCGTTTATCCGCCTTATCCAGCAGAGGGCGCACTATCACGGTGGATTCGCTTCTCGGTAGATCTGTCTCGGCTCGGGTCTGCATCTTTCCCCTACTCGTGGGTCGTGCACATAGACATGTCGTTCAGCCCAAGTGAACTCCAATCCAGTAGGTGGCGCAGTAAGCACTGTCTTCAAATAGTACAGCCGCGTCTCTCTCTGGCTGGCTAGGCTACTGCAGCTGCTGCGCTAACCCTTGCTGCTAACATTTGAGGGAAAATTGCGCAGACGGATGCTGTAAAATCTGCTGACTCGAAAGAAGGTACGCACTTTGATAAGACTGGCGAATTTGTTTTTAAACCTTTTGTGTAGCTACTATGCATTATACACATTAAAGTTCCTTTCATATAATAACTAGAATGAACTGTTTCGAGCACGTCTAACTAGCCTAGCTTCCATCTCGGGCTTGAACATTTTCTTTTCCCAAATCCGTGAATCCAAAAGATAGCCCAAACGCGCTATCAGCTTCACAGCTTTAAAGATGGAACATACATTAGCGTTACAATAGTGAGATATAGCATGTTATTTGGTCTTGTATTGTATTTCACTTGGCGAAGTCGTCAATTTGGGACAGTCGAATATTAATTTGTCTTCTTTGTCATTGTTCAGGAAAGGATTGTTTACTTCTTTTCGAGAATTATTTGGTCATCAAAATGGGAGGTAAGCTAAACTTCCAAACTGTAGAACTTGTTTGATACAACTGGTATAAACTTATCCATGAGTCACGTAAATTAATGTGTAGGTTGTCGTGTAGGGCAACCATTATCAGAACGTATCGGTTCAAGTTTGATTTGCCTCTGTAGATCCTGCTCTCCACAGAGACTGTCCACTTGATTGCAAGGTTTATGTTGGAAATTTGGGAAACAATGGAAACAAAACTGAACTTGAGAGGGCGTTTGGATACTATGGTCCATTGAGAAGTGTGTGGGTCGCCAGGAATCCTCCAGGCTTTGCTTTTGTAGAGTTTGAAGATCCCAGAGATGCAACAGATGCTGTGAGGGAACTGGATGGAAGGTAATTTATAGAATTCTATAATGGCTCTCTACTCTGTTTCAATGTTTTACTGTTGTGCAATAATAACCTATTGGGTTTTGCAGGACCATGTGTGGCTGTCGTGTGCGTGTAGAGTTGTCTACTGGAGAGAAGCGTTCAAGAAGTCGTGCCCCGCCTCCATCCTGGGGCAGAAGGCCTCGGGATGACTTCAGGCGGCGGAGTCCTCTAGTCAAGCGCCGGTAAGTATTCATTTTTTTTGTCTAATAATTATAATGCATAAATCTCTCTAAACTTAACTCTCTACTGACAGTTTGAGAGCAAATATGCAGCAGGAGTGACGTTTGTTCATTGATGTATTGGTGACCTGTCACTCCATTGTTGTATTATAAATTAAGTATTTAAAAATTACAATATTATCAAATGCTTTTCTAAAGAAAAATATCAAAGGTTAAATGTAACATACAATATTAACCAATGTATCACAGATATTTTATAGATGCATTCTGTAGGTGTACATTTTGTTTCCCAAGTTCATTTGGCAATATATTAATAAAGTGAACCCCGTTGCAGAGTCGCCACGCTTCTCTCCATCTGAGTCAATCAACTAGCCCTCTTTCATGTGACTGCTGAGCAGCGAGCCGTCAGCTTGGCTGATGTTGTCACATGACCACGGCACCAACCGTCAGGTTCCACCAACTATTGGTTCCTGAGCATGCAGCTCCTTCCCAGCATCCTCCTCCTCTTCTCAACTTTTATTCAGTCGCCAGTGGTCCACTTCACATTATCTGCCAATCAGCATCTTTACTTATCTTATCTCCAAACAACTTCAGTATCAACGGGAACAGCCCAAGGCTTACGTCCCTCCACATCCTTTCCCCATAAAGGCAGGACAAATCTACAACATTCAACAAACCACCAACAACCTTCATTTCAGCATTTGCATCATGTGGCAAATCCTCTCTGCAATTTGACCTCCCTCTCCATCAGTCTGGCTTCTTTCCATCATTTCTATCTTGTCCAAACCCCCAAAATAGTAAGTTACTTTTATCCTGCTTTTTGTAGTTTGTCCTTAATGTAGCTCTCACAGCTGCCTAATAACTGCATCAGCAGTTATAAGTCAATATACCATTAAAAGTATGGTGCTACAAAAATCTACAACCAAACAGTACTTTAAAATCAACAAAATCAAATTTCCATGAAAATCAAATTTTAAAAAGATAAAACCTAGTCAATAATTATCCAGTTGTCAATATATCACTCAAGAGGCAGTGTTATATCTATTAGATAATTGAGCTCACTTGATAATTGTCTAAATGTGGCTGCAGGATTAGTGTTCTGTTCATTTTTAAACATGGGGGACTCATTCACGGACAAGAATTATCCTTTACTACACACATGTAGCCACATTTCTACTCTTAACCTTATCCCTTTGCAGGTGGCCTTCAGTGACTTGTTTCATTTAAAAATTCTCACCATTTTCACATTCACATCTTAGATCACCGAGGAGGAAGAGCGGCAGTCGCAGCCGTAGTCGGTAAGTTTAAGCAAAAGTGTTTTTTCTTTACTATTTTATAAGCAACAATATTGTTGAAACGTTTTTATTTTTTAATTAGTTCTATGTCAAGGGAAAAGCGTAGGTACCGCTCGCTCTCCCGGGAAAAGCCCCGCAAGCGCTCACGATCTCTTTCTAGGTCCAGGAGGTATGTTATTGGATATTCTGTTATGTAAAATGGATCACCTGGTTGGATTTTTGACATTTAGCATTATATGTAATTATTACTGTATGCAGACAATGCGTTGTTTTTAATCAGTTTCTATTTTCTCTATAGTCGTTCCCGGTCTTTCGAGAGAAAATGAAGATGTGAATTATCTGCTTGATTTTGCTATGGTCGATGGAAAATAACAGACATCAGTTGGCATCTTACTGTCCTCAGAATGTCGTTTGGGTTTTTTTTTTTTTTTCGCTGTCTTGCATAAAATGTCACCAGTTGACCAAACAAAAGATTGAATGTCCTTTTAATGGGTATGCAGATTTTTTTATTTTTGTTTACTGAAAAGTACTCCCTTAAATTAAACAATTGGATTTTACATGTTTGCGATCTTGATTGGTTTTTTATCTTCATATTTTTATCTGTTCTCAATACACTTTTTTCGAGGGGGTATTTTTATTTTACATATTCACTCCTGTTACTGCAGTTTGTTTACATGTGTCCAGGCTAAACGGACAGTACATTGCTGGTCCGTTTGTTTACAGGTTCCTCAGAGTCACTTAAAAACAGATTTTTTCCCCCTGTTTTTATTAACTGATGCTTTTTCAAAAAGAGTAATGGTTAAATATTTACATTTATGTCCAGAGCAACTTTGTCAATAAATGGCTTTTAAATGTGATTTCTGCTTGTGCATTTTACCATAGTTATTAAAGCCCATTGTCCCATATATTTATACATTAACACACAAAGGAAAAAGAACAGCAGTAGTCTGAAATGTGTCCTTTTTTCTTTTTTTTTTCAAGGATATATTGTTAAAAGATATGCCGCTTTTCCTCCAACCCAGCCAGATGTGTTCCAGAGAATAGCCATGGGGTTAATAAACATTAACCCCTTTTTTTTCCCCCAAACAATTTGTCAAATTTTTTTTTCTATAACGATACCATTGCTCTAGAACCAGTACAGAGAAGAAAAAAAGTGTTTGTATAAAGCTATTGGAAACGTAATGCAAAAATTGTCAGCGTTGACACGATTGATATTTATTGTTGGCAATTTCAGAAATTTTAATATGTTATCCTATGTACATTTTTGTACATTTTGCAAGATTTTTTTTTTTTTTTTTAACTATTTCAGAATCCAGTGTTTTTTCTCTCATGTCTTTTATATTGGGGATCTGCATTTTCTATACATTCGTTATCCAATGTAAAATATGTACACCGTTTTCAAACTGCTATAAAAACTACATACTTTCATTTTTCACACATCTGAAGAATCACTTCTCACCTCAAAACCACCAAACATGTTTACTTTGGGTTTTTAACCCTTTTATATGCCAGTTTCAAAACAGAAAATTTGAAGTTTGTGTCACAAATCAACATAAAAACCTCATTATTTTAAAAATAATCATAGTAGAGAGCTGGGGCTTTGGTGGATTTTAGGGCCTTTGATGTGTCAAAGATGAGCCAGATTTGAAAACACATAAAAATTTGTTTTTTATAGCAGTTTGAAAAGCGTAAACGAACGTAAGAAAATTAAAGGATGACACAAGGGTTAAGCTGCAACATAACATAGGTGTGATGTTTTTTTTTCTGCGTGCGTCGCAAGTCGTACTGACAGAACTGGAAGTGTAGATAACAGGAAGTAGCGAGTGTTGCTGAAACTTCACTGCAACCAGCCCATGAGCCAATGTCACTTTTGAGCTGACACTTTAAAGTGACAAAGTCCTCACACGGGACACAGCCGCGCAGAGGGGTAAGTGAACAATACTCATACTCATGTACTCTGTAAATGCCAGCGCAAATGTAGCCTGTATGGTCTGTTCAGTAAAAAGTAGCCTAGTCCTGCAATGTTTTTAATAACAATACTTTTAAAGCACCGTAGAAGTGGAGCCAGTAAAACCTAAAAGTATTTTTTAAAGTGTGACTACAACTGTATCCCCTTTTTAATAAGACGGTTACATATTTTTTGCTTAAAGGACATTGTATAAACATTTACCAATAGTTACTTTAAGTAAATGCAGTAGGCGCATTGAGTTGCCTTGTGTACGAAATGCGCGGTATAAATAAACTTGCCTTGCCTAGATATGTTAGTATATATTTATACAGGAACAAACTAGCGTTTGCCCAGGTTAAGAAATCAAACGGTTAACCCGCATAAATTGCGATTACATGACCATGTATTTTTGATCTAGGGGAGAAGACTGGAAGTCATGTCTGCGTCAAAGAAAAAGCGTCTGGGCTCTCAGCGCCGTTTACTAAATGCAGGAGAATCTCCGGAAACCAGTGACAATGCCACAAGTACACCGGTACCACAAGGTAGGCAAAGAGCAGATGCAACAGCTGATTTAACTTTGAGACCTGACGGTGCACAATCTAAAACGTCTACAACGAAGAAAAAGTTGGGCTCTCAACGTGGCAATAAAGGGAAACTGCAATTTACAGATGTCACTACCCAGTCAAGCCACCAACCAATAGAGGAAGTGCAAGGCAGTACAACACACTCCCAAGCTTTAGGAATAAAAAATGAGAGCATTGACGAGTCACTGGAAAGACATATTAAATCTACATTTCCAGAAAGTGAAGCAGCTGGTTCAGATTTTGTGTGTAATGATGCTTCAAATGTCAGTTTATCAATAAGAGAAGCAATATCTCACAAAAGTGACCTCCAGGACACTATGATGGACACCACCACATCTGATTTACCTTTGAAAGTTGCCCAAACTGAAATATCCAGTACTGCAGCGGGTGTGGTAAGTGAAAAGGACCAAGCACAACAAATGCCAGACATATTTGAAGCGACTATCCCTGCAGGTGTGACTGGAGAAAGCTTATGCTCTGTCAGATTAATTGAACATGAAGGGATCATCGTCGAAGAGTCACATGCCCATAATAAACATAACACAGAAGACGAGGCAGGGCCCGTTGAAAAACCAGTTTGTATAGAGAGTGACAATAGTTCTCTGCCAACTGCAAAACCAAGAAAAATGGGCTCTAGTCGAAGAAAAAAGGATAATCTCAAAGAATTGCAAGATGAAGACACTGAGAGAGCAGTGGAAAGTAACATATCTACTGCATTGGAAGCAACTGACCCTACAATTTTAAATAATACTTGGGAAGTTAATGTTTGTGTTACTGCAACAGGGGTGACCTACAAAGAGGAAGGTCAAGTAGAAATTAGTTTGTCACCAAAAGTAAATGAAGATAACATAGATATGGAGGATTTATGTGATGGAGCTAGTTCTAATCTTTCAGAAGTCAAAGAATTTGAGGAACCACACATTGAAAATGTGTTAGCTAAAATGAATGCAAAGGTGACCAAAAACAGGAGTCAAAACGCAGTGAAGACCACTTGGTTTGTCTGCAGAACAATGACCTTTCAGAATTGGTTTTAGCAGAGATTCCACGAACAGATGGCACCAATGCATCTGTGACCTCCCAACATAATTTTGTTACCGACAATGCAGTTGGGGATGTTGATGAAACAATACTCCAAACAGGAGAAAACGCCTCTCTACCAGAGACGACAAATAAAGACATTTCAAACAAGGAATTTTTAAAGACAACAGAATTTGCTGCAACACCAGAAGATAACAGCTCTGTGGAGCTTGCAGATAGTCAAAACGATGTTGAGCAACCAGAACCTCTGATAAGTTTTATTGATGGAGTAAGCATTGTCCATGGTAAGGTTTATAAAGGAGAAGACCAAGACGAGGATGTAAATCTCAAGGAGGAAGAGCCATTTGATTTATCTCTACGAATCCCACAGTTAGTCGACAATGCGCCAATCTCTACTCCAGATACTAACGTAAATGATGTTGAGGAAACAAAAATACTTGGAATGGAAGAAAGCCCCTCACAGCCAGTTTGTGATAAATCGCTGCCCGTTGATGAGACAGCAAAGGATGATACAACAGAAGAATCCTTAAATACAGCAGCAGCAGTGGTTCAAGAGCCAATTATAGAAAGTGATACCTATCTGAAAGAAAGCGTCAACTTTGATTTTAATCCAAATGAACAACATTCAGACAAATCTGTGACTGAAGAGATGTCTGAATCTAGTTCAGAAAGTATATCTTCTACAAAAGAGGAACCAATGTTTGATGCACTACGAGAACTAAAGCCGTCTGTAGAAGAGATACAGTTAGATCAAAACATAGATATACTAAATATAAGAACAACTACTAAGTCTATTGATGCTAATAAAAATGAGACTGGTGTTTCGCAGACTGAAGATGTATTTCCAATAACTTCCACATCTGTGAGTGAGACACTAGATGAAACCAAATTAGGGTTTAAAACCAACATCGAAGATGTTGAAAATATTAACCTTTTAGGCCAACAATCAGAACCACTGATAGATTTTACAGACGGAGTAAGCACAGTTCCTAATGAACCATACAAAGAAAACCAAGATCTCAGCCATGGACATTTATTTGATCTGCAGAAGGACGTGTCTTCAGAACCAACGAGGACCCTAAACCCACACACGGAGCAAATAAATGCACTGCCGATCTCTTCTTTTTCAATTATTACTGCAAATATGGATGATGTAACTGCAACATGGGATGCGCAGGATAAAATAATTACACCAAATATAGTAATTGGAGAAATACAAATTGAGTCTAAACTTGAGGAACAGAGCCGAGAATTGCCCATGGAAAGTAAAGATCTAGCAGCTAAACTTGACAAAATGGACAAAGTCTCTCTTAAAATTCATGGTGAGTCAACTGACGACGAATACACTTCAAATCCGACACAGGAAACTAGAGTAGTTGAAATCAAAGTGTCTGATACAGTGCAATCTACAGAGCAACCAATTAACAATGAAACTGTTGGAGAACCATTTGAAAATGTTCAAAAGCTTGATACAGATGTAAATGCACCTGATACTGATCCACGTCATGGTCCAGTGAGAAGAAAATATGGCTCAAGTCGGCGATCAAAAGCTAGAAAAGACGTTACTCAAGTTACGACTCATGACAATGAAGATGCGCTATCGGTCAAGATTGAAAATCTATCATCTAGCATAGATGTGCAAACAGATGAACAAAGTGAGGCAATTAAGAAAGAGGAAAATATGAAGGTTGCCGATGCAGTGGATGTAGCAGTGAGAGAACTGTCATCACCAAATGAAGAAATGGAATTGGATCAGATGAAAGAAAAATTAGTTAAAGCAAATATTTTGCTTCCCGATGAAAATGTGTCTATAAAGGTGGAAGATGGGATTACCCCATCAACAAAAAAAATTACAAGTAATGACTTTGTTCTCAGTGAGATTGGTATAGATGAAAACCAAATTGAAAATAATGAAATGAATGGCCAAAGGGACGAGTCCTCTAAACTAATTAATGTACAAGTCCCACAGTCAGATGGCACAAACGCAACGCTGGCCACTACGCAACCAGATGCTACTGTCAGTGTGGAAGATGGTTCTGCTAAAGGCTCACACCTCAATGGAAATAGAAAACTTGGCTCTAGCCGCAGCATCAAAGGGCAAGATAATGATGAAGTGAAGCCAGTGGAAATCACTATCACGCCTGAAGAAAAAAATGCAGAAACAAAAACGGAGTCCCTTATTGAAGAAAAGAGCCAAGAAATTACTAAAGAAAATGATGTAGTTGCTGAAAAACCACAAGTTGAGCCTGTACAAGTGACAGAAATATCCACGGACAATGAGAACCGGGCAGCTGTACAAGACGAATTAGTAAAAAGCTTCATACAACTTCATGATGATGCCTTGGAGACAACAGAAGTGAAAGTGTTGTTGGGGCGGAGAAAACTGTAGATGATGAAATATCAAATGTTAAAGACAATCAAGTATTAGGCAATGCGATTTTGGAACAAGCTGTAGTGAATTCACCATACAGACAAGAAACATCCACAGAACCAAAATCTAATGCTCAACAAAGTGATGTCAGTGCTGAAAGTAATACATTAAAAGAGACTTTAAATGTTCATCAGTTAACTTACATATCAGACAGTGAGACAAATGAAGAGATGGATAACTACTCTTTGCAACAAGCCAAGCAACCAGACCTTGCAGACACTATGGTGGAACCATTGGAAACTGTTAAATTGAGTAATACGTCTGATAATGATGCACACCATAGTCTGAGAAGAAAACTGGGCTCAAGTCGACGAGTAAAAAGAAACAAATTGGAAGAGATTCTCACTGACAGTAAAGATACTTCATCAATTGACAATGAAGATGATAATAAAGTTCCTGAGTTTGTAGAAGCTTGTTCAGCAGAAGAGATCATTAGTACAGATTTTGTATCAGAATTAGAGGCAGAACCCATGAATCAAGGCTATTTTTCAAAACCTATTGATACAGAAGAACAAACCGTTGAGACCACACAAGTAAAAGAAATTAATACTCAAGTTGTATCCCTTGATGAAAAAGCAATAGATATCCAAAGTGAAATTCCAGAAGTGATGTTAGAGAATTTCACAATAATAGGCCTGAAAGACAAAGGTATTGTGAAGGCAGAAGGTTTGCCACGTGATGTTAATGTAGACAACACAAGCTCACAGGGTGTGGCCAAATCTGAGGAAATAATCAGAGCAAAAACAGATGAGAAACAGTCAGGTGTAATTTCTGCAGAGGACATAACTAAGGAAGAAGGAATTCAAGTCATAGACGTTGTAGAGACTAAAGCTAAACTACAAACAAACTCTGAACCAAAAAGAAAAAAGATGGGCTCGACTCGAAGATCTCAGCTCAACAAGAAGGAACAAGTTGAAGAAGGAAATGCAGACCTCAATGCAACCATCTTAGTAAAGGCAACAATAGATGAGAAAGACAATACTCCAATTGTAAGTGAAGATGATGCTCAACCTTTATATCGTGATATTTTTGTAAATCAAGGAGAAGCCACCATTGTTACAGGCCCTGTTAAAGATCAGCATCAAAGTGAAGAAAGCGCAGAAAGACAGGAGGTATCACAGGGAGATAAAGAAAAGATTCTGCGAACAGAGGCTGAATTGGTTGAGGACATAGATAAAGGGGCTGCGCCGCAAACTCTTCTACCAATTGCTGGTGAAGCAATCCAACCATCAAGTCCTGGCAAAAGAAGAAAAATGGGCTCCACTCGCAAAAATGTATCATCCAAGAGAGAAAATCCACAAGAGGAGACTTTCACACCTGTAAATTTAGAAAGAGAAGTAGTTGCAAGTGTCTCTAATGATAATGAAAGTAAAGGATCTGTGACTGAAGAGATGTCTGAATCTAGTTCAGAAAGTATATCTTCTACAAAAGATGAACCAAAGTTTGATGCACTACGAGAACTAAAGCCGTCTGTAGAAGAGATAAAGTTAGATCAAAACATAGATATACTAAATATAAGCACAACTACTAAGTCTATTGATGCTAATAAAAATGAGACTGGTGTTTCGCAGACTGAAGATGTATTTCCAATAACTTCTACATCTGTGAGTGAGACACTAGATGAAACCAAATTAGGGTTTAAAACCAACGTCAAAGAAGTTGAAAATATTAACCTTTTAGGCCAACAATCAGAACCACTGATAGATTTTACAGACGGAGTAAGCACAGTTCCTAATGAACCATACAAAGAAAACCAAGATCTCAGCCATGAACATTTATTTGATCTGCAGAAGGACGTGTCTTCAGAACCAACGAGGACCCTAAACCCACACACGGAGCAAATAAATGCACTGCCGATCTCTTCTTTTCCAATTATTACTGCAAATGTGGATGATGTAACTGCAACATGGGATGCACAGGATAAAATAATTACACCAAATATAGTTATTGGAGAAATACAAATTGAGTCTAAACTTGAGGAACAGAGCAGAGAATTGCCCATGGAAAGTAAAGATCTAGCAGCTAAACCTGACAAAATGGACAAAGTCTCTCTTAAAATTCATGGTGAGTCAATTGACGACGAATACACTTCAAATCAGACACAGGAAACTAGAGTAGTTGAAATCAAAGTGTCTGATACAGTGCAATCTACAGAGCAACCAATTAACAATGAAACTGTTGGAGAACCATTTGAAAATGTTCAAAAGCTTGATACAGATGTAAATGCACCTGATACTGATCCACGTCATGGTCCAGTGAGAAGAAAATTTGGCTCAAGTCGGCGATCAAAAGCTAGAAAAGACGTTACTCAAGTTACGACTCATGACGATGAAGATGCGCTATCGGCCAAGATTGAAAATCTATCATCTAGCATAGATGTGCAAACAGATGAACAAAGTGAGGCAATTAAGAAAGAGGAAAATATGAAGGTTGCCGATGCAGTGGATGCAGCAGTGAGAGAACTGTCATCGCCAAATGAAGAAATGGAATTGGATCAGATGAAAGAAAAATTAGTTAAAGCAAATATTTTGCTCCCCGATGAAAATGTGTCTATAAAGGTGGAAGATGGGATTACCCCATCAACAACAAAAATTACAAGTAATGACTTTGTTCTCAGTGAGATTGGTATAGATGAAAACCAAATTGAAAATAATGAAATGAATGGCCAAAGGGACGAGTCCTCTAAACTAATTAATATACAAGTCCCACATTCAGATGGCACAAACGCAACGCTGGCCACTACGCAACCAGATGCTACTGTCAGTGTGGAAGATGGTTCTGCTAAAGGTTCACACCTCAATGGAAATAGAAAACTTGGCTCTAGCCACAGCATCAAAGGGCAAGATAATGATGAAGTGAAGCCGGTGGAAATCACTATCACGCCTGAAGAAAAAAATGCAGAAACAAAAACTGAGTCCTTATTGAAGAAAAGAGCCAAGAAATTACTAAAGAAAATGATGTAGTTGCTGAAAAACCACAAGTTGCGCCTGTACAAGTGACAGAAATATCCACGGACAATGAGAACCGGGCAGCTGTACAAGACGAATTAGTAAAAAGCTTCATACAAGTTCATGATGATGCCTTGGAGACAACAGAAGTGAAAGTGTTGTTGGGGCAGAGAAAACTGTAGATGATGAAATCTCAAATGTTAAAGACAATCAAGTATTAGGCAATGTGATTTTGGAACAAGCTGTAGTGAATTCACCATACAGACAAGAAACATCCACAGAACCAAAATCTAATGCTCAACAAAGTGATGTCAGTGCTGAAAGTAATACATTAAAAGAGACTTTAAATGTTCATCAGTTAACTTACATATCAGACAGTGAGACAAATGAAGAGATGGATAACTACTCTTTGCAACAAGCCAAGCAACCAGACCTTGCAGACACTATGGTGGAACCATTGGAAACTGTTAAATTGAGTAATACGTCTGATAATGATGCACACCATAGTCTGAGAAGAAAACTGGGCTCAAGTCGACGAGTAAAAAGAAACAAATTGGAAGAGATTCTCACTGACAGTAAAGATACTTCAATTGACAATGAAGATGATAATAAAGTTCCTGAGTTTGTAAAAGCTTGTTCAGCAGAAGAGATCATTAGTACAGATTTTGTATCAGAATTAGAGGCAGAACCCATGAATCAAGGCTATTTTTCAAACCTATTGATACAGAAGAACAAACCGTTGAGACCACACAAGTAAAAGAAATTAATACTCAAGTTGTATCCCTTGATAAAAAAGCAATAGATATCCAAAGTGAAATTCCAGAAGTGATGTTAGAGAATTTCACAATAATAAACCTGAAAGACAAAGGTATTGTGAAGGCAGAAGGTTTGCCACGTGATGTTAATGTAGACAACACAAGCTCACAGGGTGTGGCCAAATCTGAGGAAATAATCAGAGCAAAAACAGATGAGAAACAGTCAGGCGTAATTTCTGCAGAGGACATAACTAAGGAAGAAGGAATTCAAGTCATAGACGTTGTAGAGACTAAAGCTAAACTACAAACAAACTCTGAACCAAAAAGAAAAAAGATGGGCTCGACTCGAAGATCTCAGCTCAACAAGAAGGAACAAGTTGAAGAAGGAAATGCAGACCTCAATGCAACCATCTTAGTAAAGGCAACAATAGATGAGAAAGACAATACTCCAATTGTAAGTGAAGATGATGCTCAACCTTTATATCGTGATATTTTTGTAAATCAAGGAGAAGCCACCATTGTTACAGGCCCTGTTAAAGATCAGCATCAAAGTGAAGAAAGCGCAGAAAGACAGGAGGTATCACAGGGAGATAAAGAAAAGATTCTGCGAACAGAGACTGAATTGGTTGAGGACATAGATAAAGGGGCTGCGGCGCAAACTCTTCTACCAATTGCTGGTGAAGCAATCCAACCATCAAGTCCTGGCAAAAGAAGAAAAATGGGCTCCACTCGCAAAAATGTATCATCCAAGAGAGAAAATCCACAAGAGGAGACTTTCACACCTGTAAATTTAGAAAGAGAAGTAGTTGCAAGTGTCTCTAATGATAATGAAAGTAAAGGACTTGTTTACTCTGCTGCTGTACATCAGCCGCCACCAGATGAGGAAACCCCTCTTAGCCAACAAGTCAGTATAGAGAAGTTGAGATCAGAGTCTAAAGAAACAGAGATGTCTTCCCAACACGAAGCAGTGGCTGAAGATGCAGCTGTAGCCAGGAGAAGAAAAATGGGGTCGCACAGAAAGCCCCCCTCA
The DNA here is from genome assembly GCA_007210695.1 of Neogobius melanostomus. Lineage (NCBI taxonomy): Eukaryota > Metazoa > Chordata > Actinopteri > Gobiiformes > Gobiidae > Neogobius > Neogobius melanostomus. The sequence goes on from VHKM01000159.1 coordinate 2,532,464, forward strand.
GACCAAAGCGTCATACAAAAGAGAGTAGAAGACAGTGAAGAGAGCCTGCTTATCCATTGGGAGAGCACAGAGCAGAGTCGCCAAAACTGACCCAAGTATCTGAGGTAAGATTTTATTTACTTCATATCATCATAATCAATTTGAGTATGTTGCAGACTTGAAGCATTTGATATTTTTACTAGTATTTACTTTGCACTGTTGTCACATTAGGCTTTTTTGTTGTTGTTGCATGAAACCACTTTGTTTCAAGAACAAGTGGCTTAATGCACAAAGAGGAAGATGTGGTTGACATTGCATTGGGTTCTCTTTTGAAAACAGAATATACTTGCAAACCTGTCATTTGTTATTGTAAAACACATTACAAGTCTAAGATGCTCTTGTATTCAAATATTTGTTTTTCTTGACAGGTTAATGCGGGTGACAACAAAGATTTATCCAGTGCCACTGCTTTCAATGCTGCATTGGATTCTAGGCCTTTGTGGTGAGTCTTAGAGGTAGTGGACTCAAAATATGTCAATTCTAAGCAAATGTGGGTGAGTCGATCAGGTTCGGGGTGAAATGGGAGGAAGAAATTGTTGAAGCTGTCAACTTGAATCCACAACGCTAATTGGAACAGTGCTCCATGTAGATGGCAGCCTTACCACAACAGCCTGTGACCAAAAATATGTTTCTTTGTTTATATGTCAACAAGAAGGTTTTTACTCTTACTTAGGAGTTTTGTAAACCAGGAGTTTTGTTATTTTAAAATACTAGGATAGGATAGGTCTTTATTGTTATTGCAAAATGAATCACAACAAAGTTCATTTGAGAGCACTCGCTTGCATAACAGCATGAAAAACATAACACACACTGTAATATTACTCAAAGTTAAAAACGATTCCAAGAAGTGCAAGTACTTTAAAAATGTAACTCAAGTGAGTAAATGTATCTGGATACCACCCACCTCTGCTTACAAGTTATTTGCCGTGTGTTGCTTATTTAAAATAACTCTAGTTGGTAACACTTTATTTACACTACCCCTGATATATTGTACCTTTTCGTACAATGTAATGTGCTCTGTAATGTGTAATAACTTTTACATATGGGTTATATACTCGATGGAATCAAATGTAACAAGACATAAGACTCTAACCGTAAGCCCTAACCCTAAGGGTCTTAATATGTCTTATTACATTACGTACCTCCAAAGTACTAACACACATTTTCCATTGTGTATGTACTACATAGGTACAAAGCAGATTACATTCTACTAAAGTTATAGGTTCAATGTATCAAGGTAGTGCATAATAAAGTGTAACCTTATAATTCCATATTTGTCTAAAATGGAACAGAAGTGATCCCACGTGTGTGTACCATAAATTCATAATTATTTTGTTTATCTACATTCAGCTTTGCCCTTTAAAAGACCTTCTAAAAATGACAGTATCTTGTAAATATTGTACATCGTTTACTTTGTTTTCTTGTACTACAGTGAAAAAATATCACAACAGCCGTCAAAACCAAATATGCGCCGAGTCCAAGAGAGTAATATCAGGATTTCTGCCGGTAAACAAGGCCTAAGTATTTTCCTATATTCAGAATATGTTGTGTACATGTTTGATAATAATGATGATTTTTGTGCATTTTAAGCTATTCTACAACAGAGTAGCAGTAGTAATACAATGTGTATATGTATTCACTTAATTATTTAACTGCCAATTGAAACAGGACAACTTCAGTACACAATAAAACAGATTACAAAATAATGCATCTTTCTTCAGGTTTGGATCGCAGTGCTTGCAGGTATGAGGTAGTCATGATCGGAGACAGCAGTGTGGGCAAGACCTCCTTTATACAGAGGGCTCAAAGTGGGACATTTTCCTCAGATGTTCCGGCGTCGATTGGTAAGACTTTTTTTATTTTTTATTATTAAATCAACATGAAAACACAAGATACGAGATACACTTAGAGTTACTGTAGTGCTCCAACCCTCCCTCCCTCACTTCTTCCCCATTCACACTCATTCACACAAAAGGGTTGTTTCCTTCCATATTAACATTCTGGTTCCTACAATATATATCAATGCAGTCTGCAAGGGATAAAGTTCGTGAAGCGCTGCCCTAAACCAGTGCCTCTCAGAAACCACATCCACTGCAATAGGGTTGTGTGTGCTGCTGGTCCACTGTTAGTTATAACATTTAACAGTTACATTGTACTTAAATTCATTAATTTTTTGTTGTTGTTTTGTTTTTAAATAAAGAACACTATCTTCACCAGACTAGGTTTCAGCAAAATTAGATTAAAGTTAATTAGTTTAAAGGGCTCTTAAAACCAGGTCCAGTCCAGATTATGTCGATCGGGCTCAGCAACACACACCTTCATTTATATACACTCAGATTAGGGAACACAACAACAGATTGCATATAATCTATAATCAAAATTACATTTTCAAAATAAGCATTTGAGAACTTCCCATCGACGTTTGTTTTTTGGCATCATTATCGGTTTCAACCATATAACTTCTAAGTTAAGAAATGCTGAATAAATGTTTTAAAGAAAGTAATACTAAGTGAACATCTATTTTGGCCTTAAAAATAAACCTTTTACCGAGTACAATAATTAAATTAACTAAATCGTGACTGTCAATAAAATCTCCTAATGTAACAAATCACATCAAGGTTCATAAACAAACCGATCCTTAAACATATTTTTTTCAACTTCTACCCAAAACAAGGACGATTGGTAAGACTTTGAAACAGTGTAAATGTTATATATAAATGACATTAACAATAGGTTTTCTTATTTAATAATCTCTACTTATGTAAATGTATCATTTTTATTACAGGCATGGATTCATACAAGTGGACTGTGGTTGTGAATGGAAAAGATATTGTGCTACATTTATGGGATACAGCCGGTCAGGAGAGGTATGTGTTTATGTGCCATTTAGAAAACCTATAGTTTAGCACTTTTATACATAAATACAGTATACAGTCCTGATCAAACGATCAAGACCAGTTGAAAAATTGCCCAAAAAATACACATTTTGTCTGGTTGGATCTTTACAAGATTCCAATTAGAACTTCAGTATGCAACAAGAAAAAATGGGAGTGAGACAAAAAGTCAAGCTTTTACTGAAAACAAACTGAAATAGTCTGTTTTGCAGCTGATCAAACGTTTAGGACCACATGCCTTTAAAAGCCCAAATCTGTGCAAAAATGTGCATTCAGTGTAATTTTCTGTGAGGTATTCACACTGTCATGTCGTCCTGATGGCAAAGGCAAAAAAACGTTCTGGTTTTGAACGTGGTTGGGTTGTTAAACTACAAAAGCAGCGCCTCTCGCAGTGCGCCATCGCTGCTGAGGTGGGACGCAGAAAGACAGTCATTTTGAATTTCCTAAAAGATCCTGAGGTTTATGGGACAAAAAGTCAAGTTTAAGACTGGAAAAATGTCATCAACACTGAGCCAGAGGATCCAGTTGGCTGTTCGTCAAGACACTGGACGATCCTCGACCCAAATGAAGGCCATTATTGGAGCCGACTGCAGCCCAACAACCATCAGAGGTGTGTGTGTGTGTGTGTGTGAGAATGTATGGAGGTGGTCAGAAGGACCGTTGGCGCAGATGTGTGCAGTCGCGACGGCACTTATGTCAGTCTCCCCCAGGGGAAACTTACAGTACCACCACCAAGTATGGAGTGAATGTAAAATGCTCTCATGTAATGCGCTTTGTGACCATGTCTGTGAAAGGCGCTATATAAATAAAGATCTTCTTCTCTGTCAGAGTGACCATTGGGTTCTTGGTCACCTCTCTGATCGGTGGGTCGCCCTTCTCTCCCGTTGGCTCCGTTTAGACGGGCCCAAATCTAGGAAGAGCAGGCCCGTGCAGAGGGGGGGGGCGGAGGGGCTTGAGCTCCTGCCCCTTTTGCTCCATGCCCCTGAAGTGTCCTTTTCCCTCCATACCTTTTATTTATATGTATTATATTTAGTTTATCCAAAGCTTTGCCACGGTCCTTATCATTGGTTTTGTCCCAATAAGCCTTATTAGCTTATATTAATAAATCAAATCAGAAATGAACATGCCCCTCGTTAGTTCATCGGGTGTTTTCAATGCCCCGCCCACCGGCCCTGCAGAGCAGCAGAGAGCGGCGCTCAGAGATAGCAGAGGTATCTCCTGCACAGAACACCGATCTCCACACCTTGTGCATCAGATCGCTCTTTATTTTTTATCAGTCGGCCTCATAATCATGGACCAATGAGGTCAACAAGCTGACAGTTTTGTATGTGATCTAAAAATAAACTTTGTGTCAGACGCGAGCGCAGTTTACTGCGGCTCAGCGCCGCATCCTCTCCACGTATTTTAGTCACAGTATTTCAGCTCTATGTTCTCTTAAAACAACGTGAAACTCACGCCCAGACATTCTCAATAGTTTATGTCCTTTTCTTAAGTCCCTGTTTTCAGCCACAGCCCAGTGAAGAGAGTGACATGAGGGAGACAGTTGTGAAAGTCTGTGTTCAGCTGCAAAAACAGCCTATTTCAGTTTATTTGTTGTTTTCAATAAAACCTTTACTCCTATTTCTTCTTGTTGCATATTGAAGTTCTACTTGGAACCTTGTGAAGATCCAACCATGCAAAATGTGAATTTTGACAAATTTTCCCCTGGTCTTAAACTTTTGATCGGGACTGTATTCGTCCTGTTGAGACAAAAAGGCATATAAGGCAAAGTATCATAAAAGCTACATATTGCCATTTCGATCTTTTGATTCTTCACAAAACTTTGCCCACATTTGGAGACAAAACGGGAGTAATTTGTTGTTGGCGAGGCCAGGACAGTTTGTCCTTGTTTTGAGGGTGAGTTCTTCTTTGTTAGCTGAATCAAAGGCACAGCCGGCTCTCTCAGCAGGTCTGCAGAAAGGATTCATACTTATGATCTGAGCAATAGTGTCTGTAGGAGTTTGCGGAACATTTAGATATGAGTCAGCCCAAGCAGCAACTCCCTGAATATGAGGTCGATTGTGTGCTCTTTCAGAAACAATTGAGCCAAGTTGAAACCTGTTGGGGAACGGGTTTGGCATATTGTTGTAATGTTTTTATGGACGCTGGTAGTCAGTTTGTACTGATATTTACAGTATGAGTGTTCTTTTGCACAAGGTCCAAGCCCATTTTATATTTGTTTGAACTAAGAGTAATACAGTATTCCACGGTCAGTGGTGTCAATACAATGCTTACTAATCAAAAAATTACTTGGCGAGCTCCTGCTTACAAATTTAGAGCATTGTAATTTTCACATAAATGATTCTGATTCTGACATGGCATCCACAGATTTCGCAGCATGACAAAGCAGATATTCCACCGAGCCCAGGCTTTTCTGTTGATGTATGACGTCACCTGTGCTCAAACCTTCACTGCAGTGAGTTACTGGGCAAGCTGTATAAAGGTATTGTGCATAAAACACCTCCAAGAGCTAAGTTGACTAACTGTTGTACCAATACCAATTTTACCCTCCGTTTTGCAGGAGGGAGCTGCAGAAAATGCAGTTGTTCTACTTCTGGGAATAAGAGCGACCGTATGGAAAGAAAAGTGAGGAGAGAAGAGGGAGAAATTCTTGCAGAGGTAATCCTTCAAATAATCTGCCTCAGTAAAAAATAAAAAAGAGCATGTCGCACTGCTGTTACAGAATTCATTCTGGGATGCTAAGGATGCAAACACTAGTTTCACTGTTATTTTATGCTTACTGTATATGGACATGCTACTGAACGTTAACTAATGGAGTCATGCACTGGCACAAATTAGGACTTCATTGGATAATTACCTCAAGAACCAAAACAAAACATGTAAATATTAACAACTTAACAGTAACTGTGAATAGATTGATGCCACAATTGCTATCAGTAAAGTATTTTTTATTTAAACATGTTAATCTCATTAAGGGACACAGATAATATTTATGAAATATAAAAAAAATCCAATATACCCTACTCTTGAATAAACACTATTTAAAAGTTTATATATCAAATTAGAAATGTGTATATAAGCATGCTTCCATATCTACAGGAGAACAGCTTTTCCTTTATGGAGTGCAGTGCTGCTACAGGTGAAAATGTAACAGAAGCTTTGGAAACAGTTGCTAGGTAACGCTTAACCCATATGTTCATATTTGCTTATACGATATACATTTTATTTGATGGAGTTTTGTTACTTGTGTGTCTTGTCAGGCTGCTGAGTCAAAAAGATGACAAAAGTGAGGAACCCCTGATGTTACGTAGACCTGAACCAAAAAACAAGTTTGGATGTTGCTGAATGTTTTAAGACGCATAGATTGTAAATCTAATCTTATGACTACAGTTTGTTTTTAATGCAAAGGGGGGAAAATGTAACTTTTCATTGAGTTTTTAGGGATAATTTTGTTTGTATGTGATTTTAACATTAAATGGAATGTATATTACTATAGCAGAATACAATTTTAAAATGTAAGGGAGGAAATCATTTCTACTTTCGCACAGAAAACACCACTTTTATAATCTTTCTTGAAATATCTGGGAAGTCTGCCGGTATACTGCTTTATTTTTTAAGTGTTTTAGTATAAAAGGGATTAGTACCGGTCTTTGAAAATTGTGATGAGAAAACACAGAATTCCATATACATTTCTGTATTGCTGGGTTGCAGGTGACATCACAGCATTCTTAAGGCTAATACTATTATATGGAGGAAAAATTATTTTGTATTTTTGTAATTCATACATTTTCTTTTGAGCTACCACTTGTGAAAGTGTAATGCTGTTAATAGGAAAAACTCAGCAACCCAACAATAATCCATATTTATGTCACAAGTTAACAAAAACAATTCTTGTTAAAGGCTTAACTACAAGCCCTCAATGTTGGTTTGTGTCCTGACAAAGGCAGTCCATTATACAAATAGATTGAGTCTGTGGAATGGCAGGCATGCCAACATCATGCCAATGCAGAATCCTTGTAAAACGCCAATTGCTGGGTTGCAGTTTCTAGAATGTGATAATGTCACCGGACCCACGGGGGCAGGAGCCAGTTTTTCCTATTAACAGCATTACACTTTCACAAGTCATAGCTCAAAAGAAAATGTATGAATCACAAAAATTATCATTAGTATCAGTCACTGGGTCCAAGATCTCTCTGTACAAGACCAAAAATGTCCTCAAAAACAAAATGTTTTCCTCCATATAATAGTATTGGCCTTTAGAATGCTGTGATGTCACCTGAAACCCAGCAATACAAGCAACGGTCAGTTAAATAGCTATCCAGGTGTAACTAACAAGTTCATCCAAAAATATTCCTGTTCTGAAAAGGTTTAAAAAAGTAAGACCATAAGATCCATCATTTTTTATTTAATTGGATTAATATTGGAATGGATTATGATCAATAATGGGTAGGTGGTTAGACCATTGTAAGGGCTGATCAGTGTATTTTAAATGAGCAGAGTAACGGTTGTTACCCAATGTCTATACTCCTGTTCCGATTGTGTCATATTAATAAAATACATATTTGCACGTCTAATTAACAGCATCTCTTATATTTGCTATATTTTGGCCGGTAGTAATGTCCTCTTCTTTCACATGCAGCTCTGGGTCTTTGAGTGCTCTGGTACTCCTTTTGTTCTTAATGAAGCGGTATTGCTGGACAGCATTCATAACCTCTGCAGAAGTCCACTGGTTCCGTGTCAAAGCCTGGTGCACAGTGAAGCAGCCATCTCTGGTCCTACGGACACCTTTACAAACTGCTGTGCTGCGCAACTCCAGTCCAATTTCATGCACAACTTTACGAAGATACTTTTGTGTTTCATTTAGACACTGGATCTCTGCCGTGGACATAAATAAGATTAGATTACACAGACGGTTGATAACAAAGAGCTTTCTAAATGGTTTTTGATCAGTAAAAGCCACACAATGCAGACTAGTTGTGGCCAGTGCCTTTTATATGGGGCAGTTTGTTGGGGCAAGCAGCCTGACTGATAACAGAAAAGGGCTGGACAAGCTGGTGAAAAATGCCATTTGATCGGGTAGGCCTGACCTCGCTGTTTGTTGTGGTGGAGGAGTGCGTCAGAATCAGACTGGATGCCATTATTGACAGCATCTCCCATCTGCACCAGAGTGCAGTGGCAGGTGGCTCATCTCACTCCACAATTATAGTACATTATAACTGTCTCACTCTCCCGTTCCCTTTTATTGATGGTGCCTGTCCCCAATAAAATATGTATCTGTCTATTTAAAACTAGAAGCCCTTAATCATCTAGATAAGAGACTGAAATGCAGCGTTTAGAGGTGACTTACCCAAAGTAAAATTGGGAGGCTCAAATCGAATGCAGCGCAGGCCTAATAGAATAGGCACAGACTTCTCCTCTGGTCCCAATCGACCTTGAACTGCCATTTCATAGGCCTCTTGTGAGCGCATATCCACTCTTGAATACCTTTAACAACAAATTTTATAAAAGCTAATATAACGCTTGGAGTGGTTATATCGTAATTACAAAAGCATTTTTTCCATACATTAACAGTGCCTTTTGATTGGCTCCCTGCAGAATTGCCATGACCCTTTCAAGTTTATCCCGTGTGATGTGTTCTGAAGGTACAATGAGAGCCAAACAATTATGTTTGAGATAATAAAATTAATAATGTAAGGGAAAAAACAAACCATAAGTGGATCTTTCTACAATTCGGCCTTGGTTTGAAAAATCGTCCGTCGCAACCCCAAACTCTCCTTCGACTGTATAATCCTGAAAGGGTAAATGCCAACATGACGCAATGTTTACGGTATATTATGACATAAAAGTAACTACTTTCTTCACCCTTGTAACACAAGTGTGGTGGAGATCATTTAGGACTTTGTTCGCTTTTCCAACACTAAGAACTGTTGGGGACAAAAAAGGACAAATTATAATTAATTGCTGTAGACTAATACTTTGTAGATTTATCAGGTCATACCTAAAACGCCAGAAGAAAAAGCGTCCAGCCTGTGGCCGACTCCAACTTTAATTTGCTGAAAATTAGGTCCTGTAACTACAACACAAAAGGCATTAAAAACGTAGTTAAGTCAATTTGTGTGCAATAAATAGGATCCCCTAACCAGACTGTAGGCGTTACAAAATAAATATTCCCTGGCCATAACAGGTAACCACTGAAGTAGTGGTATAGATTACTACAATACCTAGAGCATGATTCTCAAACTGTTTGGCCGTGTCGTGTACTTCTGGTGGCTCCCGTATGTATGTTTAATGTAGAGACAATTTTATTCATCATTTGGTTATCTCAAGTCATGACCTGATTTAGCCCTAGTTTAGATCCCATTCAGGCCAGGTTTTTCTTACATGGTGTCAAAAGTTTGAGATCCACTGACCAAGAGGGTGTTCTGACAGGACTGGCACACAGGCAGCAGACAGGGTGAGTGCCTTGGGAGCATCACTGGTCTCTGTACTGCTCTGGGATAACATATAGCGGACCTCCCTCGCAACAGGACGGAGCTCAGTGTCGTTCAAACCTACAATAAGACACAAAGACATAAGCAAATGAAACGAGAAAAAGAACAAAGGAAGACAAGTTGCTGACCTTTGAGAAGATTGGTTTCCACAGTGTCCCGAACCAGCTTCCAGTGAACACCAGGGGGTTTGTACACACAGAACAAGCCCTCTAGCTTCCGAAATAGCCGGGTAGCTACAGTTGCCATTGTCACCTTGCTTTTTTAATAAACTAATAAAGCATAATGTGGCCTACACCAGTAACGTCAATGCTGCGTGTTATCGGACGCATGCGCATTTCACTGGGTTGTTTCTCTTAGCTGCTGCGAGTGTCTGCATCGCCCTCTAGTGGACTGGCTCTACTTCATCAATAAATGGTTCATGTGCAAATGTTTCAGCGAATACATTTGCTTATTATCGTGTGTAATCACTAAATCACTTTGTCAGGGGCAAAGTGATCATATGGAATTCAGCGTATCTAAAGGTTGAGGATTTACGCTTCCGCCAAGGGGACTACTACCCACCCACCGTAGAAGAAGAGTAATGTTTCGGAAGTAAAACAGCACCGTCTTTTTCACAGGTCAGCATTGAATTTTATCCTTTGTCAAAGTATAAACGGAGATGCGAGAAATCCAGTCGTTTAATAGATTGTCGCTGCGTAAAAATGCTGCTTGAGCAGTATATTTTGCCAGCAGCATCCAAGAGCTCTTTCGCAAACCAAAGTTAAATAGTTTGGGAGGAACACATAACATCATGTGTAGAGGGAAAATGGAACAGCACACAAACATCCCCACTGTGAAGTATGGTATATGCATATGTGCTTGTTTTCGTGCACGGGAAGGCACTCAAAAATGCTATTTCAGAGGCAAAAAAGAAACCAGTCGAGAACAAAAGTATAGCATAGTAAAGGCCATACTGATCCTGTCAAACCTTGGAAGCTAATCGGGGAAAGGCCTGGTTAGTACTTGGATAGGAGACCGTGTGGGAACACCAGGAAGGGTGGGTGATGTATTGAGTGAGTGGTTGGTGGTGGTTGGAGGGGCCGATGGCACAGACTCGCCTCGCTTCCGTCAGTATACTCCAGGGCAGCTGTGGCTACAATAGTAGCTTACCACCACCGAGTATGGTGAGAACGAATACTGCACAAAATTGTATAGCGACTTTGAGAGCCTAGAAAAGCACTATATAAGACTAACTAATGCAGCATTATTATTATTATTATTATTATTATTAACTAACTTTTCATTTTTTAGGTCAATTAGAATTTAAAAAAATATTTCTATCTGCTAAATTTCAAAAGAATGAGAGATAGATTTTTAGATTTTTTGTGTTACTTTCTAGTTTCTACAAAGTCAGAAGTTTACATACACTAAAATTACTATACCTTTGAACAATTTGGGACTAATTTTGGCACTTTAGTGCAAATTAGTTGAAAGATCAACTTCATGCCTAAAACCGTCAGTGAGGCGCCATCTACAGGCGGTCGGTCTTTACTGCATTTGATTTTTGAATTTGGCGCTCCTATTGGCCCAGGCGTGAAGCCTGACGTCAGCAGTGAAGTCTTGTCAGTTGCCCTGCCGCTCTGAGCTATAAAAGCAGCCCAGTCTCGCTCACCTCCCTGTAGCAAGTTGGAGAAGGAATAGCAAGAGAATATTTTCATCAATTGTCAGGTTTGCGATTAGTTATAGCATTTAGGTAGATCATTTTAGCATAGCTTTTTGTATTATAGATAATTGTGTAGTGTTAATAGCGTTGTTGTTGAATATTGTAGTTTTAGTCATTAGTTACAGAACAGTAATAAAATCAAGTAATAAAACTGGCACCATAATTTTCATTATTTCATCATTCAACTAAATAAGCATACATTTAAAGATAAAGACTTTAATATAGTCTTTACAGAGTCATTTAGTGGTAGTTTAGTGCATGTGTTACATTGGTTGAACCTTTAATTCACTAAATTTAGCAATATAAATTACTTTTGGCTCTTGAGATAACAAAGTCAATGTTTTGAGGTGGCCATCAAAGTCCTGATCTCAGTCCAGTTGAAAAGCATGGGCAGACCTGAAAAGGCATGTGCACACAAGGTGGCCTACAAATTTGGCTCAGTTACACCAGTTCTGTGTGGAGGACTGGACCAAAATTCTCACTATTGTGAGAAGCTTGTGAAAGGAAATCCAAAATGTTTGACCAGAGTTATACAGTTTAACGGCAATTCTACCAAATATTAATGAAATAAGACAATGTAGTTTCTCAGTCATCCAGGTAATTAATTAAACTCAAAAAGTTAATGAAATGTATGTAAACTTTTGGCTTTGTAAAAAGTAATATAAAACTGTGTAGAAAATTCTCTCATTCTTCTGGCATTTAGCAAATAGAAATAATTTTGAAAATTCTAATTGACCTAAAAAACTAAAAATTCCGGTTTCATCAGTGAGAAAATAAATGCTAATGTCTCTTTTTATATAGTGTATGTATGTTCCTACTGTATATATTATTGGAAAGCACACCCGAGCCTAATGTTCGTGGGATGCAGTGTCATGAGTTTTGTCTGTGTCTGCTTACTCCACAGGTGTGATGCGTGCTCCTCCTTTAAGATGGGTGCTGTGGGATGTCAAAGACACTCTCCTAAAGGTGCGCTTGTCCGTGGGAGATCAGTACTGCAGAGAGGCTGAGCGAGTGGGCCTCAGTCTCAAACCTGTGGAGGTCGACTCTGCTTTCCGTCAGGTGTATAAAAGTTACTCAATTAGATACCCAAACTATGGCATCGCTCAAGGTCTGAATGGACACACATGGTGGACAGCTGTGGTGAGAGACACTTTTTATTTATGCGGAGTTCAAGATACAGCTCTTCTCCAGACAATATCCCACAATCTTTATCACAATTTCTGCAATGCACAGAACTGGGAGGTACGTACAGTAGCTTCAGGAAATATTTCATTATTTTTATTATTCTGACATATTAAGTCTGACATGGAAAATGTTCAAATTGTTTTTATTCATCTTGTAATTTTCATGATTTTTTATTTTTCCCCTCAGTCAAGCGTAGATTAGAGCTGGGTACGTTAAACGATACTGGGTAGGGAATTGTAAAAAAGTCCAGTGACTATTGGATGAAAAATTTATAAGTATCAAACAGGTACAGACAAGTAAAAATGCAGTTTTGATGCTGTTGAATCAGGGACAACGATAAAGGAAGTGACATTTCAGCTCAAATATTATTTTTTCCTTTGCCCCTATTTTTCTTTTTTCTTTATTGTTGGCGCCATTTTCCCCATCATTTTTGGCAATCTTTTATTACTGAATATTTTCCCTATTATCTCCCAAATTTTAACTCCGATTTCCCCCCATTATTTTTTGCCCCCAATTCCCCCAATTTTCTTTGCACAATACTTTCCATTTATTTTTGCCACATTCGGCAATCCCAACTGATTTCCAATTTTTCGCACATGTTCCCTGGAGATAACCCGATATTGTAAATCTGAAATGCCCTTTGTTTTTTGGTTGAAATAAATATTTGAGTATACAGTAGGTATTGAAAAAGGTATTGTTCAGGTATTGGTATCGTAAACCAAATATCGTTAAAGTACCTGATATGGAAAAAAAATTGGGTACCATTACATTTTTATAGATACCGGTAATTTAATACTTTGTTTACAATATTGATACCTGAACAATATTTTTTTCGATACCTACTGTATATTAAAATATTTGTTATCTAGAACCATAAAACAGAACAATAATGTGAATTTATTCCATAAATGACTAGTTCTATTTATTTGAGCTGAAACAACCAAGTATCTTCCTTTAATGCTGTCCCTGGACCCAACAGGCATCAAAACTTGGTCTCTAAAGATATATTTTTTCAGTACCTGCTTTTATTTTTTGCGTTTAACGGTACCCAGCCCTACTGACATAACTAGGGTGTAAGATGCTGGCATAGTGTACAGCAGGTGTTTCCAGCCTTTTTCACCTGGCGATCTACTTTTATGGAACAAAAACCTCAAGGACCTACCTTTTGTTCCAAAGATACTTGTGTAGCCATGCAACTTAGGAGTTCACCTTGGAGAGGTAGTAGCCAAGATGATATTTAAACATGGTTGAAGAAATATATATATATTTTTAACCTTTATTCAACCAGAAAAGTCCCACTGAGATTAAGAATCTCGTTTTCAGGGGAGTCCTGGCCCCAGAGGGGAACCTATTGTATATTAGTTTTAGTGGTAGGGGAAACCAACACAGACACCTACATGCAAACTCCACACAGAAAGGCCCCATCCTGGTGGGAATCGAACCCAGGAGCTTCTAGCTGGGAAGCACAAGCGCAAACCGCTGCTCCACCGTGCCGTGCCAAATTAATTAAACGTTGTCCTTATACATGACTGTACTTGTCTAAATGGTTGCAGATTCTGTTCAACATGTTAAGAAAATGCCTCTAAAATGTGATCTGGCGAGCTACCAATAAAGGGCTGAAGAGCTACTGGTAGCTCCCGCGGTATTGGTTGGAAATCCCTTATGTACAGGAACATTTGTGCAGAGTATGGGCGGGAAACCCCAAGGTTGAAGTGGGAAACATCTTCAAAGGTGGTAGAGAATGATCGAGCCAAGATCGGCAGCACAGCGGTGAGCACTTGTGCTTCACAGCTAGAAGGTCCCAAGTTTGAACAGGCTCTGTAGAAGAGTGGCGTGTCTGCTGCAGAAATGGCTCATGTTGGGACCATCATGTCTAAAACTCCCTGGGCCGGAAAGGGCCTTTCTGTGTGGAGTTTAAATGTTCTCCCCATGAGGTAGGGTAAGTCTGTTTCCTCCAGGTACTCCGGTTTCCCCTACCACCAAAAACATGTACAATAGGCCAGGTTGAGTGAGAATGTGTTCAGGAGTGCGAGTGGGGGACAACAGAGGGAAATTAGCCCAACATGGTATGTTTACATGCACCCCATGTATGTTCATTAACATGCACTGTCCTGAGTAAATTAACAAAAAAATAAAGATGCAAACTGACAGAATGGTAATGGAGAGCAGAGGAAAGCCATTGTGGTTGACATATCAATAAGTGATTGCCACGTCAGCCAAAAGTAACACGAAAAGGCATCAGTGTTGCCTATGGACATTGGAGCACTCGGGCTAGTAACCTTCAAACTCTGTGGCTACAGCAGATCCCTGGAAAAACATCAGGCATCTCAGTCCAGAAAAGTGCAGTCCTAGGAACAGCAAAGATACTCCACAGAACCCTCAAGCTCCCGCAGAACCCGAGCCTGGAGGAATGAGAGAGCGAGATACCGTTCATGGAGGATGAGCGGTCTCTCATCTCAGTATAAGACATAGCATAGAAATCTGAAAACACTTTAAATGTTATGTGACAGTTCAGATACGTTATAAAATGTTTAATTTTGGATATTTTTTCTGTTGTAGGTGTTTGATGATTCAAAAACGGTTCTGAAGGCGTGTGCCTCTCTCGGGCTGAAGCTTGGTGTGGTATCAAATTTTGACAAGCGCCTGGAAACCATTTTGAACTCATGTGATCTGTCATCACACTTCAATTTTTGATCACCTCAGAGGACGCAAGTGTAGCCAAGCCCAGTCCCCGCATCTTTGAACAGGCTCTGCAGAAGTGTGGCGTGTCTGCTGCAGAAATAGCTCATGTCGGGGACCATTATGTCAAAGACTACCTCGCTTCTCGTTCTGTAGGCATTCATGGATTTCTTTTAGACAGAGACAACAAATATGAGCAGTCTGACATTGTTCCTAAAGAGCACCGTCTTAGTTCTTTAGAAGAGCTGCCATTGCGACTTCAGCAGCACCTAAACAGACGATGAACAAGTTGGCATTCTGAAATCAAACTGGAAGTATCTGTCATTATTGGCATTGAGACAAAGGCACTTTCAGGCTACAGGGAGGAATTCAAGATGTTCTCAGGGGACATTTGTTTCTATATTACCAACTGAAACGTATGAAAACTACCTGAGGTTGGCTGTTAAATCGACTGATGTTGAGTTGTTTTGACAGCTTTAGACACATGTATTGCAATTGTAATTGAAAGTATCACTCACTTATTAAAATTTTTATAAAAATCATAAATGGCAAAATAAAAGAGTGTTGAAAGCAATCTGGGTTTTTTTCTCCTAGGATTAGGCTGGACATAGTCCAGAGCAAGTTTAAAGTGGTTTTATTGTTTAGCACTGAACACAGGGCACAGTCGCTTAACCTTAATACCTGCCTAAAGACTGCTTTAAACCATCTGGACCAAAGCAGATCACAGTAACACCACTCAAAGGCCACACGAGTCAGAAAGCCAATCAAGGCATCTATTTCAATTAAAAACCTATAAATGTTTGCACATCTTCAAGAATTTAAATAAACATGAAATCTGAAATTAGTTGCCATATATAAACCAGTTTGTTGGGTCTATATATATATATATGTTTATTATTTGTCTAAGGCTTATGTGTATCTGCAAGGCAACATCCACAAGAGCCGCTTAGATCAAAGCTGGTTTAGAAGCTCTGCCAGACGGATCTAAAGGACTGTGCAGAAATCCAATTGCAGACATAATGAGATTGTGAATCAAAATGCAGCTCCTAATGTGAAGAGTGAAAGGACTAGATCTACGTCAACTCTATAACATAATGACAAACAGCGGATGTAGCTCACTCGAGTGGGATGAACGGATGCTTCTTGTGACAAACTACATTCAGAGCTCAAAAAGGGGACAAAACACTGAGATCCAGTAGAACGCAGAGAAACATTTCCTGCAGCCATAAAAGCACTCCGGAGAGGCACTCTTTGTTATAATATGCCAAAGGTTTTGGAGTTTGTGTTTCAATGTGCATGCCTCCAAGTTGAAATATTCAACAGAAGACAGAAATAGAGGAGAAAGGATTGAAAAAATCATGGACCAGTGAGCTTCAGCTGTGAGAGATGGATCAAATAAGAACTACATTTTAAAAGTATGAGCTACACAGAAATGCAGTTGCATATTTATTTCAACATTGAAAACAAATTTGAATAATAGAGACTTTAGATGAGACAAAATAAATTGGTTAGTAAAATGTGAATTAAAAAAAGCCACATTGTCTTCATCGCAATTAAAGTCATGTAAACAAAGAAAGTATGGGCACATAAATACCCCACATTTGAACAAAGCACAAAAAGTTTAACCTGTCAGTTATTTTTGTATTCCTATTTAGCGATGCATTTAATGTTGTTTAATAGATGACTTGTTAAAAGCAGGCAATGCTTCAGAATAGTAGAATCATTTGAGAAATAAATATATAAAATACAAGTGCAGATATGCTTAGGATGTGCTTCACCATGTGAGCCCTTCAGTGCAGTTAAAAACAGTGATAATGGGCACCTCTGGCGATGCGCTGACAAAAGTAAAAGTGAATAATTAAACAGTGCAGTCTTTAAACCAAGACAATTGTACAATAACATCGTCACAATATTACATGACATGAAGCATATTCAAGTATAGCTCAGGAATAAAAAAAATAAACTGACCAAGTAGATTTCATCTATAGTAACAAAACAATTGTTAACTTTTCAAATCAAACGATGTGTTCTTGCAGTCTTAGGAGTCCTTGTTTATCCAGGATATTTTGTGTATACAAAATGATGTCCGGTATTCAATTCCTAATTTTGAACAGTGACGTGAGTTGCATAAAATCCAACAATACATGGCTTGAAAACTATCAGTGTCCCTTCACCTTACTGTATATATATAAAATTATTCTGTGCTCATCAAGTTGTGAAAAAAGCGTGTAGTCTAAAAAAATATCAACATTAGGAATCGAAAGCTTTTGGTTCAAGACCATAAAACCTGGTTGTCCTTTTACCTGAATAAAACTCCACGTTCATCATCCACAAAGACGCTTTATCAGCTCTGTATGTGATGATGACATCGAGTCTGAAGCAACTACGACACCAAACTGAGCCCCTCCTTATTATGGGCAGCAGTGGTCTGGAACTCACAGCTACAGGTTGGATTTCCACAGAGGTGTAGAAATGCAAAAACTGGTCTGTGGTCATGTGAAATTTAGCAGGGTCCAACTTGAGATGTCGGTTATTAGGATTTCCTATTCAGAGATTGCGAATACTACTTGAAGGCTTGAAGTTTTGTGGTTCCCAAGCACATTGAAAGTCCAACAGAAGTTGCAGTCATCACAAGACCAACCAAAGGGTCTTTACTACGTCTCCTCAAACCACTGCAACCAATACACAGTAAAGTAGTTAGAGCAACAGAACCATCGTTATTTTAACAAAAACTGTAGTTTCTTGATGTTCAGTAGCGTGTTATCTGAATACTCAAAAATAGCTAACTGCCTGCTTTAATCTTGAAAATAAAAAAGCTTTGCTCATCTCTGCACTGCATTAACGTCTGAGCTCATTTTTTGTATTTGTTATGTACTATATTTAGATAAAGTATGTATAAGTAAACTCAAATGTATGAAAGCAAGTACATTAAAATAATAATGATTACAGCTATAAAATCTGTCATACCACTCTCTGATGGCCAGTAGGACGCTCCACTGTTCTTCTCTGAGGCATTGCGATGTGCATATCTCCTGCGGCACAGCCGTCTCCACCAACAGCTAAACAAAGAACAACTTAACTAAACACTTCTCCATGAGGGATAAAGATATTGAAGTCCTTTTACTTACTGTAGAAGTGTAACCACCACAGCTATGAGGATGCAACTGATGACACAAAACACTAGCACTGTGGCGAAAGTGTTTTGACTGTGATTGGTAGCTACTACTGCCAACAGGTCTGCATGCTCACACCGTATACCAACAAAACCTTGATGACACCTGCAATGCAAAGTAAAGTACAGATTTTACAATTCTTAATGACAGATATCATATTGCAATATATTTTGCAGACACAACGCTTTATTTTTTCGAGCAAAAAACATGTTGTTTATGATAACATTTAAAGCTGCTTCAAGCAGATTTTTCTTGATCAGCCAATGCAACCTCTCTCTAAATTAGTCAAGTGTTTTTGTCAAAGGACATTGAAATGACTAATTTCAACATGGAATAGCACATTTCATAAAAACTTGTGGCACAAGTGGAAGGGTGTGTGTCCATGGTGATATGATCTGCTGCCAGTGTATACCATTTATTGTACCCATGTCTGTGCAGACTAATGTATCAATATGAGCGTGAATCAGTAAGTGTTTCCTTGATGGAGAAGCACTCAGTGCCTACTGAGTGAAAAAGCACTATAAATTGAAACCATTTACATCCTGACTAAGAAAGATATTGTTCGTAATAATAATAATAATAATAACAATAACAATAATAATAATAATAATAATAATAATAATAGGCATGTCCTTACACACACGCAGGCGTCTCCTCCAGAATGAGAAATCGACATGTCCCATGAAAACAGAAGTGATGATGAGAGTCTGGACAGTCATCAAAGTGAGAGCGAACTGCAGCAGCCACAAACTCTGGGCACAAGAGGACATGCTTCAGTTTTTTGCTGGACCCTAATCTACTGCAACAGCTTTTTTTCCATCATATAAATTTATAATATCCACAGGGCATTTTAATGTCGTGTAATAGTGTAAACATTTCCTATTTGTCTTAATACAGTATGACAAGGTATTGTATCCGACTACGTTTTAACATCAATTTTGATAAATAAGGGCAGTACAAATGATAAAACTAATAATAGCCTAAGCATGAAGAGCTCAAATGACATTTGCTAAATCCTAAAGCTGACACCCACACCGTGGAGCACCACCCTCGTTACAGCCTTTTGTTACCTTTCTTACGAAAGAAGGGATGTATTCTGAAAAAACACCTCTAGTACCATTGTGAAGTTTATGTCATCGGTTCAAAAAAATACCACAAATATTCCTCAAAGAGCCATGATTTTAAAGAAACTTGGTTTTATATAGAATCTCAGTTTTCACCAGTGCGGACATGGTTGATTAAATTAACATTGTCAGACAGGGACGTTACAGTCACACGCATTCCAAACTTAGTTGCACTAAACAGTGCTAAGTGTTCTCCATCTTGGCTTATGTCAGAGGGGTATTTAAGGAGATAGCGGTCTTGTCACACACCGTTCCAACGGAAAATGTGCTTTTGGACTGCAGCCTACATGTATTGTCTTCTCCTTTCAGACTTTCTGAAAGCTCCCTCTTGTCCTGGGGCATCTGCGTATTAACCAAGCCATCTCTTTTTACTATGTCATTTTTCAAAAGTAAGATTAAAACAAATATATATTTTTAATTGCCTTTAAGTTTGCACTATGGTTTAGATAATCTCTACCTAAAAGGTATCAAATGAATCTGTATTAATGAAAAGTAAGGATTAGGAGTAAAGCTCAGTTGGAAAGGTATAGAGAAGAAATCTTCTCCAAAACTTGACCATTGTGAAAGTGGATTACGCAAAGCAACACAAATACTTACTTTTAATTGGAGAGATGCCCAGTGTGCTAGTTGCAATAGTTGTTGTTTGGTTGGTAGGGCTTCCTGTTGTTGAGCTATTTGTTGAAAAATATGGTAAAACTGTGGAGTTGCTTTCAAAGGAGACATTGGCACCACTCAGCGTAGAATTTTTCTGCCCTGATCCAAATGTAAAGAGGGAGCCTGTGAGAAGAATCACAATGAAGTGTTAAAATATATAGGTCTACTCTTGACCTAGAAAAACAACAATAGCTTGTAGCAGTCCAAAGAGAACTGCGAACTCACCATGAGTAGGAAAGATATACTAAAAGTACCTACAGAAATATAAAAAAGGGGGCATTATTGTATTGTGGTTTAATGGGACAAAGAGTGGTGTCGAGTAACCTACAGTTGGATCCTGAGGGGTATCCCAGCATTCACAGCTCTAAACTACAGTGTATCAAGCCTTCAATGTAATGTTCCATTCATTGAGAGAGCTTACCTAACATTAGTCAAAGGGACAGGGATGGCTAAAGGAATGAGATAGTCCTATAAATAAATACAGTGGCTGTCAAAAAACACACCAACAAAGAATTAAACTAGACACATGGATTTACCAAACAATATTTAGCTCAGGTTACATAAAGACATTTAAAATAAATGTATTTGCACACAATACGGAGAACACAGGGAAATACTTAACATCTTAAGCATAAAGCAAAGGACAACCATCATTATTTTGCATACAGGTTCAGAATAGCATGAGCAATGTAATCATTATGATACAGAGCCTTTTGGCCAATTTCAATAGCACTAAACCTTTGTTTTTACAATACAAAGAAAAGGTTTGGGAGTTTGTTTGTTTTTTGTTTTTTAAGAAAAGATATGACAGTTCAGTCCCATATGGTTACTTACCACTTATTAGTAATATAGTGTCCCACAGAATCTTTGCCATCATCATGATGAGGTCTGCACCGACACAGCGAATCTTCAGTCATGCGCAACCGTGTCTTTGGTGACCACATTAGTCATTAGAGACACAGGGGACTCGAATGGGATCGAAAGTGAGAAAATACATTTAATCCAGTGATCAAGCACGAACTGATGAAATATATTTTTATCTTCACCACAGAAACGATGTTTACAAATGGGTAAGCAACTGAGCCAAATGCACAGCAGTCCCGGGGTTTGCCTTGACTGGCGTTCAATTGAGGAAACCCGTGTAATCCTGTCAGAGGCTGGCCAATTACAGGCGGAGAGGGAGGGTGTATCTACTCGTTGGCTGTTTCCCAATTGCGAGGATCCTCGGCGTCTCGACCACTTCGGACGTAATTCACGTCATCACAGCGCCGCCAAGTGGTGTTCCAATTCACTCAGACCACTCGCCCCCTCGCAGCTCGACTCCTCCGTTTGGCTCATTTACGAAGGATGCACCGGTGGATCCTCCGCTGCCTCGGAGAGCTGAAATTACCCTTTGATGCACTGCAACATTGTTTTTTTTTTCTCTTTCTTTTCTCGCAAAACATCATTAGTTTGAACTCACTTTAAAAAAAGTTTTGTTCCACGTTTGTGCAAAAAAATAATTGTAATAATACCATCATTGGTAGAAGTGTTGTGAGCAAGTGAAGATGTAAAAGAGGTTTGTATAAAGTAAATGAAAGGCCTAATAAATAAGCCTATTTATTGAGAAATTAGGCGTATGGTTGTTCACGTAAGTCTGCAATTGTAGCGATTAACAACAGGACCTGCTAAATATTATTTAATATTTGAATTGAATTTCTTACAAATCCTTGCAGAAATGTTATTATTTTATTCAGGCCAAAATGTTAAAACAGTAAGACATCCAACCAAAACCAGTTTAAAAACAACTTTTATTCATAAAACAGTTTTTGTAAGCCTAATTTCATGTTTTATCATATGATTGGACACGTGACATGACGCAGATGCTCGCTCTGAAGGCCGCTGTTCCAATTGAGCTCAAATGTGGCGGTGAGAGGACACTCGGCTTCGTTTTGGAGGAGCCCACCACCGAGGACATCAACGAAGTGGACAAACGGAGGATGGATCCTCGCAATTGAGAAACAGCCAGTATGACCCCGAACGGCACGAGCGCAGGAGGAAGAAAAAGGATCTCTGCGTGGGAATTTAACTTTAGCTGTACGCATGCTTTACG
Source organism: Neogobius melanostomus (assembly GCA_007210695.1). NCBI lineage: Eukaryota > Metazoa > Chordata > Actinopteri > Gobiiformes > Gobiidae > Neogobius > Neogobius melanostomus. The sequence goes on from VHKM01000159.1 coordinate 2,554,497, forward strand.
CATCAGCACGCAACTCGAAAAGTAATCGTTAAAAGGTCACTGGGCTACTACAATTGGAGTCCAAGTTAGGACAGAAGCACAAGTTTTCTGTACACATGCCTCGAAATCAGTCACTGCTTTCTACTGGAGACTTGCCCTAGCACTAATTAGGATCTGATGATTTTTGTTCACTTCATAGCTGGGACATGGCAACCATAAGTGTGGGACTCATTCTGCTTTCTGATTGGATTATCATCTTGAGAACCAATGTAAACACACATTTTACCAAAATAAATAAATAAAAAGTGCTCAGTAATTTATCATCACTGTTGGCCTACCATGTCAATATTACCAGGCCTTTTCTTTGAACTTATAAATAAGAATCTGAATCCCTTGAAGATATATTCCAGCTGTTCTAAGGCATGCAAATATTATTTTGCTAAATCATGTAGGCCTATGTAATTTGAGTCCACAGAATAAACTACTGATAACAAGGGCACAATAGTTAAACCATATATCAATTTCTAGGTCCTTTATTAAACACTCAAGCAAAAAAAAAAAAAAAAGTTTTACAAAAAAAGAACCACATAGATCTAAATGTTGGGACGTATAACGCTAATGATACCGTTCTCAGGTGCATACTATTCAAATAGACAGAATGGGGCCTCGGTGGTTTGCCATTAGCGCCATCTGCTGGACAGATGAATTTGAGGTAAAGATCGTATATTTATGCCATATCACATTATTTGATTGTTGCTCTAAATAAGCTACTTATACGTGATACATGTCGCCTAGCTTTTCCTGATCAAATAATGCGGCAAACAGCTCATAATTGAATTGTTTTTATTCTGTTAGAATATTGACATCTGTATGCCCTCTGCGGTTACTCATCAGACCGGTCATGGGTATTTATTGACTATTCTGGAACAATACATCCATGGTCTGTACGTGCACGGTACCGGTCACCATGAGCGCGTGGAGTGAGATGCGTGTGTGTGTGGCCCCACGGTGTGGCCTCGAGCTGTGTGCGCAGGTACCAGGCTCTAATTTGGAGCTGGAAGGTGGTGGGCTGAACCTCCGGCTGGACCAGTTGCGACCAAGGTGCCTAATAAAACGGTGCTAGTTTAGAGTGTGTGCGGCATCAGTGTTCAACATGTCCAACCCTGGATCACAAAAGGTATTTGCTACTCAAATAGTTATTCACAGTATTTGTTGATTTTCTTTCTGGATATGCAATAGTTTATGTAGTCTTTATCATCAGATTGTATTATGATCAAATATCAAAGGAATTCTCAAAACCATTTTTTTTTTTAAGTACTTACTTTCTTATTTCACAAAAACAGTTGTATTGTACTGATGTTAACTAGACACTACTGCATCACCTTTTGCTATGAAATACAAAATGAAACTGCCTAATATGGCATGCTTACTATTGGATACTTGTATTTGACACTTTCATGTACTGGTTGCATTTTTTTAAAGCACGTTATGCTTTTTTTTTTAATGCATCTAATTTTTACTCAAGTCCAAGTGAAATATATTTAGAAAAATACCCGTGACTACTTATTAATCTATATTTATCAATCTAATAATAAATTCAATATAAACGGTATGGTATGGGAATAGTAGACGTGAAATGAAGAGAGATAAATTGAATATTTTGCCTTTTTGCTTCATCAGGCTTCTCTATCCTTTACCGTACTTGTAAAATAAATGCCCCACACAGACGTAGTGGAACAAAGTGCAGTATCATTGTCCTTATGAATAATTGATTATATTATATGTCCCATTAAATAAAGGACTTTTACTTGATCGGAGTGCCTCGGATCTCCTCCTTCTTTTCCCAAGTTGGATTAATGCCACTCGATCCTGAGGAGCACCCAGATTAGATTCAAACTTTCTTGCCCACTGAAACACTCACCTTCCCTCCTCTATGAATAATTGATTGTTGGAGGATGTGATTTCATCCACAGGGCAGTCCTTTGACTCTGGTCCTCATGGTGGCTTCAGCTGCCATTGGAGGGACCCTACAGTATGGATACAACTTGGCTATAATGAACGCGCCCACTACTGTGAGTATACGTAACTGTGTACAGAATTAATTAATCCAAGGAAATAAGCCTGTCCCAGAGCAATACAGGGAGTTGACGTACAGGATCTAAGGGTCTTTCTTCAGAGCTCTGGGGTGTGTTATCGCAGTGACCCAATGGCAATTTAATGTTTAACTCTTTTTCAGTTCATTCAAACTTTCATCAATGAAACATTTCTGGAGCGATGGGACATCCAGTTGGAGGACTACCAAGTCACCTTAGTTTGGACGATCATTGTCTCTATCTTCTCTTTGGGAGGCTTCACTGGAGCATTTATTGCGGGACCCATGACCATACGATTTGGAAGGTACAAAAGATATCGCAGCATTTATATGCGTTTTGACTGGCAGTGCTTTCTCTGTTAAACATCAAACAAGGATTATACATTTACTTTCTTTTACCAAATACATTTTTCTCTTGTCCTTGAAAATCCCTATGTTGTTGTGAACTCAGTAAGTTAATAGAAATGATATGTTTTCGGATGCTTCTAGGAAAAACTGCCTCCTGCTGAATAATATCTTTCTGATGAGTGGTGCATTCTTAGCTGTGACGAGCAGAGCTGCCGGGTCCTTTGAGATGATTATCATTTCGCGTGTGCTTGTGGGAATCAACGCCGGTAACCACTGTTTTTCTTAATTCTAAATAATTGCTAGAGCAAACAAATGCCAAGTCAATGTGCAAATCACTTTTGATTAAAAGCACATGCCACATTATGTGGTAACCCCAAATTCCTACCCTAAAGTAAAAAAGAGCTTTGTTATTAACAGAACACGTGTGTGGGTGGGTGGGTGTGAATAGTATTTTACTGGGCTGACAGTGGCACAAATAGTAGAGCAGGTCATCTTGTGACCGGTGGTTCGAATCCCTCAGATGCACACTGTCATTGTGTCCTAGAGCAAGACACTTCACTCACCTTGCCTCTAGTGTCTGACGCTGTTGTGTGAATGAGAGTGAGAATGGGTGAGTGGTTCCTTGATGTAAAATGCTTTGAGTGCCTAATGAACGGCCTGCTCACTGGCCTTTCTAAACGAGCTGTTAGACAGCTGCAGTACATCCAGAATGCTGCTGCTCGAGTCCTGACAAGAACCAGGAAATATGACCATATTAGTCCAGTGCTCCGGTCTCTGCTCTGGCTTCCTGTCACTCAGAGAATAGAATTTAAAACAGCTCTGCTTGTGTACAAGTCTTTTCATGGTTTAGCACCAAAGTACATCTCTGACATGTTAGAGCCGTATGAACCATCTCGGGCCCTGAGAACTTCAGGGAGGGGTCTCCTGGTGGTTCCCAGAGTCAATAATAAACACGGTGAGGCTGCGTTTCAGTTTCATGCAGCTAAAATCTGGAACAGTCTTCATGAGGATGTGAGACAGGCCTCAACTCTGACAATGTTCAAATCCAGGCTGAAAACAGCTCTTTTTACCCGTGCATATGATGACTGAAACTATTTTATCTGAACTCTTGCCTTTTACTGTCATTGATTAACTTTATGTTGATGTTTTACAAGTATATATTGATTTGACCTGTTTTCTTGTAATTTTATGCAACTGTAAAGCACTTTGGATTGCCTTGTGTATGAATTGTGCTCTACAAATAAACTTGCCTTGCCTTGCCTAATGTAGAAAAGCGCTATAAACTGTAAATGTGACCTTTACTGTTTTGCTTTAACAGGAATTAGCATGAATGTTCAGCCAATGTATTTCGGAGAAAGTGCACCAAAACACCTGAGAGGAGCAATATCTCTATCATCAGCAGTTTTCACAGCGTTTGGAGTTGTCCTGGGACAGGTAGTGGGACTGAGGTGCCCCATAAATAATAATATTCATTAGAAGTAAGGCATTGCTTCTTCTACATGTCTAATACTGTACTATTTTTTATTTACAGGGAGATTTTGGGGAGCGAATCATGCTGGCATTACCTCTTGGCCAGTAATGCCATTCCTGGCTTCATTCAGCTTCTTACGTTGCCCTGGTTCCCAGAGAGCCCCAGATACCTGCTTATCGACAGAGAGGACAAAGAGGCCTGCTTGGACGGTAGAAAGTGGCATGAAAAATCTAATATTAAATTAATTATCTAACAAGTACATACAGTGTATCATCTGTCTGATAATTGCTTGTAAACAAAACAAAGGAAATGTACTTTGAACGATAAACTATCTATGTCCCTACCCATAGTGAATCTTTACACTGTTATTACTACTCTTAATAAATAAGAAAACATTTAAATTACAGTTTATCCTTCAATAAAAATGATCATTAAAATTCCGCAAATTAATTTGACTTCTACATGTTATCACATTTTTAATGCATCTGTTTTCTTGGATCAGCTCTGCGACGGCTGCATGGCTGTGAGGGGCAGAGCAGTGAGCTGGATGAGATTTTAGCGGAGCAAGCTCAGATCAAAGGTATGCCGCACAGTCGACCCTGGGACCTGATCAGGGACCAGGCCGTCCGATGGCAGCTCTTCTCTGTCATTGTGGTCAGCAGTGCCATGCAGCTCTGTGGAAATGACTCGGTAGGAAACTAAGGATGTCCAGCTTTAGCTTTAGAAGAAATGTTGCCATTATACAATTTATTGAATGCTCTGAAACCCTCTTTTTTAACATAATATAATTTTTTGTAAAGTGACAAAAATTATTTACTTTCTTAAGTATAGATTAAACGTTTTCTATGTATATATCAAAGTAGTTTTTGTCTGTGCATGTAAAATTTGACTCTTCTACGACTACAATTAACTGTAAGTCAGTTAGTTTGGACGACACTGTAAAAACAAGCTGAAGGAGTCCCTCTAGGAAACAGTGTCACATAAACCTTGTCATGTGTAATGCGGACACTTCAGCGACAGTATCACATATCCTTTTGTTTTTCACCAGTATGTGTGCTCCCAAAGTCATAATAAGATATTTGAGAGGGCATGCACTTTACAGTGATACTGCAGGTGGCATCAATAATAAAGCATCCATCCATTCTGAATACTAATTCTACATAGGACATCCAATATTCAGGGAGGCTCAGCAGCTCTCTTGGTAGAGCACTTACCAAACCTGACACCTGGACCTATGTTCTCCTTTTCTTTTATTAAATTAATAAAATAAAAAACACACCCACATTGCTGTTGACCAAACAAGAAATAACCCACTGCTGTTTTTCATTGTTTACCTTTAAAAAAAACAAGTGTTTTGTATTTCTTCCCCAAAACAGTTTCTGTTTCAACACCTAAAATAATCTTTTATCCTATAGTGACAAAATTTATTGAACATAGCAGGTTTCATCATATGTGTTGGCATTTTAAATCTTGCCTTAACATTAATGGCTTTGCACAAGATGTCCTTCTGGGTGAGTATTCAGAATTAGGCCAGATTGGAGGGCTCACAGAGTATTATCAAAATTAGGCCAATGTGAGCTTATTAGTTGCACAACTAAAAGTAACAGTTTTGTGTCTTTTTGTTGCAGATTTACTTTTATGCCTCGTATGTTTTCAAAGAGGCTGGGATCTCTGCTGATAAAGTCCAGTATGTCACAATAGGCACCGGCTCATGTGAATTCACAGCCTGTATTATGTGTGTAAGTATGTCTGACGAATTACATAACAGGCTACAGTGGTATGGCCTTTGCATTCTTCTTATTGCGTCTAATGCAAATGCAGAGCTAATGTTTATGCAAGAAAAACACATGGTATAGGTTTACATTTGACTGGGGAACCCCTCATGGAGGAAATACACTGGACAAATGCACAAACGCAGTAAAGAAAAATCTCTAAGCCATAAGATTTGCAGCTTGTGGAGGCAATCCCTGAGAAAATAATTGCATTTTCTTTTTAAATCATTCAATCATAACCTTGAATATGTAATTATGAATCATCAAATTTTAAACTACAAACAGTATTTCAACCAAGGGACGAGGGTTCACAAGTCAGCAAACCATTAGTACTATTTTGCAAATCAATGTTTTGGCCAATTCCAGATTCCAGAAAAGCTCAAAAGAAATACTTCCGGTAACTTAAAATCTGCTCAATTATCCTTCTTATTTCCAGAACCTGCTGATTGAGCGCAAAGGCCGGAGGTTCATGTTGATGGGCGGCTTCATACTCATGACTGTTTGGGCTATCGTCTTCACAATCGCCTTGTCATTTGAGGTATAGTATAAACGGCAACAAAAATATTATTGCACCCACTGCTTTGAAATTGAAGAGTCTATTCCAACTAATTGTTCTTGTGTTTTCTTCTCTTATATAGCAGTCTATTTCATGGATGCCCTACCTTAGGATGACCTGCATCTTTACGTACATCCTCAGCTTTGGCATGGGGCCAGGTAATTGTCAGGGAATTTGCTTGCTTAGTTTTGACACAACCGATCTGGAAACGCTCTGTTAATTCTGCCACAGAATAAATAACAGATTAAAAACACACACAGACTAGACATCAGATTTGAACCTATCGGAACCGGGAGCTGAGAGGAAGACCCTCAGGCAGCCTGCCTGTCCTGCTCAGTCTCATCAATTCAGAGTTTTCACAAGGCTTTATTGAAAAAAAAGCACGCCCACTCTTGTCCTCCACAACACAAAACTTTCCGTTACATCATAAAACCCAGCCTCCTCCCTTGGACCCCTCAGTGAGGGGGGATAAACTTTAACACCCCTGCCTCCTGAGAAGGGTGTAATGATTTACCCCTGGAGGGCATCTGGTTTTGCTTTAACATTAATAAAAGTCAAGCTTGAGTGCCCAGGGTGGTTGATATTGTTTATACAGCTTTACAACCAAACTGACAACTCCCCAGGTCAACTTTACAAGCGCACCAACACAAGCTTCATTGCACAATAAATTGACTGTCTACAAAACACAGATTTAACAGTCAAACTTAATGTAATACTTCATGTTAACTTCAAATACAGAATTCTTTAACAGTAATAGACTTGACTGAACACGTTTTAATAACAATATCTTCCTACCAGCAACATTTCTTTGTTTCAGCTGGGGTTACTGGTGTGTTGCCCACAGAGATCTTTAACCAGTCCGCTCGACCAGCTGCCTACACGATCGCTGGCTCCATGATGTGGATCAACCTTTCATAGTCGGGATGATCTTTCCTTTTCTAGTGGTCAGTGACTAGATTTACTACTTTTTTGTTAAGATGTTTCTGTAAAGATACTGGCGCAGGAACGCAACATAAAATAGAAGTGCAGTCTTTGGTGAACCTGAAGTAATGCATCTATAATAGTCTAAACACTGATGTTCTGAATAAATTGTTCTCCGCAGAGTTGGGTAACAATATTCCACCACTCAGATATAGCATAAAAGAAAGTGGTGTTGGAGTAGCAAAGCAAGGTCCTGGATGTAGTGTGCAGTTATAAGTTCTTCCCCTGTAGTTTTTATCCAAGTTTCCTGGATTCCCCTATCAATATAAAACAATGGTTCTCATCTGGTGTTCAACGTATTCTGACAAAATACAACTTGAAATGTCAATTTATGATAATTTAAAAATACAACAGTATGGCCATTTAAGTATATTTTATATCCATATGCAGTATTTCCTCTTCTATATCTTCTATATCTGTTGATTCAAGCATTTATCATAAGGCGAACTATCAAAAAGTTTATTAACAAATATTTTAGGCCTGCGTCCCACTCAAAATGGCTCCACAATCTAGTTTTGGATCCAGACCCACCAGATGAGTGCAACTGATCTAAGTGCACAGTAGGAAAATCCTCCACCTTGGTACTCCTGACTGTAAACCTACAATGTCTGGAGATGGGTCCCTAATTTGCCCCTATTATTTTTCCAGTCGTATTAAAAATGCATTATGGAACTTCTTATTTGAAAAAAAAAAAAATATATATATATATATACAGGGACGGCTGGTATCAATGGGCTAGGTGGGATAAGCCCCTCCTGTAATTTTCTTGACGAGAGAAAGAAGAAAGAATAAGTTGTATTTTTCATTTATTATAGTTTTATATCCTAACTAATACCCTAATGTCATTACTGTGTATATTAATTGTAGTTTTATACATCTGATCACGATTTTTACCACAAGAACAAACAAAAGGGCTAGTTCTGATTAGTCCCTAGAACGCACATGAATATGGCAGTGATCGATAGATGGCAGTGCTGCAGGTCCCGCCTCCAGCGCATACACACACACATACACTTGGCTCTGGGACTGAGCTGGATTTAGCCCCGGACCCAATCACAGAGCATGCACACCACGCTGAAGACTCTTCATTGGTTACTTTCACTCACATGGCGCACGCGGTCTCTGTAAACACTATGAAGAACTAGCTATTACCGGTGGATTACTCGGATATTCTTCGTTTTTTGGATGACTCCTCGCAACGGGCCTTTTTTCGCTGGCGACACAAGATGAAGTGGGGAAACCCCAGTTACCTAATGTAACTACGGTTCTATGAATATGTTGCGAAGCCCTTTAGGCTTTCGCTGATGCATAATCTCTCGGAAGCTCCGCTTCCCGCCTGAGAAAATTAAACGATCTAACCGCTCCAATCACCCTGGCACACCCCAGGTCCTATAAAAGGGGGCCTAGCCCAACACTCTGCTCCTTTGAACTCAGCCGTTGGAGGAGAGGACTTGCCTGCTGGGCCCAAAGCTAAAGGGCTTCGCAAAATATTCATAGAACCGTAGTTACATTAGGTAACTGGCGTTTTTATTTCATACAGTATATTGCTTCAGCCCTTTAGGCTTTCGCTGATGCATAAGCCATCGCGAAGCCGAGGAGACCGATGTACTCCCAGCAGGCATGGACTCAAGTGATTGGAGTGAGCCGGGCTGACGTGCACACCGACAACTAGGGATGGTATCGTTAGAATTATCGATATACTACTCTTATCGATATCTTATCGATCCGGTACTTTAACGGTACTCTTATCGGTACTTTAACAGAAAATATACTGTAATAGGTAGATTGAGACTACGTATACATAGGCATTATCCTTGGTCTATATTATTTATTTATTACTCTACATTTCATTTCCACTTTGCGCATACACTTAATATATGGGAGTTAAAATACTTCACTTACGTCGCTTTTTTATTTTTTAATCATTATTATTATTTAGTAAATCAAGGCTGTTGGTTAGATTTGGCTGTAGCTCCAAATGAGTCCAAATGTGCAGTAAAATAATGAACTGTTTTCTGCCTCTCAGCTTGCGGCTCGCGCTGACGTGCACGTGAGAGCGCGCACGTACATGCCACTGTGTACGCCGTTTGTGGAAAAATAGACTCCACCCGAAACTCTTTAGTTTGGGTATTTGTGAAAGAGGAAAAGTGCGAGTTGCTCGTCTGTCTGTTCAATACGAAGTCGTTACGTTTCGCTTTTTTACTGCGGGTTAGCGGTAGCAGCTCGTAACACCGCGTGTCTTTCCCGCGCGCACCTGTCTCGCTGCACACGGCTGTGGAGGGGAGACAGGGCAGTGGCAGAGCGCAGGGGACACCCTGCACTCGTGTGGGGTGCGGGGAGACAGATCGATGCAGCGAACGCATCCATGAGGGGAGTGATTGTTGAGCGCAGCAGCCCGTTAAGAAGACCGTAGGCTGGAGCTATCGGTCTGGGTGGACCGGCACACGTGGCCCGGGCGTTATGATACCGGGGTTCGGTACCATCCTACCGACAACCCACGTGTCGGCAAGGCATGAGCCCACAGGCCGGGTGAGGAGTGCAGTCACCATACAAGGCACCATAATCTCTCACCAAACAGAGAAAACGGGGACGCCACCCCAGCCGCCAACCAAAAGGGGCTGGGAGCACCCGGTCAAAAGTACGAGGGTGCAAGGCCGCCTCTCCCAAGAGCACCACCACCCACAGGAAGGAATCACGATCAGTCCTAAACAGGCAGCCTCTCCCAAGAGCGCCTGAGGAATCCGAACCGACCACATCGACTAAGTCTAAACACAATGGGTGTGTCCCAGGCAGCCTCTCCCAAGAGCGCTGGACACACCAAACACAACCCAGCCAGGCTGCCACTCCCAAGTGCGCCACTGGGGAACTAAGATCGCCCGCCACCCAAAACAGAATAGGCGATAGAGTCGGAGGCGACATCCTGCAGGTAAAACTGCACAAAAGTTGAAGAAGAGGACCAAGAGGCTGCTCGGCAGATCTCCTCCACCGACGTGCCTCGGAACAGCGTCATGGAGGCCACCACTCTGACCTCCAGCCCTGACCACCACCGGCGGTGGCAGCCCCTGCGCCTCGTAAGCCATGCGAATAGCGAGGCAGACCCAGTGGGCCAAACGCTGGGGGGACAAGGGGCACCCCGATTCTTGGTTCCAAATCCAAGAAACAATTGGTCTGACCGTCTGAAGCCAGACATCCGATCCAAATAACATTGCACAGCCCTCACTTGGCAAAGGCTGTGACGACGCTCATCCTCCACAGAAACGTACGGAGGAGGGAAGAAGGGTCTCACTCTGATCACCCTGGACCTGAAGGAGGACGTGATGACCTTGGGCTGGAAGGCCGGGTTGGGCCACAGTTCCATTGGACCATCGTCGGCAGGGAGAGACAAGCAGGACGGATGCACAGAAAGTGCGCACAGATCGCCCGACCTCTTAGTCAAGACCAGAGCCAAGAGCAACGCCGTCTTGTAGGACAAACAGGCAATGTCTGCCCTGCCAAGGGGTTCAAAAAAGGGGCCTGGATAGGCCCTTGAGAACCACCTGAAGATCCCACGACGGCGGTTTGATGCAACGGCGGCCTGAGCCCACGCGCTCCGCTCTCACCCTGTGAAGTAGAGACGCCATAAGCCGGAGAGGAGGGAAGGCGTATAGGAGGCCAACTAGCCATGGCCGACGGGCCAAAGCATCCACCCCGAGAGGAGGCCCGTCTGTTGACCTGAGCGAGAACCAGAGTGGGCACTGTGCGTTCTCTGCACTTGCGAGGTCGGCTATCGGTCTGCCGAACCGGAGCCACACCTCCGCCGCGACCTCTGGAGCCAGGCCCCACTCGTCCCGTAAGATGCCTCCCCTGGACATCCTGTCGGCGCCCACGTTGCGTTCGCCGGGGATGTGGCCGGCTGTCAGAGAGGCTAGGTGGGTGTCCGCCCACAGTAGGATTTCCACCGCCAGAATGTGGAGAGCAGGGGACCTGGTCCCCCCCTGCTTGATCAGCTAGGCAGCCACAGTGGTGTTGTCCGTCCGGACCAGCACATGTTGACCCTCTAGACTGGCTGAGAAGTGCAAGAGAACATTCTGCACTGCTTCCATCACCAGGAGGTTGATGTGTCTCAAAGGCAAGGACCAAACTCTGCCTGCGGAGTGATGACCCAGCACGCCACCCCAACTGGTCAGGGAGGCGTCTGTGAACACTTCCACATGACGGTCCGCTAGACCCATTCGTCGACTGCGGACCAGCCAGAAGGCAATGTCGTTCCGTGCCACCGGGGGAACCCGCACCGGCCTCGACATCCCTCTGAGACGTGAAAACCACCTCTGGAGGTTCCTCATATGCAACAGGCCCAGCTTCACCACCGGGTGAGCTGCCACCCAGCAGTGAGCGGATCCGCTGAGGGCGGATCTGTGGCCCGTCCAGTGCAACCCAACCTAGGTCCAGTATCGCCGCCTGCCTCTCCAGCGAGAGCGAGGCTCTCATGTTTCTGGATTCCAGGACTAGCCCCAGATATTGGGGCCGTTGGGTCGGTTGCAGCAGGCTCTTGTTGTGATTGACTACAAAGTCTAGACGGGAGATGTGCTCTAGCACTCTGGCTGTATGAGCCTCTGCCTCCCGTGGAGAGGAAGCCAGGACCAGCCAGTCGTCGATGTAGGTCAGTATTCGGAGACCCTGATGACGGAGCGGGTCCAGGGCCGCCTCCACGCACTTGGAAAAGGTGCGTGGGGCCAGCGAGTAGCCGAACGGAAGGCGGCAATACTCTAAGCACCTCCCCCGTACTGCAAACCGGAGGAATTTCCTGTGCTCCGGGACAATGGGAATATGGAAATACGCATCCATAAGGTCCACGGACGTCATCCAATCCCCGGGCTTGACACGCTGCAGCAGCTGCTTGACTGTGAGCATGCGAAACGGCCGTTTGGCGACACAGCCATTGAGGACGCGCAGGTCCAAAATTGGCCATGGAAGGCGCTGCACCAACAGTCGGCCAATCATCGCTGAGGACTGGCACAGTGGAGAGCGGAACCGTGGAGGGTGATGTGACACTGGGCCAATCACCGCTCAGGACTGGCACAGCGTGTGTGGTAAACCGAGAACCAGAGCCGAGCTCGAGATCCAGACATGAGCTGGACGCATCTCTGGCCGAGTGCAGAGTGATGTGGGCCGCAGAAGGCCCCACGCGCACGCCTGTCGTCACCATACGAGCAGAGGGACAAGCTTTTTCGACAAGTGAGGCCACCCGAGCCCCGCTGTCAACTGCCGTCCAGGCACTGAAAACAAGCGGTCTCTTCACGCTGTTATCAGAGATAGAGACAGAAGCGTGCTCTTTAGTGATGTAACGGGCCTGACGGCCTTTATTGATAAATTTCGCCGCCTTTCCCCTGGAACCGTAGGATGGACGGCGGTCTCGTCTCTGTTCCTCTCTCCGCTGCTGGTCTGGTCCCGGTCTGGGAGGCCTACGGGGGCCCGGACGCCCCAGAGACACAGAGGAGCGTCGCGGGGAAGACCTGCCTCTCTGCTTGTATAGCGGCCGCCGAGATGCAGATTCCCGGGGTCCCTGCTGCTGCAGATGGAGATGTGGAGCTAGCTGAGCCGACGTCTTCGAAGCAGCCTCCATACGCTCCACCAGCGCCTGGATGTCTGGGCCAAACAAGGACGTAATAGACAGCGGCAGGTCCAGGAGGCGCCGCTTGTCCGTATCCTTGAGCGAGGACAGACCAAGCCACAGATGACGACAGGCCACTTGTGCCGCGCCATCAACCGCGAGCCCCTGAGCTATGCGGAGAAAGGTCGCAGTGGTGTCCTCTGCCTCCTCGATGTCCGTCCGAGAAAGCTGGTCTCGACCACGCACCAGGCTATCCAAGGAGACCGCGAGGAGGGTCAGCGGAAGCGGTCCAGAGGATATCGTTCCCGCCGCTCTTCCTCCTGGGGGAACAGAGACAGCACATCCTCCTCATAAATGCGCTGATCGTCCTCCTCATCATAATCTGCCCAAGCCTTTCCTGCGACAGGTGCTGGCAAAGGCGGGCCTTTCCCGGGTGATACCCAGTCCTGATTGGCACACACCAGGGGGAACCTTCCTCAGGAAGCTGCTGCGGCGCTCGCGCTCCTCCCTAGGGAGCGCGAGGCAAGCAGCGCACGAGTCTCCTTCCTCCGCGACATGTCGCCAGCCCAGGCAGAAGAAGCAGGACTCATGCGTGTCTGTCTGGAAGAGGAAGCCGGACAGGAGTCGCAGACCCGCACCTCGACACCAGAGGGTGACGCCATCGCAGGTGCGAGTCTTCCATTATCCTTAGAATGCTTGCTTGTAGACATCTTCGCATAGATTTCTCAAAGGAGAGCTGAGAGAAAAAGGGGCAGAGTGTTGGACTAGGTTCCCTTTTATAGGACTTGGGTGTGCCAGGCTCATAGGGTGATTGGAGCGGTTAGATTGTTTGATCTTCTCAGGCGGGAAGCGGAGCTTCCGAGAGATTATGCATCAGCGAAAGCCTAAAGGGCTAAAGCAACAAATGAAATAGAAGCTGCCGTTTGTTTATGTACATATGGAGGACGCGATGCTCCTCAACGCGGGTGAGTCCATGTTTACACCACGGTTCACATCTGTCCGGGTTCAGCGCTGTTAACTTTAGCAGGACATAAACGACTCCTTTATCCTCTCACATCATTTGGGTGAATGTAATGTTAGGTAATCTGCTGTTTCGTAGTCTGCTGTTTAAATTATGTTTTGGAGCCGTTTGACAGTCACCTAGTACACTTTTGCCTTAATGATGGTCTGATGCTCTAGGAATAAGCGTTGTTTGTAATGCTTGTTCCGTGGGTATTTGCTGATATGTGGTTACATGCTTCTTTTTAGTCTGACAAGTGGTGGTAAATGCGTTTAGTAGATCTGATAGTAAAAATGAAAAAAGCACGAACACCTTGTGCAACAGCCCTACCTAGAGTTTACATCACCAGCCGCCACTGTGTATATGTGTATATATATGTATATATATATTAGTGAGTATTACCTTATTATACCTTGGTCTGGGTGAATACTCGATTCTGATTGGGTGGAGGGTGTCTGTTAATATGGGCGGCACGGTAGCGTTGCGGTTAGCACTCTCGCTTCACAGCTAGAAGGTCCAGGATTCGATTCCCACCTGGACGGGGCCTTTCTGTGTGGAGTTTGCATGTTCTACCCGTGTCTGCATAGGTTTCCTCGGGTACTCCGGTTTCCCCTACCACTAAAAAAAACATGTACAATAGGCAAGGATGAATGATGTGTGTGAGTGAAAGTATGGTGGTGGCCAGAGGACCGTTGGCGCAGATGTGTGCAGTTGCGACAGCGCTTCTGTCAGTCTTCCCCAGCTGTGTAGTACAGTACGTAATTACATTTTGCTCCAAATCTTGTCAGTCAGACCTCTACAACCTTAACTTGATGTAATAACACTTACAAAGTGGTTCTTTTTCAGAGTGGGTTGAAAGACTACTGCTTCGTGCCTTTCGCTACAGTCTGCCTGTTATCTGCTGTCTACGTCGGGATGTTTCTTCCAGAGACCAAAGGGAAGTCTCTGTCTGCCATCACAGCTGAGTTTCACAAACTCAACTTCAAAGGCCTGGACCCATCGCACTCTCCAGAGTGTCAGGCCATGTATCAGCCGGGAGAGGTGTGCCACTCCACAGCTTTGTAAAAACACTCAGCACTGGGACTGGAGAAGAGAACTTTATCCTTGTGCCATGTACAATGTACATGATAAAAGTACAGAAATGTACATAGTCACTCCATCATCTGGAGAAGGTTTATTATAAACCCGAAAGATCAAACAAATATGTAAGATATGTATGTTTTTTTATTGTCATTCCAACACTTTAAATGGTATTTGCACAGATGTAAAGGCAAAATAATTGTATTGAGTTGACTTATTTATATCATTAATATTTTAAGGATTTATGTCGCATTGAATGTATTTTATGTATATTGACATTTGCACAAATAAAATTACTTTTCCTTACTGGTGAAGACTGATCGAAGTGCACAATATAAATAATATTGCACAAATTGCATCAAAGATGATTAATCAGCTTTTCATGTATTAACCATAACCGTTCAGTAACTTCATTTAAAATATCCTTAGCAAACTCCATATCTGTCAGTTACTGGAACATGCCCAAGTAAAAGGCACAAAGTAAGTAGAACTGGACGATTGTCACACTGTTGCTGATAAAGGTCAAACATTGTTGAGGCAGATGATATATTGTAAATCACTTCCCACACACAGCCTGTAGAGATTCAAACATTTTTTCAAAAAGCTCACAAAGCTATGACCATGACCAGAAAGGAAGGATAGAAATACCTTTTTAGTTTTTTCCACTCTGAGAAAAGCTTTTACCCCTTACGTTCTGACACTTTCACTTTTCGAAACAAGGTTATTTCCCATCATTGCTCCACTGTCCTTGAAATGATATAAAGTTCTTTTTTTTTTTTTTTGAGCAGTTAAGATTTTTCTTTCTCCAAAGTTTCACAATCATATAGTTAATGGAAGCTCAAAGGGAGTAGACTGAAGCAAAAAGCTTATAAGTGCCTACCCCTTGTTCATGTAAATTACATTTGCAATTCATGATGTTAGTTATACATTACTTTTACATCAAATAAACAATAAACAATCCTTCCTGAGTATTCTGTATCAGTTTCAAAACTATATACCTGTACATGTTTATTATGAGTTAACTTTTATCCTAATGTAGTTACAATTGTCAACATACAATCAGCAGATTTAGCTTACAATTTGCGGCACTGGCAAACAAGAGGTTTTAGCTGCATTTCACATCATTTACACAGCATGCTAATGTTGAATATTTCTATAAATGTTTTGTCATAATAGGCTTTAATGATTATATATGAAACTGTGTTGATGTAAGCTATGCTTTAAGGTTCATTTGCAACTGGGGTTGTCTTATTGTTGCCTTTACTCTTGGAATCCACTGGGGGCAGTGTGTTAGAATTAGGAGTCAGATGCCGCAGAAGAAGTTCCGATAAGGAGACGCCTACTTCCTGTTTCTATAAAGTACTCATGCACAGAAGGTGCAGTCTCTCTTCGCTCCATCCTTCGCTGGCCACTGAACATCACCATGTAGCCTTCTGCATAGCTTTTGTTTAGATTGTAATGTTAGGGAATAAATAATGATTTTGATTTTAATAGAACGAGCCTCCGTATTCTTTTCATCCATTTTTGAACACAACACTAATAAATCATAATTATAATTAATAGTTATTGTTATTGATCATAACAATTCTCCTTGTCATTATCAATGGATAAATATCTGATTTCATATTATATAGGCACATTGGACATTATATTCTGCCATCTTGCCACTTCCTTGTTGTCATTACTATCCACCATTTATTATCATTATTATGATAATGAGACGGCTCAAATTGTAGTGTGGTGTGTTAAAAAGCCAGAGTGTATAGTGGCCTGTTGAGAGTGGGTGGTAGCCCTCAATTAACAAGTCCCCACCCAGCTGCCCTGACTAGTTGACTTGGTAGGTGATGTTTACCTCCTATACCGTGTGATGCGTAAAGACGACGAGGCTTTATGTGCCTGTCGCGAGGGAGGGCTCCTCGCCAACAGATCCATTGCTGCATCCGAAACCATCAAATTGTAGCCTCTAAGTACTAACACTAGCAACTAATCCTTAACCTTTCATGGGGTCAACTGTTAGATCTCTATGCAGTTAGTGAACTTCTGCTTCTGCAGTATTTGCCCAATTCAACCGTCCTTACCCAGGGGAAGGGGAAGTGACATCACCAACAGCTGTTTTTCTTCTTCTTTAAAGTTCAGTGCAGGCCAAACAAAAGCACATACCGCCACCTACTGTATATTGTCCAACAACAAAATAGTGTCCAAATAAAGACATTTAAGGCGAAAAAAAAGAGAATCATCCAAATGATCCTTCACATTTCCCTTTATTTTATCTCAACAGCAGTTTCATAAAGCTACAGTATGCAAATTAGCCATGTGGCTTAAGTTTCTACTAAATGAAAGCAAAAGCACAAAATGCCTTCATTTAGGCCATTTACTGAGGAGGCTCTTTAAAACCACGTGACTGTACTGTGGTGACTCTAACATGTATTTTGTCACTTTTATAAAGTTTGGCTTGTGCAGAATCTTTTTTTAAATTATTATTATTTTTATTATTAAATGTGCAATCAACAGTGGTTGCGCATGAATCACTCCAGGGTGGGGGCGAGGGGGGTGGGGAGATTGGCGCAGTGGCTTCTGGGATGGCACATAGCTCCTAATCGCCAGTGAGTTAGCATCAGAGGTCCTATGCTAAAGTGGCTATGATAGTTAGCATACAGGCCACTTTCCCTAACTCCTTCCTAACCTAACCAACAGCCCAATTCGGACGCATCTTATCATGGCGGACGCTGACGCACATCCGGTTTTGCGTAAGACCTCTTACCAATTTACTGGTTTCGGATGGAGCACATGTCTCGCATACCCTAAGTTACTATTGTTTAGTTTGAGTAGTTATAGGAATGACAACGGAGCAAGCAGCAGCAGTTAAACTTGTTACCTCTATATGTAACCAGGTGGGGCCAGGGGTCCACTAGATAGTGATTAGATGGCCAATTTTAACCTTAATTTCCGTTACAAATACAAAGAACACAGATAAGTGTGGGTTGTTGTGTGGTCAAAACGGAGACAAAAGGCCCTTTATTATTTCCAGATTTCATTAGTTTACTTAATATAATATAATTTTAAAATGGCACATTAGACACAAAAAAACAGTAGCAAACCATGCAATCCAGCTTGCTGGCACACCGGTACATTTTACATTCAGTAGGCTGACACACAGCTCCTTTCACGAGCACACCAGGTGGACTGACTCCTTAGCCACACTAACAGGCATAGGCATAGCAGCTACCATGCAGGCTCTGCTGCAACAGAGGGGGACAGGACCGCAGATTATGTAGCAGCAAGCAAACCTGTGTTACCAGGTGGTGCTTTTTAACACAAATTCCGGTGCAGAAGCTTGACGCTAACCCACTACAGCTACACCACAGGGACACAACACCCTGTCCTACTACATATAATTTGGACATCAATTAGAACTTGATTTAACTTGCAATTAATCAGCAAAAAAAAAAAAAAAAAAACTATATATATATATATATGGGTGATTGACATGACGTGCATATTTTTGTGTCCGAGTGTTATATTTCTTTTAAAATAATTTGATCTTTTCATTACATGTATCACTTTATTCTACAAAACCTATTTAGTTTAAACACATTTTCATCACATTTCAATAATAAATATTTTTTTATGTTTTCACACCTCAAACCCCTAAAATGTCAGGTGGTGCAACCGTCCGAGCAAATGATTAGACTAATAAAGCTTCTGAAAATTGTATTTTCAGGGTAACAATTAAAAAATAAAACATCATGGCATAATTGTATGTTAAATATCTTTCAAATAAGCCTCATTTGTGAATATTAATAGTTTTAAAGCTATTGAGATCACTAAAAAACTTTTGTCCGACAATTTGTAATCTTAAAATATCAGTGTGGCACAACCGTAAAAACAGGGCTGGTATTTTGAAATAAAGATGGTATCATCAAACAGGATATGACATCAGCCAGAAGAACAAGTTGTCTTTATGGCTGAGTGAAAAGGTTTGAATATCTCTTTCAAGAATTGAGAAAAAATAGCTTTTTTCCGACTCATAGGTAAACTGTCACACTTTTGGTGTCAGGTGGTACAACCGATGTAAATATTGGAAAATATTATTTTATTATAAAAGTCTTAATTTGTTTTAAAAGTAAATATTTACCCATGCTAACAAATGCTAAAGCTAATGTAAGAGTCCACATAAAAGCCAATTTAATTTGAAATTAGTTGCTAATGTCAAGTGGTGCAACCAGACAGTCAAGTGGTGCAACTGCAAAAAATGTCAAATTACCATCTAAAAATTATAGGGATGCACTGATCCAATACTGGTATAAGTTATCAGAGTCAATACTAGAAAAAAAATCAGATATTGGTTTCAAATATCCGATACTGAACCGATAACTGTTTTGGGCTGACACCGAGCACTCCGTCCATGGTCCTCCTGTTTTATTGCCGATTACAGCATCATCAGTCAGTTACAAATTACAGATGAAATGTTCAGAGGAGAAAGGCTGTCTAAGATATACTTGGCAAAGATTTGACTTTGTACACATTTTTGGAAACTATTTAAATTTTAGAAAAAACTCGGTTGCGCCACCTGACACGTTTTTATACAGAGAAGCTACAAATACATCAAAAAAATACATTTAAATACTTTTAAATGTTATTTAACAAACATAACTTGTTTAAACACAAAATTATTGACTCAAAAATATGCATGCTATCAGTTTTGAAAAAACTTTTTGAAAATATGTTTTTAGACCCCTTATACGTCATTGACCCATATATATACAGTGGTGTGCCGTCAGGGCCAGCAGGGCCTTCTCTGCTGGCCCTGGCCAAATGAAGAAAAAAAAGTGTAAAATCTCTTAATAGTATATTTAATTTCTAATTTATTTATATAATGTACAGTTGAGTCGCTTATATTGGTTTTGTTGAGGTGTAACTGTAATTTCCTACTCAAAAAGTGCCTTAAACACCTCTGGCGAGCTGCTCCTCCTCAGGGCCTTCAGAACAGATTCTGCAGGCCCTGTGTTGTCAGGCCGCACACATGATAAACAGCCAGCGTGACTGACAGAATTATCAGCCAATCAGAATTCGACATATATTGACAGTACGCCCCCAGGGCCTGCAGTATCTCAGCAGCTTCCCCTACGCTTTCTTCGCCTGGGAACACCACTAATGTAGCCGCGGATGGGCAAGACGTTCCAGCCACTCTGAAGAGAACCGGATAAACAGATATTCCTCTTGGAAACGTCTGAACGAGGCAAAATGAAGTGGATTTACTGATCACGGATATTTTGCGCCCCTTCATTGTGAAGAGCTTCAAGAGCAAAACAGCGGGACGTAGACGCTCGGCTCCCCGGACAGGAGAAGAGTTTCTCCGCGTCAGCTGTGGTGGGACTCGGGCAGGCAACAGGTGAGACTACGAGCGCTATAAAAAAGGATCTCAAATAGCACCAAACTGTAAGTTTAGTATCTTTTTTATTTTACTCGCTCTGTCAACAAAACATCTCCTAAAAACAGCCGTCTGTTACCACATTATAACGCGCTCGTCTACCTGTCATGTGTCGTGTGTTTCCGTATTCTAGCACGAGTATTCCCGAAGGTGTTTGCTTTTGTTTGGGGTCGGAGGCACCGCAGCTTTGGTTTGCGTTGTTGACAAATCCTTTAGCGAACAAATGCCACGCAAAAAGGCAGTTTTATCCATACGCCTATTGTCGATAAGTGTATATGCGTTTGACTGCGTGAACCCAGGTTGCTATTGAAGGCCCTGACTGAACCCCACGGCCCGCCACTGTATATATATATATATATATATATATATATATATATATATATATATATATATATATATATATATATATATATATATATATATATATATATATATATATATATATACACACACACACACACACACACACCCACATACAGTACAGTGCCTCTCGAAAGTACTAATACACCTTGAACTTTTGCACATTTTGTCATGTTTACAACCTTAAACAAAGATTTTATTTTTAATTTTTTACTGAAAGTTTACACACAACAGAAAACTGTGAAGTGAAGGCAAAATGATACATGATTGTTATTTTTCAAAAAATAGAAAAGTGAAAATTTGGGCGTGCACAAGTATTCATACAGCATTTTCTGAGTGCATTAAATTGCCTTCATATTATAAAGGCAATTTAATGCACTTATAAAAATATATACATTTTATAACATTCCTAATGACTGCAGAATGTTCACACCTTGCCCTAAGGATTAAATAGAGGCCACCTGTGCGTAATCTACTCTCAGTATAATTACAGCTGTTCTGTGAGGGCCTCAGAGCTATGGTCTGAGTGTATTGGTCACTAAACAACATCATGAAGGCCAAGGAGCACACCAGAGAGGTCAAGGATAAAGTTGTGGAGAAGTTTAAAGCAGCGTTAAGTTATACAAATGTGACAAGCCAGACAACGCCATCCAGTAAAACTGGAAAAAGATGTGCTTTAAGGCACACGTTCGACCCATAAGGACAGATGCAGCATGTTCCTTTTACATATAATTTTATTTCTCTGTTTTACTTTTATGTTTTCGGATTCTTGTTTCACACTTTTGTTCATTTCATTTCACAGCCTTCGTTAGCTCACTTTAGCTTTCATTTGGTTCACAGTTGTTCACATTTGTTGGATTTACAAAATGTCCAGAGTACATTAACGAAACAAAAATAAACGTGGAAACAGGGGGGAGGGAAGACAGCAGCGTCCAGGACCACCGTCGCACGCCCACATCTAGCTCTAGTCGGCCCGGTGCTTCGATAGCACCCCGGTTACGGGAGGGCCTCAGCAGACCCCGGACTACGCACCCAGAGCAATGGACGCCATGGGGTGGTGCGCATGGACACATAGAACACAACGCACGACCTCTGGGCCCAGCCCAACCTGGCCGGAGGACACCAGTGAGGAGACAGAGAGGAAGTACGAGTGAACGAGGGTGGGCTTTTATACTACCGGTATGTAAGCGGCCGCGCCATCTGTTGACCGTTTCCATATTTAAAATACAGAGGTTTTATAATAAAATATACATATATACATAAAACTGATAATGCCACACAAAGATTTCCCAAGATTTGAACATCTCACGGAGCACTGTTCAATCCATCATTCGGAAATGGAAAGAGTATAGCACCACTGCGAACTAACAGACCGAACAAGGAGAGCACTGGTAAGAAATGCAACCAAGTGCCCCAAGATAACTCTGGAGGAGCTGCGACGTACTGCCACTGAGCTGGGCGAATCTGTACATGGGACAACTGTGTTGCGGTGCGGTACACACCAAACGCCACCACACCACCAACTTCCATGTTAACCCTATGTAGACGTGCTTCGACACGCTTCGAAATGTAAGCCGTCCGCGCGTAAGAAGCTTAGCAAATGTGAGCGGATGAAGAAAAACGCGCGTAAAAGCCAGGGAGAACAGCGCGGTACCCGAGCAGGGATGCCGCGCCCACTGCTTCATGCACGCCTTGTTAACCAATCAGGGACTGGGCTCAAATAGTGAGCACAAGCGTCACCTGCAGCATGGAGGACAAGTTGATCATCGTGGTTTGCGCTCGGCCTGAGTTGTATGACACACCTCCTAATTATGACGCTTGCAAAACTTCACGCGCCAGCAAACAGGCGTTTCTCGCGAGTGTGAAGCAGCAATGTTTGGCGTCCAAATAGAGGCGGATGGGGCGTGGACGTGTCACGGGCATGGGCAGACTGGTTTTAAGTTGTTTTTAGTGTGTTTTATTGTGCATGTTTTTAAGGTTGCTTTTATGCATGTTTTAACCACCCAAGCTTGTGCCCCTGGTAGCCCCGCCCAGGTTTTAATTGGTTAACTGGGCACACCTGCGACAAAAGGTTTTTAAGAAGAGAGACTGAGGAGAGCAGAGAGAGAGGACAGAACGGAGGGAGGTGGGGCGCAGAGAGGCGCCGGCCACCATGGGCCGCCGGGCGGCGGAGAAGGAGCATGACGGATGGACGCACGGATACACTCACACACGGCGCAACCAGGAATAAAGGAAAAAGGGCGCGGAGGAAGGAGCACAGCATGGGCCGCCGTGGCTATGGCGCCCAGGAGGACGACGTGACATGACGCATGTGGGACGGGCCCGGCCGGGTGGCGGCTGCACCTGGCCGTGATATGAGGGACGGACCAAACCAGGACTGAAGGACGACCGGCGCCCGGGAGCCAGTGCGGACGCAGCGGGGCCAGCGCGACTCCACGGTGTTGAGAGAATGTGGCAGCCAGCGGGACCCATCGGGGTAGCGAGACGCGGCGAGGAAAGCCAGCTGAGGCGCACCGACAGCGGACGCGGTGGAGCCAGCAGGACCCACCGGCGGAGAGGCACGAGCTGGACCGGCAGAGGCGTAGCCTACCCCAGAGAGAAGCGCGGTCGTGGGCTGGTCTGGGCCTGCAGCAGGGTTTTACCGCTTTTAGACTTTCCTCTTAGTACTTTTAGTCCTTTTTTTTAATGTTTTATGACTTTTTATACAGGCCTTTTTAATAAATTGTATTTTATCCTTTT
This sequence comes from Neogobius melanostomus, assembly GCA_007210695.1. NCBI lineage: Eukaryota > Metazoa > Chordata > Actinopteri > Gobiiformes > Gobiidae > Neogobius > Neogobius melanostomus. Next base: position 2,577,896 of record VHKM01000159.1, read on the forward strand.
AACCGCCCTTGTGTTTATTGATTGCACCAATACGAAGGCTCCCATTGCCATTTTAAACCTGTGACAGACGCACGTTTATACGCACCTTAAGTCGTACACAAATCTGACCTTATTGGCGAGTGGCAAGAAGAAAGCCATTATTGAAAGGAGGCCATAAGAAATCCCTTTTGAAGTTTGCTAGAAGTCATATGGAGGACACAGCTACCATGTGGAAGAATGTGCTTTGGTCAGATGAGACAAAAATTGAACTTTTTGGCCCAAATGCAAAACGTATGGCACAAACCTAACACTGCTCATCGTCCTGAGTGCATTGAGTCAGGGTGTCCCTTTGCTACCATGGTTGACATGGCGGCAGCAGTGCATCCTCGCTTATCAGCAGAGCGTCTACGAACTGAAACTAAGATTTTGAACCCCCATACCAATCTAAACAAAATAGAAATCCTAAGAGATGCTCTATCAGTGGAGCCACACAAGGGCTGATATACCACCGTAATCATCCTCATTTTGTGCGTTACCATCTGCTTGCACCGATACCATTGGCTACCTGAAGTGGGGAATGGAATGTTTTTTCCAGCCGCAAGAAGTCACCACCTCTTGTGTTCTTGCTTTTTGGATGGTGGCTACTCCAAAGCAAGTAAGGTAACGCAGCACAAAGAGCCTAGAACTGTGGACTCTCGTATGAGGTTGTTGCACTGTGCCGTGATTCTCTTGCTAGCCGGGGATGTTGAGCTAAACCCTGGGCCAGTGACACTGCTGAGGCTCTTGTCCACATGCAGGCGCGTGTCAGCCGAATGGCTCTTTCATCCGCTTTGTCGAGCTTTTCCATAACAAAGGCCAGTGCCAAACTGGTCTGACCAGGTATAGGTTTTGGGCCCGACCTCTGGCTGTGGCCAAAGCGGGCTAACCCGTGTCTGATGTGACGTGAACAGACTGCTGGCCTCTGATTGGCAACGAGAGAGTGGACAGCCCTCACTATTGACACGCAGGTCATACGGATTTAATATTTCACAACATCATACCGCTGTGCTAAAAGGGTATTTTGCTGATATTAGCATTTAGCCGCTGTTAGCGCAGCTTTAGCTGGTGTTAGCATAACAGTTGCATGTAGCTTACCTTATAGTTGTATTTAGTGGTTTCTTTTCTGTTTTAATACAGCTTGGCTCCTCTGAATGATTCCATAACTCCCACCAAAAGGCAGCATATTTGTCCACATTTGTTCTCATCACGGCTTACAAACCTTTTAATGACGATCTGTACAGCGTGCTCCTCTGTGCGGCGCCGCCCAAAAAATACGTGTGTGTGTGTGGTGGAAACAGAAAGGTCTGTGGGGAAGTGTCGATACGTGCACGTAGATCGTGGCGTGCGCAGCCGGGTCACGCTATGTGGAACCACGGCAGCTCCGCCTGGGGCTGGCGCAGCTGTCCGCAGGATACCGTGGATAACTGCAGCGCTCAGCAGTGGCGTGCCAGTATTCGGAGGGCTAATACCACCGAGGATTCTACCGATGGAGCCACGTTGAACCGGGTATTCTGCATACTATCCAGCATCGGCAGTAGCCTGGCTTACGCCAGACTAAAATCACAAGTGATATTTAGTCTGGGGACCACCAATTCATTTTCTCGTAGGAGAGGTGTGGTTTACGATTGTTCATAGCCGTTTATTGGGCGCTACGAATGTCTCTCATGCGTCTGCACGTAGCCATAGCCAATCGTATCATGGTATCAGATGACGTATGACGTACCTGCTGTAAACGTTTGAGCTAAACTATTTAGAACACGTTCTAAAGCTTGATCGAAAGATGGCATCGCGTCTGCTGCTGTCATGTTGGATCCGTAAATATTTTTTTATTTTTTTTATCCCTAAACAAACTACAAGCTTTATGTCAAATAGCGCGTCATCGTCTTGCCGTCCCTCCTCGTTCTGTGATTGGTGCCCAAATCCATGGATAAACGTCGGCCATGGTCCCCAGGCTGTTGTGAAGTTCGAAAAGATTCGAGCGCACACAGCAGTCTGGCGTTAGCCAGGCTACATCGGCAGGGCAACTTTATCAAAATATGGGCATTTTCTGTCCCGAAAAAAATAATGTACAATATTTTTACATAAAAATCACCAGAACATGTTCAATACCCTCTTAGTATTACTACCAGTCATAAGGGACAGCTTGGGTATTTTTCATTTTTTTATCATTTAAGATTTTATTTTAAAAGGAGCTATATCATGCAAAATCGACTTTTCGGAGCTTTTAGTCATGTTGTTATGCTATTTCCTTATCAAAAACACCCCCAGAGCGGTTTTTAGCTTCATTCACGCAGTTCTCCTGAATCCTGCTCTCTGAGCAGCTGCTCCGCCCTCTCCTGGTAAACGACTGAGCTGTTCAGTTGTGTCGTCACAGCGGAACGGAAGTGCTCTACGTCTGTAATGTAATCCCTTATGGCCTGATTTTAATTTATAAAACAGCTTTTTCATTATTTTTGTTGTAAGAGAGAAATAAAGAAAAAAAAAAGAACTCTCCGATGCGTCTGTGCTGTCCCAGGAGGCTAAACAAACGCACCCACGGCCGGAGGATCCATGGATCCGAGCAGAAGTCTTGTTTTTGAAGACTGAGCTCTTTCTAACCTACTCTGGACACCCTTTGTTCTTTTTTCTTACCCAACGATAATGTCACGGATGCGCGTTTGGCTACGAGAGGAACAGGACTATTCAACCTTCCTAAAGAAGAGTGCACTCGCCAGAAGTTGGAATTTCTTTCCGGGATTCAGCTAGCTACTATATGAACCCACCTGATGGATGCTTGGTGAACCTTGGCCAGAATCAAAGTGGATTAACTTTTATAACCAACGCGTTCCCATAACCCGATGGGGAGGCCAGACTGAGCGGTGAGTCAATCAAAACGCGTGTTAGCGTGTGTGTTAGCCATTTATGAAACTGTGTTGCACATGTCAACTCCTTATAACTGCATTATGTGAATTTACTTCACTTTTTGCAGCGACATTTATATTAATACTGCAAATACTGGAATGAGCGGAGAGAGGGGCGGAGTTAACTGAATCGAAGCGTCTTGTCTTCCGGGTAGGGAAAATACCTCCCAAAAATACTTATATTTCTCTCAAAATGAGTACTCCATAGTGATAGAGGTACAATATATCATATAAATGCCTATACTTTACTTTGGAATGGCTAAAATAGCATGATACAGGTCCTTTAAGTTTGTGTCATTGTTGTCACAACTATTTTATTAACATAAGGCAATAATGGAACAAAACATTTTGTCAATTGTGTAAAATTTTGCATTTACGAAATTAAACAATAGCCATTTTGTCTAAGAACAGTATTTTATTAAAATAAGGGAGAATTATATGTTAAATTAAGGTCAGTGTTTTCATAACACCAATGAAAAAAGTTTAACACCAGTGACTTTGCATCAGATGCCTCCATTCATTTAATGTGGGGCTGTAACACCAGTGACCGTAACACCAATGACGAATTTCAATCAATTGTTCCTTTTTCTTAAGTATTTCTAAGTCATTCCTGAACAAAGGTGGTGTATCACAGTAAAGTTGTAGTTTTAGCTGTGAACCTGTTTTTTTCCTCAGAGAAATTCTACTAACTGATGCAAACAGCCGTAACACCAATGACATTTCAAAATGACGCACAGTATACAGTCACATTTTAAAGTTACTTTTTTGTTCTTAGTGAGGAAAATATGTCCTTTATATTTCCCAGGATTAGGCTTTTAACTTTGTCTCATCAGACCAGAAAAATATTTCTTTACATCTTTTTTTAACCTTACAAATCCTGGAAAGTAATGCTGATAACACCAACGACACAAAACTGAGGGACAGAGATTTTTCTTAATTATTTTAATTAATAGTTGTGATTTTTCATATAAGATCTGCAGATTATTGAAGTCTATTCTCTGTTTGGAATTGGCAAGAAAAGTATATTTATAGATTTATTGTAAATATTCCTTTTAACTGCACAAAGGTGTGAAAATGGGGTCGGGGACATTGGGTTTTCAACAACACTGGATATTCAAAGTGAGATAAAAAGTAAAAACTGCAAAAATATGATCTGAAATTACCTGGCTCTTATCATGTGGTGCTGAATTAATATTATTTTGTTTTACTGCATTATTGATTTTTTTTTTAATATTTCATTATCAGGGGTGGGAAGTGCAGGGACAGGTTATTTAGGCCCGAGAGCGGCACTTTAGGGTCAATGTGAATCTAACCACAGCACTTTAAGCCGGTCTAAACAGCCGCTCCGACTGTGGCTGAAACAGGGGAACTCGGAGCGACCTGAGCCGCCCTCTGTGTCGGAGCGGTTGTGGTGTGAATGCGGCCACCTCTGGTGAACTATTCTCACTTTGATGCCTCTTTTTTGCACGAAGCAAGAATGACTACGCGCTGCATGAGGACGTTTGGATAACTGCTCTGAGGAGGCAAAATGGATTAACTTTAAATCATCAACGTACGCCTCTCTTTCTTCCTGTCTTCCCCTTCCTGCTGCAGTGAAACTTTCCTCTCCATGTGCTGATTAAGTACATTTCTCCGTGCTTCGCGTATATCACCCTCATTGTATTTAACCACGAGGGAGGGGAGTGACCACCACGTAACATCGGGGAAGTGTGCCTGTACATGCGTGCGTGTCAGTGTCGGCACATTGACAGGTTGATGCCTGTTGTCATGGGAATAAGTTAGTTTAACAGCTGATCGTTATGTGGCTGATGTTGCGATGTTTTGTGCGAGCGTGTATGAACACGGACTTAACTAACTTTGGAGTAAATGCAGTTGGAGCTAAGGCGGTCTCGAGGCGACCTACAAAGCGCTCCAACATGTGTGAAAACGGCCTTAATGACGCATTAAACCTGGTCGCCTGGGAAGAAGTGTTATCCTCCGGTATCGAAACAAGCAGGGACGGCTGGTATCAATGGGCTAGGTGAGCTAAGCTCCTCCTGTCATTTTTTTGACGAGAGAAAGAAGAATGAATAAGTTGTATTTTCATTTATTATAGTTAATTTTATATCCAAACTAATCGCCTAATGTCATTACGGTGTATAATCATTGTAGTTTTATACATCTGATCACATTTTTTACAACAAGAACAAAAAAAAGGGCTAGTTCTGATTAGTCCTGACTGAGAACGCACATGAATATGACAGTGATTGACAGATGGCAGTGCTGCAGGTCCTCCAGCGCATACACACACATACACTTGGCTGAGCTGGATTTAGCCCCGGACCCAATCACAGAGCACGCACACTAGGGTTGTGTCGATCGTGCCGATTGTGATTGATGACGAACATCACGATGGAGAGCCACCATCGTGATGCCACGCCCCCTCCTGTCAGAAACAGGGATTGCACTGTAAATTAAATCTCGAATATAGCTAATATGCACGCTAGTTTAAGTAGCCTACCAGAAGACATGTGTTAGCCGTAATTATTAAAATAAATTCGCAGCGCTGCTCTATTTCTGACGTGCGAGGCGCCCTCTAAAGTAGCTACCGTTTAACACCGCGTGGTTTCGCTTTGCTTTTTGGACGGAAATTAAACAGTTTTAAAATGCCGCGATGGATCATCAGCTGAATCATTTACTATAGATGCAGGTGGTGCTGAAGCTGAGCTTTTCCCCGGAGATGCAGATGCAGGTGGCACCGCTGCTATGGTTGAGATGTTTTCCAGTGCTGCTGATTCCTTAACTGTGGCTGGATCCTTAACTGTGGGTCCTTTACTGTAGGTGCAGATGATGCAGCTGCGACTGAATCTTTTATTGGGGATGCAGGCGAAACCTTTGCTGGCGAGCCAGGAGCTCTTCTCATGCTCCTCTCTGCTCTCTCTTGTAGCTTAGGCCTCCTCTGATTTTGCAGAGCATGGAGGAGATTTTCCGTCAGTCGTCTCACTCCACCTCTGCTCAAATGTGGGCCATTTCCTTTAAACAGATCGTCGCGTTTCCAGAAAAGATTAAAGTTCTCTATGAAATACAGTCCTCTTGACTCACAGACTTTGGACAGCCATGTATTCAACTGAAACAGCCGGGAGAATTTGTTTATTCTCCCGTCGATGTTTGGGATAGGTCCACTGATGAAAATTTGTATTGCCTCTATATCCAGACATTCAAGTCTCTCAAAAAGTTTATTAAACTTTTCTTTCAGGGCTTCAGACTCTCCGTTTCTTATGTCAACAGCACCAACATGTAGAACAAGTTTATTTGTTTTACACATAAAAGATTATGTGGAAGAAAATACACCTACAGATTACTTCTAGTCTATCTCCTTTCATTAAAATCGTTTTTTTGTATCATTATTGATTTACACCTAAACTAAATTTTTTAAACCAACACCTTTTTACAAAGAGAGTAATTCATAGACGGTCCCTAAGTTCAAACGATCTTAGTGCTGGAGGCGAATATCCAACGTCCAACGTGAAACCAACTTCACTGCGGTCAAAAACATTTGAGTAGTAACAGTGGTAATGGTGCTGTCTTTACAATGGCAAAAATAATGCTGCTAATGTTAGCTTTTCTTGGTCGCAAAATAAGCATGACTGTTCGTGTTCACGGATTTATAAGTAGTGAAACGACTACAAAAAGTTGACATGTGCCGTTTACAATATAGTTTATGAGTTAGCTACGCTAACTTTGGGCCCAGGGAATTGAAGAGACGATTTAGGCTTTTCCTAGTAGCATTTCTACCAGTGGAATTATTTTATTATTTCAATAAGGCCTACGTTTATGATTACAAAATATACGACTATTTTTTTTCTTCTTCAAACGTCAATTATTTGATCTGTATTATAACTTGGCTTCTTCTCTCGATTCACTTTCCTATGATGTGAAGTATCACATCTTGGAAAATATTCACTCAAATTGATTTGAGTGAATCAATTTGTAAAGTTTCTTACCTCAGTTGAAGTCACGCCTGCAAATCTGTAAATTGACCAGGACGGGACTGTTATTTCTGGTGCTCGTAAAGCCTGAGCGCCTCATACACGAGCGTATCATCAATTGCGAGTACAAAACTGCCAAACTCCACAGAGCCCCTTTAAACCAATTCAGCAGTTATACTAAACAGCTATTAAGGTACTTGATCAAAAACGCCAGTCTTTTCACATATGTGCTCTAATAAATAAATATATGTTTTAATTTTGAAAGTCTACAATCTTTTAAAATGAATTGTCTTGTTTATAGAGTGGTACATGACCTGGCCCCACCTCCTTTTAGGGAATTCATTAAAAAAAAAAAATTGTGAGACCAGCACTCGATCAACAGTCAGGGAGGACTGTGAAGTACAGTTTCGGAGGCGAACGTTTCTCAAAAAGTGCTTTCCATTAAGGTTTGTTCTAGTTGGAACACTCTACCTATGACAGTTAGAGAAAGCAGCACCTACGTCTCATTTAAGAGACACCTGAAAGAATGGCTTCTTTGCTAACAAAGGTGTAACGATTAAGAGGCATTAGACAGGAACATATTTTTATTTATATTTGCAGGTAGGTGTGTGAGTGGGAGGGATGAGGGGAGTGGCGTATGAAAGAAATGCACTTTATGAATTGTGTAGTTGTTTTGTCTGTAATGTACTGCTGTGTGTTTTGACTTATGCGTTTTATATTTTGTATGTCCTTGTGTGACAAAGTGGGTTTGTCCCAGTATTTATTTTGGACACTTTGTTTCATTTGCAATATCCATCAGCTAACTATAACCATCATTAATTTATTTGTTTGGTTAATATGTACACGTTTTCACACATGTTGGAGCGCTTTATAGATCGCCTCGAGACCGCCTTAGCTCCAACTGTATTTACTCCAAAGTTAGTTAAGTCCGTGTTCACACGCGCTCGCACAAAACATCGCAACATCAGCCACGTAACAACGATCAGCTGTTCAACGAACTTATTCCCATGACAACGGGCATCGACCTGTCAATGTGCCGACAACGATACGCGCGCACCTACAGGCACACTTCCCCAATGTTACGCGGTGGTCACTCCTCTCCCTCGTGGTTTAATACACTGAGGCTTATAGACGCGCAGCGTGGAGAAATGTACTTAATCAGCACATGGAGAGGAAAGTTTCACTGCAGCAGGAAGGGAAAGACAGGAAAGAGAGGTGTACTTTGATGATTTAAAGTTAATCAATTTTGCCTCGTCAGAGCAGTAATCCAAACGTCCTCATGCAGCGCATAGTCATTCTTTCTTCATGCAAAAAAGCGGCATCAAAGCGAGAATAGTTCACCAGAGGTTATACCTTTGCTTTGCCCAATCCCGTCAGACCTTGGAAGCTAAGCAGGGAAGGGCCTGGTCAGTAGTTGGATGGGAGACCGTTTGGTAACACCAGGAAGCCTAGTGAATGTAGTGAGTGAGTGAGTGGTTGGTGGTGGTCGGAGGGGCCGATGGCGCAGACTGGTTACCTTGCTTCCGTCAGTCTACCCCAGGGCAGCTGTGGCTACAATAGTAGCTTACTACCACCAGGTATGGAGTGAATGAATAGTGCAATGTAAAGCGTCTTTGAGTGTCCAGAAAAGCGCTATATAAAACCGATGCATTATTATTAGAGGTTGGCCGTATTCACACCGCAACCAGTCCGACGCAGAGAGCGAGATGTGCCGCTCCGAGACCACCTGTTTCAGCCGCAGTCGGAGCGGCTGTTTAGACCGTCGTAAAGTGCTGCTGTTAGATTCACACTGACCCTAAAGTGCCGCTCTTGGGCCTAAAGTCCCTCAACCTAACTAGAGCCTGTGTGAAAACACCCTTAACTTTGTTGGTTTAAAACTTTGCTTTATTTGTTAATTTTGTCAGTATACAAACTTACCTGTACCACATGGTTGAAACAAAGGGAGGGCGTGGTCCTTGTCGGCCATTTTAAAACCGCAGGCTGAACCATGTAGCAGGGGGAAATTGGTTTAAACTTTGCTTTGAATTTCCTTTGTATATGATTTTGGTTTGCATTGTCTTTTATTAGTTTAATTTGAACAGTTATAATTTTGTTATAACAACACGTACTTGTTATGTAAAATGTTTAAAACTTGCCAGCTAAACTTATTGTGGAATATGCCCATCACACTAATGGTATTACCTGGGGGAGGTCTTTCCCATTAGGAGAGGTATAAAAGCTAACTGTTTGTAGTCATGGCAGAAGCCATTTTGTTCAGGTATGTGACATGGAGAAGTTTCTTTTGTGTGAAGAATAAATATTCCCTGGTAAGAGTTTTATGTTTGTCAAGTCTGCCTGCCCATTTTGATCACTCGTGGCCAGCTACCCCACACCTTGTCTTAGTTTTTTACCTCATGGGACTGCGGATGGAAATTAACCTTGAACTAAATCCGGCATATTTACAGCACTAGTTGTTTGTTCATTAATATTCATCCCATTCAAATAAATGAAGAAATGAAATGAAATCCCCAGTGTCAAATATGGTGGAGGAATGGGCTAAAATGTCAGTCTCTAGATGTGCAAATCTTGTAGAGTCATAACCCAAAAGACTTGCTGCTGTTATTGCAGCAAAAGGGGGTTCCACAAAGTATTAATTCATGCTGTATGAATACTTGTGCACGCCCCACTTTTCTATTTTAAAAAAATAACAGAATCATGTATCATTTTGCTTTCACTTCACAGTTGTCTGTTACCTGTGTGTGAAGTGAACTTTCAGTAAAAACATGACAAAATGTGCAAAAGTTCAAGGTGTATTAATACTTTCGAGAGGCACTGTATGTGTATATATATATATATATATATATATAATTATTGTAATGACTTTTAAGGTTACATTTTGTCATACGTTGCAAGAACCATTTCTGTATATTTCCTTTTAAATTGTTTGATATTTTTTTCACACTCCTTGAGTTACACTGGCAACTTATTCTATAATCTTATTCCAGATACCGAGACAGAAAAGCTTTTTCTTGTATAAACATAGACTTATACTTAGTATGAATTCCCAAATGCAGAAGATATAAAGTTATTAATGTTAAACTTTAGTACAAAGGTAGACTCTCTCCCTCGCCTTACTTACACTGCTGTACACTTTCTGTAGGTACACAGTTTGTACACTTGGCCATGGCGTAGAGTCCACAAATATCCTGTGTGATTGAAAAATATTACTGATGTACTTACACAGACAACACAGAACTTCATCCCATTTTGTTCTGGCAATAGGCTCATGAATGAAAACCTATTTTATATGTTCACTAGTGCTGAACTGAAGACCTCAGTCACCTTGGCAGTAGCAACATTAACCAGGCCCAACAAGATTTATTCCTGCTGTGGTCATGTGCTTCTATCTACTGTACAGTATGTTACAATGTTACTGTCAGGTAGAACAACACCATGTCTGTGTAGGAAGGACATCATCTGTGCACATGTGTCTGGGTCCGCGATGTCCAAATGAATGTAATGCTTAAGCAGGACATGGATTGTGGAGCCAGTTGGATCCAGCGTGAAGTCTGCCCCTTCCTATCATCCACGTCAGAACATTGCCATGAATGCACAACTACGGCGGATTGATGTGTAACTTTAGGGAGCATCCTTTATATAAAAGTAACAAGAGCCTCAATGCGACAAGTGCCATCAAGAGACCAGCAGAAGATATGGCTTCGATCAAGGTTTGTGACATGGCAATTTACATTTACGAAATAAATGTAGCTCTGATTGAGGGGGTAAAATGTGCAACTGAAAATGAATGTACTGACTGACTTGTATCTTAATTACAATAGCCAATCAGCAAATAGTATAATGCTCATGTTTGGTATTCTGCAGGTGATTTAGTAGAAAAGTGGTTATTCAATCATTCTGTTACTTTGATTTAGATACACTGGATGAGTCTGGTTTTGCATGTTTTTGTATTATTGCTTTAGTTATTATGTGTATTTTTTGTATTTTGACTAAATAAACCACAAGATTTTTGGTTTTGAATTAACATTGAAGATAAATACTCAGATTTAGTATGAGTATGAGTGTATAGCCAAATTGTACTGACATGATGCAGGTCAACATGTATGGATGGGCTAAAGGGGGGGCCCAAACATTCAGCTATCAACTCAAATGTTCAGTTTCAAGGCTCATGTCATGTCTATGACAGCATAACTGCTGGTTAAGGCTGTTAATTTTTTACTTCTCATTACATGCCTGAGTCATTTTGTTCTATGTAAGTGACAACTGACAAAACGAGTATGGAGAATCTGCCTACGAAACATTTACTTGTCTGATCGTATTATTCGCAGTACTGGAGGCTGTATCTACTCACTGTGGTGTTGGGCATCGGAGGATCCTTCCAGTATGGCATCCAGGTCTCTGTAATCGCTTCTCCAGCTGTGGTAAGCCTGACAATATCCTCTAATTCTTCTTAATTTGTGCTGACTTATCGACAATCCGACAAAATATGTATATGTAAAAAATGCCCTTCAGCAAAAATGTCGCTGTTGCAACCAAACTTTAGAGCAGCCAGCAAAAAATGTCAAAACATGTGAAACTATTTTTTAAAAAGTATCTAAAGTGGTTGATATCAGTAATTGTACTATTTTTTTAGTGGTGGAAAGTGAGTATTTTATGCAATGGCTCGGTTGATTAGAGCGTTCGTCCATGAGCAATGGTCAGTGATTTGACCCCCGGCTCAAACTGGTGCTGTGTCCTTGTGCAAGACACTTCACCCACCTTGCCCATGTATGAATATAGTGAGTGAGAGATATGGTGGTGGTCGGAGATTGGCAGCCTCACTTCTGTCAATCCACAATAGTAGTTTAGCGTACCGACTGAATGCAAAATAACTAGAGTGTAGCTCTTTGAGAAACTTCTCAACTCAAGCATTATTAGTCGCTTTGTGTCCTTTTGTGAAATGAAAGTTGATTCAATTGGTCTGACCTTTGAACACACAACTCTGTGATTGTAGCACATCCAAAGCTTTGTAAACTACACGTGGACATGGAGGTACGGCAGTGTGCTGGAGGAATCGTCCAATCAGCTCATCTGGTCCTTCATTGTGGCTGTTTTAAGTCTGGGGGCCTGGGCTGGAGCCATCCACAGCGGCAGCCTCCCTGTCAAATATGGACGGTAAAATGTATTTTCTTCTCCTTGTACCTTTGCCTAATAAAAAATGAGTATAAGCGGAATTATTTTTTTCCTTTTTATATTCAAAGGAAAAAGGCTCTATTGATCAATAATGTGGTGGCAATGGTGGCTGCCTTGCTCATGCTGTTCAGTCGTGCAGCCAAGTCTTTTGAGATGATTCTGCTGGGACGCTTTTTATATGGATACAATGTTGGTATGTGACCCTGTGCAACTTCAATGATCCGATATTTAGTATGACACTCTTCATTCACCTTGTATTATTCCTTAGGTTTGGGACTCAGTGTTCACCTCATGTACCTAGGTGAAAGCTCCCCAAAGGATCTACGAGGTTTCCTGACACTCACAGGATCGATCTTCATTGGCTTTGGCAAAGTTACGGGCCAGATTATTGGGATTAAGTATGTTACCACTCAGACCTAACAACATTATTATTACTTGTGACTGGTAATTTTCCCTTAACTTTTTTTCTCCCAGACGTTTCATAACATTTCTAATTGACTACCTGTAAGACCCCAGGTGTAGACTGTGCAAAGAGGCCCCTGAGACAATCCAGCACGTAACTGCAGGGTGTAAGACATAGAAACCTTCACTGACATAGCAATACCAAGCGATTTCGACATCGGGAAAAAAGGAACATGAAAAACTAGAGAAGTAAAGGCATCAGTGGTGCCCGTGGTCGTTGCGGCACTCGGGGCAGTGACCCCCAAACTGGAGGTGACTACAGGAGATCCCAGGAAATACATCAGACATCTCGTCCAGTGAGCAGTACTCTCAAGCTCCCAGGCCTCTAGTAAAGTGACTGATCTTGGAGGAAAAAGAGACCGCCCGTGGTGGGTGAGGAAGAGTTTTTTTTAATGATTATATCTAGCCTATATATAATAAGTGAAGTGGCTGAGGCTGATATCAAGAAATCCTACCTGGCCAGACAGAGGTGGACTGAAGGACAGCACAGAGGCACACTCTATCTCAGGGATTCCCAAACTTTTCAGGCCACGACCCCCAAAATTACTCAACTAACTACTCAGGAGTCAGGACCCCCTTCTGTAAAATGTAAAGCATTTCTAATCAAGTGTAAATATTTAAAATCTGGTTTAATTATGTTATTATAAATATAGGGTTATTTTAAATATAGGGTATGTTATAATTCCACTGAAATATGCTGTTTTCAAAAAAAAAAAAAAAAAATCAAATACAACAAACTAAATGTCAGAAGTGTTAAAAAGTCTACAATCATCTTGCGACCACCACTTCAGTGTCCCGACCCCCACTTTGTGAACCACTGCTGTATGACGCTGTTTTAAATCTCGAACAGGGAGATGTTGGGCACAGAGGACGTGTGGCCCATCCTGTTGGCTGTCAGTGGACTTCCCGCCATCCTGCAGTTCGCCACGCTGCTCGTCTTTCCTGAATCCCCGCGGTATATTTACATCGACAGAGGAGACACAGAGGGCAGTAAGCGTGCCCTCCAGTGGCTGTGGCAGGAGAACGACCTCAAAGAGGAGCTGGACGACATGGAGAAGGAGCGGGAGAGCGCGAAGGGACAGAAGGCCAAGACAGTGAGGGACGTGCTGACGTCCCGCTGCGTCAGGTGGCAGCTCCTCACCTTGGCAATCCCGTGCGCTGGCGTACAGTTCTGTGGCATCAACGCTGTGAGTGTACAACTACCGGGGGCGTGTGAAGACTGACTTTCACTGGGGAGGGAGCGGGATGGGCACTAATTATTCTGGACACAGTGCGACAGACAACTACCATTGTAGTGACATGTAGCGATTTCACTTGTTCTGTACCTATTCAATATTTTCAATCAAGCTATAGTTTTGACATCTTTTTAGAAGCACCGGGGCCTCACTGTAATGTTTTGGGGGACCCTAATCTGGTGTCCTGATCTCTGATCTGTTCTAGAGTGCCACTAAATTTGCACTTTGTTATTTAGTGCCATTCCCATTATTTGTTAAGGCTTGATATTTTACTTTTCTGGCCACTCAAAGATGCTTTACATTGCATTATTTGTTCACTCCATATTTGGTGGTGGTTAGATACTTTTTTATGTATTTATTTATTGTACCTTATTTAACCAGGAAAGACCCTCTGAGATTAAGAATCTCTTTTTCAGGGGAGTCCTGGCCCCAGAGGGGAAACTATTGTACATGTTTTTAGTGGTAGGGGAAACCGGAGTACCCAGGGGAAACGCAGACACCGGGAGAACATGCAAACTCCACACAGAAAGGCCCTGTCCACGTGGGAATCGAACCCAGGACCTTCTTGGTGTGAGGCACAAGCGCTAACCGTTGTACGAATCATAAACTCGGTTAGTCCTGATTTGTGGAGGCGCTTGAGTAATTTATTAGATGTGGTAGGCCTACTTGGTGTGAAAGGTTTGAGTACCACTGCCCTAATACTTTCTATCTGATATTTGTGTCTCTAGTTATACTTCTATGCCTATGACATCTTTCGGGAATCAGGGATCCCTGAGAACCAAATGCATTACCTGGCGATTGGCATTGGAGCAACTGAACTTATCACAATCTCTCTATGTGTAAGTCAAGTGACACACGGCATACAAAACATCAGATTTGCTTTAGAAGATTAGTTTATAGGCCTAACCCTAATTTCATCCTAAATTTTGCGCGCAGACATTTTTGCTTGTTGATAAGAGCATTACTCTGTGTGTCTAGTCATTTCTTATAGATCGAGTGGGTAGGAAGAAGCTGATGGGATATGGATACCTCCTGATGGGGATCGCCATGTCTGTTCTCACACTAATGCTCTCCATAAAGGTATCCAGACTTTTAAACTCTTTGGTAATGACCACTCTGTCTCCTACCGTAAATAAATAGACTTCCTTCTCCCAATTGAAATCAATAACTTTCTTTAATGTCTTGTTTTCCCGACAGGATCTGAATCCAGTAATCCCATATGTGAACATTGGCCTTATTTTCTGTGTCATCTGCATTTATGGACTTGGACCTTGTAAGTTTAAAACAACGTGACCAAATGTGTCTTTATTGTGATTGACTTTCATTGTAACATTTCAGCTGGTGTGTCCATGGCCCTGCCGGCAGACCTTTTCCTACAAGCCTGGCGTCCCTCTGCCTATGTTATCAGTGGCACGATAAACTGGCTCGGGATGTTCATCGTGGGGCTGTGTTTTGGGTACATTGTGGTAAGCATAATTGGGATAACATACTGAACACATTAAATACATAATTATGAAGTGTCACTGGTTACATTTTATTGGATGTTTGTTCTTTCCTCTCCAGGATGGACTTGGGCAATACTGCTTTCTCATTTTTGTGGCTTATAGCATTCTAAGTGCGGCTTTCCTGATTTATTTTGTGCCAGAAACCAAAGGAAAGACGATGACTGAAATTATGAAGAACTTCCACCAACTCAACTTTAAAAATAAGGAGGCCGACATTGAAGTTCATGATGGTCGAGGGACCAAATTTTAACTTAACAGACTGAACGTTGTTTATGATTTTTATTTCATTATCTAGATTTACAAATTTTGCAGAGAAATAGTAAATTGCTCCTTACCAATTACCATTCTGAAATACAAGCTTGTGGTAACTCCACTCACACTGATGAAAATGTGCATGTTTTAAGTAGATTCAAGGACCGTATCTGGTTGCCAAGGAGATATGATCTTCAAATTTGCACAGTAGTCTCTTGTTCCAGTTCAAGAAAGTCTAGTGGATTGGTCCACTGGATTACTAGACGTGTATGCATATGTCATTTTTGTATCTTTGTTCATTGTCTTTAAAGGGACACGAACACTGTACTGGATTTTCTTCATTACAAGCAACTGTACAATAAAAGTTTAATAAAATGTTAACTTTTCAATTGCATTTTATTCAACACTCATCTCTTTATTAACAAAAGAGATGAGGCTCAATTACAGAGTACAAAAACAAGTATTTTGTAGAAAAGTATGTCCACATTAAAACATGTTTGAAGAATTAAAAACATGTCGCTCACTCTTCCGGAGCAGTCTTATAAAATACTGTCAACATCCTGTACATCTCCAGTGTGTTCTTTGACACAAATGAGTCTCGGTTAGGCTGTACATTTTAGAAAAAGTTTTTTTTCTAATCCACTGCTGTGCACAATCAGTACTTGGAAGGCACTTTGCAACAGACGAAAAGCAGGAAAAAGGACTTAAATTATGTAGGAACTGTTTACATAGGAAGTATCAATCATTCTGACAGTGGTTTGACAGCGTCTGGTGTCAAAGTTCACCAACCGTTCACTTGTTCTCGGAGAATCAAGTAAGTGCAGGACACATGAACAAAACTAAGGCTATAATTGATAAGCATTTGTGGGATGACATCAAATTTATAACAGTCACCAACCAGTGATCAACTAAAAGGCCCATTTAACATGCACAAGTAACTCTTTAGTGCATCAAATTAAAGCCTGCAGACAGAACAGGTGAACAGAGGAAATGTGTAAGAGCTATAGACACGCACATGGAGCCAGAATACGTTCTCTCATTATCTATATATATATATATTTTTCATAAAATGTGTGTATATGAATTGTACATGTTACAATCACAATATAATTATAAATAAAAAGGAATGTACTTAATTACACACAAAACAGAACAAATGAAACTGCACTGATATCTACAACACACATCTGTGCTCTAGTCACAGAGCCATCACATAAGCTATATGCTTTTGCATTTAATTCATTATTATTGGCAGGACTTGTGTTTAATCAAATAAATAGTAAATTTGGGACACCTTAGCCCTTAACATACCTCAAATACACAACTTAAGGACATTTCATTTAAGTTGAGTGCAGCAGCTCTATTTGAGCCAGTGTTGGAATCAAGTCATCTAAAAAACATTGCACACCACACAACTGGAAACTAAAGACAGTAGAAAAGTGCCGGTGTACACCAAACAGAACTTGATTTTTTTTTAAAGTAAAATACAGGATTAAAAAGAAAAACAAAATGACTAATCTACAAAATGTACATCTTGTCTTGGTCCCTGTGTTAATGAAGTCAAAAGCCAAGTAAGTGTTGCTAATCTACAATTACATGATAAAGTCATGTTTCGGCAGCATGTGTAAAGTCGACTTTTAGTCAAACTTTCACAATTTATCAAAATACAATAGAATACAACAGAGAAGTTCACGAACTCTGTTGTGTGTTTATGTACTTTTGAACCCTGCAGACTAATAATGCTGGTGTCCACTTGTTTGGAACAAATGTTACACAATGATAATGTTGTGTGGGTCCAAGGTGAAGTAATTAAGCCAACAACGGCTCCAGAACAAACTGACTGAGGGTGCATTATAGTTTCAAAATGAGGTCGCAATGCACCCTTTTGCACCCCTGTATATCCAGGCTTGAATTAAGCACTTATCACATTCACAACAAAATGAAAAATTTAATCAATGCAACACAGTGGGAAGAAAAATAATCAAATAATAAAGATCCCAATAATTGCACCTTGTAAATGTAATTTAATTAATTCACAGACTCTAAACCTGGGGCAATTTCAAATGGGAAGTCAATTCAGCATGTTTTAAATAATAAAAAAGCCTTTATGCTGTGATGGAAAATTACATCTTACACACCTTATAATCAGGTTATAAAAATACATTTGTGGAAATCTACGATTTGTGAAATGGAAGCAGCAGTGGAGACACAAAAGAATTGCAAGCTGAGTTTGTCATAAATGTCCCAAAGTATTTCCTAGAAGCTTAGTTATATAAATAAAAATGTTATGATACAAAAAACAACAACTTATAATCAATCACTTGCTCCCAAAGTCTAGTCCGCTCTGACCGGCGTCTGCCTCCACCAGTGAGGAAGCAAACGCAGACTGCACTATCTGAAAGCCAAAGGACTCCAGCAGAGACATGTTCTGTTGAGGAGAGAAGGGAGAGGACAAGGCAGGAGCCAGGTCACTGAGGCCAGACCCCGACTGTGTCAGGGGTTTGTGTTTGTGGACTCTGTGCTGGTGCTTGTTGAGGTAGCACTTGGTGCGGAAGGCTTGGCCGCAGATGTTGCAGATAAATTTCTTCTCTGGTTCAGTCTTTGCTTTGAGCTCAGGAGAGCCCATGGTCCCTGCAGAGGCGCCATTAAAGTCTAGTGCGGGCATTTGAACGTCTGGTGCGTCGGCCTTCTGTGGAGTCTTCAGTTCATCTCCATTTGTAAGTTCTTCAAACGAAGGGTCTGATTCCTCTGACTCTAGATGTGGGCATTTACCTGTGTTTTCCTGTCCATCTGGGGAACAAACAATGTAGGAAAAAGGAAGATAGGAGAAAAGAGAAACACAAGAGTTTGGATTAAAACAGGCAAAACAAGCGATTTCATATTTAATACAGCTGTTCATATTTAGCACGACAGGGTTTTCCACACTACCAATGATTTTGACCTAAAGGATAAAATGTATATTTGAGATAATTAAATAGATAGGTTGAATATAATGACCCTTTGCCATTTAGACGTTTTGTGGCATGCTCCTCAATCACTGAACCTGACCCACCCACCTCTGGCTGCACTGTACTGACCTGCAGCAGAGCCATGGACAGGGAAGCTAGGAAGCCCAGAGCGACACTCCCAGAAATACGGAGCCCGACCTGGCTTTCCCATTAGCAGCTCAGGCTGCACGCCCACTGGAGGGCCAGGTTGAGAAAGCAGAGTGTGTCCAGAAAGGCCTTGAAAGCGCCCCTCTGCCTCAGACGAGGTAAGCTGCAGCTGGCGACTGGCGCACAGGTCTACATGACACCAGCCAGGGGAAAGGGAAGGGGAAGACAGACAAAAGGCCAGCAAAACAATTACCTTCACCAAAAACCCCCAAAGAAAAACACTCACTATAACACTGGAGATAAAAAGATTTCACCTTAACTAATAACTAGGGAATGTGACATTGCACCAATAATCGAATCACAGATTTTAACAGTCATGCAACAAATGCGAGTAATAAATGGGAAAGCCAAGCTCAACCTAAGCAGCCATGCTCTGCAGATTAACTGTACACTCAGCAAGAAGCAAAGGTGACTCTGCAAGAGCAAGCATGAAAGCGTGGGGCATGAAAACTTTGAACAACCTCAAACATTATGCAACAACGATTAAGGGGGTCAAGCTAGTTTCAACAAAATAAAATAAAAAAATACAACTATTACAATATTTACCAATCACTGTCTAGATCCAACACAATATGCATTAATGAAATGTAAAGACAGGTTCAAACAAAAGCTCAAGAAAGTAACTACCTTGAAATGGACACAAAAGAGATGACAAAAAAGATTAAGTTAACAGGCTTTTGAGCAAAGGCTCAGCAGAGCAAAAGCAGATGTTTGCTTGTGTACTAAACAAAAAAGCAAAAGCATGTTTCTCCATAGAGCAACGGGGCAAAGGAAAGCCAAAAACATGATTTGTCTGGGATAGGCAGACGGCTGCTTGCCTTCCACTGAGCACTGGTGTCCCATGTGGTAAGGGGTGCCGTGGAGCATCTGCTGCTCTCCCCGAGGCTCAGGGAACAAGGGGGGCAGTGGGGTGCCATGGTGCGTCTTTATGTGCACTTTAAGGTATGAGGCAGTGGAGAAACCTGAGACCAGAAGAGCACAAGATTGTATGTTGTTGTATACACAGCAACGGCAAGGGAACCTTTTGCCAGCTCAAAAAACTCAATCCTATATTGATGCAAGAGCACTTAAAATGAGTGTAACAGTACTACAATGCAAGGCTTTAATGTAACATATCAAAGCAAAGTTTGACAGATTACATTGATAATAATTCATTGGACAGTGTGTATAGAAAATGAACTTCTTGCTATCATTACAAACTTCCGAAAAGGGCTGGGGAATTAATCGAAATACAAATCTCAAGTTTGGTCATTCTCAATAATCGTGTGGCTTTATAAAAGTCAGGTTTACAGCCATTTCTTTGGCAGACACACCACCTAGTTTTGGAGTTTGGATGAGACAATGAAAGATTTATGTGTTAAATGAAACTGGAGGAAAGCATTTGCTATTGTTAGACCGTTTATACCTCAGGTCTAAGTGAATGAATCAGCTACATGTATTTATTCTTATTATGGAGGGAAAAACAATAATCAATCAATATGAGAAAAAAAATTGTGATGCATTTTTTTTGCCGTATCATCCAGCCCTACGTCCAGTAACTTAACTTACCCTTGTTACAAATGCTGCAGAAGTTATGAGGTCCTTCGCTGTGTTTTTTGAGGTGGTCTGTCATGTAGGCAGCTCGCAGAAACTTCCCACAAACCTTACAGGGTATTTTATCTTCATGGCATACAAGGTGTGAGCGGAGGCGATCTCTTGTAGCAAAAGAGGCATTACAAATCTGAAAGGGACAGATCACTTAACACATTCTTTCCCACATATCAGGTAAAGATAAAAAAATAATAACTGAGGCTACCTGGCACTTGTGAGGTCTCTCTGTTGTGTGAACCTGTTTGATGTGTCCATTTAGATGGTCTGGTCTAAAACACGTGCAGGAAAAACACATTAGAAAAAAACCTTTTTGAGAATACACCTAGTTAACTTATACTGACAGTTTATGGTCAGTGGAATAAGAAGCTCACCTTGAAAAGCCTTTACCGCAGCTTTGGCACACGTAGGGTTTGCCCACAGAACCGTCGTGGGAGCGCACATGGTACGACATTCTGTCCTTTCGCTTGAACCGGAGTCCGCAAACATGGCAGGCGTAAGGTTTCTCCCCTGAATGGGACAGTTTGTGCCTGTTAAGGTGGTACACGTCCCGAAACACTTTCCCACAAATGTCACAGCCCACATGCCTCCTAGTCCGCTCGCGCTTACGACTGCTGTCAAGCGCAAGGGCTCCATTCTCCACCAGATTCAGGCCGCCGGGGGTGACAGGCTGTGGACACTTCCACTGGACGCCCCATGCTGGGCCTCGTGGTTTTTTAAACGAGAGGCCTCTGTGAATGCTTTACCACAAATCCTGCAAGGAAACAGACCATTATCTTTCATGTGGTCAAACTGTGCAGTGTCCTCTTCGGCTTTCTTCGGTCTACTCCGGTTCCGCTTCGAGTTGGGCGAACTAGTGTTGTGATGAAGCATGGCCCCTGCGATTTCCATGGACGGTGAAAGCCCGTCTACAGGCTGTAAAGTCGGCATGGTCGGCTCCCCGGGGTCCTCCAGGAGCACAGCCGTCGAAGCTTCAATGCCATCCATGTCATTTGGCGTTTGTCCATTCACCACATGCGTTCCCATCCCATTCACAAGGTCCTGCGGGGCCACACACAAGCTGAGCACCGGGGGCTCTGGGTGGATTTTAAACAGACTGGCATCGCTTCCCCGTAAAGTGGGGACGAGGATCTGCACATTGGATTGTTTAATAACCTCCTGACAGATCTCGATGATCGACCGCATGAGCAGAAACTTAGCAGCGGTCATCAACTCAGGAAAGCACTCCAGACGCACAACTATGTTCGAGGTGTAAGCAAAGTCCAGGATGTCTTTGAAGACTCTGGGGCTTATGGTGTGCATCTCCAGCTCCTTGGCTTCGCCTTCCGACTGGCGGCTAAAGACCGACTCAAAGTATTCGCTGCAAGCCGCCAGGACGGCTTTGTGGGCTGGGAAGCTCTCCTCGCCGACGCGCAGCACCACATCGCAGAACCTGCCTCCATCTTTCCTCTGTGCGTTCAGGTTGTGTAGCATCTCCGTGCTGTGCTTGCTCACCTGATAGGTGTATGAAGAGGTCCAAGACGGCTCCGCTACTTTCTCCATGCCGAATTCATCCAATATGTACAGTTGCAGACGACAGCGTTTGAAATCCTATGTGATTAACACATTCGCTTAAATGCTTTCTTGAGGCTAAAAATATCGAACCCACGTCTCTTCTTTCCGTTTTAGCATCGTTAGCAGTAGCAGCAGAGAAAAATGGCAGCCCCCCAGCTTCCTGTCAACTTTAACCCCGGTTTGTTTGGGGGGTGGGGGTTGCTCTTGTGCCCTGCTCCGCTCGTGACTACTAAAAACGTGCACTTTCACGACTCAGCTTTATGTACACATGGAAAGGCAGAGTCAAATACCACAAGAGTCTTATTACTTGCAGACTTAACATTTCAACGGGACTCTTTCCGATGTGTTTGGTCAAACCCCTCCCCCCATGCAAGCCCCCTCCATCAAACAAAAAAAAAACCGCAACGAGAACTGTCATGTTATAACCACAGGCTATTGTTCAGAAACTAGCTTTTAACTGTTTTAGATCTATATAATTTGTTTTTTTTATATAGTCGAGCTTTTTTTTTTTGTTGGCATCGATTCCCCAACTTTTCGCAGTTCTTTGAATCATCAGTTTAACTCCAGATTAAGAAAAGCTTTTTACAAGTTCAGTGGATTAACATGTGTTAAAGGCACTCTGCAGAATACTGTTGCCATTAGCACAAAACATGCTCCCAATGACCAGCTCAACACAGAATGCCATTACTGCAGTGGGTAATCAAAGAATCGATTTGGATGAGGACCCAACCCATTTAAATATCAGATTCTGCTGCCTTTAGTCACATCTCCATGGAGACGAGCTGGAGGCGTACCCACTCCCGGTTAAGTTATTCATGTTTTAGGAGAGGTGAGCAGCCCACAGCAAAAGCACATGTTTGAACATTTGAGGTATTCTTTTTCAATGATGAAAATATCTGTCATAAAATAAATGCTTAATTGTATGTACTTTGTTTATTGGGTAAAATTGTACATGGTGTGGCTTTAAATAAGTTTAGACAAAAAAGAACACATTAGGCAACACTTACTTATTACTCTTTATTTATCAGTTCTTTTGTGCTTTTTAGATAAATAGCACAGAATAAACCAACTCCCAACCAGCCTCAATGAGCTTGGCTGCTCTTTTGTCAGTGATAGGCTGGATGAAATGGTTTACAGAAAACAAACTGAAGAAAGGCACAACCAGCAGCCACCGTTTCCCCTAGAGTCCAATCAAGTTCCAACTCAGTCACAATTCAGGAATGGGGGGGGGGGGGGGGATTACTAGTTGGACAAAGGAAAACTACCATTTGTTTCTCCGATTTAGCTGTACTGCAGTATACTTACATATTCCACACAATACCAAAAAAAGAAAAATACATATATACACAAGGAGAATAGTCATTCCCTTAGTATGTACAATTGGGCGTATACACATTATTTACTGATTTGTAAAGTCTCATACAAAAAGAAATGCTTCAAAAACAAATCCACTCATCTTTCCTTCTCTGAAAATACGCCTCTTTTAAAAAGCAGTGACAGAGACTGAAGACAAGGCATTAGACCGTTCAGGTCTGTGCACCCTTTCAAAGTAAAGTTCACATTTCTCCAGAAACACTGAAATGAACTTGCAGTGTGTAGCAAGTCACGGTCGAAACTCCAACTCATCAACGCTTATGACTTTAGCTGGCATGGACGGCAGCGGCTGCTCAAGCACGTCTGATCCAAACCACTTTGCAAGCCCCAAGGGCGGACTGCCTGCATGACGCTGTGAGCCGCTTGTCCGGTGAGGTCCATGGTTTTGAGACTGAGGACCACCAGGATGCACTGCAAAAAAAAAACAAATATCAGTAACCTTGAGTATCACAGTAGTTATCGCAGATCACCTCATATCTATCCTCATTTTTTGAAATACGCATTTGGTCACATTCGCCAATGCTAACGTGGCTAGTGCTAATGTTCACAGCAGCATAAATACACTCCCTGAGATGAGTCTGACTTTGGTAGAATCAAGTCAAACAGCTATAATCGGGAGCCCTCTTAACATGCATACACAAAAGGACGTAGCTCAGCGCTGACACAGCTGTTCGACTCGATTCTACCAAAAATCAGACACCTCTAAAAGTAACATGAAGCACTGCAAGATAAGTTTTTCCTAACAATGTTTCAGCAAGCACAGACCGTGCTCGGTGAGTATAAGCTGCTGTGGACGTTAGCACTTGATTGTATATGCCATACAGCATGACCCAATATGATCAATTGAGAGATTGCGATTCCCCTGTCACAAAAATATTTCTACAGTTCTAGCTCATTTACACCTGGCCCAACCATGTTCCAACTTCAGACCGGTCACACTTGTTTGAGGCTAGCAGTGCAAAGTAACCTCACACGCATTTCAGAAATGAGGAATTATCTAAGACTTTGAGGTAAATGATAACTTAGGTCTCAGACTCCACTCTTTGAGAATCCCTCAAGGCAACTATGACAGGATATTTGATATCATTTGAGAGCTCAAAAGGAAGAGAAACCAGAAGAATTAGAAAAGGAAATTAGACTGATGGAAGAAAGTCATTAATTCCCTTTTGCAGTTTGACAAGATGCTGAAATTAAAATATGAATACAACTCTTCTTCATGAGGAAGTATTCAAACTCCTTTCTAGACAGCTCGGAAATAAACACAAAAATCACTTCACGTACATTCAGAAATCTGTTATTTCGGAACATAACAAATGACATGCATAGCTAGTTCAGTCACCTGGTCTTTGTTGCTGAATTGCCACAAACTGCATTTGGGCATTAGATCTGGGAGGTAGCAGTGGATGGCCTGCTGCATTGACAGGATACAGTGGAGGACCAAGCAGGGCAGGTGGCAAGCCTTGAAGTTGTGAAAGATCCATGTGTGGTGGGAGAATACCTTAAAGGGAAAAAAAAAAAAAGTTCAACACAACAGGAAATGCAGGATGAGGGGAAGAGCCCAGATGTATAAAACAGGCATCCATCACATCTCCAACCACTCCGTCTCATGACAGTTCAATACTCTAACAGGGCTACATTAACCGCCCGCTTTGTGTCTTTTGATGCATTTCAAATTGGCCTTGATGACATACATTGCATCCGGAAAGTATTCATGCCCCGGCACTTTTTCCACATTTTGATACGTTATGGCCTCATCACCAAAAATAGTAATTTCTCATTTACACACAATAACCCAAAATGACAAAAATCTAGACATTTTAGTACATTTATTAAAAGATGGGAAAAAAACAAAACAAAAATAACGTACATAAGTATTCGCACCCTTTGCTATGACACTCTAAACTGGGTTGAGGAGCATCCCATTTTTGATTGTCCCGGAGATGTTTCTACAACTTTAGTTCACCTGTGGCGAGTTAAATTCATTGGACTTGATTTGGAAACGCACGCACCTTTCTATATAAAAGGTCCCACAGCTGACAATTTCTGCTCTGACATGCACTAAGCCCTGAAGTCAAAGGTTTGTAGACCTATGAGACAGGATTGTATTGAGGCACAGTGCTGGGGAAGGGCACAGACAAATTGTTGCAGCATTGACGGTCCCAAAGAGCACAGTGACACGAGTCATTTATAAATGGAAGTTCAGAAACAGGACCTTTCCTAGAGCTGGCCGCACATCCAAACTGAGCGATCAGGGGAGAAGGACCTTGGACAGGGAGGTGAGCAAGAACCCAATAGTCACTGACAGAGCTCAGATTGTCCTAATAGAAGGTTCTCCCATTTCCTCAACTATCTCTGCAGCACTCCACCAATCAGCCCTTGATGGTAGAGAGGCCAGACTGAAGTCTCGACTCAGAACGCGAGTAGGGATGTCACGGTATGAAAATTTTACCTCATGGTTATTGTGACCAAAATTATCACGGTTTTCGGTATTATCGCGGTATTTTTGTTATGTGCATTAATAAGTTCAGAAAGCATTGATAGTCCTACACAAACTGAAATTGTTTCAAAAAAGTGTAACAGTGTTTGTTAATTAAAAAATACAGACAAAGCCATATCAAAAGTGCAACTTTTCACATCAAAGTAAATGAACTATAGATCGTTTGGACGGTATTACATGTACTATTTATAGCGCCAGAACCGTGTTTGAATATCAACTAGATAAACCCTCAGGAATATTTGCCATCAGAGAGTAATCATTGTTAAATTCATAATAATGCGGCGAGAGTGAATCTATTGCATTGGCGACCAACTTTAATCTGCCTCAATGTAGTCCTGTAATACATTGTGCCATTTCAACACGGAGGTACCCGCGAGGCGGTGGCGCTGCGGCTGCACTATGGGGCGACTCGTTGCGTTCTCCCTCAACCCAAAGTCTGCATATCATGCATTTCAGCTATAACGTTAACTTGCCTTCCATTGGCTATAGAGTTGTGGGTGATGGTCATGCAGATGTGTCATGGGGTTCGAAGTGTTGCTGCCTTTCGCAGAAACTTTTTTTCCTGCAAACAGGATAACTGTCTTCTATCAGCTGTCCCTCGGCTTTCTTCAAATACCCAAAATATGCCCAGACTTCAGACTTGGTCCTGTTTGAAGGCTGATAGACGAGCAACTGAGCGCTGCAGTCTCCTCCTTAGGCCATGATTTCAGCTTCGAGAAAGTTTTGTTTTAGTTGCAAACACAGTGCGCATGCGCAGCAACTTCAGCAGATGAGACAGTGGCTGGTGAGGCTCACCGTGCCTACACCACGGGCACGGTAATCCACAGAGATTATAGTTTTTCAAAAACAAGACTAATTTTTACTGGGGTTTACCGCGACAACCCTAAACGTGAGTAACAAGAGTCTCTGGTCTGAGGAAGCCAGAACTATTTGGTCTGAATGCCAAGCGTCACGTCTGGAGGAAACCAGGCACCGCTCATCACCTGGCAATTACCATCTCTACAGTGAAGCATGGTGGTGGCAGCATCATGCTGTGGGGATGGTTTTCAGCGGCAGGAGCTGGGAGACTAGTCAGGATACAGGGAAAGATGAATGCAGCAATGTACAGAGACATCCTGGATAAAAATCTGCTTCAGAGCAATCAGGACCTCAGACTGGAACAACAGTTCATCTTCCAACAGAATGACACGACGCACGCACCAAGATTACAAAGAAGTGGCTTCAGGACAAGCATGAATATCCTTGAGTCGCCCAGACAGAGCCCACACTTTAACCCGAGAAAACATCTGTGGAAAAACCGGAATACCTGTGCACCAATATGGATTTTTGGGGTCTGATACCGATATGAAGGGGGTGGTACGTGGCTTATAGGCCTATATTTTAAGTAATTTAATTTGATGTAATCACTCAAATTTATTACAATAGTAAAGGTTTCAATCGTAGATATATATAGAAACACATCTAAGGTCAACCGATGTGGGTTTTTCTAAGGTCGATGCCAAAACGCATGGCTGATATTTTTGGCCAATATTTCAGAAGGAGCTCGTTTGAAAGACAAATCAGTAGATTATAAAAACAAAAAGGGCAAGGTTATCTTTTATGGTTCCAAAATGTACGCAAAATTCTACAACATAAAGGGGGGCTCATTTAGGTGCGTGAATACTTTCCGGGTGCACAGTGGACAGATTAAGTTGTAATCTTGCTGCACAATACAGATTTACACAATTAAACTGAAAAATCAATGACAAACCTGCTTGCATAAGAGCTGGGCCGAGTTGTTGGGGTTGAATCCCCTGAGCCAGCATTCGTTGAACCACATTCGGGTGGAGCTGTGGAGGGGGCGCACCATGGGCACATGGGGTATTAACGGGATAGGGTAGACGGGACGAGGGAAGGATGACGATGGGCCTGGTGGTCCCACATTGGGCATGTGGTGCCCAGTGGCACGGAGCCGGTCCTGATCTTTATTTGACTGAGAAGCTGAGCCAGCCTTCCCAGATGAAGGGTGTGCGCCGTCAGCCGTTTCTGGAAAAGTGTTTAACAGGCCAACATCTAAAAACACAAAATTGTTCAATGCTCCATACAATATTATGGCTTCATTTTAACACTACAGAATAAAGTGCTGTACCGGGGGCTGCATCATCCTTGCTTTCGGAACGGCTTCCAGCGTCATCTTTGCCTTTGGTTGCATACATTTTCCGGATTACCGATGTGGGTGTAAAAGATGGCGACAGCTGCATGTTTAAAAAAAATTACAAAAATTAAAAAGAGTCAACATTCAGTGAAGTGAAGAAGAAAAAAAAAAAATCACAGTAGGTATATTACAGCATTAAGCTCACCATGCTCGTGACCGCATTACCAGGAGAGTTTCTTCCAGCAGACTGAGGGCCAGGAGAACGGTTCATGCGCCTAGTGTGCATTATACAAGTTAACAATGCAGAACACATTTGATATTCTTTAATCATTTACGTACCGGTTTAAGGATTTGTCCTGTTGTGGCTTATAGCCGGACTGGAATGAGTGGTGGGCGTGAAGGGCCAGGTCTTGCTGGAAAGCAAGTGCATCTAGGTCTGCCTTGTTGACAGTCATGGGTAGTGCCCTCATCTAAAAAAAAAAAATCCATGGATGCAAATGTACCATATTTTTAAGTGTTCAAATTAGTAGCCTAGCATTTGAAAGCAAAATTAACCTGTTGTGCAGCAGATTCTGGACTGATCGCTCTGTGCATTTCAGCAAACTGTTCAGGCAATAAGGCCTGAGAACCAACTGGAAAGTCTAAGAGTAAAATATATATGAGACAAAATAAGCACTCAAGCAAACAAAATGAAAAATCAAACTCATACCCGCAGCAGATTGCAAGTGGCTGTTAAAGTAGTCTGGTGAAGTGGCTCTGTGTGGAAAAATAGGAGAAGGCCCCTTGTGTAGGAGTCCTTGCAGAAGAGCAGATGTCGCAGGGCCTTCAGAAGGGCCCAGGAGATTTCCCAGTAACGTAGGGGAACTACCACGAGGACCTCCAAGGAGCTCCTGTAGAAATGACACAAAAAGAAAACCGTAGATCAAGCTGGCCTATTGTTGAAACAAAAAGGACATGTTAAAATACTGACCTGGAAAACGTTTTTCTGCGGTTCCCCTGGCACTTTTGAGTCTGACAAATTCACCACAGATTCAGGAGTTCTCTAATACAATACAATAAAACACACATTGTAAACCAAATACAACAATCGCAGCCATTAAGTGGTGCCAGATAGTTTAGACAGTAGTTTGATGGGCACACAAACACCTCTAACTCATTTGGCTTTGTCAGGTAATTTTTTACATTAGCCATGTCGTTAGGTCAAGAGTTTACGACAAATGTGACATTTAAATATATATATTAAGCAAATTTAAGTCTATGTAATAAAGTGAACCACAGTTAGCAATGTCTGAATTATTTCCAGCTCTAAATAAAGTGTTTCAGTATGCAACCGAATGAACAGTGTAGACATTTTCTCTGCGGTGCTTTTGGGTCAATGTGAATCCAACAGCAGCACTAAGGAACACGCCACAGTTTTTACAGACTGAGATATGTTCTTACCTGAGCTTAGATGAGTTGATACGTACCCGTCTGGTCTTTGTGCGTGCCCTCAGTCACGCAAAAAGACCAAAGATGTTGTTAGGAATATGCCAAATGCTATGACTCCAAACGGGGTGAAGTTAGTAGCGACCAAGCTCTTCCACGGGCCAAAGACCAGACAAGTACGCATCAACTCGTCTAAGCTCAGGTAACATCTCTCAGTCTGGAAAAACGGTGACCTGTTCCTTCAAGCCGGTGGTCTCAGCGCGGCTTCACTCTCCTGAGGTGGAGCGGCTGTGGTGTGAAGGCGGCCAAACTCAGACTGAATTACTCCCTTTAATTCCTCATTTTTTGTGCGAAAAAAAAAAGTATTTTTAATGAACATATGCTGCATGACAGGACGTTTGGATTACTACTCTGAGGAGGGAAAAAGTGCATTTCTCCGGCCTCGTATGTATCAGTCTCACTGTATTCAACCATGAGAAGTGACCATAGCATAACCTCAAGGAAGAGCAAGTGTGCGTGTCGGTGCATTGACAGGTTGGTGCACGTCGTCATGGGAGTAAATTCAGTGATCATTGTTAAGTGGCTGATGGTGAGCCTATGTGAACATTGAAGCGAGTGCAGTTACAACTAGGGGTCTCGGATCGACCCACAAGGCACTCCAACATGTGTGAAAACAACCTTAACACTACACCAACAGTAAGACTGCTTACACCAAGCAAATGTGTTCCTTCTGAAAGAGATCTATCAAGTCATTACAGTTGTACTTACATTATTTGAATTGGCTTTGGGGTGGACCGGCAGAGTTCCACTTGCCTTCATGCTGCTGACCAACTTATTAAATGCCGACATGTCTGTGTCACGGGATCGTGGCCGTGAACCAGAGCCACCCGTTAATGCTTCTTCTAAATGTTCAGCCATAAAAGGAGTTCCATTTCCCTGTGGCGGAGTTGGTACTTTTCTTGGCTGTGCATCAGAGGTAATTTTCAAACCCTTCATCTCTCCCTCAACCTCTGCTAGTGACAGCACGACTCCAGAGTGACCTGATGAAGGAACATTCTTTACAAATGAAATGCAAACTTGTCAATGTCAAGTTTACTACCAACAAGAGCAACGTTTGTCACATTGAGCCTTATGGAAGATTCATTAATTTTTACTGTTGATCCACACTTACTGCTTTCCTCAAGTCGTGCTTTATTGACCGAGAGCGTTGAAAGCAGAGGCTTCAAGTCAATTTTGGCTTTGTGCAGCATGTCCAGGATGTCTACCTTGTCTTTGCAATCTGATGAAATAGGTGTAAAGTAAGGTGCTGGTCCATGGTTTGGTTCGAGCCCTGAACAACAAAAGTGTTAGAAGCACACAAAAAATAAGCTATATGAAAGTGTCGAGGGCCTAAAAACTGGAGTTTCCTTTACCAGCTAGTCTCTCCAGCTCCTCGTGAGGAGTAGACCTTAGGCTGCTGGATCTGCTGCCCGAGGGACTCAGGTTAGTTGAGAACCATTGACTGAACCGACTTGCAGATACAGGGCCCTCACCAAGAACATCTTCAATCATCTGCAAGGGAAAAGAGCATATTAGTCAGTACAGACCAGTGGTTTTGGATAACAGGGTCATAAAAACTCCATAAGCCATTTCTATCAGTCATTAATCTATGCATATTTTGTTAAAGATTTTAAAGGTTTAAAGATTCCCTAACAATAATCTGACATTGCAGGATAAATGGAACTAAACAGGATTTCTGAACAGTCATTGAACACAAATTCTGCAAGAGAAATCTGTACAAAGTGCTTTCAAGTCTCAAGAGTGTTGAACAATGATTAAAGTTAGTATGTCATAAAAATTAGCTGCGCATATTGGCAACCAAATTATGTTATGAAATGATAATGAAAGATGAAATTTCAGTGTAAACCTGTGTGTTCAATTGTATACACATGCGCTTGTTTGTTGGAAAAGTCCGACATTTAAGAGCATAGAGTGGATATGAGCGGTGAGTTTTTCCTTTCAATATAATAATCTTGTGCCAAGTTTTGTTAACTAGCATCATTCAATAGTAGTTATTTTGTGTATTTGCAAAGAGCCTCAGTTTGCCTCGAGGCCATAAGTTTGAGAGGGGGTTTTCCATTTTGTGAGTTACACTACTTGTCTGCCCTGAGGTATAAGCCACAATAGTTCTGGTGTCTCCCAATGTTTTATGGTTTTCAAATACATGCATGTCCAGATGTACTGTTAACAATCGAGCGGGTGTCCTCCATGCATGCCCACTACTGTGAGTGTGGGCGTTTTTGAATAAATGCTTTGTCCTGTTGGGCTATAAAAGGGGAAAGTTCTCAGTGCATCGGGGCAGAACTTTTTGGGCACCGAGAGAGCTGTACTGCTGCCGTTTGCTTTTTTGTAATTCTTTAATAAAATCCGCAAAACGTAGTACCTGGTCTCGAGTTTTAAATGTATAACTCCGTAACTACTCCTGGCTTTGTCTCCTGAGAAATATTCAACTTTTGTATGCTTCATCCCACACATGGGGCATAGTAAGGGCAATATTTGCTAAGGTTCTGTTTTTTCTTCACGTAGAGACCTACTGTACGCGTTGGAACAGAGTAAGAATTTACGCTGTGACATAACTTGATATAGGAAGTCCAGACTTTTCTTGTGGTAAACTTGTTAGTTAACCTCAGGGCATAAAGTTTGCTTTAATATTCATAGAGGCGAAGAAGCGGCTACAGTTAAAAAACGCTAATGTGAAGTGAGAAGAACTCACCATGCAAGTGAAAAAGGTTTCATGTACGAGTGAAGAAAGCCTAATACAAGTGGCGGTAGGGTAAAAGAAATTGAACTTTGAATTCTCTGATACTGTTGTAGAAGTATCAGAGAGGATGCGTTTAGAGAGGTTAGTGTCGTCAGTGGTGTTGATGTTTCCCGCTGGCGTCGGGACACCTTCAAGAGCCCGAGATTTGGTTAACTTTATGGTGTAATAGGTCGCGCATTATAGGAGTTTTCAGAGTCACAGTAGAAGACGACTTATTCAGAGCATCATCTGCTCAATATTAAGGCTCATATTCTACCATTACAAATAGATGCTTATTTGCATTACCTCAGTTTCAACTTAGCTTTTAAGAAACAGTGGATGAACTATTCGCCACAAACAGGGCAATATTCAGCAGCTCTCATCGTCCGTCTTCCAAACCTGCACCACCCAGGTCTTACCTTCGCGCACCACACCTTCTGTCTCTCCTTTTCTCTGATGGATATCAAGTCAATGCTCCAATGTGAGCGTGCAAGATGTTTGAACCATTGCAGCAGGAAAAGGCTGTTAAGCTGCCGTGTGAAATGCAAAGCAAAACCACACTGCGTTCCAGTGATGTCGCTGTGCTTTAGTGGGAGCCCAGAGGCCACGTGGACAGAGAGCAGTACTGCATTTGGAGTTTAATTACAGCTTGATTTTCCATCCATCAAAATAGGGCTCAAGGGACTATACAGGGTTTCCGTTAGCCAGCTGTAGCAGACTTTTTGCCGGTTTAAAAAGCAAATGGCCAGTGAAAATAATTTCCATCGGCCAAATTGGCCGACAGTAAAAAATATGGAGAGAATATAGAAAAAAAAAATACAACATTTGACCCAAGTCAGTGACTAGTGTTTGAGACAGCCCTAAATATTAAAAAAGGTTCAATATTTCTATCAAAAAGTTTTGATTTACGGCCTTAGCTCATTTATACAAAGCGCAGTTGAAGCGCCATCATCGCACTGGAAATTAAAGGCTTTTCCCTTCGTCACATTTTCCAAGAAAACTGCAAACTATAGGTACATTTACTTTTATAAAAGTGTGTTAAGAAGCTGGCAGTTAATACGGTTGATTAGGATATTATTTAAACGCGCGTATGTTCAGTCAGACTGATGCGCTATCTCACAGCGGCTCTTCCTGAGAGAGTGGCTGTGTTTATGGCGCTTCTATGGCTAGTCTGCGCAGGCCGGCTCAGCTTCGGGGCGGCTCTAGAGCATGGCAGAGCTGGGTCTGTGTTGAATTGCTCGAAACTGACTTTTGATTACTTTAGTGCTGTACATTTGTCCCTCTAATATTTCAGTGGTTATTTACACCTGAAATTACGTTAAAGCGCAGAAGGGCATCTACAGCCAACCCTCGCTGTGCAGCTGATGCGGTTAGATCTGGACAGTGTTTGGTCATAGACATCTTCTGTCCGAGAAGTGCAGATGAGTGGGATACATCCGCCTGACACCTGCCGCTCTCCATCGTCTCCACGCGCACAACTTTGTTTGGATTTGAGCTGCGGTTGCATTTTTCGCACGTCATTCTTTCATTAGGAATAGCTGTGTTTTTTCACTTAAGCACTCGTGTAACGCTCTGTCTAAATGTAGATTGTATTTGATAATACGCCACGTTCGTTATGTATACATTTTTAATGGCCGGTAATTCTTGTGAATGGCCGACATTTTACGAAAAAAAAATAAAATAAAATAAAACAAAAAAGGTCTAGTGATATCGTGATGGACGATGACATCGTCCAACTCTCATAAGCATTTTTTTTTTAATTAATATATATATATATATATACACACACACAGAGCATTCTATTTATGTTAGGAAAAATGAGATTGCAGGATAAAAGTATCTAAACTAATGATCTGAATAGAGTCATGGAACATTTTGCAATAGAAATGCGTTAAAACTCGTGCGTAAAGTCTCAGAGAATGACTTAAGGCTCTTCTATACTTCAGCGACAGCTCCGCGTTTACTTACTGGAGCCAATCAGGGAGTTCGCGACAGCTGCACAAGGTGACTCTGCGGCAAGTGCTGCAGAACGCAAGTGCCGTGATTGGTTGATCTTTTTGCAAAACAAGGAAACACACAACTCCTTCAGTCTCCCTCTTTGAAGTTATTTTTCATGAATATATTGTTCTTATGATTTAGTGATTTTGTATTCACTTCTGTTATAAAAAAAAAAGTTTAAAAAGACTTATAACGTGAAGGCAGAGGAGCTACGCAGAAGTTCGAACGATTCTGGTTTGCGTCAAGCGGACGGGGCTGCGGTGGGCGGGACCGGACGCTCGACTATAAAAAGAGCCTTTATTCAGAGCGTCAGCTGCTCCTCAACAAGGCTCTTATCACACTAATACAAATGTAAATTGGAGATTTGCATTTGCTTAATTTTAACATAATGTTTAAGAAACAGTGGGTGAACGGGACAATATTAAGAAGTTTGCGTCGTAGCCTACGTTTTTGAAGCTGCTCCACGCGCCGCCCAGTCCGTGTGCTCGTACCTCCGCGCCCCTTTCTCTCCCCTCTCTCGGTCCTTCGTGAGAACATCCAAACCCATGCGCTCTAAGCTCCGATGTGAGATCCGTCGCGGTATTTTAAAACCGTTTAGGTTCTCGCACGAAAAGCAAAGCGAAACCACGCAGTGTTAAACGGTGGCTGCATTTAGAAAGAGCAGCACTGCGTCTTTATTTTATTTTAATAATTACGGCTAACACATGTCTTCTGGTAGGCTACTTAAACTAGCGTGCATATTAGCTATATTCGAGATTTAATTTACAGTGCAATCCCTGCAAAGTTTGTAGGTTTACAAGGCCCACAGAAGATCAGCGCTTGTTTCTGACAGGAGGGGGCGTGGCATCACGATGGTGGCTCTCCATCGTGATGTTCGTAATCACGATGGCACAACCCTACTGTGAAGTGAAAGCAAAATGATACTTTGTTATTTTTCAACAACAAAAATAGACAAGTGTGGCATGCACAAATATTCAGCATTTTCTGAGTGCATTAAATTGCCTTTATAACATTCCTAATGACTGCAGAATGTTCACACCTTGCCCTAACCATTAAATAGAGGCCACCTGTACGTAATCTACTCTCAGAATTCCTGCTGTTCTGTGAGGGCCTCAGAGCTATGGTCAGAGTGTATTGGTCACTAAACATCATGAAGGCCAAGGAGCTCACCAGAGAGGTCAGGGGTAAAGATGTGGAGAAGTTTAAAGCAGCGTTAAAGTTATACAAAGATTTCCCAAGATTTGAACATCTCACGGAGCACTGTTCAATCCATCATACGGAAATGGAAAGAGTATAGCACCACTGCGAACTTACCAAGACACGGGCGTCCACCTAAACTAACAGACCGAACAAGGAGAGCACTGGTCAGAAATGCAACCAAGTGCCCCAAGATAACTCTGGAGGAGCTGCGACGTACTGCCGCTGAGCTGGGGGAATCTGTACATGGGACAACTATAAGTCTTACTCTACACAAATCTGGCCTTCATGGACGAGTGACAAGAAGAAAGCCATTATTGAAAGGAGGCCATAAGAAATCCTGTTTGAAGTTTGATAGAAGTCATATGGAGGACACAACTACCATGTGGAAGAAGGTGCTTTGGTCAGATGAGAAAAAAAAATTGAACTTTTTGGCCCAAATGCAAAACGTTATATATGGCACAAACCTAACACTGGTGATCGTCCTGAGTGCACCATCCCCAGTGTCAAATATGGTGGGAAGATTGTACGAATAGTTGGGAAGATGGATGGAGCCAAATACAGAGACATTTGGAGCAAAACCTGCTGGAGTCAGCAAGAGAATTGAGGCTGAAGCGGAGATTCACCTTCCAGCAGAACAATGACCCTAAACACAAAGCTAAATCTACAATGGAATGGTTTAAAAAAAAAAAAAAAACATGTTAAAATGGCCCAGTCAAAGTCCTGACCTAAATCCTATTTAATATCGGTTTCCTGAAAGACCTGAAAACTGCTGTTCACAAACGCTCTCCTAATTTGACAGAGCTCAAGTTGTTTTGTAAAGAGGAATGGGCTAAAATGTCAGTCTCTAGATGAGCAAACCTTGTAGAGTCATACCTCAAAAGACTTGCTGCTGTTATTGCAGCAAAAGGGGGGTTCCACAAAGTATTAATTCATGCTGTATGAATACTTGTGCAGTGTTTCCCACACAGACTATTCTGTGGCAGTGCTCAACACCGTGCGCCACATAGAGTTTCGTTTTATTTTTTTTAAACGCCATTTAAAACATGCATCGCATTCTTGCTGATTATTCAAATACTTACAGATGCCAGCCCTGGCATAGTCTTCTCCAGATTGAAGAATTCATTGAAGTCAAAGTCTCCTGTGGACTGCTCCGGCAACACATCTGTGTGGGGAACTTCTTGATCCGCGGAGCATTTCAAAACTCTATCAGGCTCCTCAGGCAGCCCACCATTACATTCAACTGTCAAAACATTTTGTTTTGGTCTAATGGAAGTAAATTCATGTAATAAATCTCAATAGCAACATACTTTCTTTGACTGACTCCGTCTTTTTCTTTGACCTTTTGGACCTGCGTTTGTCGTCTTCCAAAATCTTATCATCAAACCCAATAAGCTCAATGGTCTCAGACTGGCTTGTGGGTCCCCCAGAAAACCATTCTGGCTCCTCCTCTGCATAAGAGTCATTTCTTCTTCTCTCACTAAACACACGCTTGTCACCAAAGTCTCTCTGTAAAGAAGAAGGGTAAAGTAGATGAAATCATACAATTACTGTTAACCTGGACCGTTTTAGACAAATCCAAATCATACACACCCTGAATCTTTTATCCTTAAAGTCACGTTCTCGCTCCTTCTCCATACGAGGCTCCCGCTCAAATGCTCGAGCAGCAATTATGCGTCCACTCCCGATTCTCCGCGCCCCCCAAGACGAAGACTTTCATTCTCCTTATTTTCAAGGGGCTGACGGGCCGTCTAATTTGAGCCAGAGGTGCGGCATTTCCTTGGCAACCACCTCCAAAGCTGCGTCGCTGAGGACTCAGAATCACATCCAATTCGTCTTCCTTTAACCGTTCTCGTGGATCTAAATGAGAAATTAATTTTGTATGAAAATCAAACTATACCATTTCATTGGTTGTAAAGCAACATTGATAGTTACCAGGGATTCTTCGTTTTAAAGGAGCTCTATCATCTCCATAATCCTTAAAACCTTCCACTGGAGAGCTACGCTCTGATGAGGGATACAGTGAAGCATGCCACTTTTCAGGATCCCAGACACCATCACTGTATAAACGAAGATGCAAGCAACATTTTAAAACCAATGCAGAGAGTCTCAGAGACCAACTATTCAGTGACATTTTGCATTAGGGATGCACCGATACAATACTGCAATTGGAGCAGACACGGGAAAATTCAATATTGGGTATCGATCCAAATATCCGAGCCTAACCGATACCTACTTTAACTCTGAATATTACAAAAACCCAACTTTCACCAATTAAGTGAATATAGACATGGTACATCATTTTGAATTTCAGAACCAGAGAATTCAATCACTGAGTTAGTAATAGAATAATATTGGCCACTGTTGGACAGGCCAAGTGTTTGTATTTTAGTTTATGAGATGCTGTTTAATAGCTGAATTACCATTTATAATGCACAATTTGTAATGATCCGATCATTTGTTCAGTGGGTGAATGCGGCGTTGGGAAGAAGTACAACATTCGATAAAATAAAAAATAAAAAGGACACAGATCATCGAATTTGGAGCAACATAACCTCACCTCCACACTACATCATAAAGATACAAGTGAAATGCAAACACTGTCTGGAAAGAGGAGGAAAAGCAGCAGGACTAATATGCTTCAATAAACTTATAAACATGTTATAACACATCGTCGCTGGACAGACTGGTACTGCACACTCAAACCACACATTAAATATCCGGGAGAGGCAGGAAAGAAGCGAAGTTTGCCTCCAGTGTCAGAGAGGTATAAAACTATTCCACCGTCACCAAAGCACAAACAATTTTTCACATCCTAGTGCTTGGCAGCAACAGCGTAGAGTTTTTACAGCAGTGGCTCCTCCTGAAATGAACACATGCGAGCGTTTAATTGCAAGCGACCAAATAGTAGCCACAGCGCCATTCATCCAGTTAGGTGTGCACGTACCTTCAGGTTTCCAGCTCACATGCCGAAAATATAAAGAAAACTGGGAGGGGTTAGCTTGGCTAAGTCTCTCCCCTCTATTAGCAGCTACTCTCAACCTGTGGATAAATAACCTTCATTGTTCTCAGACTCCTAGGGGTCTTTATCTAGTCATCCTTTTGGATGAGGTGAAATGTCCTACACTTTGACTAAAGAGTGTAGTGATGACTCAGGCCTTCACCCAAGATGGACAACTGAGCTTACAGACATTTCTTTACAGACATTTTCTTTTCTTGGCCTTTTTTTACAGATGGTGTTAAGTTTTCTTTCAGAATTTGTTGGAAATTTAATACAGCCTTCATTTTACCCAAGAAATGTTCCGTGTGTGGCTGCAATACAACCCCAAACCATGATGGATCCATCCCCAGGTTTAACAGTTGCACAGATGCCCTTTCCATAAAATTCTGTGCTTCTTCGCCAAACATATCTTTCTTTCTGACCAAAAAGCATTGGCCTCATGTAAAAAAATATAACTTTTTGGCTGGAATGCGCAAAGGTCCGTTTGAAGGAGCACAGAATTTGATCAGGGGAACATGTATCCAGCTGTTAAGCCTGGGGCTCGATAATCCTTTGGGTTTGTAATGCAGCCAGTGGCACAGGGAACATTTCTTAGGTAAAAAGAATGGTTCAATTTAATTTCCAACAAATTCTTAAGGGAAAGCGTATCATCTTTGAAAATTTAAAAGTTAAAAAGCAAATGGCTTCTACATATGGGTAATGATTGTAAACAAAATCCATGACGGATTAGATAGTCTGAAGGCTTTGCCATGGTCTTCCCCGTGTGACCTAAACTAACATCATTGAAGATCTGGATACACCTCCAAAGAGCAATACTAGCAGGGACGGCTGGTATCAATGAGCTAGGTGGCTAAGCCTCTATCATTTTTTTTTTTTTTTAACTAAAGAATAAGTTGTATTTTTCCATTTATTATAGTTAATTTTACATCCTAACTAATCGCCTAATGTCATTACTAGGGGTCGGAAACTCTGGGTAGCTCACGATTCGATACACGTTTTACGATAATCTCACGATACGCCGATAAATTGCATAATAATCTACGATACATCACGATAAACATGCTACTTTTAACCTTTATTTTAACATACTACATATTCATCATTTACATTTCTTTTCATGTGCTTTGTACTACTTTTATAAATTATTCCACACTATAGGTCAGTGACTTAATTTACAATTAAAGAAACTACAGTCCTATTTAAAAAGTAATAAATCAACCCCAAATTAATCTTTATAATTATTTAAAAAAAACATTAAAAGTAATTTGTGTGACAGTGTTTGGTCCAAGTGTTTAAAACTGTAGTGCTGCCCTGACTGAATTCTTGATTATTGGCCTCCATTGACTGAAAACAGAGCACTGCTGCCTCATTAATATGCATGACATCATCAAAAGTATCGATATCGGAATAAAAAGTATCAATATTCGTTTTTGGACGACTCCTCGCAATGGGCCTTTTCGCTGGCGACCCAAGATGAAGTGGGGAAGCTCCCTTGCGTTTATGTACGCGAGGACGACGCAATGCTCGAACGCGGGTGAGTCCATGTTTACGCCACGGTTCACATCTATCAGAGTTCAGCTGTTAACCTTAGGACAAAATCAACTCTTTTATGCACTCATATCATTTGGGTGAATGCACTGTTAGTTAATCTGCTGTTTCGTAGTATGTTGTATAAATTATGTTTTTGAGCTGTTTGACTGCCATCTATAGAGTAAACTTTTGCCTTGTTATTGGTCTGATGCTCTGAGTTGTTTGTAATGCTTGTTCCGTGGGTATTTTCTGATGTGGTTACATGCTCCTTTTTTAGTCTGAAAAGTGGTGGCAAATGCATTTAGTAGATCTGATAGTAAAAATAAAAAAAATGCACGAACACCTTGTGCAACAGCCCCACCTAGAGTTTACATCAGCAGCCGCCACCGAGTACTAGGATTGAAAGACTCTTGACTGCCTAGAAAAGCCTTTAGAGCTGCGATACTGGCCATATTTGGGGGCTATGAGACAAATCTTCAGGGACATAATCTGCCCAAATATTTGCACTGGTGTTTTTCACATTGTTATTTTGAAAATGTAAAAGATGTTAAAGGGATATTTCAGGATTTTTGACATAGGGCCTCATTTCCTAGTTATCCAGAGTGTTGTTGATGTCTGGAGATATTTTTTTCTTCTTAAATTCATACAGTTCTTATATTTGAAGAGTCTAGTGGCGCTAGGCTAATGCATTTCTATGGCATCAGCAACCCTGCATTAAAAACAGTCTGGCACACTCCACAGTGCACCGGTGGAAAATCACGTACGCCAGGCTACCCATATAAATGTCTGTTAATAGATTTTATGAAATATAACTGACCTTGTATCACATGAATTACTGCATTTTGAGGGGCTATTTTCTCGCAGATCACTCCGCCGCTGCGTTAGCTTACAACCACGAAGCTGATGCTGCTCAAAGTAGTTATTTTAAATGCAAAATTGTTATTATTCTATCGACAGACATTTATATCGTTAGGCTGGCGTTACAAGTGATTTGCCTCAGGTGCACTGTGGAGTGGATCAGACTGTTTTTAATGCAGGGTTGCAGATACCATAGAAATGCTTTAGCCCTACCATAGCCTAGCGCCACTAAGCTCTTTAAATACAAGAACTGCATGAATTTAAGAAGAAAAATATCTCCAGACATCAACAACACTCTGGATAACGAGGAAATGAGGCCCAATGTCAAAAATCCTGAAATATCCCTTTAAGTGTTCTGGAAATGTTTTATTTTCAACTTCATGCCTTTGGGAGATTATTAATTTTTCACAGTAGTGGAAATGTTAATCCACTTTCACACCCCATTGTAGAACAGCTCAGGGTGAGAGGAGGTGAAGAGCCGTTCAGACATTCAGCAAAGAGTCAGGGCCACAACTTGAACCCACCACGCTGAGGACATAATCATGTTCTGCCATATATGCATCAGCTGTAACTTTAGACTATTAAATTCAAACAACATGACATACAGGTCATATCCAGCCGACGCCATACTTGTGGCCAGCAATCACAATATGGGAAACAGAACACACCGACTTGCCATCCATGTAGCAACCTCTAGTAGCAGCAGTCAATCACGCATCTCCAAAAGACCTACTGGCTAAGCAGTCACATTACCTGTCATATTTTTCAGAGAGGCATTCAGGCCTTTCATGGGAGATTGGCAGGTCCTTGATTTCCAGTAATTCCTCCTGAAACAAAAATGGGTGTTACATATAAACTAGGTCAATATGTCAAACAATATACTTTGATTCACCTTTGTGTATCTGAACGGAGCTGCTGGTTTCACCGACTCCACAGCTGCGTCTCCATTCCTCTGCTCCACACAAGTCTCGCCGTCCATGACTGAAACGTTTAACTGAAGCAACAGCTTTTGGACCAACTACCAACGATTCTGAGGAAGAAAAAACAATGAACATGAACACTATATCAGACATTGAACACAGGGTCTAAAATAACTTAAATTGCATGGGGCAAAATTTGGCCAACGCTGATGAGCAATTAAGTTAATTGACTGCAGCCCGGCATCGTTAACAGTCGCGACAACTGGAGGTCAACTGAATGGAAACGCAACTCCCAGAATGGAAACAAGAGCCAAAACTAAACTACTATTAAACGCTGTAGTTTATAT
Source organism: Neogobius melanostomus (assembly GCA_007210695.1). Taxonomy (NCBI): domain Eukaryota; kingdom Metazoa; phylum Chordata; class Actinopteri; order Gobiiformes; family Gobiidae; genus Neogobius; species Neogobius melanostomus. Next base: position 2,619,761 of record VHKM01000159.1, read on the forward strand.
TTAATTTCACGATTGCGTACGGTAGTATTTATAGGTTAGCATTTAGCTAAGATAGCAAAATGAGAAGGTTTGCTGTCTCCAAGTGAGTCTCACACCTTCGAGGGCAAAGTAGTAGGCAAATAATTTAAACATTGATGTTACACTTACCCAATAATAGCAACTCCGTGTGTTACAAGTTACAAATGCCGACTTGAAACGCTCTTGTTAGCTAGCTAGCTAACCTAGCACTAGTGCTAGCCAGCTAACCGCTGGGAATGGGATAATGCCCACCCAGCAAGTACTTAATATGAAACCGATTGAGTTTTTACTACAAATCCAAGCAATACACACGAAACTTGGGCAAGTTAAAGCAAGCCCAAAAACAAAATAATCCCACTGGGGCAGTGAATCTTCAATAATCGTCTCGTTCTATGTTTCTAAGTCGCAGCAACAAATTTCCTCTGATCACCGCTTTAAGAAGGTCCTGAGAAAGCTTACAAGATCGTGTTCGGCGCGCCTGAGTAGAATATGATCATTTGCCCGTGCATTTCACGTTACTTTTATTATGTGGTGAAGGAAAAATCTATTTGATACAGATGATGGAGTATAAATAAGTCGAATAACTTTCTAAATGCGTGAATTTGGCATGTAAAATGATTTTGTAGTAAGTCGAGGCAAATATGCGGCCTACTTATTTTTCTTGGGTGCGTTCAGTTAATTCATCGTTTAGAGATTTTCATGCCTGTCAATGTAAATGTGCATGTTCCCGCCCTTGTGAAGTGACCAGGATATTTTTGCATATGCCACAGTTTGATAGGACCCGCGTAGTTAAACTATCGTTGTTGTCGAGTTAAATACAAGTTTTGTGTTATGTGAATATAGATTGTTAACATTCTCAAAGGCATAGAACACACTCGATACAGTAGGTCGCGGCATGCGCCTCAGTTTGGCTAGCAGTCCGCCATTAAGCTGAAAGAAGAAGTAGTAGTAAAAGTTTTGTTGATGGAAGCTACTGTTGTTTATTGTGTGGTATCTTGTGTTCCTGCTCCGCTAAGTTATTTTCACACCCCTCTAGTTATCGTTTATGTCGTTGCTATTGACAACTTACAGACTGCATCAGGAAACTTGTGTTTGGGCATGAAGGGTTAAAATAATGTTCAATAACTCTCGGAAACCTGGACTGCCAAGGTCAGGTGCTGTCAGGTCTGTGTCAAAACAATACACCGCTCAAACCAGAAAAGTATTTTACAGGGTGGGCTACAACTGGAATAAAGGCGGAAGGCTAAAAGAGCTAAGAATAAGGTAACGCAATTATGGTTATTGTTTTATATCGAAACCATGGCTTTTTTATTTATTTTTATAATAAAACACTTTCATTAACAGGCATTTAGCAAGGAAGTTTCTAAGGATATGGATACAGAAGACTTTTGGACGAGTTTTGCCTCACCAAGCAAAGTAATTTACATGTTGTGTATTATATCAATTTCAGCTTAAATTACATCTTTTGATTTTCAGATCACACTTTAAGGGATTTATCTTGAAGCGAGTCTTTGAAGCATGGAAGGATAAATGGTGGACATCAAGGAGGGAGTGGAGTCTGACCCTGCGCGCAGAGTGTCACCACAGGTCAGATACACGAGCAGGCATAGCCTGTCCAGTAATAGATAGTTAAGTATTATAGACCGACTTAAAGAGGCATCACATCCATTGTCCTGGAAAAGCAGACGGCTTCTTCGCAAACTTGAAAGAACAATTTCAAATTAGGCTAATGAGGTAGCCTGGCTAACACCAGACTAAAATCACAAGTGTCTAAAGGTCTAAAGCTTGATCGAAAGATGGCGTCGCGTCTGCTGCTGTCATGTTGGATCCGTAAATATTATTATTATTATTTTTATCCCTAAACAAACTACAAGCTTCCGTATGTCGAATAGTGCGCCGTCATCGTCTTCTTTCTTTCTTTTCTTGGGACAGTGCATGTTAATGAACATACATGGGTCTCATGCATGTAAACAAGCCACACCGGATTGTAGCCTTGGGCTAATTTGCATCCGTTGTCCCCCATGCGCACTCTCAACCACTCTCTCATTCATACTGGCCTATTGTACATGTTTTTAGTGGTAGGGGAAACTGGAGGAAATCTACGCAGACACGGGGAGCACATGCAAACTCCACACATAAAGGTCCTGTCCAGGTGGGAATCGAACCCGGACCTTCTAGCTGTGAAGCACAAGTTCTAACCGCTGTACTACCGTGCCGTCTTACCGTCCCTCCTCGTTCTGTGATTGGTCCCCAAATCCATGCGAAAATTTCGGCCATGGTCCCCAGGCTGTTGTGAAGTTCGAAAGGATTCGAGCGCACACAGCAGTCTGGCGTTAGCCAGGCTACTTATGAGGCCCTAAATGCACACTTGTACTGAGATACAGAGAAATTAGCAATTAAATAAGAGTAGTAATCTCCATTTTGAGCATTACCATGGTTACCGCAATGGAATTTTCAGTTGACCTCCACCTCAATTTTAAACTATGGGCTCTTTAGAAAGTTGTGATGTCACATGAACGCAATCTATTAGCACTTGCCGCGTACATAAGCAGACCACACTAACGATCACAGAGTTCACTGAGAAATCATAGCCAAGCGTGAATGCGCAGCATACTTCACAGGCTGCCAGCTTTGTGCTGCTACGTTAGCTCCATAGGTAGAGCGGAGGGCACCCATCTCAGCCTCGACTTTTTTTTTTTTTGGACTGGGCACCCACTGGGAAGAACATAAATTGGCGCTTATGAATTTAAATACTTTTCTTTTTTCCCCAGGAATTTAAACACATGATAAAAATTAAAAAAAAGAAAACACTGTTGACACAGGACACAGGTCATGAGGGTGGGTCATGTGCAGTGCTTAATTTGATCCCCCGTTTGGGGAACGCATTCCCCCAATTTTCAGTTTTTCAGGGTAAAGGATCCTGCAAAGATTTGATCAAAGATTTGATGGTGTTTAATGAGAGTGTTCCGGCAAATGTTTTGGCCTGTTCCCTGAATCCATCACATCAGACCAAAAGTGTTCTGAAACTACTAATTTACAAATTAAGCACTGGTCCTGTGTTCCTTTTATTGGACAAACCTTTTGATGACACATAATGTCATTAATGTGTCACACAAATTTGTATTTCACAGATGAGAGACAAAGACAATGTTGGTGTATATTTATAATTTATTGCATAAAGTAATTGATTTGTGATGTCATGTTTACTTTTTCACATTTTTGAGGCCAACATACATTTTGGCCAGTTTATGGCGCTAATACCCTGCTTGTGTCATTTACATTGCCCATTGGTGTTAGATTCGAAACATAGCTTGTGCTCAGTCTGCGTTCTCTGACTATATTTCCATAGTAACTGAGCCAGACTCAGAATGAGCCTGGTTTATGAAACCGAATAAGCCAGACTTGGCCAAATAAGCCTAGTTTACAGAGTAAGCCAGCTTTATGAAATAGCCCTCTGATTATGAATAATCTGTAATATTTACTTTCTGCTCTTCTGCAGGTATTTTCTTCACAACCAGACATTTCACAGATGGAGGGATTTTGTGGTTTTGCAAAAAGAAAAGAAGATGAAAATACAAAATGCTCAATCATTTGGTGATTTAAAAAAATACATATTATTGATTTCTGTAAGTACACACACCTATGTTAAACTATATTTTTTTAACCAGCTGACAGACAACGGCTGCATCACGCTTTGGAAAGATGGGAGAATTTTACTGAAATGAGGAGAATTAATAAGAAAAATCATGGCGCAGCTCTTCAATTCTACAAGCAATCACATTTAAAGTAAAAAGAGAAAGAAAATTATTACTTTTGTGTAGGTTTAATATAGTGACCATTCAACATATATATATATATATATATATATAGTTTTTCTTTTTTTTTTGCAGAAGGACTTGGCGCAAATGGAAGAGTAAGCTGCAGCATATACAGTACCTTATTGTAATAAAGGACGAAGCCCTGAAGCAGCAAAGGTGGGAAGTACAGCACAAGGTAATGTATTGCTTTATTTTGAAACCAGTTTCCCTACAGTTTGACATTTTGTCAAGGATGTATTCACAATATTACATTTTTGGTATTAATCTTGCCTTTTCAAGTGACAACAGTCATGTCTGTGATTAATGTATTTATTGACTGTAAACCCTGTCAAAAAATCTGCATTGTTGTAGACCATTTCTACCATAGAATCCTAACCTGCCCACCTTAACATCAAACTATAGACTCTTTATACTATGATATCACATGAACACAGCCAATTGTTGTTGTTTTTTCTTTATAGGTTTTGTTTTGTTGGAGAGACATGTACAAGGTCTCTTGTCACAACAGACTGAATGAGTTAAAGGCTTCCTGTCACAACACAACAAGGCTGAAGAGAAAAGCATTTAATCAGTGGGTTAAGTATGCTTCCTGTCGCTGCACTAAAGACAACTCAAAAGGTTATTCTGAATTATTTTATTGATTTAAAATGCATGTTTTCATAAATCATGTCATTGTTTTTTTCTATGTAGTTGTAGCTCTAAACACTAACAAACTCAGGCTAATGAGGTTGCACTGGACAAAATGGTGTCAAGCGTTGTATGAAAAATGGAGTGAAGAGGTGCGGTTAGAGGCTGCTGGACATATAGCTACAAGGATATGTCAGCGCAGAGTGGTTCATCGCTGGAAAGCTTGTATCCTTAGCACACATTTGTGCCATTTCAAATACTTTACGAAATTCCTTAAGATAATCTTGGACGAAGGCATAGTGGCTCCTCACAGTATTTCCTGTGTGAAGATTATATGTTGTCCCCGTGTCTAGGTGGGTTTTATCTGAGTACTTGGGTCTCTCGTCAACCTAAAAACATGCATAAAAGCAAAGTAGTTCTTACAAGAAACCTATCTTAGGATGCGGAGAATGGTCCTGGGCACTGCATTGTGGTAACTTACTGCTCTTAACAGGTTGCCCCAGCAACATTGAACACATTTTTGCTGTGAGAACACTGTACCACTGTGCCGTCAGGTGACTTTAACCAACCTTTAATACCCATTTAGTTTATTCCATCACTGCCTTAAAAAATGTTATAAACAAATACAATAATATGTATTTAAAGCGTGCGCGCGCGTGCGTGCGTGCGTGTGTTCTTGTAATTGCGACATTGTGAGGACCAGTTTGAGGTTTTAACCGACAGAGTGAGGACATTTTTGGAAAGTGAGGACATTTTGGGTGGTCCTCACTTATTTGCAGGACTGTTTGAGGGTCAAGATGTGGTTTTAGGGTTAGGGTTAGAATTGGGTTTAGATTAGGGTTAGGGGCTTAGGGTTCAGGGTTAGGGTCTGGGTAATACATTATGTCCATGAGTGTCCTCATTAAGATAGAATTACAAGGCTGTATGTGTGTGTACAATGGGATGAAAATGTATGTGAACACTTTGGAATTTCTCACATTTGTGCCTAAATTGGTCATAAAATGTGGTCTGATCTTCATCAAAATCATAAGAATGAACAAAAGTGTCTGCTTAAACTAACACCACTCAAACAATTACATGTTATGATATTTTTAAAGGCCATAACATGTAAACATTCACAGTACAGGGAGGAAAAAGTAAATGAACCCAGGAATCTCTCTGAACTGAAACTGTTTTGTAAAGAAGAATGGTCCAAGATTCATCCTGATCATTGTGAGCGTCTAATCTGCAACTACAGGAAAGCAGTTATTGCTGCAAAAGAAGGATCAGCCAGCTATTTAATACAGGGGTTCACTTCCATGCATGTTGTGAATGTCTCAGGTTTTTCTGCAAAATATTGTGATAAACTTATGAAATAAATTTTTTCTATAGATGATAGCACGTTATCCAGGCCCTGAGGCAACAAAACAGCCCCACACCATGATTCTCCCTGCCCATACTTCACAGTGAGGATAGGGTTTTGATGTTGATGTGCTGTTCCATTTTTCCTCCTCACATGATGTGTGTTCCTCCCAAACTGTTCAACTTTGGGTCCATCAGTCCACTGAATATTTTTCCAGTAGTCCTTTGGAGCATCCAAGTGCTCTTTCGCAAACCAAAGTTGAATAGTTTGGGAGGAATATATATATATATATATATATATATATATATTTAACATCCTATAAGACATGTCATATAGGATGACATGTCTTACTGCCGGATATTTTTGGGTTCCTTAGCTCATGACTAGATGTAAAGCTATGTCATGAAAAAGCTGGAAGAATCCAGAAAGTACAAGAGCATTACCATCATCACTTAATGGTAAGATTCTAGTGTTAAAATATTAAACACTGTGAATATACAAGTTTATATGTAGGCATCTAACAATGTGCTTACAGAGAGCTGCTTTTGGTGGATTGGCTCACAATGTTCAGTTAAATAAATCAAAACGACTTAACAACAATGTGGCTGTCCAACATTACCAACAAACTGTAAGAGCTCAAATGCCAGTGGTCAAATTGAAAGGAAACACTGTCGTGTAAAGGCTGATCTATTTGTGCTTGTTTAAGATTTTTGGGAGATTCTGGAGACTCTGGTTGGAGCGTCTCGAGGAAGCTGAAGACACGAGTTTTCAACCCCTCACAGAGAAGGCTCGAATTACTTATCGGTTGTTTAATTTGTTTTACCCATGTCTTTTATCTTTTTTACGCACATACCATTATACCATTCCTTCATAGATATATATTTTTAAATATAATTTATTATTGACAGCATCTCCTTGTCAAGAATCTGTTTTCGCTTCTGGAGAGAGAAGTTGGCAGAGTCAAAGCACATGCAGGTATTTTAACAAGCCTTTTACAATGTTCTCTGCAAACTATCATTCTTACTTTTGTGCAGACACTAGCAAAGCAGGCGGACATGTTGTATGCAGACCACATCGTGCCACGTTGTTTCCTATCATGGTTTAACTTTACTCACCGAAAAACAGCTCAAAAACAAAGAAATATCAAGGCAGAGCTCCACAACAGGTAGCCTTTTAAACATGTTTATTACAGAGATTATCATTCTAAAGTAATTAAGGAATCAATTTCCACTTGCAGACAGCGCCAATTTTCCTGGGCTTTTACACCTGGTGGGGAGTGTCCGAAAAACACAAAGAGCAAAAGCTGGCAGAGCAAATGGTTTTGTGAAATACCTAATTGAAGATAAATATGCTCTTTCAATGTCCATAATAAAAAACTATTTTTAGGCCATTTTTCATGAGGAACAAAGACTAATGCAAAAAGTCTGGATTCTATGGAGGAAACGAGCAGAAATGAAGATCAAGGAGCGAGAGAAGCAGGACATTTCAGAGCATCTACACCAGCTACGCCTTCTTCAAAAGGCAATGGCACAGTGGAAAGAGAACACTGCAACGATAAAAGACAGGTGTGCGAAAGTTTACACGAATTAAACAACTTTGTTTTGTATGGTATGTATTTTATGCATTTATTGTAGGAGAACACAGGAGTTTCAAGCCTGCCATCAAGGAGAACTGTGCATCCTTAGATGGGCTGTCAGGAGATGGGAAAAGGTAACACACAAACAGTATTGTTTTTACAATAGGTTATTCCTCACATGAGCTTTGATTGTTAGTCCAATTAGGTCTTCTAGTAACAATGCTAAGACCTGTGTATTATTTCTAGGGCCTGACCGATATGGATTTTGGGGTCCGATACCGATATGAATGGGGGTGGCATGACCAATAGCCAATATATAGGCCGATATTTCAAGTAATTTAATTTGATGTTGTTTTTTTTATCTGCTGGGTTGCAGGTTCTAGAATGTGATGATGTCACTGGACCCAGGGGGGGCAGGAGCCAGTTTTTCCTATTAACAGCATTACACTTTCACAAGTCGTAGCTCAAAAGAAAATGTATGAATTACAAAAATGATCATTAGTATCAGTCACTGGGTCCATGATCTCTCTGTACAAGACCAAAAATGTCCTAAAAAACAAAATAATTTTTCCTCCATATAATTGTATTGGCCTTTAGAACGCTGTGATGTCACCTGCAACCCAGCAATAGCCTATAGTTAAACATTTATTATTATAGTAAAGGTTTCAATCATAGAAATATATGGAAATATATCTAATAAAGGTCGACAAATAGGTTTTTTCCCCAAGCCAATTCCAATTATTGGGGATTTTTATCGGCCAATGCTGATATGCACCGCTGATATTTTTGGCCAATATATTTGGCTAAATTAAAAAAAAATGTCTATGATGCTTCTAAACCTGTCAATGTTAAACTGTGACAGCAGGAGGTGCTGTATGAGGGGGCATAGGGCCGATTTATTCAGGACATTCATGTTTAGTAGGTACTTCAGAGGGAGCTTGTTTGAAAGACAAAAATGAGCATATTCCAAAACAAAAAGGGGTAAGTCTCTATCTCTCATGGTTCTGAAATTATAGGCATATAAGTCTGAAGGAGAAAATATATGAAATAGATGTACAAACTCACCACGATGTTTCTCAGTTCCCCTGAGGCCTTGGAAGTTGTGAGAGGTCTCATTTTAAAGCCCTGACTGAAGTCTCTTTCACTTTCGGTTCTGGAGATAAAGCTTATATATATAATATATATATATTATATATATATATATATATTATATTATATATAGTAACATACTGCACCTACATATCTGCCCGATATATCGGTCAAACACTAATTATTTCATATCTGAATGTTTCAGCTACAACTCTGGCCTTACTTAGAGGTGTGACGTCAGGTATGAAATAATACACAGGTCTGGCTATAAGAACATATTAGCAGCTTTGATTGTTGACCAATGTCTGTCATTAGTTTGTCCAGATGCAAAAAGCCAAGAGACAAAGAGCAGAGGAAATGCACCAGTATCGTGAAGTCCAACTCCTCAAACAGTCCTTTGCGACATGGAAGGTGCAATCACATGAACAAAAATAGATGTATTATGATAAATATATTTGTTACTTTTAACTAACAATGAAAATGTGTTTGCTTTGTCAGAAACATAATCTCCAAATGCACTCTATTCACACTGAAGCTGATCTACTCCACAAACAGCAAATGCAAAAGTCTATGAGGTAAAAACACTAACTGGTATTACAAACAGGGAAAATGACAAGATAGAGAACACTAACTGGCATTACTATTTGACCTGTGTGTTTCCCGATTATTGCATTTGGTCGAACTTGTCCACTGATGTACTTTTCCCTTTGATGCATCTAATTTTCCAGGAGAATGCTGGGAATGTGGCAGGAGAATGCATCCAAATCTTCCGAGTTCAGAATAAAGAAGCAGAAGGCTCGGCATCACCACCGGCACATCCTCCTAACTAAGGTTTTAAAATCCCTCTATGTTTAAGTTTTGTGTTTGTTTATGTTTATGTTTATTTTGTTCCCTCTGGCAACTTTGGCTAGTGGTTTTCTAATGATAGTTTGCCAGTTTCACTGTGGGTTTTTACTTTTACTCTTGCTTGTTGAATGTTTTGCAAGTTGCCATAATACCATATTACTATTATTATTTATTTTATTTTCCCTTATATGTTTACCCTCCGATTGCAAGGAACTTAAATAGCTTACAAACTGTGTAAACATGGTATCAGAAGTTCCTCAGTTAAAAATGTATATACATTTTCTTCTCTTGATAGCCAGTTTTAATGTCAAGCCCTAATTCCACTTTTATCCCATTGTAGGCTTTCAGTGCTTGGAGAGAAGCAACTGTCCATGCAGTGGCCAAGCATTCCCAACAGATGGCAGTACTTAGCATTGCACAGGAATCCATTAAAAAACGTAAAGTTAAATGGTACAAAGGTTGAATAAAATGTCATATGCTTGAAGAATTGTAAGATGAAAGACTATTTTTTGATATTGTGCAGGTGTGTTACTGAATAGTTTCAGAAAATGGCACGGGCAAACAAAACATGTTCAAACAGAGAAACTCCACTTGCGTAAAGCCCAGTGGCACTGTGATGCCACTATCCTGTCGAAAGCCATTAGAGCTTGGGAAAATCATCACAACCAGTATCAGAAATATAAGGTAGTACTCATTTTGTTCATTTTGTACAAGTATAGATTTATTTTTGTGTTTTACTATGTTGTAGGTGATGAAACGACAAGCCTGTTTGCTGCTGAGACTAAAGATTTGGCAGTATTTCTTTGATCTGTGGAAAATGAAGGTGCATTTAACCTAAATATTTTCAAGGCTCACAGATATAAATCTATTCATATATAGTTAAGAACATTATATTGATTTGTTTTGCCTTTGCTATTGGTTTCAAAATGAGTTATATACCATCCACTTACTTCAAAATGTGTTTAAGTGTTTATCCATAAAAATTTAATGTTAGAAGTCCACTGACTATGAGTGAATGTATTTTTCAGTTAGACAAGTATTTGATTTTGGTTCACTCCTTGCTACAGCTGCAGCACAAACGGCGAGAAGCGAGGCAGACTGAGCATGCGCTTTGGCACTGGTCACTCTCCCTTCAGGCCAAGGTAACGCCACATTTTTTAGCTACTCAAACACATCTTGTGGACATCATTCATTTGTTGTCAATATTATTTTGTACATTTGGGACAGGTATTGTTTGCATGGAGGCTTTATGTTGTGGAACAACACAGGGAGCGAGAGGAAGTTGCCCAAGCTGCTCAGTTATACAGAGAAAAGCTGCTCAAAGAGGGAGTCTCCTGTATACTGACATATGCTGCCCAGATGAATGACCTGACCACCAGCCTGATGCAGCATACTCGAGAACAAGTATTGTCGCACAAACTAATTATTAGGAATATATGAGAATAAAACTTAGTGCATGGTTTCATTGTTTAATCTGGTAATAATGATGATAAAAGTAGAATTTAGAATATTACATACATACAGTATATTGTTGCTATCAGATTAAGTTTGTTTGTTTTCAGCACACCAGGCGTATTCAGAGAGTGGTTCGCCGCTGCGCCCTGAAGTGGAAACACAAAGCACTGTGTAAAACAGAGAACAACCTAGAGGTCAAAGCTCAACAGGCCAAAAAAAGTGTTTCATTCTTTTGCCCGAAATCAGAGGTGATTCCCAGGAGGAAGAGGACCAAACGCTCATGAAGATGTGAGTTTGTGGGTGAATTACAACATTGTTCAAGTCAGTAAAAATAACAGCTTAAATTGGTTTCCCACAGGCTGCTGACTCGTATGCCTCGACGCCAGCCTCGGTGCTCTGAGGAACTTCTTAAATCTCCACCAAGACTTGAGTTATTGGAAAGGTACACTGCATAATACACATGTACGGGTACAGTAGTACTTTCCTTTACAGGTATACAAATTAATTAATTAGTTGTTCCGTTAGTTTATTTGCCCATGTAATTTTATAATTGTGGAAGTGTGATGAATCTGTACAAAAGCATTTTAGAAATACCTTATCTCTGTCAATACGATTGGGTGCACTGCAGGGGTTTTCAAACCGTGGTGCTGCAGCTGATTCATTTAGGACTCTGTGCTCACTTCATTTCTGGTCTTCGTTTAATCTAGAGTACACTTCATTGTTGTTCTTCTTTTGTGTTAGAATTGTAAATAAAACTGTAGTCCTGGTTTAGTCTTTGGTAAGGCCTGTTTTCCTGCAGGTTACAGACCTAATTAAGCTAAATGATTTGAAATGTGAACATTTTGATAACCACTGGTGTATTGAATGCTTAAAACTGTAAGGAGCGCACTTGAATGGTGATGGCATTTTCTTTTTTGTTGTTGTTGAATTGGACACATCCGTCAGCAGCCCAGGCCCACAATCACATGATCTCAGCTCTGGTGCTGTCCCAGCAAGCTCCATTCATCGGAGCATTAACTCTGGGGCCGGGATTTATTCTTTGTCCAGTGAAGAGCTTCCACAGAACCAAGTGCTCCTCTTGCCTCCTTCAGCCTTCATGACAACTGTATGCTAATTTTTAACGTAGTATGTTCACATGACATTAGCACAGCTTTTAGATACCGTGCTATTGATGTGTTTTATTTCAAGATTTCTAGAAGTGCTGAAGATCTTCCACTGGAGTTCCCCAGTTGGTCCATGCCTTCAGGTACAAACAATGACTTGAATTCTAGAGGTGTAGTGAACACAGTGTTCAGCTGCTATTTAGACATGTCCCACCATCCAGGGTTGCCAGATCCTCAAAATCTAATTATTGTACAGACAGCCCAAAATATATACTGTATATCTTTCAATGGGGAAAAAAATGACAGAAGTGTAAAATTACTGCTCCACACTCTCTAGAAACAGAATTAATGTCTGATAATGTCGCATCAGCATCACAACCCACACCTGGCCATAGGACCAATATTCCAATATGAATTTGTGTTTAATATGACAAACCAATGTCTCTAACAAGGACTAAACTACATGAAGACCAATACTAAATATTGTAGTGTCGTGTTTGCATGTTCTCCCCTATCGCTAAAAACATGCACAATAGGCCAGTATGAATGTAGTGAGCGAGTGAGCGAGTGGTTGGTAGTGGTCGGAGGGGCCAAAGGCGCAGATTGGCAGCCTCACTTCCATCGGTCTGCCCCAATAGGCGGCTGTGGCTACAGTAGTAACATAGCAATACAAGTGTATCATTATTTAAGATTTGATGAGAGGCACGTAACTGTGCCCACCTCCTAAAACAGCACACGACCACAATAGCCAGCTCAAAGCCAAAAATAAAATAATAATCTAAGCATCAAACTAAACCTGCATTATTAAACTAAGCACATACCCACTGCATTTCTTTCTTCCCTTGGTCAAAGTTGCTCCTCCAGCGTTGGATGCTCGTTTTACTCGCAAGAATCCTCAGAAAGCGGGTCCAACTTTTTCACTGGCCGACAGCAAAGCGAAACGGGACAATGCATTATTACCTGGCGCTCTGAAACTATCGTACATTTGGGGATTTTTTTAATTATTGATCCTTCAGATCAATACAATAATTACTGTATCGTATATCTGGCAACCCTGCTACCATCTGAAATAAAATAGGCAATTTTTAATGCAGTTCTGGGCAGCAAAAATTAAAATTGTTAATAATTCTTTGTTTTTTGGGGAATGTGAAAAAGAAAAATATTTTTTTGTAATTTTTATTGACCAAACGTGCATTTAATGGTGTCTTATCTGACGTCGGAAAGGGAGGGGGCATAATGAAGTGTTTTTATATCAAAATATGGGGTTAGCACTGTATATTTGGTCATGCACCATTGAGGCATAATATTATTAACACATGTAGCCTTTTGCTTACTGCAAAGGGAAAGTTGCTTGTGATTTTATTTTAAGGGACCACATCTAATACAACCTTGTTTTTTTTATCTTGCAGTCATAGATCCGGCGGCAGACCTAACAACTGAACTTTTAGGAATTAAACAAGACATGAAAAGCTACCAACAGGACAAGAAGCAGCTACAGTAAGAGAATCCTTCAATTGAAATTAGGCAAACAAAAAGCTTATAATAAACATTAGGATGTTGTATTCAGGGCATGGTGCAAGCTGAGAGATGTGCTTCAAACATGGCTCCAGACCAGTGGACGAGATAATTTTACGGAAAAAGAGGCTGTTTGTCAGGAATTGGAGGAGGTAAAGATTATTATAAGAAGCTGAAATTATAACATTTATTGAATTATGGCGAATGTTTGTTTGGAATTCTTGTGGTCTTTACATACTACACTGATCTATTTAGAAATAGTCATGATCATCTAACTTATTTTTACAGTTGGAGAAGAGTATTGCCCAGCTCACCTCTCAACTATCAAAGCAGAAGCCCACAATCCTGCAACATGTAGGGAGGATTCAGCAACTCCAGATCGCCCTGCAATCCTCTCTCTCAGCAACTTCGAAATGAAACTACAAATTTAGCTATCCCTCTATTTTAGAGTCTCTGGTTATTTCTTTTTATTTATTTATCTACAATTACTTTTCAAACTGTTGATGAAGGTGCATTTTTTACACCTCTTTTAAATTAGCTTAGACTTTCTGTTATGTAAACCTTAAACTTGTGTTATAACAATGATTGTGGGAAGAAGCCCTTTGGCAGCTGCTGTGAAATACTTTCCATATGTGAGCAAAATGTTACTTGGCCTTACGCAATAGTGTCTCAGCCTTCTTTGAACTAGTGCCTTTTGTAGCTCCAAATCTATGCAGAATTTCCAGGCTGGGAACAGGGCTGTGTCCAGTTGCAACAATGCAGGGACGCTACTCTCTTTTGCTTTTGACTGTCTTTCTTTCACACATCAGTGGTAAGTGTTGTTGTTTTCTTTTCTTTAAAAAAAAATCATTGTTATTAGTTGATTCCAATTTGATCAACTTTTATGTTATGTGTTGTAATGTAAAATAAATAAGAATCACACCGTCCTTTTGAAATATTTCCTGCTTCCTCCTCCTTAATTGCCCATTGTGGATGTACCCTATGTAGAAGGCAGCCGTTGTTAGAGAAATAACAATGATGTTCGAGTGGATTAGTGAAGAATAGGCAGCAGTCAGGATGTCTTATACAGGAGACGTTTATTTACCATCGTTACGGGACCCGGAGACATGAACTCGAGACATTGCGCTAGTCCTACCATTCAAGTCTGTCTATGCTTGCACAGAAGAGGGATAAATACCCTCTCAGAGCGTCATACTGATACGCAAGCAAAACATTCAGTGGCTGAGAGTGGGCGCCTGAGCCCCACAGTCAAGGCTATGACAGAGATAGTGCGACTGTACAGCTTGACCCACGGATAGTACGACTTTACAGCTTGACCCAGTATGATAAATAGTGATTTAATGTTATCCTCTAACAGTCGTAGCAAAGGTTTTTAAAATGTTGTCATCTTTACTGGGTTGTTTCTAGTTAAGGATATTTCATCTCTTCTGCACTGTGGTTGCACTGGTCTGCGGGCTGGATTTAAGCACTCCTTAGGTGCTTATACCAACACGTAGGAGTGGATCTCGTGTCTGAAGCTCTGTGTCTGTTATCTTTGTGGTATTGTCCGGGGTATATTCCAATTTAGGAACATGCTTTGAAATGCAAAAGGTAAATTATATCTTGACTAAGGATTATGTAAACTCTTGAATTGTATTGAAGGGTTTAAATAGAGACTATTGGGGCCTTGTTGATTCTGCGTGGAATCATTTTAATTAATTCAGTTAAGTGAGAATGTTACTTAATATAATTGTCTTTTTTGAACACTGTACTGTAGTTATTTCTGTGATAACACAAGAAGTAAACAGAGGAGGCCTTTTGTTTCAGCAAAGAAAGTGCGTTGGTGCACTGTATCAGAGCCAGAGCAGAGGAAGTGTGCAGAGCTGGCTAAAGCCCTTGTGGCTGTGTTACCTCCTGCAGAAGTGACCGCATTCGCCCGACTCTCCTGTATACTCGCCTCCAGTACAACTGACTGCATCGAGAGGATCAGGGTAAGGGGAAAATACACCTGATTTTATAGACAATGAATATAACAATTTTGCAATTCTCGCAAGGGACGTACCTGAATTAAATCTTTAACAGATGAAATAACAAAATAAGTTATAAGTATGTTTTTCTTTATCCTTGCTATTCCTACACCAAATCACTTTTACCAAATGTTTTGTTGATTTATTAAGGCCTCACTGAAGAACATTCATAAGAGCAACTAAGCTGTCATAGAAGTTCTTTCAGTGGGTTATCAAAGTAAATCAATGTTTTTAAAAAAAATTTTTATGTTGAACTACCTGTAATCAAAGCAAAGCAGCATCTCTATCCAGACAATCTGATGTCCCAATCCCACTCTTCAGCTACAGTATGTTACAAGTCAAGTCTGAGGAGAGGCAAACTGGCTCACACATAGCTTTGTTTTGCTTTGTTTACCAACAAAACACACTTATTGGATGAAATGCAACACAATGGGGCTTTAATTAGCACTGAAAACAAGCAATAGGCCAATGTGTGTGTGAAGTCCCTCTGTTCTCCAGGTGGGTTCTAAGAAAAGATTTTGGAAAAGTAGTGAGCTGGACCTAATTGACATTTAAATGTATTATTAAATGTTATATATATATATATATAATGGCGATTTTTTTATTGCATCCATAAGCAAGAAAGCTAGATTGTGGAATATATGAAAATATTATCGAGCTCATTGCAGTGTTACTAATTACAAGCCACCAATAACAGTTTCTTATCGCAGGCTAACCGTGCTGACATAGTGACACTAGATGCAGGTGAAGTTTACTCTGCTGTGAAGCAGTTTGGCCTTGTAGCTGTGGCCAAAGAGATCTACAATGATGGTAAGAGTTGATGGTTGGCCTTGCGCTCATCATGCTAGAAACAGGTTTATGTTCTCTCTGTCCCATTCTCTCAGGAGGGTGCATCCTGTCTGTGGCCGTGGTGAGGAACAGCAGCCTGGATGTCCGTTTTTTGAAGGGGGTCCGGAGCTGTCACAGTGGGGTTCGGTGGACCTCAGGCTGGAGCCTCCCTCTCGGCTTCCTCCTGTCGCGCAATTACCTCAGCTGGTCCAAGGAGCAGCCACTCACTCATGGTGAGGAGCATGGTTTATAGTTGTTAATGCGCTGTCCCTTTAAATAAATAAATACAAATACAAACAGGACAATATACTTATAAGATAATCCAATGTGGGCATGCATTCCCATACCCACACCCATCCACCCACACCCACCGCACGTTCCCATATCCACGCACAGTATGTGTACAGCATAACACATCCATGCTCCACTAGTGCGCCCACCAACCCACGCTCATAAACATTTACATCAGTCTATTAATAAAAGGTCACTCCTACTTAACGTACCCTGTCATACTACATATCATATACAATGTACAATATTAAAACAGGTAATAACATAAATAAATATTTCTTCAGTCGGTGGGTACTGGGCAGTTTTGATTGTCCAATAACCATTTGTTGAATTTTTTCCAAAAGAAAGCACACGGTCATTTCGGAGGGATCATGTTTTCGGAATCCAAACGTATTTGACGAATATTGAATGGGCTTTGAAGTTGTTCTGTTACACATTTTTCCATTAAGTTAGAGGCCACTGGTAAGACAGTATACTTTTTGGTCTATAATTACAAGGTCCTGTGAGATCTCCTGGGTTTAAAGATCTTCCAGTGGTCTGGGAATGTACTTGTGTGTTGTGTATCCCCATGTATTTCTTAACATGGAGGATCGGTCTCGTGCCAGGCTCCCGATCTCTGTCTCAACTCTAACTCAATCATGAGGATCTGCTCCCTGTGAGTTGCTTTTTGCTGATACTGGGGCAGACCCTCGGTTTGACCCAATGGATTCAGTCGTAACTCGATATGATCATTGAGGCAACTCACAGTGGGAGGAGTAAGTCTCTGAAATGC
Organism: Neogobius melanostomus; assembly: GCA_007210695.1. NCBI lineage: Eukaryota > Metazoa > Chordata > Actinopteri > Gobiiformes > Gobiidae > Neogobius > Neogobius melanostomus. The sequence goes on from VHKM01000159.1 coordinate 2,637,047, forward strand.
AGCACGATCGAAGTAAACACATTAACAACATAACAAAACTTGTTATACGTGCATTATCAACATTTTATATTATGTACAAGCATCTTTGTTGACCTTGGGAAAGAAACGTCATTAGCACAGATCACATTTTCACAGTTCATTCTGACTGTGACGGAAGGAATTGGCTTTAATACTCAAATCGAATGTTTGAGATCAGTCTTTAGGTAACGATAGTCCAATTAAAAATGTCATTAAAGTTTGTGGTGGCTCTGACAAGTTGGAGTCCCCAACTCTGGTGGTTCATCACTCTTTTCATTGTCCTCAACTGTGTGTTTGTTAATTGTGAAACAAAAATAATTATACTGTGTTAGAAAATAACAGAGTTTCACACTGTAATATGCACACTATATCCATCATAGTAATAAACGGATCAAAGCTTGATCGTGTTTGGTGTAGAAATATTATGGATATTTTTCTCATTCTGACCCAACATTTCTGTAATTTATACAGATGTCAGTGCATTTTTCAACTCCAGCTGTGTTCCTGGAGCAGCTGCCTTGGCCCCCTCTCTCTGCTCTCTGTGTCAGGGCCAAAAGTCCTACATTCGACACAAGAATTACCACTGTGAGACGTCCCACAGTGAACCTTTCTACAATAGCCAGGGTGCTCTCAGGTCAGTGTCCAAAACAGATAAATAAAAGTTTTTGATTAACATTGTTGAAATATTTTTTGTTCTTTTTAACTGATGCAGATGTCTCAGGAGTGGAGCAGGAGATGTTGCATTTGTTGACCATTTAGCCCTGCAAAGTATTGAAGGTAATTCTCACCATTATTTCTGGGGTATGTAGCATGCACATTACTGTTTAGAAATTACCACACAAAAAGGCAAGCCGTTTTATTGGAGTCAAAAACATTAATTAAAGAAAATTAAAGAAAAATCAAATGTGAGAATCTTTTTAAAAAGCTGACAAAAGGATAACGTGGGAAGGGTTGGATGGGAGGAGGCATTAAGCAAATGGAGAACCAAATGTAACTGTACTGTGTATGATGTATGATGTTACTCTACCCAAAGGGGGGGGGGGTTAATTACTTCTAACTGATCTGTTTTCCAAAAATATCTTGGATTTATAACTGTTTCTCTTGTGTGTATTTTCGTCATGCAGAGAGTGAGTGGGATCAGTTCAGACTTCTGTGCACAGATGGGACTCAGGCTCCTCTGAGTTTGTATAGATCCTGTAACCTTGGTCGCGGTCCAGGGGGGCCTTAGTGACCCGTCACAACCTCCGTAAGGTCGTTCGGAAATTTCTCCAAATAATTCAGGTAAATATTTTTGCTTTGTAAGTTTTCTTACATTTGATGCAATTGCAAACATAGGGCATTTAGAATACTGTAAAAATGTATGAACACACAGAAATTTCCAAAGCATGTTTTGGAATTGTTACTATTATACTGGAATGACCATCTGTTTTTCATCCTTTTTACATTTTAATTCACTTCAGGCACTGTTTGGACCAAAGGGAAAAGAGCGACTCCGGTACCAACTGTTCAACTCATCTGTTTTGGGGAGAATGATCTTCTGTTCAAAGACGTCACAGACAAACTGGCCATTCTGACAGAAGACGAGGACATAAGCCAGGTGCTTGGACTAGACTATGTGGCTCTCCTCAAAGGTCTCGGACATGAAGGTGCTTACTCTCATTGGTATGTGGCTGTGGATCTGGATATACGATGCATTTCATTAGTGAATGTAAGGACTAAATAGATCTCTTTGTGTGTCCAGGGAGCTCTCTGGAGGACAGCGTGATCCGATGGTGCTGTATCAGTCAAGCAGAGCAGAAGAAATGTGAGCAATGGGCTCTTAGCATCAAGTCAGACCCTTTGGTGTGCGTCCGGGCGTCCTCAATGGGCAACTGTGTGGAAAAAATTAAAGTTAGTATATCTCATTTCTCAATTTTCTGGATCAGTTACAAAATGTATTTTTCAGAACTTGGTGTATGTAGACAGGTTTTCTTACTTTTCTCTTCCCTCATTTTATTTTGGCTTGATGGAATAATTAAACAATGTAATAGTTTTACTCTAGAGAAGTTTCACTTTATATAGAGTATCTATATTAATTAAACGATATAGAAAAGGGGGGTCATTCATAGTCAGTTTTTAAATCATAATGAAAAAATAAACTACTAAAATGATCCTGATCAAACGTTTACATACCCCAGTTCTTAATACTGCGCATTGCCCCCTTTAACATCAATGACAGCTTGGATTCTTTTGTGGTAACTGGCTATTCTTTTCAATAAGCCTCCAGTTCCTGTAAATTCCAGGGCTGTCTTGCATGAACTACACGTTTGAGATCTCCCCAGAGTGACTCAATGATATTGAGGTCAGGAGACTGAGATGGCCACTCCAGAACCTTCACTTTATTCTGCTGTAGCCAATGAAAGGTCGACATGGCCTTATGCTTTGGATCGTTGTCATGTTGGAACATCCAAGTGCGTCCCATGTGCAGCTTCCAGATTGATGAGTGACACTTTTCCTCCAGTAGTTTTTAATAACTAGTAAGTAAGTAAAGTGATCCACCTCCGTGTTTCACTGTAGGAATGGTGCACCGTTCATCACAGGCCTTGTTGACTCCTCTAAATGTAACATTTATGGTTGTGGCCAAAAAGTCACATTTTGGTTTCATCACTCCAAATGACATTGTTTCAGAAATGTTAAGACTTGTCTCTGTGCTGATTGGCATATTGTAAGTGGATACTTTGTGGCATTTGTGAAGTAATGGCTTTCTTCTGGCAACTCGACCATGCAGCCCATGTTTCTTCAAGTGCCTCCTTATTGTGCATCTTGAAGCAGCCACACCATATTTTTGTATTTCAAATTAAGTTATCTCTTGTTTTTTCTTTTCATCCACAATTGTCTTGCCAGTTGTTACTGACATTTTGTTGGTTGATTGGATGTTGCAGAGAGATGAAGTGGATGCAGTCTCTCTGGATGCCACTCATACATTTATTGCAGGGAAATGTGGCCTTGTTCCGGTTGTCACTGAGTATTATGGCAAGTACAAACTGTCTATACCCTTTTAATACAAATATTTATTGACATTGAATTTATACGAATAAGATTTTGCTGAGGGAAAATTTGCTTTGCTTTGTTCTTTGCATACTAAAAGAGGGTTTCTTTCTAGGAGCAAAATGTCTGTCTGCAACTGAAGGATCAACACATTTGGAGACTGACGGTGAAATAAAGATCAATGTTACTTATGCATTTTTCAACTCATAATAGATTACTGATGCCAGACTTGTGTTTTACAGTCCTTCCTTCATTGGTGGGAGTAGCAGTAGCTAAAAAAGTGAGCAGGAGTATCTTCTTTGGGAACCTGGGGAGACGCCGCTCCTGTCACAGTTACATGTACAGTCCAGCAGGATGGCTACTGCCTTATAGATACCCCCTCAGTCTGGAGCATAATAACACCTCTCCCTGCAACCCCGACCAAGGTTAGTTTTTTTTCAAAAGAGCCAATATTACAATCGGTGCAGGGGTGCCCTTTCCAACCAGTAACCCCCGTATTTTTGTGTGTGAAAGGAGCTTACAAAGGAAAAACAAAGGCTGAGCATCGCTAGTCACTTCTTGATACTTTATACTTCTTGTTTTTGTTCAGTGTACAATGAAGTGTTTTGGAAAGGGTGCCTCCCCGGCTCTGAGGGAAACTTATGTAAAGTGTGTGTGGGAGGCACTGAGGATGCTCCCTCCAAACGCTGCACTGACAACCACAATGAGCGCTACTACGGCAACATGGGGGCTTTAAGGTCTGTCTTATGGTTTTTGTATATTATCATGGTTGGTTTTATTATCCGTAGGACATGCTTACTTTGCTAATCTAATTTTGTAGGTGTCTAGTTGGTGATCCGACTGGAAAAAGCTATGGGGAAGTGGCCTTTCTCGAGCAGCATAATCTTCAAGACAATATTCTCCGTAATAATTACTACATTTCACAACATTTCAAATCCATTAGGGCCTACAATATATACCCACAATATTGCTATCATAACATTAGCTAACCACATTTTAAGAAACCAAACAAATATTGCAATGTTGTTGTTAAAACATCTGCCTTAAACAAATATGCAGGGCAACTTTGGACTCACCTCATTTTGATCTTGAGTTAGTTTTGTTAAGTTTTGAGTGCCACACAGACTGACCAGTGAACATAACATCTTACATTTCTGTTTTAATGTAATAAATGTCACTGTCAAGTCAAAATGGTCTTGTAAAATTGAGAAATTTGGAACCCTTATTTACTTTATATCCAGATGTTTCATATTTTTCGTTTGGTTTGTAGGTTTGGCCTCCAGCGGCTGGGCTCAAGGATGGTCCGCTGCAGATTTTGAGCTGTTGTGCAGTGAAGGTCATCGGGCCCCTCTGTCTGAGTGGTCGAGCTGTAACTTGGGCGTCATTCCTCCAAACACTGTAATGACCAGACCAGTGCTCACAGCTCGAGTGTACGACTTTCTCATGAAGTCACAGGTCTGTCAGAAAATTTGTCTGCCCTTTATTTCATTAATCATTTCATGCTTTTATGTATTCTAAGGGGCTCATTTATCAAGACAGGTGCTAAAACAAATTCAAAATTGTACACACTCTTTTGCTCAAAAATTGCCCGTTGTGTCCAATTTTGTTTTGAATATCAAAATTTCCCCTTAGTCCCCTGAATGTTTACAAACCTCACAAAATGAAATATGCCGTGATTTTTTTTTCCATCCTTGGCATTAAAAATTTAGTATTTAGGCATTAAAATGGCAGTAACCCTGTTCAAACCCTGAACATAATTTTATGGGAGTAGCACAATTATTTGCCCTTATCATTGTTAGTACATGGGACGTATATTTATCTTGGCTTAAAACTCTTCTCAGCTATAATGACCACAATTACACTTATGTTGTTAATATACCGTAATTCATATAAATAGTACAACTTTTTGATATTGGAACAAAATCAATTTACCTTCAATATTAAATGTGCCCGTTTTTGTCATGGATTTAAAAAACAAGAGTACTAGGTAGGAAAAAATGTGCACTCGGAGTGATTGAGGGCATATAAAATTTGTAAATATACCCATTGTCCTAATTTGTTGTTTTTGTTTTTAGGAAGCTCTTTCAGCTAACCCAGATGTGGAATTCAAGCTGTTTGAATCACATCAATATGGAGAGAGTGATTTACTTTTTAAAGATACCACAAAGTGTTTTGTCCACACAAGCCATAAAGACTTTCGTTCAATTATTGGCGAGGAGTTTTATCATCATGCGGAAACTGCCTTCAACTGCACACATTCGGGTCAGTATTATAAACAGTCATATAGTAGCAATAATAATGGGTCTTTGTCTGATGTTGTATTTCTATATTTTAATTACAGATCTTCTGGAGCTATGTGGTAAAGACATATGCCGCACATTTTAAAGATGGCACTGGAGATTTCTTAATCTTTTTTCCCCCCATGTATTTTAGAGACCAATGAAATTTTAGTAAAGTGGTCCAAATCAAACAACATTGCTTGTTTTTCCTATTTATTCTATTATATCTGTGATACAATTCACTTGCTGAATATTTTTGTGTATCCTTGGTTACAGTTTACACAATATTAGCTCAGGGAGTATTAGATAATATAGTCAATAAAATGAGTGAGGGGTGTGTGTGTGTGTCTGTGTGTTCCTGTAATTACGACATTTTGAGAACCAGTTTTTTTAACCAACAGTGAGGACATTTTTGGAAAGTGAGGACATTTTGGGTGGTCCTCACTTTTTTGAAGGACTGTTTGAGGGTCAAGATGTGGTGTTAGGGTTAGGATGAAGGTTAGTGTTAGGGGCTTAGGGTTCAGGGTTAGGGTCTGGGTAATACATTATGTCTATGAGTGTCCTCACTAAGATAGAATTACAAGGGTGTGTGTTCGCGCGCATGCGTGCACACACACATATCCTTGTAACTCTACCTAGACATTCTAGGTTGCAAGTGTTCACATCATAAGGTTTGGTGTGGACATGTCCCCACCAATATTTCACAACTTTTCCCTTCTGAGCATTTACATTTGTGGACAGTATCTTGAGTGGCAGCTGTGCAGAGTTCAGAGCATAGACTGTTAAAAAGAATTCAGTTCAGAGCGTCTGCGAGCTACTGTGATGTGAGGGGCGTAGGGGGCACGTCCAGTGGCGCCACCAGGGGGTGGTCAGGGGTGGCCATGGCCACCCCATTGGCCACCCCACTGGCCAGTGTTAATTGTAGTACTGTAGTATCAGTTATGAATGTTATTGGATCATTAGTAACATTAAATATAAAAAAACAAAACAAAGTATAGCAGTAGACGTTTCCTTAAGTGTTTCTGATACTTTTCTACAGGCCAGTTTACTACAACAGTAAATACAATTGTGAAATTATGGCTGATAGTTTTGGTTTACCACCCCAAGATTTTAAGTGGCCCCATCTGGCCACCCCTATGAACAATTTCTGGAGGCGCCACTGGGCACGTCTTCTCATTGGGCGATCTTTCACAAAAGCTTTACACTGATATTGGCATGTTATGCTGGAGAGAGGACGGCCAGCATCACAACGCTTTTTGTTTCGTGTTAATTGGTGAAATATTTACGGAGATATTCACATTTTCGGGTTGCAACTGCCCTACAGCATGTTTATGGAGCTTATTTACGTGAAAACATGCGATGTCTGTAGTTTAATTTGATCAAAAGGTTTTACTAAAAAACGATCAGAAAATTGTTCTAACACATACATGTATATATAAGTAAATTCTAAGAAATTTGACAGGCTTGTTAGCATTATTAACGTTTTTATTTCAACAAAAAGCTTTTTCTCTCTGAAGCTTTTCACAGAAGCTCTTTAAAGCGCTTCGGTGAAATGACTACAGTGAGATGACTACAGACCCCAACATGCAGTTCGGTGTGGTGCTGCGTTAACTAGGGTATTTCCCGTCAGAGTGGAAATGTCAACAAATGACCGTTCCGGCTCCTACAACCTTGTTATTCAACTGCCTCTTACCCAACTGTGCTTATGTCATACAATGCATACAACAGGCAACAGGAATTTACTTGTAGCCTTTTGTTGATAAGGTAAGAACTCTCCCGGAACATTCGTAAAATATTTTATTCTTTAATGTGTGTTGACACAGTTTAATAAATCATATGTTGTGGTAATAGCCTACTTACTTGGTTTTCAAGTAAAGTGGGATGCTATGGGATTTTGGTGATGAGATGTAGCCGTAGCTTAGTATGGTATTTCGGTTTGGGTGTTATAATTGTTTAAATATACCTTTACCGTGTTTCTTTGTTTTGTCGTTGTGTGTCTCCACCTACGGGTTGATGGATATCACGACACCTTTTACATGAGGGATATATAGCCTACTCTGTAATAATAAGCAATTAATTATACTATGGTCTACTGAAGAAAAAAAAACACCAGTAGTCTAGACTGTTTCCCCTTCCTGACTTGAAACCAAGTGGTATCTAGTCAGGATGGGGAAGCAGTTATCATATCCTTTTGTAACATAACTATCTGCAGATATGCAGATATCTCCTTTTGAAATGATAATTTAATACATATTTATATTTCTTTATCAGATGAGATTCCTGGTACGAACCCTGCCTCTTGGTGCACCATTTGGAAATAGGGCGTCCACAGCCTCTACAGGTGCGTTGAGCTTTGTCCCACCCTGCCGGTCCACAGATGCTCAGTATGTGGAGCAGCTACAGGACTTTATGTCGCAGGTAAAGCACCTGTTTGTCATGACTGGAGCGGGACTGTCTACAGAGTCTGGGATCCCCGACTACCGCTCTGAGAAAGTAGGACTGTACGCACGCACTGACAGACGTCCCATGGAGCATATGGAGTTTATACGCAGTGCTAAGTCCCGTCAAAGGTACTGGGCCAGGAACTTTGTTGGGTGGCCCCAGTTCTCTTCACACCAGCCCAATGCAGCACATAGGGCGCTGCAGCAGTGGGAGGAGAGAAGCAAGTTGCACTGGCTGGTAACACAAAATGTAGATGCTCTTCACTCAAAGGCAGGACAGAAGAGATTAACAGAGCTGCATGGATGTACTCACAGGTAAACAAATACATTAAAAATAAAATAATAGATTTAACTTTGCACTTGAGTAAATGTTAACTCCATGTGCTTTTATTTATTTTCATTTAAATAAAAAACAGGAGATCAGTTGAATACATTTGATTTCTTGAATGTTCCCAAAACGTTATACTGTACCTGTAATATATGTTTTTAGGGTGATATGCCTCAGCTGTGGTGACATTTCAGCCCGGGAAGATCTTCAGAGACATTTTGAAGCACTTAATCCAGACTGGACGGCACACGCAGGAGCTGTGGCACCAGACGGAGATGTGTTCGTGGAAGACGAACAGGTCCTGCATTTTAAAGTGCCTTCTTGCGAGTGCTGTGGAGGAATACTCAAACCAGATGTAACATTTTTTGGTGACACTGTAAGCAAAGCAAAAGTGCAGTTTGTTCATGAAAGACTAGCTGAGTCTGATGCGGTCCTTGTTGTGGGCTCTTCCTTACAGGTATGGAATTAAGCTGCTTTAATATAGTAGCAACTTTTGTTTTGTTTTAACAAAGATGGCTTTCTTTGTTGCAGGTTTACTCAGGTTACAGATTTGTATTAGCAGCAAATGACAGAAAAATTCCAATTGCTCTTATCAACATTGGACCAACAAGAGCTGACCACTTGGCCCAGATCAAAGTGAGTGGTCGCTGTGGAGAAGTGCTGTCTCTCATTCAAGCATCTTAATTACTGTGGACTTGGACTACCTCATTTTCTGTGGTTACCATCTGTAATAGTTGCACTCAATATATGCTAAGATTGAGTGTACGTTTTGCTAGTCATGTACTGTACTAATGTTAGAGATATGTACATTTTAATCTCAACCTCTTGTGGCTTTTATGAAGATATTGTGCTCTCATTGGGCATACGCAACAATCAAGTACTGACAGCAGTTTTCTGTATTGTTACTAAATGAATGCAAATGTTTTTACTGTCAAATTTTGTTGGAATGGTACATAAGATAACAATGTCATCCAAATAAACAAAATATTTCAATATAGTGGGGAGAAAAAAAGCTATATTTAAATTCACCCAATATACATGTACTAATTTACATGCATAAACAAGTATTTTAATATTCTACTTTAACCTGTTTAGTAACAACCACAAGGGGGCACATTCTCCTTTGTATTTGAAGCCTGGCTGGGGGTTAAAACTAAAAAGGCATGTGCATGAAAAATGTATGTGAAAATGACAAGAAAATCTCCGTCAATACATTCAACACTAGAGACAGACCCATTATGTTTAAATCCCCTTTAATTTCCATTATGTGACAATACATTGACATTTCTAAAGACAAACTGATGTCAAAGTAACTGAAGTCTGAGAAATGTTGAGATTTGTTAAGACATGTTGCTTTTCAAATCTCTCTTGAAGGCGACTATTCCAGTTTTTTAGAAGTGGCTGTGTCTTGTGAAACAAATCCGCTGGGACACTGAAGGAGGATAGACAAGATGTGTGACTTGCAGCATCCATCTCCCATGTTGCTGCAGCTTTAGTGACCATTAGAGTGGTCATCGATAGACAGTTCTCATAGCTCTTGTTCTGATCAAACCAGTAGGTTACCGGATAACCAAGTAGAAGACCAAAAATCATGCACAGATTCCAGTCTTCACATTGCTCTCCAGCATAAAGAGGTTTACAATCACCATGTTGCTGGAATCTTTCAATTGTGAGTTTTAGTTTCTGCACCATGTTTACAAACTGTACTCTAGATAGGTCATGTAACACGGGCATTTCTAGCAAATGAGACACATCGACTACACCCATATTGCCACTACTTAATATCTCATTTAAGTGCGATAAAGCAATCCCTTGGTTGACTATTAGGGTGTTGCCATTTAAATCTAGTGTAAACAGCGATTTGGACACAAGCTGTGAGGACTGCAGAGAGCTCAAGTACAGCTGCACCTGCTCTGTACTGGCATTATTAGCGTCATACAGAAGAGCTGGTTTTAATCCCAAACCTACAGCTAGGACCTGAGCAAAAAGGTCTAAAATCTTTGTAAGAGATAGAGATTTCTTTCTTGTTGATAAATATTTTTTGGCTGCAGCCACAATAATTTCCCGGGAGGTCATGACTACGTTTTCATATTTGACTATATAAAGTGTTTTTACAACATCAAAGAAAATGTACAATTGCCACAAAGATGTATTAAATATTTCACATAAGTCTCTAAGCATAAAAAAAGTTTGGGTTTGGGAAAAAATAAAAAGACAAGCGAAAAGTGTAACTGAAAATAAAAATTATAGCCGATTATATCTTCACACTGGACCTGAAAATAAAGACAAAATGACATTATGTTAAACATACTTACAACTTAAAAATGAGCCACACTAAATGTATAAAATATAATATTATTCACTAACTTAATTATATGAACAAGTAAAATCAGTAAATAAGTGAGCGCTAATCTCTAGAACTCATTAAAAAAATGTCTTATTATGGTATTGAGAAAAATAGTTTAAAGTTGAATCTTTATAAAATATTGTTGTTTTACAATACTAGATAAAACATTCCTTTTTCATAGTTTGTTTTATTTTTTTATCTCGTGATGCCTCAACAAATGTTATATTTTACGTTTTATTTTTATTTCGAAATTAATGTCCGTTGTACAGTATTTTGTATGTATGTATGTATATATATTAGGGCCGGGACTCGATTAAAAAAATTAATCAAATTAATTAGAGGCTTTGTAATTAATCGAAATTAATCGCATATAAATATTTGACCTGAGAACAGTGAGAAGTAAGTTTTTTCATAAGGATTTTTAGTATACCATTGAATAATGACTGAATACATAAGCTTAAGCAACAAAATATTGTTTATTTTTGTTCAACCAAGTCCAACAGACCAGTGCAATATTGCCATTAATTGTGCGTCTGCAGGAAAAAGGGAAACTGAAGTGTGGAAAGCAAAGTGTGATTGATTTCGATTAATATTTTTAATCGCACTAAACCTCATGTAATTAATTAATCGCAATTAATCGAAAAAAGTCCCGGCCCTAATGTATGTGTGTGTGTGTGTGTATATATATATATATATATATATATATATATATATACACATACACACACACACACACACACTCACATCTTTAAAAAAACAATAATAAAATAAACTTCTGGTTTACCTTTGGCGCTGTGAAGGTTATGTAACTGGCTGAGGAGACATCAAATCAAAATCTGATAAATTTCTTGCCACCCAAACACCAGCTGCAAACAAGCCAAGATTCACCAAGAGATTTCTGAAATAAAAAATAAACAAAAGTAAGGTCAAAAATTTGCATATCAAAAATCCCTTTGACAGTTTCTTCTTTTAGAGTAATTTTAACAATACAACAACTATTCAAAAAATAAGAAGAAGCATCGTTTTCAATATATTAGGGGGTGATCAAGGCAAGGGCAAATGTTTCAGCACTAGCCATGAGCATACACCACTTAGCAAAAAGCTAACATTTTGATCCAGGCTTTTCAAGAAGTATACTTTTACCTTCTAAAATCATTTCTGTCCGTAGCAAAATGACATGCTGAGGTGATCCATTGAACCACGCCAGAAGGACTGGAAGAGCCCTTTTTTACCCCAGGTGCGCTCATGTTGGTCACGTACGTTACAAAGGAAACAAGCAGCTTACTGTCGGCATGAAAAGTCACAAAGAGGGGCCCGGTTTAAAGGTTGCACAAGTACCGTGGCCAATGAGGCTCAAAGTTAGGTTGTTTTGCTTCTCGGCCGTGTCCAAAATGTCAGCTACGCGATATCGTCGGTTTCTTAAATTATGCGAAGAATGGCCGAGAGATGAGAGCAAAAAAGCACGGGATTTAGGGACGTTCTTGAGGCAGAGAGTTGCGGCAGCTTTTCGAGAGGGCGAGAGCACACAGGTATTTGATTTCTAAGCTTTAAATGTTCTGCAAAAACTGTGCTAAGCTAGGGCTAAACCTCACAGCAGCTTGCCCTTGAGCCAGTGTTAATTTTGACAACACATTTTAATGTAGTTTTAGTCTTGTAAATGTAATGTAATTTAATTTCAGTCGAGATAGTTCTCTTCAATTTTAGTGTAGTTTTACTTTAGTCGACTAAAATCGCATGTACATTTAGTCGACTTCGCATTTGTAATATTTATTATAATCATATTTAATCGATGTCCTCTGCTTCATGTTTGTTCTCCGCATGAACAAAGCACAGACCTGTTCATTTGGCAGTGAATTGAAATGAAATGAGGCTTTTTCAAACTGTCAATAAAAATATCTGGACATTTTACTTTAATAGTAAAATAGTTTTGGTCTCATTTTAATAAGCAAAAAATATTTAAGTCGACAAAATTAACACTACCTTGAGTGCAATATCACTATCACTTTACAATACAATATATTTGTATATATATATTATATATATATATTTATATATATTATATTTTTTATATATATATATATATATATATATATAATTTAAAAAAATTAAGGATATGAGTAGCAGTTTATTATGATGTTTGATATCTGTGTATCTTTGTATATTGTCCAGCTTTCAGACCCAGAAAAATGTGACCAAATGTATGAAAGTTTGGCCCGGCTAAACAGTAATGTATACCGACAGAAAGTAAGTGTAAAGTTTAAACAATTTTGGTATGGCCATTTGTGGAAATTAAAATAACATTAAAATTATTGTCCCCACCAGTTCCCACGAGTAAGAGATACAAGCTTTACAGGTGTAACTGTAGAAGAATGTAGAGTTCTCTTGTCTGGTATGTATGGAATGGAACACCACAATATGGTATTGTTACTGTGCGCACTTTATTATAAGTTTTATTTTCATTTACAGGAAGTGTGCAACAGATGGATGAAGAAAAGAAGGGTCTGTGGAAGACATTAATGCAGAGATTTTCTTCCAAACCACCGGAAGACATTCAGGATAAAAGTCAAGATAAATAGTAGGCCTGTGCTATGACCTTTTTTCTGTAAATATACATGGAAATAAAGCTGTTAATTGTTATCTGATATGTTTACCTTTACTTGAAAATGTATACTGTAGATGGATTTCTTTTAGGGCCAATTGCAAACAAACGTCTATCGGTGAAAGTATGTGGGGGAAAAGCTTCCTTCATTATCAGAGTGTTCTGTTGTGCACTCTGGAGCTGATCTTCTGGGGTAGCAGCTGCTACCCCAAGAGGCCGATATCGTAAAGGCCACTTTGTAGAACATTCACACCAACCGCAGCAGTAGTGAGAGTGGCCAGCTTCCATTCATTCATTCGACTGGAAAGCGACTACCGGATATACACCAAAGCATGAATGCAGCTGATGGAGAGCCTGTTTGAAGTTTGCTAGAAGTCATATGGAGGACACAGCTACCATGTGGAAGAAGGTGCTTTGGTCAGATGAGAAAAAAAATGGAACTTTTTGGCCCAAATGCAAAACGTTATGTATGGCACAAACCTAACACTGCTCATCGTCCTGAGTGCACCATCCCCGGTGTCAAATATGGTGGGGGGTGCATCATGCTATGGGGCTGCTTTTCCTCAGCGGTGACTGGAAAGATTGTAGATGGATGGAGCCAAATACAGGGACATTTTGGAGGAAAACCTGCTGGAGTCAGAAAAATGACCCTAAACACAAAACTGAATCTACAATGGAATGGTTTAAAAACAAACATATTAATGTGTTAGAATGGCCCAGTCAAAGTCCTGACCTAAATCCTATTGATTATCTGAAAACTGCTGTTCACAAACGCTCTCCTTCTAATTTGATAGAGCTTGAGTGGTTTTGTAAAGAGGAATGGACTAAAATGTCAGTCTCTAGATGAGCAAACCTTGTAGTCATACCCCAAAAGACTTGCTGCGGTTATTGCAGCAAAAGGGGGTTCCACAAAGTATTAAGTCATGAATACACGTCCCACTTTTCTATTTTTTGAAAAATAACAATCATGTATCATTTTGCTTTCACTTCACAGTTGTCTGTTAATTGTGTGTGAGCTTTCAGTAAAAAATTCAAAATAAAATCTTTACGTTTAGGGTTGTAAACATGAATGTGCAAAAGTTCAAGGTGTATTAGTACTTTCGCAAGGCACTGTATTTTCGGAAACCGCTCGCACATTCCTACCTCATGGTTGCCTGGCCTGCCAAACGACATGCCTTTTCATAGATATTTCAAAGACAATAGTCTGGGAGCGAGCGTGATCTCAACAATTTCCCGGTGGGCGTGATTGACAGACGGCATCAACCAATTAGAGCAACGCTAGATACGTTGCAGTAACAAGCGGCAGAAAGCCTTTCCAAAAACGTCCTTTTTTACGAGGAACGCTTCGAACGCTGTTTCTTGCTCCGGTTTTAGGGATTTAATATTTTCCAAATGATTTAAAACAGACGAAAGAGCCGAAGAAAACAGTGTATCGGCCGCCATCTTTAATGTTTTGGAAGAGTGCGTGGTGGTGACAGGTGATGGCTTCCGTCTCTTGGTGCGTGATTGGACCGATGTGGGTCAAATCGTGAAATGATTGGCTGCGAGCAGCCGCCCAGACGGTTCTTCTTTTGAACAGAAAGGAGGAGTGTCTGGCAGGCCAGGCAAACCTCATGGTAGAGGTCCTGGGGTCTCATTTATAAAGCCCACGTACGGACAAAATGAGGCCAAAACCTTCCGTACGAACTGTTCTGCGCCAAAGGTGGTATTTATAGAAATCAAACTGAACGTGAAACAGTATACGCACCGCCACACTAGGTTTGTACCTGGCGTACGCAGTCCGCACTTTTCAGAAACGCTGCAAACACACGAGGAGAGGCGAGGGAAAGCAGCAAGGGGAGGTCGGATTGAGGAAATGAAGTCTGGTGCACATTTTAAACTGCTCATTTCTTTATTTTCTACAGAAATTATTAAGATCATTAAAAATAAAATCTAGGAAATCAACCGTTGGCTTTGTGTAGTGTTTCAATCTTTCGTTTATATACTTAATACAATATTGTAGTAATGTGTGACACTCAAAGACGTGCACGCTCATGTACGCTCATGCACGGACACCGGAGCGCACTGCCGCCGGCTGAGAGCGAGAAGCAGGAAGGATCCGAGCCGCTCTGTGCTTTTAACCAAAGTCTGACCAACTCCTGTGGAGGCCGTGCTGATGGCTGGTCCAAGGCACAAGTCCATTCAGAGACGCTGCGTAATTACGCGCTGCAGCTCCACAACCTCTCTCTTTCTCATACCACCCGGACTCTGCTCCTCATTCATGCCCAAAGCGAACCGGTGCCTCATCCCCACTGCACGTACAGCGAGCTCAAAAAACAATAGACTATCTGAGTGATTCAAAGCCCACCGAGCTTATTCTGTAGTTTCAGGAAATTTGAGCTCCGTGAACAGCACTGGGAAATATCACAATCAGCGTCTAAAAGGCTCTTCTTTACGTTCTAAAAGTGTATTTCCAAAAGTGTTATTGATGAGACTCTGCACTCTGCCAGTAGGTTACTTGTGATCAGAGAAACAGCGGTAACATGTCAGTAAAGATCCACCTCGGCCTCTGCCGTCACTGCTGCGGCGTGTGGCCCCTCCCTCTCTGCTCCCGGGGTCTCGGTAAAACCCTCTCATTATCGCCTCATGTTTAGGTAAATCTCATTCATAAGTTACTTTGCATATCCTTATATGGTGACATGGAGGCGTGCAGGGGGCGTGACGTGAGGAGGGGTCATGTGCGCACATTTCTGCTCCAGGTGGAATTTGTGAAGGGGAGTTTACGTGGTGCTGCGCGTACGGAGGGTTTCATAAGTCCCAATTTTTTTCTCCGTACGTGAAGTTTGGGTTTTGCTCGTACGGACTCTTATAGGCAGATTCTCACGGACAGTTTCATAAATGAGACCCCTGGTCGTTCAGTCGCCCATTGCCTTTTATGGGCTCTGTATAATTACAATGTTCGTTTTCTGATACATGTGCACGTTCACGGGACGTGCACGACAAGAAGAGTGCGTTAGTGAGAGGAGGGGAGCGCTATATACGATTTCAAGAGCCCCTTCGCCTGCCCTGATGGGGCTCGGGCCTAATAAAAATAGTTAAAATTAGTTAACTGATTCCAGTATGTGGTGCTGATCAGAAAAGTCAAACAAACTACTGGAACAGTTTGCCCCGTTCCAATGGACTGTCTGCCTCGTGTATTTTGACAAGTTAATTTTATGTAATAAGCTAACAATTGGTCAACGCCATTCAGACACATGTTATATCATATTCTAAATACTGCGGGCCAGAAGATATGATTTTTGAGGGTGGGGACGGATATGAACCTGAGCGGTAGAGGCGCTGGGTGACTGCACAAGAGAGGGAGTTAAGTGCCAGTGTGAGGGCCTTTCTCGGAGCTTGTGGCTTTAATTCTTCCTTTACACCGTAGCAATTTTCACCCCGTGAACATAAATGAAAACTCACAGATGACCCAAAATTCAAACCAAATCCAATACAATTTTGGCTATTTACAATTTTGGAATTTCAAAATAGTGGCGCAACATCAGTTTTTGTTTTTTCTTTTAAATTGCAAGATATGACCCGGCAAAGAGAATTTGTCACTGAATTTAAAAAAATGAGTACAGACATACATCATGACAAGTTGAGCAAAAAATATTATGCCATATTGGATGTTGGCCATTTTGGATGACAATCGCCATAATATTGCAATCAAAATATCCAAAAGCTATTGTGGGGAGGCTCGGCTCCTACCTTATGAAGGCACAATTTGCATCGCAAGTGAGCAAAATTACCTACCCCGGCCGAGATACTGTAAAACATATTGCCCCCCAGAAAATGTCATTGACACTTCTTTCCATCCCAGGATTTTTTTCTAGATCTGCTCCTGTGTGCACTTTACGTCTTGAGCACTAAACTTATGAATGACAGTTATTCATAAATGTAAATCTATTGTAGCACATAAACTTTATATTGGATCATTGTATACAATTTTCAAATACTGACAGATTTACAAACCAGTATGGACGGACATTACCATTTTAACAAAAGTGATTAGCGTACAATAATAGGTCAATTTGAATGCATAAAGTGTTCCCTCATTCATCTTTCTTCTTCCCTTCATCAGGATTGTCTCTCCATATGCAGTAATTGAGGGCGGTGGCGAGGCAGAGCCAGGACAGATAGGGAGCCATGAGCAAAGTGGCAGTGCGGCTTATGGGATACCAGGACCACATAGTGGCACCCACAGTGCCCGTGAGCAGCACTATCTCCATTAGAGCCTATTAATGGATGACATAGTCATTACAGCACTTATTAAACATAAGTATACTACAATAATACATGTTGGTGAATTTACCCATTTCAATTTGTGAGCACCGAAAAAAATAGGAGTCCAGGCCCAGTTCAGTGCCAACTGCAGACCATACAATCCCAATGGAGCCAGTGCATCCTCAGTAACTCCCCCAAGTTCTCTCCATATGAGATAGGAGCCATACCTGGAGTATTTACCACAATAAGATTAAAGTATGTGATTACTTAAATATATCAGTTAAAGTCAGAATACACACAGATCTTGTATACAAAAATTATTACCCCATGCCAGTGTATAGGCAGGTCCATACAACAGGAAATGCTGCATTTGGAGGCCTCCAAGAGGGTTTTGTCAGTGTTGGGTACCAGATCTTCACCTCTTTGCGTGTAATGAAACCCCCATATAGTCCTCCCAGGTGTGGGAGAGCAGTCATTCCGATCATTGGTAGCCACCCAGCCATTGCCTGAGATGACAGAAGAGAAATACGCCTAAAATGCAAAGCCCATTTATTGACATGAGACTACAAATTGTAATGCTAAATACAAATTACATGTAGTGGCCTGCCGCCTGCTTTTTTTTTTTTTTAAACTTGTCCCAAAAAGTTTACAAAAGCACGTGACTGCACTTATACTAAGGAAGTGATAGCATATAAAATGTATCAGCTGCTTACGCTACTCCACTCTTACAAACTGAAACACAATTGATGATATAACAACAAGAAAAGCAACACAGTAGCAAGCATGATAGTACAATGTCTACACTACTACAGACGGCCATCTGATGTAACCAACTTACCCTTCGCTGTTGTGTAGCTTTTCAATAAACTCGACAGCTCAGTGGCGCACTGACCTCTTATGTCACTGGAAGCGACAAGAACAGCCCTCGCATGCTGATATGATCTGATATAAGTGTAGTGTACGGCTACGGCTCTTATCAATGGCTCCAGTAAACATTTGACCGACTCCTCCCAAAGCTACTGCAGCCTGCACACGAGCAGTACTAAACTGCGTGACGTCAGCAGCAAAAGCGTTGTCTGACAGTACGACAGCACAATGGAAGATGGGGCTTTTCTGTGTGGAGTTTGCATGGGTACTCCGGGTACTTCGGTTTCCCTCAGTAAAAACATGTACAATAGGCCAGAATAAATGTAGTGGTGGTCGGAAGGGCGGATGGCACAGATTGGTAGCCTTGCTTCTGTCAGGGCAGCTGTGGCTACAACAGTACAAGCTTACTACCACCAATTATGGAATAATGACGTCAGTGTAGCCCTTTGAGAAACTTGGTAATACAGGCTTGTAAAGGGCAATATACTACAGTAAGTGTAAGCCATTATTATTATGATTATTATTAGACTTTCACGCTACTGACGAGGGGTGCATTAAGCTCCAGACTAAAATGTGATGGAAATGACACAAACGTAAAGAAACATGTCCTGAATTGCCTCAGATGAAAACCAAGCATGTTCATACTGAATAAATATAGCCTACATTTAAAAATCAGTCCTGATTAGGTGGAGAGTTTTCTATGACATGTAATTTCCACTACTCAGGAGGACCGTTATAGCTTTGAAGCACGAGCGCCCAACCATTGAACAAAAAATATATTCAAATATTTTCAATAATCAGATTCTATCTACAAAATGTATTGAACCACAATATATGGGAAAGCTACAGACCCTGAGCCGAGACAGATCTACCGTGAAGCGAATCCCCCGTGATAGTGCGCCCTCTGCTGGATAAAACGGATCCAGCCCAAACAACAACAAATCTTATGAACACATTTGGAAAGTGTAACTCGATGATTCTGTTGATTGATAAAGATATGGCAATACAGCTGTAGCGTCCAGTAGCATCCTGTTGGTCTTTACAACCGCCGTTGCTATGCCTGATCCCGTTAGACCTGGGAAGCTAAGCAGGGAATGGCCTGGTCGGTACTTGGATGGGAGACCGCCAGGCGAATGTCTTGAGTGAGTGGTTGGTGATGGTCGGAGGGGCCAATGGCGCATACTGGTTGCCTCGCTTCCATCAGTCTACCCCAGGGCAGCTGCAGCTACAATAGTATCTTACCACCACTAAGTATGGAGTGAATGAATAGTCCAATGTAACGCATCTTTGAGTGTCCAGAAAAGCGCTATATAAAACTGATGCATAATGATGATGATGATTATGACATAACTTCTGACAGCATAGGAATTGCTTGTTATTTTGTCCCTAAATGACCCTAACCCTAATGACCCAATCCTAACCCTAATCCTAACAACCCTAACCTAACCTTAACCCTGATCTTATCCTCATCCTAATCCTAATGACCCTAAACAAACTATACAAAAAATTGTAAAACATAAAATATTAATACCATGAGACAAAATCTGGAATATTATGTACAGATATTTCCGACCACTTCCCAATATTCCAAATGGTTGCAGTAGGCAACAGTTATATGCTGAATGACGAGCCTGTTACCGGTTTCCGAGCATATAATACTGCTAACAAAATCAAATTCAAACATTTACTGGAAAATGTTTCATTTGAAAATGTTTTGACGGAAAATGATCCTAACTTAGCTTATCAGATTTTCATGCAAAGAATCAATGATGTTTTTGAGAGGTCCTTTCCAATTATAAAATCTCATGGGGGTAAAGTAAAAAACAAAATCAATGGTTTACAAGTGGTC
This sequence comes from Neogobius melanostomus, assembly GCA_007210695.1. Classification (NCBI taxonomy): domain Eukaryota; kingdom Metazoa; phylum Chordata; class Actinopteri; order Gobiiformes; family Gobiidae; genus Neogobius; species Neogobius melanostomus. Next base: position 2,657,047 of record VHKM01000159.1, read on the forward strand.
TCCTAAAATCTTCACGCATTAAAAATAAACTATATAAAAGTATCTTTCCTCCCCTTCCCCTTAAATTTAGCTACATATAAGTTGTATAAAAATCAATACACTCATCTTCTTAGGATAACAAAAAAAAATACTTTAGTGATCACTTTCAAAAATCAGTGAACAATATTAAAGGTACGTGGAAAATAATAAATGAACTTCTTCAAAGAAAGAGAGCTCCTTTAAACTATCCTTCAACTTTTAGAGATGGAAGTAGTACTTTCAATAATCCTTTTGATATTGCATGTGAGTTCAATAATTATTTCTCTAATGTTGGTGCTAATCTGGCTAAGAGAATTTTCGCCACAAATGTCAATCCTCTAGACTACATTAAAGGTAAATATTCTTCTTTTAGTGAGTTTGAACCACCTAATTCCAGTGAGGTACAGGAAATCATTGCAGGTCTAAAAACATCTGCTCCTGGTCATGATGAAATAAGTGCTTCTATTATTAAAGATGTTATATCTACGATTTCTGAACCACTTACTTATATTTTTGCATTATCTATGAAAAGTGGCATAGTACCTTCTGAATTAAAAATTGCTAAAGTTGTACCTTTGTATAAAAATGGTGAAAATGCATCCTTCTCAAATTATCGTCCTATCTCCATATTGCCATGTTTTTCAAAAATTTTGGAAAAGCTTGTTTATAGAAGACTGCATCAACACTTAATTAAGAATAATATATTATATAATTACCAGTTCGGATTTCGGAAATGTCATTCAGCTCACATGGCTCTTATTGAACTAGTGGATAGAATTTATACGGCTTTGGGTAAAAAGGAATTTGCAATTGGTGTATTTTTAGATCTATCTAAAGCTTTCGACACTGTAAACCACAATATTCTGCTTCAAAAACTGCATAAATACGGATTCAGGGACAATGTCTATATCTGGCTCTATAATTATTTGACTAATAGAGAACAGTATGTCAGTATAAAAAATTATGACTCTAAAAAGAATTCCGTGGAGTATGGTGTACCACAAGGTTCAATTTTGGGACCTTTATTATTTATTATCTATATTAATGATTTTGCTTCTGTTTCTACGACCACTTTTCCAGTTCTTTTTGCTGATGATACCAACCTGTTTATTTCTAACAGGGATTTAAAGGCTTTGATTAAAAATTTAAATCATGATCTTCAAAATTATTCAGAATGGTTCAGAGCGAATAAATTGTCATTAAATGTAAAAAAATCTAATTTTATGTTATTTGCTGGTAATAAAAAATGTGAAAGAGATCAAATTAAAATTTACATTAATAATGAAGAAATAAACAGTGTGTCATCTACATGTTTTTTAGGAGTTCAGATTGACGATAAATTGTGCTGGAAGGAACAGGTTGAAAAGGTTTGCAAGAAGATAACTAAATCTATTGGAATCATAGGTCAAATTAGAAACCTAGTAAATCATAAATGTGTCTTAACACTTTACTACAGTCTTATTTATCCCTATATAAATTATGGCAATGTTGTTTGGGGAAATACCTTCACTACTTACCTAAACAAAATTTTCGTTCTACAAAAGAAGTTTGTCCGTATAGCTACTCTTTCCAAACCTGATGCTCCAAGTGCACCTTTGTTTTTCAAATTAAAACTCTTTAATATTTTTGATATAAATATTCTTATGACATGTACGTTTGTATTCAGATCACTGTATGATGATGATTGGCCTTCTTATATAAAACATTATTTATGTATAACCATCAGGTCCATCATTATTCTACAAGGCAGGCCGCAAAACAGCACCTTCATCTGCCATTATATAAAACCTCTCGTGATCAACAGACAATTAGATTTCATGGAGTTAAAGTATGGAACAGATATATCCATCTTCTGGATTCATCCACCACATTATACATGTATAAAAACAAACTAAAACAGGAATTAATGGCTGAGTATTTGTGCTGAATACAGAGCAAATGACTCAAAGGAAATGATTGTATGAGTTTTGTATACTTGACACGTTATATTTGTATGTGACTTGGTATTTGAGTGTGTGGTAACCTGGCGTGGGTTGGAGTTGATCTGATTCTTATTTCATTGTTTACTGGGAGTGGTGTTGTTATAAGCCTACTTGGCTTCTACCTCTCCCATGCACATGCTATTATCATTTATTTGTTTGTTTGTATATTCATACATCCGAATGGATGGCTACTCTAAAGTGCTAAATAAAAAGAAAGAAAAAAAGAAATAAATAATACCGTCGTGGAACCGCTCCTACCAGCAGAGGGCGCACTATCACGGTGAATCCGCCTCACACTCGTGGCTCCGGGCATGCAGCTTTCTATTATTGCACTATATCAAACATATTTCTCCAAATACATTCTTGAGTTTTTGGTAAAACATAATGTAAATCACCCTGCTAGCGGATATAGCATTTTCCTCTCATCATGTGTAGGTTTTTGTGTTATTTAGGCTATGTTGTTTATTTCGCCAACAGAAAACAGATTGATTTTTACTCAACATTAGCCTATAATACAAGAAAACAACAACAAACTTCAGGCTAAGGGTAAATGGCTATTGGTGACTATTTATTATTTATGTTAACCTAATTAGTAATATTAATTGTAACTGACCAAGTCCAGATGAAGCGCAGCTGTATTGTGTGTTATAGGTCCTTTGATGGAGCAGCGTAGAGATTGCGGCCACTCCTCCGAACAGCAGCACACCTCTCCGGTCCTCCAGCCTGTACCTTCTTGTTACTCCCCTCAGCTCGTTGTCTGCTGTGAACTTTCACCCCAGCTGCATAGGAAATGTCATACAGGCAGAGGCCCGTGCTGCAGCAGGGGGCGTAATAGCAGGAAAAATAACAACATTTTATTGCTCTCACTGCATCTTTTCTCTTCTGTCTGTCGCCGAAGTGCCACATCCCCAATACCAGTAGCAGCAGCAACCGACTCTTGGTCGCTGTATCAATGGTCTTTCCGCTTTAGGACCAATAAAAGCCGTGCCTGACATGTGAGTAGCAAACCATCATCGTCGTTCACCACTTGTCCGTTCACAGTTATGTGCTCAGGCTATTGTATCCACTCAGCACCGAGAAGAAGCGCTCACAGCGCGTGTGGTTCGTGCCGGAGAGCGGCTCCGATGCTCTGGGGGCTGTAAGGAAGCGTATCCACGAGGATGGAGCGAAAACAGCTTTCTGTCGATGCTGCGTCGGCTTGGCTAATTGAGCAAAAGGCAGGGATTTTTGCTGTGAAAAGTAGTATTGTGTATTTGTGAAATAGCAGGGCTGTAAAATGTTAGTTACCACTGAAGCACACGCATGACCTGAAGTACTGAACTCTGGTGCTGAGTGCACAGCCTGCTATCAGTCAGCGAGGCCCAGTCTGAGCACACAGATTGCGGCGGGTTCATCTGTTTACAGGCAGCGCAGCGGCCAGAAGACACCAAATATATCCACAGGCTCACCGATGCATACAAGAGCCAGTTTATTTACACAGCAACATCTGGATACCACTTTACAGATGTGCAACAGCCTGCCGCGTTACATAGGCCTCTTTGATGACAATCTTACGAATTTAAGTTCTAAAGATCTTTATATCAGAAGAGCATGCTCTATTTTTGGCAAGTTCATGGCCTATGTTATCAGGGTATTTTACAACGACATCTGTCATTTAAAGTATTGCTTGATTAGCCATTTTATTTCAAATTAAATGTGGGTATAATTTTTGCTTTTGGTGTGTCTAATGTGCATTAGATACACACCGTCTGTGTGTGTAATGCATGACTGTGGAAAAGTGTGGGCTACATCCACTTTGCATAACATTTTTTTCTTTCTGTTTAAAGGGGGAAGACTATTTGGTCTTCCTCAAAGATGTCAGTGACTGATCTGTACTGTGTGACCACAATGGTCAGTCAAAGACTCCCGGTTTGAAACCGAACCCTTCACACTGATGGCCTAGACTCGGTAAGGGTTTATGTGTGTCTAATGATAATTGAATTCACATGAAATGAATGTACTGCATCTGTATCCTGTTGAATATAAATAAAATATGTTTCACTGTTCAATAACTTTTCAGCAATTTTACAATACAAGCAAGTAGAAATATGATTATTAACATTATTATTTTAATATTTACTCTAAAGCCCATAAAGTTATCTTATATGCCATATACTTGGTAATAAATTCTAGATTAGGTTTATCAAATCTAAAGTATCTTAACTTTTGTAGGTTTCAGCTGGCCTGCTGGAGCTATGGGGAGCTGCTGGAGCTGTTTGTATCGAGACCCCATCCGAGACAACCATCTCACCAAATTTAAGGCAGGGCAAATATACTGACCTTTAGATTTGTGTATTCTTAGTTTTTTTCTGGTTTAACCTGTTTTTTTTCTGGTTTGACTTTGTAGGTAACCAACGTAGACGATGAGGGGAACGAGTTGGGCTCGGGGATCATGGAGCTCACTCAGACTGAGCTCATTCTTCACACTCGTAAACGGGACGCCATCCGGTGGCCGTACTTGTGCCTGCGCCGCTACGGATACGACTCCAACCTGTTCTCCTTTGAGAGTGGACGCCGCTGTCAGACCGGGCAGGGTAAGCTCCATGCACTCTTTCATTCATTCTTTTTAGTTGCAAAGAAGGCCATGTTTATATACAGGTATCATGAAAAAGTGCATTTACTTTTGTAAAAGTGAGATATGTAGCCTTTATTTGTTATCATTTTGATAGTTTTCGCTCACAGCTTGTAAAAACCCCAAATGAAAAATCTCATAAATTAGAATATTTTAAAAATGGACTGTAAGCCATAATCATCAACAATATAACAAACAAAGGCTTGACATATCTCACTTTGCATGTAATGAGTCTATATCATATATTAGTTTCACAGTTTAAGTTGAATAACAGAAGTAAATGCACTTTTTCATGATATTCTAATTATATGACGAGCACCTGTAGTATATTAAGCAAAAAAGTGTTGCTAATTATCAAGGTTTCCCGCAGCGCTTTCCTGTAAAGGCGGTCGCCTAAACAACACCGGGCTTCCGCCTTAAAGGAACAGGCCCCTGTTTTTCCATACTGTGATATGTTCCTACCTGAGCTTAGACGAGTTGATATGTACCTGTCTGGCCCGTGAAAGAGCGTGGTCGCTTCCAACTTTACCCCTGTTTGGAGCTATAGGAATATGCTGGGAGAGGCCAAATGCTAACAACATCTTTGGTCGTTTTGCGTGACCGAGGGCACGCACAAAGACCAGACAGGTACACATCAACTCGTCTAAGCTCAGGTAAGAACATATCTCTGTATGGAAAAATGGTGGCCTGTTCTTTTAACTACGTAACTTCTTCAAAAATCTTTTTTTCTTTTTTGACAGACACCACCTTAACTACCAAATTTACTGGGGGAAACCCTGATTATGATACTAATAAATAGTTATGCATACTAGGAAAGTGTCATTCTCTGTATATTATGGATAAAGCTAAGCCCATTTAACTAGAGTTCCTTATTAATTGTTATGAATAATTAAAGGTTGGCTATGTAGAATGTGAATTCATTATTTCATAAACATGTCCGCAGATTTGAAGTTAACAAGTTCCAATCAAAATCAAATTCACAATTCTAAATATATTATACATTATGTATTTTGGTCCTCAAGCTGATCATCCAATCAGAAAGCAGAATGAGCCCTGCACATTGGGTTGCCAGTTCCTTCAGCTAAAACTAGTATGTAGTAAACCTAAAACTTTAAGACTCTCTTTTACCCTTCTCTCAACCCAAACCACCTGTCCCCAATCCAGTCCTAGTTAGAGCTAGGTTTCTCATTACATCTAGTCTCTGAATTCAGAGACTGAATTAAAGAGGTCCTGTCCTGAGCTTTCCGTTACATAACACAATGCATATTAAGGTGTGGTTACCTAAATATGACTTGTGAAAGTTGTGCTTTTTGGCCCAGTAAGGGTGCATTCTACATGCAGTACACTACCCTTTTAGGCATGTGTAAAATGGCCTGTGGGATCTGAATCTTGATTCTAAAATACCTGCAAATAGAATCTCGATACTTTTTCCACAATCATTCAGTTTTAATGGTTACATCTTTAGTAATGGGTAACCTGTGTTTGATTTGTTCAGGAATATTTGCCTTCAAGTGTTCCCGGGCGGAGGAGATCTTCAACCTACTCCAGGAGCTGATGCAGTGCAACAGCATCAATGTGGTCGAGGAGTCAATGATGATGGGTCGCGGTGGTCACACTCCAGAGATTGAAATGTCTCGCACCCCACAGACACCCAACAGTGAGTCAGTCAGCCACACCAACGCCAGGCAGTCCTGATGTAGAACACTGAAGTTGGAATAAACTGTAGGATCTGGGATTCAACAACACAGCTGATTCTGTAAATTATCATAGGATTCAAGTTCAATGAGGCACAGAGATGTCAAAAACATGGCAAGATGCTCATAAATGCTTTTATTACTTTGTTTCTATTGGCTCTTTTAAATTACTTGCAGTTTAAGTATTGACATTTTATTGTTTATGTTATGTGTTTGTTTTTTGTCATGCTTAAATTTCACATTTTGCTCTGCAATAAATGTTTGCAGCTCCCGGATTTCCTGGCCAGGCATTTCCCAATGGTTACCCAGGTTACCCTCTCAGAGGGGACTCCCAACCTTCAATCACGGAGGAGCACGGTCACAGTCTAATGGCTTTGGAGGACCAGGTGAGCTGTCTCTCTGTGCATTAATGCAAAGGTTTGTTCAATTTCTTACATTTGGATATGTTTCCTCCATGACAGACCCACACCTATGTAAATACTGTTACAATGGAGGGGGACCTCTCTATGCGTCACTGTGTACACTCCCTGCCTGAAGTGCGTCCTAGCACGTTCCCTGAGACGGCTCAGTCCAACCTGCGCTGCTGTCCCCTGGAGGAGCATAAAGACCCTCAGGTGTTCATCCAGCCATCTTCACAGGAGGTGAAGTTCAGGCTGGGCCCCACTCCAGCACAGCGCCATCTAATGGAGAGGGAGAGAGAAAGACTCAACCTCCATAGTTTGCAGCCAGTAGAGGGCGCCACAGGGTCAGAAACTGAGGGAGATGAGCCCTCTTTGCACTTGTGCAATTCTCACTCCTATCACCATTTCCATCACCACGCACTTCGCCATCCGTCCCATGAGCTTTCAGACAGCAGTGAACTGACCTATGAAAACATAAACGGGCTGCGCAGGAAGCAGCGCCTGAGCCCCAGCAGTGTATCTCAGTCAGTGGGCTCCAGCAGTAGTAGCAGCACAGCGGACAGTCACTCCCACTCCTTGCTGCACTCACACGGTCCAGCCTCTCTGCCCCTTCAGGGCTACCCCTGTGACCGGGGCATGGGCCATCGCAGGACAGCCCTGCTTAACTATGAAAATCTGCCTTCGCTCCCCCCTGTGTGGGAGTACAGTGCCCTGCAGCGGGACGAAGAGCAGGAGGAGGAGGAGGATGAGCAGGATGAGGAGGAGTATGATGAAGAGGAGGAGGACTTTGATGAGTATGAGTTCTCTGAAGGACCTGGGACTCCTAACGGGTACCACCATGAGAGCAGGGGTATCCACAGAGACGCTCTGCAGAACTATGTGAACACTGAGCAGGTGCAGCCGCCCCGAGTACGACACCCCTGCCCCCTACCGCCGCGATCCTGTCAGCCGGACAGAGGTGGCAGAATATTTAACTTTGATTTCCGCAGGAGGTCCAGGTCTGGGGCAGAGGGTTGCGAGCATGGCCACATGCCCACACGGCAGTTGAACTACATTCAGGTGGACTTGGAGGGAGAGCCCTGTCCCTCAACTCTCAGTGGGGGGGGCCAGCCACAGCACCAGCGTCTGCCATCCAAAAAGTGTGGTCCCCAACAAGCCCCGCGGCGGAGCGAGTGCTATGCTGTCATAGATCTTAAGAAAACCGCTGCCATGTCCAATCTGCAGAAAGCCCTGCCCCGGGACGATGGCACTTCCAGAAAGACTCGCCACAACAGCACAGATCTGCCTCTGTAGACAGTGTACAGACTCCAGTGGAGAGAGAAGACAGCTGAAGGCTTATCCATATTTAGCACACTGGACCCTTCACTGTCATCCACCATTGTACTGTTGGGCTGACAATACACTACAGGTACTTACTGAGAATTTGTGCACATAAAGGGGAGTTTCAAGGAGAATTTGCCATTAGAATGGCGTGTTATTTATAAATGTGGTGTGGACTAAGTCATCATCATAGCGACAAATATCATTTTTTCACTCCTCAGTTGGCATCATCAGCATTATATTTAATGCATAACACCAGTAAAACATGTGACACTCAGTGAAAGTTTTAGCATTAATGAAAGTGAATGGTCCCTCTGTGATACTGGCCAATATTCATACCTCATCAGAAGCACCTAATTCTCTGCTGGCCTGTGAACAGAAGGGCATTATATTGTTACAGTTTGCCTGCAGAGCATCTTGCACACTTGCATCCTATACAACTATATTTGATCATGCAGTTGTTCAGATTTTATCAAATCATTTAGATTAATAATTGCAGAGAATTGTAGATATTTATGTAAACTACTTAAAACAATAGGAAAAGTAGCATATGCAGCTGAAACAGCATTATCCACTCACTGCAAATCAACGTAGCAAACTGTAACATCTGATATTATGAAGGAAATCCCCATGGTTTACACTTGTCACAGCTGCACTTTTGCTCAATCATCTTCTACCACAGGTCGCACTATGTTTTATCAAAAGCAGGGGCCAAAAAATAGATATATTTTCTATTATGGAAATGTTTAATTGAAAACCTCAAAATAGTGGAAATAAGCTATCATATAACTCAATCCCAATATGTATCATTTCTAAAATATCCTTCAAGTTATTTATTTTCATATTTATTTATTTAAGATATTTATTTATTTATTTATTCAGTTTATATTTTCCATTTGACCAGCATTGTTTTTGTAAAACCAGTTGATATGGAGACCAAAGTTTCACCTCAAGTTATCACTGGAAATCTGATTTATACGTAACAATGGTGCATTTTTTAATTTAATTTTCTTTTATGTAAACTAAAAAAGATGACTGTATTTATATTTTAAGTGCCAAAATTTCAATTGCTAACTGTAATGAGTATGTGCCAGTTGGATTTGTAAGAAAAATATGAAAAAAAGTGTAAAGAAAAAAGGAGTACAAAGGCAAGAATAGAAAGACCAACTTTTTTAGGACATCTTTTAATGCACATTTCACCTCATTTACTCAGACAGCTGTTTAGATGCCAGTGTGTGGAAAAAATTGTGGTGGTTTTATTGCTGCTAGGTGTAAATAAAGACCCGTATACTCCAGCTACATGTCAAAACTGAAATCTTCAGTGTTTGAAGCTATGCGATGTCTGACCTTTCACCGCGCTCTTTCTTAGTTGTTAGCAAATAGAAGTAGCATAATTGTGTTCCTCTGAGCAGTGGAAATGAGTGAGATGTTCGGATAGTTTTTGGCAGCTTTTCAGCGTTGTTTTTTGGGAGTGGGTTTAAAGTTCTGTGTAATTGTTGGGACATGCAGTACTTTGATGTTGTCAGCTATCTTCCGGCATTACGCTTTTGTTGATATAGAATGACTTTCACAGCAATATGTGGATGGTGAAATACTAATTGTTGACTGGAACAGGGCTGCAAGGCTGTGGTACAAAGTGTGACAGGTTTCTTACTTAAAAGCTCAGAAATACTCACTTTATATGACTTTAAATGTTAAAGTACTTACAGTATTTTTACTATATACTTTTTGGACAGCAATACCATGTTGTTTAGTACAGCTGAGAGACAGTATTTTTATTGAATTAATCAATTTAGTTTTAAATGCATTTATATAATAGGCTACTTTTAACCTATTCCTCAGAATATCCTTGATGACCAAGAAGTTTTATCAAAATGTTATACCTTCCTCTGTATTTTTGTTATAGACTCTATATAGTTGTTGCTATGATTACCTAAAAGTGTAAAACATTTCCCTCAGTATGGTACATAATTGCATTTTTATCTGTCCCTCTTTTACACAAAACTTACAAAAACCCAAACTCAAACACTGAATTTGTGAGGATTTTATTTTTTGCCATATCACAATATCTAAAGGGATGTTTAAATTGTTTGTAATTTAATTTTTTTTTTTTTGCAATAATAGGTGACTTTTGTTTTGTCCATTGAAGTCATACAAATGTGTTAAATAGTATCCTTGTCTATTGGTCGGTGGGCTTCTGTATTCAATCTCCAAGTATTAGGTTGAAGCTACAGAGTTTACTTTTCTTACCTTAAGTAGCATTTTAGCTCCGACAAATGAGACCGGCTGCTTTTGTGATTTGCTCATCACATCACCAGTGCCATACAGTGTCATTTTGTATTTACCATTCACTATAGTGGCCATCTTTTCTATTAAAAACAGAGTATTGTTCAATGTAAAAAAAATATATATATATATTTTAACTACTGAATTGTGTTATGAGTGAAGATCTAATAAGATACCATACATTATAAACTTGAATTATTACTTCATCTCATTGTAAAACTGTTATAAAAAACAATGAGACATAACAGTATAACCACTGTCATGTGATCATCATAGTGAATTGTTAATGTTACCAAGTGGAATTTACCACAGATTTTCTTGACAGAACAAGAGTGAACTCATTCCATGGATGTGCCAGCTATTAGTCCTGTTGCTGACTTTCAGTTTTCTATTGCCAATATTCAGATGCAGGCATACTTTGTTGATCACAAGGAGAAATTCTCTTTGTTACAGCCAGTTATTTGACCAAAGGAGGATACAACTTTGAGTAAGAATAAGCTACAATTTAAAATAGAACATAAATAATAATAATTTTAAAAAGGTATCTCAAAAAGTCAAACCTCAAATATGAGAAAATAATTACGAGTAAGGTATCCAGATGTTTTTGTAGGGCTGCACAATTCTCTTCCATCAGTTTTACAGTTTATGTTTGAAAATAAAAATTCTGTCTGAAGTAAAAGCGTCCTAAACTCCTGGATACTAAACTAATACAAAAGTCACATGCATATCAGAATATGTTTATAGTCAATAGGACCTAATGGAGACGGGAATTGTTATTTATTTGGTCAGGACAGTGCAGGTTAAAGGGATATTTCAGGATTTTTGACATTGGGCCTCATTTCCTAGTTATCCAGAGTGTTGTTGATGTCTGGAGATATCTTTTCTTAAATTAATGCAGTTCTTATATTTGAAGAGTCTAGTGGCGCTAGGCTAGGGCAAGGCTAAAGCATTTCTATGGTATCAGTTAGCCTGCATTAAAAACAGTCTGGCGCACTCCACAGTGCACCTGAGGTCTGTGTCGATAAAATAATGTAACCATTTTGCATTTAAAATAACTTATTTGAGCAGCATCAGCTTTGTGGTTGTAAGCTAACGCAGCGGCGGAGTGATCTGCGAGAAAATAGTCCCTCAAAATGCGGTAATTCATGTGATACAAGGTCAGTTATATTTCAAAAATTACTCTATTAACACAGACATTTATATCGTTGGTCTGGCGTTATAAGTGATTTACCTCAGGTGCACTGTGGAGTGCACCAGACTGTTTTAGTGCAGGCTAACTGATACCATTGAAATGCATTAGCCTTGCCCTAGCCTAGCGCCACTTCAAATATAAGAACTGCATGAATTTAAGAAAAAAAAAATCTCCAGACATTAACAACACTCTGGATAACTAGGAAATGAGGCCCTATGTCAAAAATCCTGAAATATCCCTTTAATGAACACACATCGGACACATGCATGTAAACATGGCACGCCGGATAGTAGCCCTGGGCTAATTCCATCTGTTGTCCCCCACTCTCACTCGTCCTGGCCTATTGTACATGTTTTTAGTGGTAGGGGAAACTGGAGTACCTGGAGGAAACCTACGTAGGCACGGGGAGAACAAACTCCACACCGAAAGGTCACATTGACTAATAGGTATAGATAATACAGGAATAATACAGAAATTCCCTATGGCAATATAACTGGCTGGATGACAAAATTCAAAAGCTTTTAATATGTATCCGAATTAAAAGTAGTGGTTGCATAAGGCAGGTGGTGGTTATAATGTTATGAGTTCGGCCCAAGTGCAGCTCTTTCACATAGCCTCTGGTTAGCAAAGGATTTAGTTGTGTTGTAAATCTTCTGCGACGTCAAGCAGCAATTTGGATAAAACCTCCAATCTTTCAGGTTCCTCAAATTGGATTTATCGTAAAAAAAAAGGATTGTGCAATGCTAAAAGGGCTTGCTATGTGACTACCATGCAAATGCTTATCACTTTTTTATTTTACTTTTTTCTCACTGTGCCTTTCATAGACAAGTTGGGACATCCTCACTCATGAACAGTGTGTGTTTTGCTCTAGCTGTCATACTATATTGCTCATACACTACTTGAAGTTGAGAAAAAGTGCCAACTCTTGATTGTACATGATGTCTGAAACAATTGTAACAAATCAAATTAATATGATAAAACTGAAGATAATATTTCAATCAATTATGAGGCAGAATCATGTGTAGGTTTGTTTTGTAGCTGCTGTATGTGAAACCTGAGCATTTCTCTCATTGTGAATGTGCAAAGAATAAACTCTCTTTCTGGACTTAACATGTTTTTATTCAAACAATGCAATGGTTTTGGCGCATGGTCCATCGCCACCAACCTCATTAAGTCGTCAGTCATATTCTATTGTAAAAATCTGACAAAATAATGAGAAACTGTATCTATTCCCGTGTTTTTTTTTTAAATAATTTCTGTCTTGTACAAGGATGTCGCCACTCGGAGAAGTGACCAACATGGTTTAGAACTGTACATTTTTGTGACCGATTTCTGTATTATTGACATAATACAGGTTGCATTAGCATAACTTTGTGATTTAATATTTCTAAAATGAATAAAAGGCTTTGTGAACTTATTTAAGAAAAGACAATATGAAAAGAATGAGTGCCAAATCTTCTTGAGCATGATGAAATACTGGAACACAGGACTATTGTGCAGGCAAGTGATGGGAAACTCACAGACTCCTCCCCTTTCTGTTTCATCGCAAATTTTCTTTCTTTCTTCGACATTTTTTGTTGTATGTTTCTGTGTTATCATTTACAGTAAGGTGGTGTTTCTCATGCTGCCGTATAGAGCTCTACATTTAAAAAATTAACAAAAAATGCATTATTTGAGGTTCTTTAAGCCATTTGATTGCGGAGTAGTTTTCTGCTCATCTTCTCATGTTGAAATTAGAAATGAGCCTGACATTCAATGACTTTTAATAGAAGTTTTATCAAATATAGACTGTGGATTTGTCCCAAATGTAAAATTAATTGTCATTCAAATATTAAAATTAATCAAAGAATATTTTTTGTATATTACGTTTTTCCTCCATGTCGTCAGACTTGAAAGAGTGAGCAGATTGATTGTATGATAGATCTTATTTATTTTCCATTTTTGGGGTTTATTTTTTGGTTAATTACAGTACTTAGTTACTCAGTATGATTTTATGTTTGTTCCCCATGATAACTTCATAGCGGTATGAAGTGTGTCACCTGCAGCAAGGGCCGGAGGAAAACCAACTGGAGCGCAGGCAGAGAGGGAAAGCAAGAGGGAAAGTGGAGCTGGTCCAATCGTCGTTAACTTTGACACAGCTTTAGCCACAGATCCTCTGACTATTTTTAAAAGCAACAAATGTGAGACCCTCCTCCAGGATTTTAATGGTAAATGGTCTGAACTTTCCCACATACATTAGCTGTAAAGTGCTTTACAGCAAGGAACTACTCACACATCCACCAATGTACGCAGACACTGGAGGTAAGGTGGGTGAAGTATCTTGTCCAAGTACACAATGACACTGTACACCTTCAAGAGGCAGGATTCGAACCCTTGACCTTTTGATCATGACACAACCCGCTCTACCATCTGCGCCACTATCGCATACTGGAAGTTTCCCCAAAGCACACCCAGCCTCTCTCCATGTGCAGGTAAGTTTCACACATAAAAGAACTACCCTTCTGGTCTTCTTTCGGCCTGATTTATGACAAATTCAGACACCATAGAATTAAATTACAGACACCTACTGACGACCCGCTAATAGCAGTTTAATGTTTCCTGTTGTCCCCACACAATAAAAAGCCGTCATTGAACCATCTCGGGCCCTGAGAACCCCATGGAGGGGTTTCCTGGACTCAACACGGTGAGGCTGCGTTTCAGTTTCATGCAGCTAAAATCTGAAACGAGGATGTGAGACTGGTCTCAACAGTTGAGAACTGTTTTCAGTCTAGATTTGAACATTGTCAGGACTCTGACAATGTTCAAATCCAGGCTGAAAACTATGGGGTGCCGATTGTAAAAATTCAGTTAAATTTTTTAGCTTTTTCAACATTTAGCTCACTTTCCTCACATTTAAGACAGAAATTCATGTAAAACAACACGTTATGTAGTTGTCAAATACATGTTAAATATTATATCTAAATGTTATATCTAAATGTTATATCTAAATCTAAATGTTAAATGTTATATCTAAATGTTAAATGTTAAATTTAAATGTTAAATCTAAATGTTAAATGTTAAATCTAAATGTTAAATGTTAAATCTAAATGTTAAATGTTAAATCTAAATGTTAAATGTTAAATCTAAATGTTTAAATGTTAAATCTAAATGTTATATCTAAATGTTAAATCTAAATGTTATATCTAAATGTTTCGCCAAGTGTAAAGCTAAATATATCGAAAATATTCAAATCCCCAAGGAAACCACGCCCACGGCAGTGGCTTCAAATCATGTGGCACTGCCCCCACCCACGGTGGGCCAATATGGGCCGTTTCTCATCTGTGTACTTGTGCGGACTTGTGTGCTCGTGGACTCGTGAAACGTCATCACGCGCGGCCCAAGTCCTGTTCCAATTCAAAGTTCGCTTCTCAGCAAGTCTGCTGTAAATCCCCGGATGATGACTTGCTCCGCCCGTTTTACCGAGGATGCATCAGAGGAGACTTGTGCGTTCTCCGCCAGCTATATTTCCCACAATCCGTTTCGCTTTGAGCACGTAGATCACCGCGAGCCTCCGCCTGCGGCGGCCCCTCCTCCTCACACACCGAGCCGTGCTCCAGCTGATCAACAGCTGATCGTGCGCATGTAAATAAATGCGGAGATGTGACCGGTTTAAGAGTCTTTAGAAGTGTCTTGTCAGTCTTGACTCCGTCCGGAACTTCATGCAAAAATACCTCAGGAGAGTGAGTTCTTTCGAAGAAGTCTTTATTTGATTAATATCACACATACAAGTTACATCATAACAACATCAGGAAGTCTCCCGAGCAAATCTCGTGCTTGCCTCTATATACTTGTTAGTTCCGCCTCTAGTCCAGACGCACAAACTGACCATATCTCAGACATTACGTCACTAACATTGTATCTCAACCAAAATGGATCTGCCAGTACTTTTTCAAGATAGGACATCTATTGAAACAATAGCAAAACAGAATCATAAGACAAAGACTACGTTGTTCTCCTCTTAACTAGTATTAGACAAGGCTTAAGCAAGTAGCAATTCTTACAGTAAGCAGAAACAAATTTTTCCACAATATCCCCTCTTGATTACTTTTTAAGTAATTAACCAAAAATGAAAATCACAATATCTTGAATTAACACACATGTTTGTTTATCATTAGCTCATAATCATGTGTTTCAAAAAGGAATGTGTGAGGAGTGTTGCAATGCGTTGCTGGAGCACTTGGTGTTCTGACCTTGGCCTGATTACAGCATCTTTCAGTTACAACTGAAACAATGCCACTGTGTTTTCTGGAAGCGGCCTGTTACGTTACAATATCCCAGGCGCGTCATTCTCATACATATTTAAACTACGTGAAAGTGACCATTACAATACCCCCTGTTAGCTTGCCCACCCATGACAAGCCATAAACCCCGGAAGTGTAACATCATATTACTGTATAGGCAGGAAGTGGCTAGATATGCAGATCTCCATTTAAACCATCAGAAACAAGCACTGCCAGGCCAGCACATATCCGGTCGCCATGGAGATAGATACCAGACCACTAAGTTGCCCTTTTAGCGGTTATGTGTAAGCAGCAATGATATGGCATAGCAGCACAAAGTAAGAATTTGTCATAGCAATGGGTGGTAAAGAAAAATGCCCTAAAACTATTTGTAAACTACTCTCAAAATCGGCACCCTTCTTTACGGCAAGAAAGCTTCAGATGTGCCAGTACCAGGCATGAATTTGCAACGAATACCAGGAGATTCAAACCCTCGCTGTCCCTGCCTTGTCGTCTGTCCCTGGGCCGTAACTAGTGGTGTACCTGATTAAAACCTATTTGTTAGCTCCAGCTCTACGTGTGTGCACGAACCTCGAGTTTGTTCCAGGAGAACTGAGAACAGTAATTTACATTTATTTTTTTCACTGTAAGTTTTAGTCTAGTAGGATAATGCAATTACTTAAAGTTATATTGTAAAAATCAACAATGCACATAAAATATAATGATCATAAACACATGAGTAAATAATCCAAATTAGAAAACTTTCACACCATGGCTAGTAAGGCCTGTTAATAAGGTATATATTTTTCACACAACGGTTAATTTCTTTTATTAAGGTATATATATCTATTCTTGAGATCAAATGTGATTAATAGGGCACACATAATACATAAAGGACCACACAGTTCTCATGGAACTTTATCTGTAGTGTAGGTGTATTAGCAGAACGCAAAGTGTTCATGTTTTGACCTAATCAATGCTAGGGCCAGAAAAGGGGTCTTCATCCGGGTCTTCACCCCCCAAAAGGGGCCATTTTGGTACCGAGGGAACGCTCAGGGTCCGTCACGTTAGTGTCAGAGTCAGGGTTAGTCAGGTCAACTGTCAATGGCACCGTTACAGTTATCTGTCAGAGTCAGGACTCACTAAAGCCCTTAATATCATTTTTATTTATTTATTTTTTTTTTTTGGGGGGGGTTCAAATTAGCATTATCTTTGCACAATCGTCTCTTCAACACCGGACTCTTTCTCCACCTGGAAAGGTCCTTGCCATCGGGGTGTTCCAGTCAATCTCCACAATGCTCCAGGTACCTGAGAAGATAAACACTGCACCGCATTGTTTAGCGTATGGACTTAATTTGGTATTCCAGATGTCGTCATATCTCATTTCATGTCCTTCATTATTTTTATTCATTTATTTCAAGGTGCCATTAAAATGTTAATACTAAAACTACTAAGTCGATACAGTTTGAATGCAAAGGATCAGGAGATCAATCTAATGATCTGCCCCTCAGTGCCCTCAGGTAGTTCACGTCAGGTCCGTCAGTTTGTCTTTGTTTGATGATATTTACAATTATCAGTCATTTCTTGGCAATATTTCAAGGTTCATGTCCGGTACTCAAATATTTAGTTATTTTATTTTTTGCATCTTCTGCACAGTATGTACAAGTATTCAAAATACAAAACCATCATATTCATCATATATCTTTCTTCATATAAAAACAGATTTTTCATATTTTCATTAGAATTGTAGCTCATATACGTATTGTTTATCCGGCCCTTTAAGATTTAAGTACATTTCCTTTCATATAATTCATATGGCTGTTTCTTTTGTTTGAGCTTTTAACATTGTTAGATATGGTTAATCTTTTCACAAGCTTGTTTTATCCCTATAGGGATTCATGGTTTATTGTCTTGGCCCTTTAAATATAATTTTACAGTTCTTATTTTACTACTCTATCACTATTTCTATAAAATAATTATATGCTTCATTGATATTATTTACATTGACTTCATCTGATCTCAGTTTTTAAAGTCTTCATCTAGTTTCTCAAAGGCTTTTAATGGTCTTTCCTTTGTGATGTGGTTTTGCTTTATTTTAGGACTGTATCTAAATACGGTTTAAAAAGTTACTCTCCCAAATATCTGTCCTTTGAAATCCTGCTCTAACATTTTTTCATTTATTTTGTAAACATATTGTCTATTACAGCAGCACATTGTGACGTGCTTCTGGTTGGTCTTGTTATCAGAGGGATTAGGCCCACGCTATTCAGCAAGGTTAAGGTGTCAATTGTTTTCCATTCATTACATTTTTTCAAATTGACGTTATAATCTCTGCATATAATTTGCCTCTTATTTTTGTCCTCTCAAATCAATTGGTTGTTTTATTCATTAACAAGTACACTTGCACTTACCTATATCATTTTATTTCTATGGTATTATTTTCACATTACAGTAATCTTTATAAAAACTCTATAACTATATACAGCTTTCAACCCATGTCAGTGTTTCCCTTATAGGTTTACTGGTTTGACTGCAAAGTTAAGGCCAAATGTGCATGTGCACAGTATGTGTACACAGCCGGGGCAAATATCTAGGCTGTAGATAATATTGCAAGAATTTATTTTTGGAATTCCTGCATAATACATTTTCAGTTACTAACAGTGACTTTTACATCAGTTATAATCTAATAGAACACATCTAATAGGCCTGTGTTTTGCATAAACCAAGAGGAGCCAAATCAGCATTTAAGGCTAAGTTCACTGCATACACTCAACAACAACACCACCTCCAAAGCCCTACATAAACTACAAATCCTCCAAAACTATACAGCACACATCAGTGACGGACTGGCCATTGGGCAATGTGGGCAAATGCCACTGCGGCCGCCTGGTCTCATCACTTGTTGTGGCCGCATCACAAACAAATAAATAGGCTAAATAAAGCGAGGTGCTGCCGCTTGCAGCGCAATGGCTGCAAGCGGCAGCACCACCAGCGGCTCGCTCGCCGCTCATCACAACTTGTTGCGCACAACCATATAAAAAGGCTAAATAAATAAATAAAGCGGAGATGCGGCCGC
This sequence comes from Neogobius melanostomus, assembly GCA_007210695.1. Classification (NCBI taxonomy): domain Eukaryota; kingdom Metazoa; phylum Chordata; class Actinopteri; order Gobiiformes; family Gobiidae; genus Neogobius; species Neogobius melanostomus. Next base: position 2,675,886 of record VHKM01000159.1, read on the forward strand.
CAAATGTGGCCTCTCTGCTAAAATTGCCAGGGCCTCTTTTTGGTGCCAGTCCGCCACTGGCACACATCATCACACAGGCCCCTTAACTCTCACCACATCACTCCCCTCTTACAACAACTTCACTGGCTTCACACACAACAAAGAATCAACTTAAAAATACTCCTTCTTACATTCAAAGCACTTCATAACCTGTCCCTCTGTACATATCTGACCTCCTGCACACACACTCTGCTCTTACTCCACTCTCTCCCTCTCTGCCACCATGGGGCACAGAGCATTCAGTCGCTCTCCCCCGCCCTGGGGAGCCACTCTTCAAATCCAGACACTTACACACACCACCTAGTCACACACCAGAGGCATGCTGGCCATAGGGAGAGTCGGGACGTTTCCCGGTGGGCCACTCGATTCCAGTGCTTCTGGGCCGGGCCATCAGAATAAAATAATGAAATAATAACTCTCTATTCCAGGCCTAAAGGCTTTAACTGGGCTGCAGCAGGAGCATGAGCTGCTGTTCCAGATATACATGAAGTAAAGCGTAATTGTCATGGAAATCTATCAAAATAACGACTGATGAATGGAAATCTGAAATATATTCGCATCGAACTTTTCATTCTTGCAGCGGGGAGATACCATTTCATATTGAACTAACTCAGAGGGGTGTTTAAGTGGAACACCCCTCCGCTTTAGTTCAAGTTGGTGCAGTCCAATCCAGCGGAGACAAGTGTCCGCGCGAGTAAAGAGAGAAAAGGGCAGTGAAAGGTAGAAAAGTGGTCAAATAAATGTTTTTATCTACATAACTTGTGCTGATTGTGGGTTTGTATCAGGCTCAGACTGTGTGTGCAGCGGCCCATGTGAAAAGAGAAATTGTTAGAAAATTGTCAATGTGTGGTATTTGATCCAGCGACCTCTTGTACTTGAGACCAGCGCACTATTACGGAGCCATAATTCTGGGCCGGTCTTATCCAAATTCCCGGGCTGAAATCAGGTCCCAGCACGCCCCTGTCACACACGCATCATCTTTCACCAATGTCACACTCAATGGCCGCTGGCTGCTCTGCTTTGTGACCGCATACACTGGAGGCCGCCATTGCTCCTCCATTGCTGTAGTACCTCCATTTGGCCGCTAGGCCCCCATTGAAAAGCATTGGACTTTAGACACGTTAAAAACAACTTTAATGCCTGGTTTCAATTTTTTCAACACTTAATATGGCTACATATTCCTCCTGAGATAACGCTGGGTTAGTCAAAAAATAGAAACCAGGCTGGTTTTCGAAATATATTTTTTTAATCTCCTACTTAACGGAGGTCGGACTGTTGGCATTGGAGCTGCGCGAGCTACACGTCACGCAAGGGCCGAGTCTACAGTGAGATCCCGCCCTTTTGCCCTTATTAGGAACATGCTTCGTCAGAGCTGGGCAGGGGGAGTCTGTAAATCCGCCATGATTTCCCCCTCGAAAGTGGTCATTATGGTAAACGGGGAGGAGTGAGGAGGAGCTGTCTATTCTTTTTAACAGTCTATGGTCACACTCTATTTATACCGTTCTACTTGTTAAATAATTGTAGGGGAACACTGCATGTTGCTACAATGTGATTTTGTTTTTAAAAGTAAAATTTAAACTAACGCTATCGCAATAAAAAATCAGTGACTTGAAATTCTATTCTACAAATGTTCCTACGGGGATTAAAGTTTAACTTAACTTAATTTTTATGGGACTATCCTTTGTTTATTAACTCTAAATTTAAATACAAATAACTTTTATTCTCACCTTTTCTTTATCAAACTGCTGCTTCACTGGAATAAAACTATAATTATAACATATAACAAATCATATCTCTTTAATTACAAAAGAAAAATAAAACCTCTCATTAGTACTTTAAGTACGGACATATGAGTCTAACCAAAAGCAGTTTATTTTATTTAACCTGTTGCATTTTATCTATTTCTATTAGTATGCATGTTATCGTTAATTATATTATCTATCCATTATATTTTTGCTTCCTTTCACATATATATATATATATATATTATATATATATATATATATATATATATATATTTCAGATTTCACCAATGGCTCTGTTAAGCAGTAGTTGTGCTTGAGTATGCTCAGTTTTAGTTACTCTGTATAAGTTTTTCAAAATATTTTAATGTTTTCTTTGCCATTGTGGCTAAAGCAGCCACCAGACAGGTCCTCAGCACTTCTGTCTATGTCTGGGTCCTTTGAACTCAGAGCTCCAGGGTCAGGCTGATAAGAGCCTCAGGAGCTGAGGAATTTAACTCTTAGCTCTTTTCCAAACAATTGTGGTCATTTGTTTTACGATAGCTTCTATGTTCTGCCATATAAGGTTTAGTTGGTTTTACGTAGTCTTCCACACTCGTTATCTCTTTTAATGATTTTTGCTCAAAATATAGAATAAGGTTGTTTTGCTGCAGTTTTACACATATTTAGTTTGGATTGTTACCCAGTTAATGAGTTTGATATCCAGTTTATATCATATCTCTATACGTCCCATGAACTCCTGTTTTTATTTATCTATTCATTTGTTTACTCATTGATTTATTTGTTTATATAGTCAAATCTATCAACCAACACCAGCTTACTGAATAAAAAGCTCCTTCTACAGTCATTCATCCCTTAAATTATCTATATTCTCTATTATCATTATCATTATCATTATCCTCTAGAAGTTATTCCTAAGATTGTATTTGTCTATTTTTATTGATAATTTTCCTTAGGCCTATCCCGATGTCACTGTCTTTTCGATAACTCAGTATTTTATAAATGTAAAAAATACACAATTCCTATGATAAATGCCACAATCACAAAATAAACATGACACACACTGGCCACCCCACATTTGTGTAGAAAATTAAAAAAAACTTTTCCCTGCGCCCTATCCATTTTATCTATGGGCCTGCCAAGTGCCTTGCTCATGAGCGCCAGGCTGTCTTTATGGGGAGACAGAGGCGTCACTTATTTTGTCATTTATTCTGTAACATTACTTGATAAATTTAACCAGGTTTTGACCCGACCTGCACTTAAACAGGGTTTTTTTCTAAAAATTTGTGATGATTTCTGCTTTTACGAGAAACCCTAATGAAATCAAAATGATCATCCATTATTTGTTTTAATCAAAGGCGGGCGCTTATGTTATTTCCCTATGTGTGTGTGTGTATGTGCTTGATACATTACGTGTTGACATTTCACTCAAACAATTTAATCTTAGCTTTTAGTGAATAACTTAGTATATAGACCAATATCAATCTTTGCTTTAAAACATTGTGAAACATTATGAGATTTTACAACATTATCATCAACATCATTTACTTATTTAACTCTAAATGCTTGCAATACAATCGTATAGTCTACCATTTATCATGTAATCTTTCATTCATTCATACACCAACGTGCGCAGACACTCGGAGCAAGGTGGGTGGAGTGTCTTGCCCAAGGACGCATCTGTGCCTCTGCCGCCGCTCTCCTTTCATTATTCACAGCTACTTCTATTTTTTCTCTGGGACGTTTACTTGGAAGCCAGTAAAGGGCGTTATGTTTACCGCTCCGTGTCTATGTTAGTTGAGACTTTGCACGCTAGGTTACTGTTATCTGAGGCTACTCCGTAAGCGCGCGCATACCTCTCGCATCCTCCCGTTCATGATTGAAACATTGCTCAGGAGCACTAGGAGGAGCGGACTACAAGGTTTATATTGTATCTCTAATGCAACTATTTTCTCGGTCTCGATTTTGCACATTATGAGTACGAGCATGTAATAAATGCTTAAACTCACCATGATTAGATATGACTTCATTGTTGACTATTTTCTTATTTTTGACTAATCGTTTATCTCTTTTATTTTGCTTTTTACTCTATTTGTTATGAATAAATATTTGTGTATAATAATATTTAAAGTATCTAGTTCATTTACACTTTTTACCAAAAAATTAGGTGTTTTGTCACTTGTTTTTATACAAAAAACCTACATGTATACTATTTACTGTCCTACACTGTCCTTTGTAGTTATTTTTTAGAAATGAACGTTCATTTTATTTTTGTATTGCTTTTATTTTTTCTATAAAAAACTACACAGCTGTCAGAATCACACAACTGTCTACACTTGTATATATTTCTTCTGGTATCTTTAACGTGCTCCAAAAAATTAAATTCTAAATAAACCGCACGTAGGCCATTTTTCCTTTCCAATATATTTCTCTCTCGTACCTCAAAGAATTGCTTGTAAGAAAGGGCACGGAATTCATGTATTTTCGTATTTTTCTTATAAAACACTGCCTTATATAAAAAAGCACATCTTATCTATTGTTTAAATCATTAAAATTTTTTACATAAGGTCCCATTCAATCAACCACAACAAATGTTTGTTCAAACCAATCAACAGAATTTATATAAATGGTTTCTGCCTCACCTTCTTCTTGTGTCGACAGTTGTTGGTTTTTTTGTAGGTCCTTATGGAGACTTCCAAGGTTTCCAGATCTCTGCTTCCCGAGAACTCTCCCTCCTTTTGGCACTCGTGTGTGGGGTCCTCTTCTCAGTCCCAGACGGACGGAGTTTTGCAAATAACTTTCCGCGTCTCTCAAAAAGACGATCACAGTCGAGGTCACCAAATTGTCAGTCTTGACTCCGTCCGGAACTTCATGTAAAAATACCTCAGGAGAGTGAGTTCTTTCGAAGAAGTCTTTATTTGATTAATATCACACATACAAGTTACATCATTACAACATCAGGAAGTCTCCCGAGCAAATCTCGTGCTTGCCTCTATATACTTGTTAGTTCCGCCTCTAGTCCAGACGCACAAACTGACCATATCTCAGACATTACGTCACTAACATTGTATCTCAACCAAAATGGATCTGCCAGTACTTTTTCTAGGACATCTATTGAAACAATAGCAAAACAGAATCATAAGACAAAGACTACGTTGTTCTCCTCTTAACTAGTATTAGACAAGGCTTAAGCAAGTAGCAATTCTTACAGTAAGCAGAAACACATTTTTCCACAGTCTCCAGCTCAAGAGGGTTTTCTGAGCAGAAGTGTTAAAACAACTTTGGTCATGCTTTCATTTTCTCATAATGATCAGCAATATTAAGTCATATCGTCATGAACAGGTTATTGAGGACAAATGCATTTTATTGTATTATTAAGGGGGCACTGTAGACAAATCTTTATGTGGGAACTTCCAAAACAGTTTCATATTTTAAAGTTTGTTTTTTTCAGAATAATTTGCAACCCCCAAACAAAAATAATATTTGACCTATTTTTTTAAATTATTGTTTCAGTTTGCACATCAGATATTTGTAATTACTTTACACATAATGCCTTATCTATGTAGGCTATAATTGTATAAATAATGTGAAATTGACTAAAATGTAAAATGTTATTTTGTTTATATCAAAAGTTTGTAATTGATGTCTTTAAAAACATCTTTCCACTTCCTGCAGTGTCTCACCCTTTTAATTTCATATGAGGTTGTTTAAGGTTATAAAAGCTCACAGCCCCATATTCATAAGCTACTTCCTGTGATGTCATCGAGTTCACCCATTCCAAACGCTGAAATAGCCGAGTCCACACTTGTGAACTCCTCAAGTCCGTTCTCCGAGTCTGCACCCGCAAGTCCATACCCGGAGTTCACAAGTACAGAGTAAGGCAAGGCAAGTTTATTTGTAGAGCACAATTCATACACAAGGCAATTCAAAGTGCTTCACAGTTGCAGAAAGAAAAATTACAGGAAAACAGATAAAATCGATCAATAAAACATCAACATAAAGTTAATCAATGACAGTAAAAGGCAAGATAAATACTTTCAGTTTTCATATGCACGGGTAAAAAGAGCTGTTTTCAGCCTGGATTTGAACATTGTCAGAGTTGAGGCCTGTCTCACATCCTCATGAAGACTGTTCCAGATTTTAGCTGCATGAAACTGAAACGCAGCCTCACCGTGTTTATTATTGACTCTGGGAACCACCAGGAGACCCCTCCCTGAAGTTCTCAGGGCCCGAGATGGTTCATACGGCTCTAACATGTCAGAGATGTACTTTGGTGCTAAACCATGAAAAGACTTGTACACAAGCAGAGCGGTTTTAAATTCTATTCTCTGAGTGACAGGAAGCCAGTGCAGAGACCGGAGCACTGGACTAATGTGGTCGTATTTCCTGGTTCTTGTCAGGACTCGAGCAGCAGCGTTCTGGATGTACTGCAGCTCTAACAGCTCGTTTAGAAAGGCCAGTGAGCAGGCCGTTACAGTAGTCTAACCTGCTGGAGACAAATGCATGGATGAGTCTCTCCAAGTCTGGTTTTGACACTATTCCTCTGATCTTAGCAATGTTTTTCAGATGGTAAAAAGCTGATGATGTTATTACCTTGATGTGGCTGTTTAAGTTCAGGTCTGAGTCCATGATTACTCCTAGATTTCTAACCAGATTTTTTGGTTTCAGAGCGAGAGACTCAAGGTGACTGATAACACTTTGTCTTTGTGTCTGTGGACCAAAGACAATGATCTCAGTTTTGTCTGAGTTTAGTTGGAGAAAGTTGTTTTGCATTCACAAACTGATCTGTTCGATGCAGTGACAGAGTGTATCTACAGGCCCATGTTCACCTGCCGTCAGTGACACGTAGATCCGAGTGTCATCTGTGTAGTTGTGGTACGACACATTGTTGCTGTTTATTAGCTGACCCAATGGAAGCATGTACAAGTTGAATAAGAGAGGTCCCAAGATTGACCCCTGGGGGACTCCACAGGTCATGGAAATTTTGTCTGAGACACAGTTGCCAATTTCGACAAAGTACGTCCTATCCTCGAGATAGGACTTGAACCAGTTTAGAGCAGTACCAGAGATTCCCACCCAGTTTTCTAACCTGTGAAGTAAGATCCCGTGGTCCACTGTGTCAAAGGCAGCGCTCAGGTCCAGCAGAACTAAAACTGAGACCTTACCTGTGTTGGTGTTCATAAGAATATCATTTGTCACCTTGATCAGAGCTGTCTCAGTGCTGTGGTGGGGCCTAAATCCTGACTGGAAAGTATCAAACACATTGTTAGATAGGAGAAAGTAAGTGAGCTGTTGATATATTACCTTCTCTAGGACTTTTCCTAAGAACGGTAGGTTTGATATGGGCCGGTAGTTGTTCAGTACCTTAGGATCAAGGCTGCTCTTCTTTAGAAGAGGCTTAATGACCGCGGTTTTCAAGGCCTTTGGAAATGCTCCAGTCTCAAATGAGATGTTAACTGAACAAGTTGTGGTAACAAGCTGGTCAGCACAGACTTCAGAAATCTAGTGGGTAATTCATCAAGGCAGCATGTACATGAACTCAGACCGGAGATAACCTCTTCGATTTTTTGTCAGTAACAGGAGTGAAATGTGTCAGCTCAAGGTGTCTAGCTGGTGGCAGGGTTGCTATTTGTGTTGTGGAAATTATGGCATTTTTAATGCCTTGGACTTTGTCATAAAAAAATATTGCAAACTCATTGCACTTAGATGTAGAGATTAGTTCTAAGGGCAGTGAAACTGGAGGGTTAGTTAATCTGTTTACTGTGGAAAACAGAACACGAGAATTGTTTCTGCAGTTTGCGATGATTTTAGAGAAGTACTTCTCCCTTTCTCCACGCAAAAACTGGTTGAACTCACAAAGCACTTCTTTGTATATCTCAAAATGAACCTGGAGCTTTGACTTGCGCCATTTCCTTTCGGCTTTTCGGCACTCCCGTTTCTGTGCCCTGACCGAATCTTCACTTCTCCAAGGTGCCTTTTGTCTATTGTTAACCATTTTAACCTTGACAGGAGCAATAGTATCCAAAACATTTAAGACGCTTGATGTATAAGAGTCCAACAGATTATCAACATTTGAACATGGAGGATTTTCAAATCTGATCATATCCATAAACTGTGTCCCTGTTGTATCATTTATGTGTCTTCTTTGAATAACTCCAGGCCCAACCACTGGTTTGGGTGTAACAGACAAGTCAAAAAAGACACAAAAATGATCAGATAAAACAACATCAACAACATTCACATTTGATATATTAACACCTTTTGTAATAACTAGATCTAGAGTGTGACCTTTGTTGTGGGTTGCCTCTCTCACGTGCTGAGTTAAACCAAACATTTCAAGAACAGCATTAAAGTTCTTTTGCATGCCTGTCATTGGTCACATCCACATTAAAATCACCTGAAATGACTAATCAAAATCAGTGCATATAAATGAAAGTAATTCAGTGAAGTCTTCGATAAAACAATTCTGTGGTGGTTTGTAAATAGTCATATAAAGAATGGAAGATTGTTTTATCTCCATTTTGAAAGACACATACTCAAATGATACAAAAACCCCAAATGACAATTTGTGGATGACTATATTGTCCCTGAATATTGCACAGACACCCCCGCCCCTCTGGTTTTGGCGTGTTTCAGACACAAAATTGAAATTTGATGGACTACACTCAATCAAAACTGCGTTACCAGTGGTTTTGTCAAGCCATGTTTCAGTTAAAAACATAAAATCTAGATAAGAGGAAATAAAACCATTTATTAAAAATGACTTGTTTAACGATCTGGCATTGAGTACAGCATGTTTGAGATTCATCTGTGTTTGAGTGGATGGAATCTTTTTGCAAGGGATATGGATTAGAGTTCTTTGATTGGACGGTCTGACTGTTGCCCTCTTATCTAATCTATGTTGTTTGACTGTACTAATTGTTTCAGAAGAACACACTCCCTCTGTGGACCTCTGGTTGGTTTTGAGTTTGGTATGCATGGTAGCAACGCAGAGGCCCTTAAGGTCCTAGACAGCAGCAGTGAAGCTGCTGGAAATCGGAGGTGGGAGGGGGGCATGATACTTCTTCGGGGATGAAAGCCTTGATCTTGACATGACTGGAGTGAGGGGAGTCATTTGAATCCCTTGTTTTATCAAGGCTTCAAAATGGCTGGGAAATCCATAGGTGACTTTGGTGATGGGAATGATTCAGAAAAATCTCTGGAGGGTGTAGATGTACCAGTCGGGCTCAAGGCCTGTGGTGGAGTTGATGAAAGTGCTCCTTCGGCTGAATCATTTATTATAGATGCAGGTGGTGCTGAAGCTGAGCTTTTCCCCGGAGATGCAGATGCAGGTGGCGCCGCTGCTATGGTTGAGATGTTTTCCGGTGCAGCCAATTCCTTAACTGTGGCTGAGTCCATTACTGTAGGTGCAGATGATGCAGCTGCGACTGAATCTTTTATTGGGGATGCAGGCGAAACCTTTGCTGGTGAGCCAGGAGCTCTTCTCATGCTCCTCTCTGCTCTCTCTTGTTGCTCAGGCCGCCACTGATTTTGCAGAGCGTGGAGGAGATTTTCCATCAGTCGTCTCACTCCACCTCTGCTCAAATGTGGTCCATTTCCTTTAAACAGATCGTCGCGTTTCCAGAAAAGATAAAATTTCTCTATGAAATACAGTCCTCTTGACTCAGACTTTGGACAGCCATGTATTCAACTGAAACAGCCGGGAGAATTTGTTTATTCTCCCGTCGATGTTTGGGATAGGTCCACTGATGAAAATTTGTATTGCGTCTTTGTCCAGACATTCAAGTCTTTCAAAAAGTTTATTAAACTTTTCTTTCAGGACTTCAGACTCTCCGTTTCTTGTGTCAACAGCACCAACATGTAAAACAAGTTTATTTATCCCAGGGTTATTTGTAATTTCCTTGTTTAGAACATCTATAATGTCAGAAACTGTAGCAGACGGATAAGTGATTGTAGTAATTCTTCTGTGGAGGACATCAGATATGGCTCCCTCACCAAGCAACAGGGTATCTCTGGCCTTGACACTTTGCACAGTTTTTCTCTCCAACTTTGTTTTGACTTCTTGTTCTGTGTTTCTCTCTTTCTCTGTTATACTCACCCTCTGAGAGAGGTGAAAATCTGTTTAACTTTATTCCAGGTGCATCTTTACGAGCATGTTGTCTTTGCTTTGGCCTAGCACCAAGTTGTCCATTTAGTTTCGGAAATGTTATGGTATCGTTTAGCTTTAGGTTGCAAGTATCCGTTTTTTTCCGTCTTCTTACCGGGTTCCACAGGGAGCGTGTCATTAAGTCCTCTTTCCGTCTCTAGAGCACAAATCTTGTCCCGTAGCAGGGAAATTTCTTGTTGATACATCCGACAGCTTTCACAAGGCGATGTTTGCCTTCCTCCCTCAGCCATGTTGACAAGATTGTCGTCGCTGGTTCGTCAGAGTTGTAAAAATGGCATCAAAATGAGTAAAAAGCCTTGGTTCACTTAAAAGAGAATAAAATCATATCCAAGACATGTGCCCAAAAATAGAATGATTTAAAAAGCAAATAAAGAGGCAAGCGGCAGCAGCAAGCAGAGATACGTCTGCACTCTTGATAAGCAGGAAGCAAAGGCTTCGCATACTGGGGATTGAGAAACGGCAATCATGTTCTGCACTTTTTTTCTCTGCAAAGGCAAGCGCCAGGGTTGCCAGGTCCGCGGTTAAACCGCGGAATTGGGTGGTCTTTTAAGCCATTCCGCAGGTGAAAAAAAACTGTCCGCGGTTTATGGCCTTGCTGTTTTCAATGTAAAATTGGCTATTTCTATCATATTTTTTGATCAAAATCACTATTTCAAATGACAGAATCTCAAATCCAAGGCTCTTTGAGCTGCTTTTTCAATAAGAGGGGGAGAAAGGAGCTGTTTCTCATCATCGCGGGAGCACATAGGCTCTGTTTACTGGTAAACAATATTGAACATTCCAGCTGTGCCGTATGTCCGCGGGTTTTCCGTGGTTTTTCAGATATTTTTGGGCGGGTTTGGCTGCCCAGACCTGGCAACCCTGGCAAGCGCAGGACACCATCGCTCATCTCTGGGCTGAAACCAGGAGGATACTTCTGCTTCAGGAAAGTTGTTTTCTCCTGACAAATATAAAGCGCTGTGCTCTTCCACTGTAACTCCAAACTAAATGTTTGGGGGAGGTGTCAGTGTGGTGGGACAGGAATGCTAGTTACCACTTAGCGTTAGCTCCGATCTGTCAAAGGGCCTTTGTTTTGATAGAATAGCTTAAGGCTAGCTAGCTTTTCTCACTTTCACCAAAAACATTGCATGGGAGAAAATGCTTATGCCTAATGTTGACAGACAACTAATGTGTTTTTAAGGTCATACATACATGAGTCTTCTGTCTAAACGGAGCTACAGTGTTATGGTTGTTTGGAAGAGTAAATAAACACTACTCAGGCCTCATTGACTCGCAAAAATATTGCACATTCACTATAAAATATTGAAAATATTAAAGGGGAATAATAAGAGGGAAAGAATAACAGTACTTGGCAAAGAATAACCACAATATAACCGATTAATTATGTTCCATATTTCAGTTTAATGACTAACTTATTTTAGATTTTGGATTCTGGATGAAGCAGTCGCCTACAGGATCATCCATGCGGGGGCTTGTTGATTTCCATTGCAGATTTTGCTATGTAGCAGACAAAATCTTAACATAAGTTATAGTCATTAAACTGAAATATGGAACATAATCATATTGTGGTTATTCTTTGCCAAGTACTGTTATTTTTTCCCTCTTATTATTCCCATTTATTTTATAGTGAATGTGCAATATTTTTTGCGAGTCAATGAGGCCCGAGTAGTGTTTATTTACTCTTCCAAACAACCATAACACTGTAGCTCCGTTTAGACAGAAGACTCATGTATGTATGACCTTAAAAACACATTAGTTGTCTGTCAACATTAGGCATAAGCATTTTCTCCCATGCAATGTTTTTGGTGAAAGTGAGAAAAGTTAGCTAGCCTTAAGCTATTCTATCAAAACAAAGGCCCTTTGACAGATCGGAGCTAATGCTAAGTGCTAACTAGCATTCCTGTCCCACCACACTGACACCTCCCCAAACATTTATGTGGCAATGCGAGGGTTAACTTGGCGGTTTCAAACATAAAATTGCCAGACAACGCCAGCTGGAGATGGCCAGCACCAGAAATTAAGTAAAGCACGTAGGTTTGTTGTTGAGTAGATGGATCACAGAGGCCAGGCACTGTATAGAAATGTTTTACATTTATTTTCACATTCTTTGGTTAAAATCATGTTTGTCCAAAGTTCGTTTAGTTACTTGTTTTCAGTCCATCTTTCAGTTACCACAGTCTACCCATGACGTTGCGCACCTACGGCGCTCCACGAATCCAGTGACAGGGGAATAATAACAGAACAACCAAAAGGCAGAGAAAAAGGTGATAAAAGGGCGGAGAAAAAGGCAGGCGGCAGTGACGACCCTCCTTTATGGGGTGCCGTATGGGACATAATCCTAAACCTAATATATACTCACTATTTCTCTCTATACACACTACATCTCTCCCTCACACTTTGTATAACTCCTGTTACACACTGTATATCTGCTCTCTTGCAGAGTACATCTCCTCTCATACACAGTATATCTCTCCCTCAGACTGTATATCTCCTCTCAGACCGTATATCTCCTCTCAGACCGTATAACTCCTCTCAGACCGTATAACTCCTCTCAGACCGTATAACTCCTCTCAGACCGTATATCTCCTCTCAGACCGTATAACTCCTCTCATCTCCTCTCAGACGTATAACTCTCTCAGACCATATAACTCCTCTCAGACCATATAACTCCTCTCAGACTGTATAACTCTTCTCAGACCATATATCTCCTCTCAGACTGTATAACTCTTCTCAGACCATATAACTCCTCTCAGACCGTATATCTCCTCTCAGACCGTATAACCCCTCTCAGACCATATAACTCCTCTCAGACTGTATAACTCTTCTCAGACCATATAACTCCTCTCAGACCATATAACCCCTCTCAGACCATATAACCCCTCTCAGACCGTATATCTCCTCTCAGACTGTATAACCCCTCTCAGACCGTATAACCCCTCTCAGACCATATAACTCCTCTCAGACCGTATATCTCCTCTCAGACTGTATAACCCCTCTCAGACCGTATAACTCTTCTCAGACCATATATCTCCTCTCAGACTGTATAACTCTTCTCAGACCATATAACTCCTCTCAGACCATATAACTCCTCTCAGACCATATAACTCTTCTCAGACTGTATAACTCTTCACAGACTATATAACTCCTGTTATGCACAATCATTCTTTCCACTTACGAAGTAGTTTGTTTGACTTATATGTGCTACGAAGAGAACACTGGTGCGAGTGGAGAGAATAGGCAAAACGGAAGTGAGAGAAGTCAATCCGGAAGTGGCACCCCGCCACAATAAAGGTCCCATGGCCACAAATGGCCTACCTGTGTGGCTTCCGCCAATATGGTCATGCTTGCCACTTTCCTGCGGCGCTTTCCACGCCATATTAACAGAATGAAACGCCGCTTTTTAAGCATTAAAATGGATGCTTTTGCAGCCAATGGGTACAAGCTGCTAAGGCAAGAGCAGCGCACCATCGCGTGTCTGGGCTGAAACGAGGAGGACACTTCTGCTTCAGGTAAGTCGTTTTCTACTGACAAAAATGAAAAGCGGTGTGCTCTTCCACTGTATCTATGAACCATATGTTTATTTTTGCAATGGAGAAGGTGTCAGTGTGGTAGGATGGGTATGCTAGTTAGCGATTAGCAATAGCTCCGATCTGTCAAAGTGCCTTTGTTTTGATAGCAATAGCTTAAGGCTAGCTAACCTTTCTCACTTGCAGGGGGAGAATAACAGTACTTGGCAAAGAATAACCACAATATATCCGATGAATTGTGTTCCATATTTCAGTTTAATGACCATAATTAATTTTTAGATTTTGTCTGTTACATAGCAAAAATCTGCCATGGTAATCAACTAGCCCCAGCATGGACGATCCTGCAGGTGACTGCTGCATCCAGAAGCCCATCTTCAGATATCAAGAATCTTCATCAGGAGCAGCTGAAGATCAACCTGTTGCTCTAAGTCAGAGTCACCATCAAGCTGCGCAGTGAGGTTTGACTAAGTTACATTCTTCCTCAAAGTGACCCAAATTATGTACTCGCAACATTTTTGTTTTGTTTTAATCCAGGATGAGAAATTTCAAACTGAGGATCCAAAATGTCCGACAGATATTGAGGATGGCTCAGCAGCAACTGTATGAAATCTTCAGCAACTTCCACCTCTGGACTGTTGAGGGCATGTTCAGCAGCTGCCTCCAGTACGTTGCAGTGCATCTGCTCTGAATGGTGAAGCCGGTGCTCTTGAGGATGTTTCCCCCCCCCCCCGCTTCGATTACCAAGCTGAAAGCCAAACACTGCATACAGTGTACTTGACAACATTTCCCTGGTTCACCAAGTATCAAAGAGGGAAGTCTCAGCACACCTATAGGAACGACAGGTGCGTTGAAGACCAGGTAACTTCTTGAAAGAAAAAAACTCTAGCACACTGTCTCACTCTTATGAAATGTATTCCAATTAAACTACTTCGCCGACCTCCTTACACTGTAAATGTGATGTTTTACCTTGGAAAGTAGTCCATGTGGGGACCATATGAATAATATATATATTGCTCGAGGATCCAAGGTGATGCTCCAAAATACCATTATGTTTATCCTAGGACACACTTCCTCTCCAGGCTTGACCTTGTGCTTGCATGGACAGGCTCTAGGTCTTTTTTAAACACGTTCAGTTCAAAAGACAATTCTGGAGATGTGACGTGTTGTATGTTCTGCAACGTCGTAAAGACAAGAATCAATGTTTACACATTAAAACCCAGCTTATTTGAAAAGACACTGCCTCAGGTTAGACCACCAAAATATATACAGGTATACGGTGGGGTAAAAAAGTATTTGGCCGAAATCCAATAGGAAGTCTATGGGGAACTGACAAAATACTTTTTTTTGCCCCCACTGTATAATTTCCCTTTGTCCTCCATGGAAACCTGGCTGTGTGAGCCCTGGTCTGGGATTGGAGGGCTCGGTTCTGGTTGGCTGCTCGTCCCTGGTCCTGATTGGTGCGGTATTGGAGCACCTGGCCCAATCAACCTCATGCTGCTGCCACGCCTATAAAAGCCCACACCAGAGAACATTCGAGGCTGCTGGTCTTGGTGACCAGTACGCCATATTGTTTATGCAATTTGTTTTGTTTGTTAGGCTGCTGGTCTTGGTGACCAGTACGCCATATTGTTTATGCAATTTGTTTTGTTTGTTAGGCTGCTGGTCTTTGTGGCCAGTACGCCATTTTGGGTTTGTGTTCCTTTGTTTGTTTTCCAGGAACACTCGTTTTGATTGCTTTAAGTTGTGTCTCCCGTTTCTGTGTCACTTGTTTTGTTTAGGTCTATATGTGACACTTGGTTTTGTGACACTCGTTTAGCTTATTTCGGTAACCTTTGTTTTGTGCACATTTTGGTTTCTTTAGGTTTAGTTTACATCCGTTAACTTGTAAATTTGTATATTGTAAATAGCCTTTGTTTGGTTATTTTTGTTTACCATTTGTTAATTTTACCCTGTACATCCTTTTATTAAATTACAACTTAATTTATCCATTTTACATCTTGGTTTTTGTTACTTCCATTAACCTAGCAGAGCCGGGTTGCAACACCGACAATACAGACACAAGATTGCTATTGCTGTGTTAGCCCAGTAGATGGCAGCAAATACTAGTAATGACAGTCAATGGTCGTGCTTTTCCCCCTAAAAGAATATTTAAGAATAAACTCTGATTTTATCTCATTTCATCACCAACATGAGTTTATGCGCTGGCCAGCTGTCTCGCTCCTCCACCATTGGGTCTACATGGTCTGACTGATCAAGTAGAACCAATGTTGAAATTGTTTCCTACACGGCCCAAATGAAACAAAGGACTTATAAGGTGTAAACAAGAGAAGCGTAAGTAAGCTGCATTCTGTTGCTTGTAAATCAAGCTGGGCGACCCATTTCAATGTAAACTGCTGAAATCATTGTTTGAGTGATTATGAGAGTGCTAATGCTAAAACGTTGGTTATATAAAGAAGAAAAGGCTTGTTTACATATTTAAATGTATTAACTAAATCATACATGTAACACAATGCTTTATGTATTTGGTTATACATAGTTACATTTTATTTTCTTGTGTTTTTAAAGTTTATCCCTTGCCTCAATGCAAAGCCTAAAAAAAAGTGGAAAGAAATAAACTGAGTGAAAACCCAATACAGCCTACATGGAAGAAGGCTCAGTTTTTCCTAGTTAACCTCAAGCTTAGTTTCGAGAACATCTGGTACTGATGTAATGTTAAATCAGCATCTTGTTCATATTGAGATTTCCAAACTCTTTCAAGAATGTCCAAAGAAATAAAAACAGGTTTACAAAAAAAAGGACTACACAAGGCTGAATATGTATGAAAACGGGTGTTAATGTAAAAAGGGGACCTGTTGCCCCCTCGAAATGACCAGGGCACTCAGATGTCGTTTTCTTAAGTTTATTTTGAGCTCAAACATTGACGGGGTAAACATAGGTCCCACGTCCCACAGGTGTACAACGGCTTAGGCCACGGCCGACTACTGCGCCACAGCTCCTACCATGAGAGGGGCTATGGACCTGGCTTTTTAAAGTCATCTGGGCAAGTCACGTGACATCGTGCTTCCGGTTCAACAGATAAAAACGGCAGTGTATTACATTTGCAACAGATGAATAAATATTATTATATACAGTGAACCTTTACCAAACATGAATAATAAAAAGCGCTTCAGCACTTGTGCAAACAGCAGAGTGCAAAAAAATGGGATGGCAACACCCTCCCCCACTAAAAATAAAATGTAAACCAACATTTTCTTAATACAACCGGGGACTAAATTAATAATATCAGTTACTTAAAAGTCCTTTGGCATGGCGGTACACACAGGCGGTCCATTTGCGTAGCTGGGTGGATAGTCCTTAGAAGCATAGGTGGGCAGCGGTGTTAACCAGTCTCAGACCCCCGCTGGTTTGGACACATCGATGGGACAAGTCTGCACTTCTCGGACCGAGGGCTCACCAAGTTCGTCGTAGGTGTAGACGCGCCTGGGCTGTCTGGCTCTGACAGGTCTGGCAGGGCGGGGGTCAGAAGCTTCCTCCGAGGAGTCAGACGTGGATGCTTCTTGCTCGGACGAATCTGCCTCCTGTACTGGCTCAGGGTCAACCTCTGGGATCAGGATCACCACTTCAGCTCGCTCTTCAGGCTGTCTTGAAGTGGGGGCTCTCGGTTGGAACTCTCTGGCAGTTGGGTTGAGTGGCATGACGAGATGGTAGTCTTCATCACTAGAGCTCTCTGTATCTGCAGGCTGGATGTTGTTCTTAGCACTATTCCCTCTTTCTGGCGACGTTCTGGCTCTTCTGCTTCTCCTCTTAGGGTTGGGACGACAGGAGCAGATTCAACCAGGTAAGGACAAGGTAAGAGTAAGTTTCTGTGAAGCACACGTCTTCTTCCACAGCATTCAGAGGCTCAACCACATAGACGGGGCTTCCAGGGCCTTTGCTCTCCCTCACCACATGGACAGTGTTCTCCCAGTGACTGCGGAGCTTCCCCGGACCACCTCGAGGCGTGAGGTTTCTTACCAACACATGGTCACCTGGCTTCAGCGTGGAGCTCCAGGCGCGCTGATTGTAATAGTCTTGCCCTTTTTTTTGCAGATTTCCTCATGTTTTTCAGGGCAATGGCATACGCTTCCTGCATTGCCTCTCTCCACTTCTCCGCATAGCCAGTTGGGTCTGTTTCTCCGCGTCACCAAGCTTCTTTGGAAACAGGAGGTCGACTGGAGGGTTGGTTCACGTCCAAAGAGCAAGAAGAAAGGAGAGTAACCTGTTGCCTCGTGGATGGTGGAGTTGTAGGCATGAACTACTTTGTTGAGGTGCTCCTTCCATCTGGCCTTTTGTGTCTCCTCCAGCGTCCGCAGCATACTCAACAGAGTCCTGTTAAAACGTTCGGCAGGGTTAGCTTGGGGGTGGTAAGGTGTAGTGCGAGAGTGATGAATACCACCATATTCCTGGAGCTTCCGAAACAGCTGGTTCTCAAACTCTCTTCCTTGGTCATGGTGGATCCTGGATGGAAAACCAAAGCGTGGGATAAAGTCATCAAACAGCTTTTTAGCAGCAGTCTTCCCAGCCTTGTCTTTGGTTGCGTAGGCTTGAGCATATTTAGTGAAATGGTCCACCAACACCAGGATGTATTCTTCACCTCCACTGCATTTCTCCAGATGTAAAAAGTCTATTGAGATCATCTCAAAAGGTGCAGAGGTTCGATGCTTTGGAGTGGTGTTCTTGTGACTCGGTTGGTCTTTTGTTCTTGATGCAGCTGCAGACACGTGTGACATAGTGCTCCATCTCCGGTCTCATTTTTGGCCAAAAGAAGCGCTCTCGGGCCAGGGCAACCATCCGGTCAGCACCTAAGTGTCCCATCTCCTCATGGAGGTACTTGTACACCAGGGGCTTCATGGGCTCTGGCACCACCAGTTGCAGCCGGTTGTTGGTCTTCCGCCACAGAACTCCATCTTCATCCAGCAGCAATTTTGGCCATTCCTTCAGGAGAACTCGAACTTGTTCACTCTCTGCTGCTTTGTCTCTGTACTTCAGGTAAGCGTTTTCCCTTTTCAGGTTGGAGACCCTCTGAATGGCTGGATCTGCATTCTGCTGGACCTGGATGTCTTGGATGGAGAAGGGCTGAAGGGGTGGTACAGCACTGCCATCTGATAGGACATCCACATTGCAGGTGACCGCCGAAATCCAGTTTATCTCACCTGTTTGGCTGCTTTTGATTGCTTTACAGATGCTGTCCATGACCTCCGGCTCACACTCTTCCGTGCACTCCTGCATGATGGTTTCGATGGGCTTTGGTCTGCGAGAGAGAAAGTCAGCGTCTATGTTAGCTGTTCCAGGCCTGTACTTGAGTGTGAATCTATAGTCTGCCAGCTCTGCCACCCAGCGTGACCAGTGGCGTTGAGTTTTGCCGACTTGGTGACGTAGGTGAGTGGGTTATTGTCGCTGTAGACTGTGAAGTGTGGCGCGTGGAACAGGTAGTCACGGAAACGCTCTGTGATGGCCCATTTTAGTGCGAGGAATTCAAGTTTACCTGAGTGCAGCTTATAGTTCTTCTCTGCAGGCGTCAGGGTTCTGGACGCGTAGCCGATCACTCTTAGGACGCCACCTTGACGCTGGTACAGCACGGCACCGAGACCTTCCTCTGAGCGTCAACATGGAGAATGAAAGGCCGCTCGAGGTCTGGATATGCCATAACAGGTGGATTTGTAAGGTGGTTCACAAAGTCTCTAAAATTACTCTGTGAATTTCTGTCCACTGAACCGGAGAAGAAGGTGGGAGCTGAGCACTTAAATGTTTTGTCCCCTTTTTGTGGCAGTGTTTTTGGTCACCTTTGGGCTTTGCCAGCAGCTCATACAGTGGCTTTGCAGTCCTTGAGAAGTCTTGAATGTAAGCTCTGTAGTAGCTCAGGAATCCAAGGAGCTTCCTCACCTCCCTCACTGTAGCTGGGGTCTGGTATGCGAGCGCTTTTACTGCCTCCACCTCCCTCGGGTTCATCCTGTATCCTTCTGCAGAGATAACACGACCAACATACGTTACTTGCGGCTTGAAAAACTCACATTTTTCAGCTCTCAGTTTCATCCCACAGGCTCTCTGTCTCTGCAGGACTTTTCTGACGTTGTCCACATGTTCGTCGAATGTGCGGCTGAAAACAAGGACGTCATCCAGGTAGGGCACACAGACTTCATCCCTCAGATCTCCAAGACATCCCTCCATGTGGCGTTGAAAAGCAGCCGGGGCATTTGAGAGACCAAATGGGATCCTGGTCCACTCATAGAGTCCCCACGGTGTAATAAAGGCTGTGCAAGGTCTACTCTTCTCACTCATGAAGCTTGATGGTAGGCTTTGCCCTGGTCCAGAACAGTGAACCAGGAATTTCCACCCAAGTTTTCCAGGATTTCTGGATTCTGGGGATGGGATGACGGTCTGGCAGGGTCTTCTCGTTCAGCAGCCGGTAATCGATGCATAAACGGAGAGTGCCGTCCTTTTTCCTGACACAAACTACAGGTGAAGAGTAAGAGAATATGACTTTTGAATCCAACCTCGGTTTAGCAGGTCCTGAATGTGAGCCTTAACTTCTTGATACAGGTGTCGGGGTATGGCATTGTATGTTCTCTGGACAGGAACAGAGTCTTTCAGATTAATGTCCATCTGCAAGCCAGTAATGCAGCCGGCGTCCCACTCATCTCTGGCAAACACGTCACCCTCCTCCTCAGCATTTGGCGAACCTGTGCTGTGCTCGGCTGGGAGGTGACTCAGATCCACTGGCGGGACCCAGGGCTCCCTCTCTGGTGCTTGACTGGGCTGCTCCAGTGATGATGTGGCACTGCCCTCTGATGGTTGACACTCTGTAGACCTTGGCTCTAGTGGATAAACAGCATCAACACTATGTAACCAGCCAAGCGTCGTGCGGCCACATAGCGTAACGTCACAACTGGTTGCATTTTCAACAGTCACCTTAATTCTTGTGTTCGCTTGAACTTGAATAAGCTGTTCTCTTACTTTCAGTCCTGTGGGCCACGGTGTCTCCGGATTAGGCTCCAACACGACATGAGTGCCACATAGCAAACCTTGCTGTAGATAGTTGCATTGCACTTGGATAGTGTTCCTCTTTGGGACAGTAATTGGCATTCTTCCAGACGAGCAATGTGGGGGCTGTTTTCAGGTGGCTGCGTCTGTAAAACAGTTAGAACACCCTAGCAGTTTTCTGACCAACATCAAGTGCTGAAGAGAATTTCTTTACCATGTGACCAGAAGGAAACAACTTCCAGAACCCTCATTTGTCAAAGCCAGCTCTTCAATTACATTAAATCCAATAATAGGACGTTCAAGATCTGTAGAGGCGACTAGAATAGGCACAACTACTGGTTTATCACTCATCCCAGCTACAGCATCTTGTGACAGTGCAAACTTCACTTCAATCCAGCCCTGGTATGGGATCTTTGTCCCATTTGCTGCGGACAGATCAGCCCTCCTTCTTCCAGTAACTCTTCCACAGACTCACAGTAACATCAGGTAAGTGTCTCTGCTTCCACTCGGCTCCAATGATGGATACTTGAGAGCCGGTGTCCCACAGCACTTTGGTGTCAACATTGTTCATTGTGGCTCGAACAAGGCACCTTCTCCCACTAGCTTAGCTGTTTGATGTTGTTTACCAGTGAGGGGTGCTGTAGTGCAGAATAGGTCTGTGTTCTTACCAAGATGTACGCTGGTTTCGATCTTGTTTGTGGAGGCTGTAGTGTTCCTGGGTGCTCTGCGACAACCAACAGCCCAGTGGTCTATGCTCCCACACTTGTAACAGTGACCGCATTTCCCTCCTGGATTGGTCCGCTGGCACTGGTGACACTGCCGGGTGGGGCGTGTCCTTGGTGGTGGTCTGTTGTAGCTGTGGCTGGCTTGTCCCATGGTGGTGGTTGTCCAGGTAGCTGGTGCAAGCTTGACAACTGAGTGGTGAGATTCTGAATGGCTTCACAGATGGCTTTATTCCCTTGGTCTACTTTTTCCATCAATGTGTCACGTTTTTCAAACTTTTCTTTTGTATGACTGGTAGAGTTACTGTCATAACTGCAGCTCTCTGCATCAGTGAGATGGGAATCATGACTCACCGCCGACACCTTGGCTCTGGATTTGCTTGACCGCTTGCTCTTCCTCTCCATTTCCAGGTTGTAGGCAGCAGTCATTTTCTCCAGCAGGACTTCATCAGTTACTCTTGGATTTTGCAAATATGGCTTTAAGTCAGTACGGATGGTGTCATCTTGGAGTCCGGTGAGTATGGTTTGCAAAAACTGATTTTGGATGAGTTCTGGGCTGTACTTTAATCCAGTGGCTGCCCTCTCTGAAGCAAAGTGTATTTGTTGCCTCAAGTCCATAGCTCGAACCAAAAACTGGACTGGAGTCTCTCCGTGATCCTGTGCAGCACGAGTGAGAAAGTGGTACAGCTCAGTAGCATCTTTTTCAACAAAATGGGTCCGTAATATTTGTTTTAAAGCTTGCAGTGACAATCATCTCTACCTTCCAGATAACTTCTCAGCTTTGTTCCTGGAATAATAGCTTGAAGGACTGCATCAATAATTTCACATTCATCATATCCTTTCTTTAATGCTTTCATAATTTGTCTTTCTAAACTTGCATATCCCAGCTTATCCTTTTGATTATGTTCACCAATTTGTCCATTAATTTCAAGTCTTTTCTGTACATTGGGTGAACAGTTTGAGTTCTTCGGCACATTTGTAGCAGTAGACATAGTGGCAGAAGTGCGTGGTCTTACCACAGGTTCAGTGTTGCTGTGTGCAGTACCAGCTGTGTCCGCCAGAGGGCGGCGTGGGACCAGACTGGAACAGTTCATCAATTCGGTCATTCACTTTCAATAATACTGACATTCCTCCATCTTCAAGCGACGTGACATCCTCACACTCCAAATACTGGCAGAATAAGCCTTCTCAATTTGCGAGGTGAGTTTTTATCTTCATCAACAATAGTGATTTCGAGTGTAGTGCATATTCCAAGAAGTTCAGAAACAGGTAAGGCAATAAGCTTTCCCTCGATTTCCTCCATCGTATTTTCCATTCAGACACTTGTTCATTAAAGTCTGGCATGATTGGAAAGTCTTTACCTTGGCTTTGATCGTAACTTGTGGTGGTTGTGTCGTCTTCCGTGATCTAGCTTCCGTTAGCATTAGCTCCGTGATAGCTTCGTGTTGGCGTCTCTCGTAGCGTAATCCACTCACGATTCAAATCCACACACGAGCTCCGTTGGCAGCAATCCACGGCAGCGATCCAGATGATCCACAAACTTAATCCCAACCGGGCAGAAACACCAAGATTTTGTTGCCCCTCGAAATGACCAGGCACTCAGATGTCGTTTTCTTAAGTTTATTTTGAGCTCAAACATTGACGGGGTAAACATAGGTCCCACGTCCCACAGGTGTACAACGGCTTAGGCCAGGCCGACTACTGCGCCACAGCTCCTACCATGAGAGGGGCTATGGACCTGGCTTTTTAAAGTCATCTGGGCAAGTCACGTGACATCGTGCTTCCGGTTCAACAGATAAAAACGGCAGTGTATTACATTTGCAACAGATGAATAAATATATATACAGTGAACCTTTACCAAACATGATAATAAAAAGCGCTTCAGCACTTGTGCAAACAGCAGAGTGCAAAAAAATGGGATGGCAACAGACCCAAAAAAATAATGAAATGGTGCCCAAATTAAACCAAAACAAGAACTGCAGGGAATCCTAAAAGTTTTCAGTTGGCTATGAAGTATTCCACATATAATATAATTCAGCCAGCTGTCCGGAAATTCACGAGGTAAGAGGCAGTGGAGTCCACATGATCCTCAAGAGCACCGGCTTCACCATTCAGAGCAGATGCACTGCAACGTACTGGAGGCAGCTGCTGAACATGCCCTCAACAGTCCAGAGGTGGAAGTTGCTGAAGATTTCATACAGTTGCTGCTGAGCCATCTCAATATCTGTCGGACATTTTGGATCCTCAGTTTGAAATTTCTCATCCTGGATTAAAACAAAACAAAAATGTTGCGAGTACATAATTTGGGTCACTTTGAGGAAGAATTAACTATCAAACCTCACTGCGCAGCTTGATGGTGACTCTGACTTAGAGCAACAGGTTGATCTTCAGCTGCTCCTGATGAAGATTCTTGATATCTGAAGATGGGCTTCTGGATGCAGCAGTCACCTGCAGGATCGTCCATGCTGGGGCTAGTTGATTACCATGGCAGATTTTTGCTATGTAACAGACAAAATCTAAAAATTAATTATGGCATTAAACTGAAATATGGAACACAATTCATCGGATATATTGTGGTTATTCTTTGCCAAGTATGTTATTCTCCCCTGCAAGTGAGAAAGCAATAGCTTAAGGCTAGCTAACCTATCAAAACAAAGGCACTTTGACAGATCGGAGCTATTGCTAATCGCTAACTAGCATACCCATCCTACACACTGACACCTTCTCCATTGCAAAATAAACATATGGTTCATAGATACAGTGAAGAGCACACCGCTTTTCATTTTTGTCAGTAGAAACGACTTACCTGAAGCAGAAGTGTCCTCCTCGTTTCAGCCCAGACACGCGATGGTGCGCTGCTCTTGCCTTAGCAGCTTGTACCATTGGCTGCAAAAGCATCCATTTAATGCTTAAAAAGCGGCGTTTCATTCTGTTAATATGGCGTGGAAAGCGCGCAGGAAAGTGGCAAGCATGACCATATTGGCGGAAGCCACACAGGTAGGCCATTTGTGGCATGGGACCTTTATTGTGGCGGGGTGCCACTTCCGGATTGACTTCTCTCACTTCCGTTTGCCTATTCTCTCCACTCGCACAGTGTTCTCTTCGTAGCACATATAAGTCAAACAAACTACTTCGTAAGTGAAAAGAATGATTGTGCATAACAGATTTAGGAGTTATACGGTCTGAGAGGAGTTATACGGTCTGAGAGGAGTTATACGGTCTGAGAGGAGTTATACGGTCTGAGAGGAGTTATACGGTCTGAGAGGAGTTATACGGTCTGAGAGGAGTTATACGGTCTGAGAGGAGTTATACGGTCTGAGAGGAGTTATACGGTTGAGAGGTTATACGGTTGGAGAGTTATACGTCTGAGAGGAGTTATACGTCTGAAGATAACGGTTGAGAGGAGTTATACGGTCTGAGAGGAGTTATACGGTCTGAGAGGAGTTATACGGTCTGAGAGAGTATCGTTAGAGTTATACGGTCTGAGAGGAGTTATACGGTCTGAGAGGATTATACGGTCTGAGAGGAGTTATACGGTCTGAGAGGAGTTATACGGTCTGAGAGGAGTTATACGGTCTGAGAGGAGTTATACGGTCTGAGAGGAGTTATACGGTCTGAGAGGAGTTATACGGTCTGAGAGGAGTTATACGGTTGAGAGGAGTTATACGGTCGAGAGGAGTATACGGTCTGAGAGGAGTTATACGGTCTGAGAGGAGTTATACGGTCTGAGAGGAGTTATACGGTCTGAGAGGAGTTATACGGTCTGAGAGGAGTTATACGGTCTGAGAGGAGTTATACGGTTGAGAGGAGTTATACGGTCTGAGAGGAGTTATACGGTCTGAGAGGAGTTATACGGTCTGAGAGGAGTTATACGGTTGAGAGGATATACGGTCTGAGAGGGGTTATACGGTCTGAGAGGGGTTATACGTCTGAGAGGGGTTATACGGTCTGAGAGGGGTTATACGGTCTGAGGGAGTTATACGGTCTGAGAGGAGTTATACGGTCTGAGAGGAGTTATACGTCTGAGAGGAGTTATACGGTCTGAGAGGGGTTATACGGTCTGAGAGGGTATATACAGTCTGAGAAGAGATATACGGTCTGAGAGTTATATGGTCTGAGAAGAGTTATACAGTCTGAGAGGAGATATACGGTCTGAGAGGAATTACAGTCTGAGGGAGAGATATACTGTGTATGAGAGGAGATGTACTCTGCGAGAGAGCAGATATACAGTGTGTAACAGGAGTTATACAAAGTGTGAGGGAGAGATGTAGTGTGTATAGAGAGAAATAGTGAGTATATATTAGGTTTAGGATTATGTCCCATACGGCACCCCATACTCCTTGGTCCTAGACGTCTACAGAAGAAGGCACATCACTAAGAGTATTTTTACTGCCATACTTTTGTTTTATATATTATATTTAGCCTTAAGCATATTTTTGCATGTCATTAGGACATTTATTTGATTATTCCCAGGTAAGAACTTTTTTTGTTATCTTGGTTCCGCTGGGGCGTTTTAGTATGATGCACACCCCAAGCAAGAAAACACAGCATGGCGTGTCAAGGCCACGGTTTAAAGGCTATAAAAGTGCTAAAACCTCATTTCTGCCTTGTAATTATGGGTCAGCCAGCGAGGTATGTTTGTATATGTTTTATACAAATGTATGTCTTTATTTTATATCTTGTTTCTACTTACGGTATTTTATGTTGTATATTTTTTAGTTCGACGGTGGCGTCGGTGATGTTGTGAACAGCATTAAATTCTCAAGCCATCAGTATAAAGAGCTCTGAATGATTTTTATTAAGTAAGACGAGGTGGAAGTGATAGTATAATTTACGATAGTTATTTCTAGAGTAACCACGCCACAAACCTGAGCGGGGTCCAATAACCTATACATACCACACACACACACACACACTTGCACCTTAGCATTTACAATGACATTTCCTATACATTTATCAGTTTAACATTTGGTATGTAAAGTATTTTAGGTTCTTTTAAATACACATTTTAACCACTTACATCTCTGCACCCACAAACTAGACTGTGCTCTTTCCAACCACAAGCTAGAGGAGCCACATTTACAATGCAGCATTTAGCACACCATAGCACAACATAGAAAACTCAGTCAAAGCAAAGTACAGCTCTTTAGCTTACCGGCTGTCATCTCCGTCTCTTTTTGTGAGTACCCGATCCTGCTCGGTACACTTTGCATCCATAAAGTCTCTACTTTCGAGCTATAGTTTTATGCCCTTCTTGCCATGGTGTGTTTTAGTTCTCCTGGTGCTGCTCCTAAGTGTAGAAATGCACCATGCCTAATTAGTCCAGGTGTGCACCACTGATTGAGCAATCGCTACCTCCTGTGGCCATTGAGCAGGGCGGAGCTACGGCCAATTGGACACAACAGTTTCCAAATGTTGACGGTGCCATCTAAAAGCACTGATGAACAGCTATCTCGATTGAACTTGACATCATTTAACCACGAGACACTTCAGATTGTAGATACATGTCAAACCAGTGTTCTCCAGCCATCCAAATCAGAGCTTTTGCTACGCCAAGATGATTATCAAGAACTTGCTGAGCTGTGCACAGTGTTCCTTGATGGAGAAACTAAAGATCATCCTGTTCCTCATGCTCTGTGGAGCAGTAAGGTGTCTGACGCTAAACGACGAGCCCTTGCAGACAGTCTGCTGGCTGTTAACCAGAAACGGCCCTCTTGGCACCACAGAACTGATTTGGAACTGGTTTGGCAAGCCAAGGTTTCCAGCAAATGTTACTCTGACCACAACTCTTGCTGATTTAGCTTGTATTGATTCCTGGTACACATTCACTCTTCTTCAGCTGAACACCGAGTTCATGACTGAAGAAGTTGCGAACTGGCCAAATTCTGCTGCGTACCAAGCTTCTCTCTGCAACCTTGAATCACTGAATGTTGTCAATGACTGTGCTGAGAGAGGTGTTAAGCTTAGCTCAGATTTCTTGGCATCAGTAAGGGGTGAAGAACATTACCTTACATTGTTGAGAAGGACCGTAAAGAACAGCACAACTTGCGAAAAGGCAAAGGACATAGCGACTGACTGAAGAATCTACCATATAACTACCATTGACTTTAAAACATTGCTAAATGTAGGATCAATTTAACTATATTTAACTTTTTAAACATTGGATAAATCATTTAGAACAATGTTGAAAACAACATATACTGAATTCATTGCGTTGAAACTATTGTCTCCGATGAGTTGAAACATTTTAAAAGATGTAGTGAATGGTTAATGTTATATAATAAACACCGCTAAACACCCGTTGTATAAATTGTACTATTGCAATATCTATATACAACTCTGCATGCAATATTATTTAACATAATGACATAAAATGAGCAGAAAAACTGGAAATATGCGCCAAATGGCAAATTTTCGATATTTTGATAACATTCATTTGAATGGTGGACCACCTAAATGTACTTCAAACTTCACCAAACTTTGCCATACATTTTCTTTTATTATATATAAAAAACTAGACAAGGGACAAAATGATCCATTGAAGTATGGGGCGTTTGATGCACCCTAATATTGGCCCACCGTGGGTGGGGGCGGTGCTGCATGATTTGAAGCCACTGCAGTGGGCGTGGTTTCCTTGGGGATTTGAACATTTTCGATATATTTAGCTTAGCGAAACATTTAGATTTAAGATTTAGATTTAACATTTAACATTTAGATTAACATTTAGATTTAACATTTAAGATTTAGATTTAACATTTAGATTTAACATTTAACATTTAGATTTAACATTTAGATTTAGATATAACATAAATGTCTATGAATCTTCACCTCTTCACCCACTTTAGAAAACGTTTAATGCATCCAAAGAAACACACATTCCTCCGGGCTTTTCCCGCTGTACTGATTAGAAGCGCTGTGTCGGGAAACCGAAAAAGTATGTGGCCAATTACCATTATGTAAACATAGATGCGCCGCTTCCATGCAATGAATCCTGTCTTTCAACAGTTACACTCAAATAAATAATAACTATAAAGTCACAGCAAGTCATTGAGAGTCATTGGCCTCAAGTCCAAGTTAAGTCTCAAGTCACAAACAGCAAGTCAAGTCTTTTGGACTATCTCCAGTCCCGAAAATTGCGACTTTGTTATTACCAATAGCTACATGTTCACATTTCAAATGTCAAATCAATGTCAAACTTTTTTTTTAATCACAAATCTCTGAAAACGGTAATGCATTTTTCTTTCTTTTCCTTAATAATAATAATAATTATTATTATTATTATTATATTTATTTTGATTGATTGATTTTTTTTTTTTTAATAACCACTTTGAGCCCCAGGCTACAATCCGGTGTGGCTTGTTCATTAACATGCACTGGCCTTACCAAATAAACCAATAAATAACTTTTCACAATCTGAACAGATGTTCAGATGTTATTGTTAGACAGGTATATTCTGGCCCAGAGGGGTATAATCTAGCCTAGGCTATTTTATACCCGGGTATAGTTTGACCTAGGCCATAATATACCCCGGGTATAGTTTGGCCTAGGCCATAATATACCGGGTTTAATCTAGGTGGGGGTTAATTTGGCCTGTTACACCTGTAATGGTTGTAACATGGGGAGAGTTGTAACACCAGCAATTCCACCATTCAGGGGTAAGATAGGAGTCAAATGAACATATCAGTGGTTACCCACTTCCTCCCTGATCCCACATGGTGATTGTCAAGGCTGGTTCATGCAGTTTCTATAGAGAAAAAAAAGGATTTGAGGTAAGAAAGTACATTTTTTTACCAAGACTATAATTGTTTTGTGCTTATACTATTGCACATAAAACCATGACTTAAATTAGATTAAATTGTAGTTTCTCAGGCAAAATGTGATGCACAATTCCCTTGCTAATTTCAAATCATTATACTGATACAGCTCGCTAAATTTCATTCATTCATTCATTTCATTTATTTATTCATTTGAACAGAAACGTATTTCAAGCATGTTTTACAGAGGAAACAAAAACAAGACGTGGTGCTCAAAAGGAGTAGGAAGAAGTTCAAAGAACTTATAATAAACCTACCCCTTATCTCTCATTCAAGTAACATCACATAAACTTTCAGCTACACTCATGCAAGAAACTAATGAGTCTGTGCTTATGTATAATATAAATTGTTTATGATCATACAAAGTGTCATAAAGTATTTATCATTTACGGTCGTACAAAAAAATACACCATATGGTACTTAAGACTTATACCAGGGCACAGCTCTCTTTCATTTTGATCATACAAAAATATACACAGTTCAATATCGCTTGGCCCTACTATACCAAATATACCCATATGTACAAGCTCTGTATAACCATGTAGAAATAGAAACTATCTGCCTATAGTCATACACTTAAGATTGACAGTAAAAAGGAAAAATTAAAGTTAAAAAAAATGACATGTATGCATCTGTACAGTATACATACGTATATGTAATCTATGAACAATTAACATTGGAAACGTGTTATTTTTGTCCACAAGCTGACGCCACTTTAAGGTCACACAAAATTAATTTCAAACACACTAAAACTTACTGTAGTCAATGCTCAATGACACATTAGAGTCTTAACTTTCTTTATAATACTTTGATATTCATATCCAGGCACAGACAGTGTGTGCCTGTCTGTGAAAGTGATAGTAATTATGACATACTTCACACTTTTTAAAGATAATGTCTTTACATTTCTTTTAAAGTGTCCTAGTGTTTTGCTCTGTTTTGTCTCTTTATCTAACTCATTCCACAATGTTATTCCTGCTTGGGAGGTACACATACTTTTAAGTGTGGTGTGAACACAATGTTTTCTCATCACAAATTCTCCTCTTGACAAGCAGGGCCTGTTGAGTGAGCCGTCTCGCAACACGCTCTGCTTTTTTTTTGCTTTTTTTATTATTGTCATTTTATTTACTATTATTATTATTTTATTCACCAACACTCAGCAAGATAAAATATTAGCAATAAGTAATAATTGTAGCAATAATGATGATGATAGTAATAGTGATGATATATATATATAAATAAATATCATATTTTTTATATACAGTATTTTTCGCAAACAAAAAATGGCTCCCATTCGCACATATGAAGTCCGATTTCGCTCATTTTGTTATCAGTTGTTAAAGTCTCAGTCCTAAACACTTTCATTGGGCAAAATTCAAATTGGGCGCGATAGCGCCCCCTATAGGAATTATATGGAGAGTACAAATTTTAGTTTTACGAAAATTAAAATCATTTGGCACAAAATTCTATTTGGTCGTTCCGATCAGAAAAGTCAATTACACCCATGCCATATTTTTCACGGTGTTGCCGTAGCGATGACCAGAACGTCCCATTTATTCTGATGGAAAATGTTAAACTCCATAATTCAGCGAGAAGTGAGGAACCAAAGGTTATCCAAAGTACTTGGATAACCTTTGTGGATGATCTGCGGCGCAGCCGCAGCCCTACGTAAAATGTAAAAATATGCTTCAGTTTGCAGATATAGTGTGATACAAATTCATACTAATTTTTCTCTGTATAATGTCAAAATTGAGCGCGGAGTGCGCGTTAGCGCATTCCAAAAATCCTAAAACTAAGACCCTTGGGAAAAAAGTTAAAAACAAACATAAAAGCAGTAGCAATACCATAATTTTAGATTGAGGGAGACAAAAGGGCGCGAAGCGCCCCCTTGCTTTAGGCAGTGCGGTCGGCGAGGGCCGATAATCGCCGCTTGCGGCTATATTTCTGGATTGTTATTTATTTTAAGAAACCTCTATTTGAAGCATATCACAAGACGTGGCCTCTGTTTTTGCTTCTTTTGTTTAACTGTTACAATTCACCCCAGCATGTGTTACAACCTACCCCGGTAGTGGGGTAGGGTGTAACAAAGGACCACCATGTATCTGGCATCAACTCACGAGGCCTGTGATATTCTTGCAGAGATTTGAATTTATGCCATTTGTACTTAACAAATGTGGGTACTGTGTATAAACGTTTGAGAGAAAAATTCAGTGAGTTACAGGTGCTGAAGCAAAAAGTGTTACAACCATACTCGGTCTCCCCTACTCTTGCTTTTACTGTAATCGATGTTTATGTTTATGTAGGTTGATTTGATCTGCTTTCTTGTAATTTTATGCAACCGTGAAACACTTTGAATTGCCTTGTGTATGAATTGTGTTCTACTAATAAACTTGCCTTGCCATTGTTTCAGCAGCTGTGAGAGCTTTATTGTGAAAAATTTCACTACGACAGGAGCAGCAGCAGGTTAGATATCACAGCGGAAAAACAGTGTTAAATGTAAAATTTGTGGCATTTGTGAAACTTTTACATGAGATTATAGCATGTACAAAATTCCAAACATTTGGCGCTGTAATTACAATATGTTATGTGCGGGTGTGTGTTTGCCTGAAAACAGGCATCTAAGCGCATATATCTCGGTATGGAAAAACTGTGGCCTGTTCCTTTAAATCTAAAAATGGCCATGTTATTATACATTACAATTCATTATCCCTCATATTTTAAGGCCAGTGCAGACATACATGGTACATCGGAGACACCTAATTTTCCATACACTCAGAGATGTTCTCTTCTCAGATGAATCCCGGTCACTGTCATTGAGTTCAGCTCATGAAAAATGGGAGCAAAAACAAAGTGTTTGGTTTATACTTTTGTTCAGTTAACAATGTTTTTTATTACTATTAGAGGTAAACTCATCATCTGACTACTTCCACTTTAATT
This sequence comes from Neogobius melanostomus, assembly GCA_007210695.1. NCBI lineage: Eukaryota > Metazoa > Chordata > Actinopteri > Gobiiformes > Gobiidae > Neogobius > Neogobius melanostomus. The sequence goes on from VHKM01000159.1 coordinate 2,707,854, forward strand.
CAGTGCCGGTTGCAGAAATATATATGAGGGTGCATCAGTTCAAAAGGTGCAAACAGAGATCTTTGTTTTTAACATAATCAATTGAGTAAAAAACATTTCAATTACACTTCTGCTCCTTTGACGCTTGTTCTTTTTGAAGATATCTTAAAAGAAAAGGACACCGTTTTTACATACTGAGATATGTTCTTATCTGAGCTTAGACGAGTTGATGCGGTCCTGTCTGGTCTTTGTGCGTGCCCTCAGTCACGCAAAACGACCAAAGATGTTGTTAGCATTTGACCTCTCCCAGCATATTCCTATAGCTCCAAACGGGGTGAAGTTAGAAGCGACCACGCTCTTCCACGGGCACGCACAAAGACCAGACAGGTACGTATAAACTCATCTAAGCTCAGGTAAGAACATATCTCAGTGTGGAAAAACGGTGGCCTGTTCCTTTCAGTAACGGGAGACCGGTGCCATGGAGGAGTCTTTGTATATACTGGAAATATGAAACTGTGTGTCTATGCACATGGTATTCAGGTGGCGAGAACTAATTACTACATATAACATATTTTTTCTTGTTGTAATTGTTTGAAAGCAGACTGTCTATTTTTTGGCTATTAATGGAAAAGGATTTAAGATAAGATAGGGCTTTATCGATGTATATTGTACTAAACATGAACATTGGTTGGAAATAGAAAAAAACAAAAACAAATAGTTTACTGAGTTGAAGTGGATTGACGCTAAGAAAAGCTGTAAATCTTCACTTGCTGTCCGTACTGTAGATACTTGTATTAGGCTAAATGCTAAATGGGTTGTGTTGTTAATACATTTACACATAAAAATCTGTGCCGCAATGGCCTTGCGGTGAATAGGCTCCTCAAAGTAAAACAGAGTTAAGTAAAGTAGTTTTATCAAGGATATTAATTATTAATTTTCTATTACAAAGGATGCTACTGCACTGTTAAAAGTGTTGCTTAAATCTAAAGCATAAAAAATGACGTAAGTGGTTGCATTGCCCAAATTATGTTCTGACAACTTTTGTCGTTTTATGCTTACAGATAAAACAAAACAAATACTTCAAAAGAAACAAAGGACATTGCTTCAAGGTTATCATTTTTCCCAACAATTGTGTGTTATGATGAAGCATTGAAATTACTTTAAGATAATCATTTTTTTTAAACATAATGATGTTAAGCTAAAGCAATGAAATTACTTTAAGATAATCATTTTTTTTAAACATAATGTTGTTAAGCTAAAGCAATGAAATTACTTTAAGATAATCATTTTTAAAGCATAATGATGTTAAGATAAAGCAATGAAATTACTTTGAGCCAATCAATTATACCTAACATGTTAGTGTTCTAATGAAATTATAAAATTAGTTTAAGATAACAGTTTTCCCCAGCAATTTTTTGCTCTGATTAAACAATTACATTTCTTTGAGTTAATATTTTCTCCCAACATGTTTTATAGTAGAATACAAAAAACAACTGAGATTATCATCTTTTCCAAGAATGTTAGCTCTGAAAAACATTACTTTAAAACATTTATACCAATATGCTTGTGTTCTGAAATAAAACCTTTTGAAGCTGTTCCATGTCAACATTTATTTTTCACAATATTAATAAAGTTGTGAACACAATTAAACGTAAATATATATATATAAAATATATTTGTCAATGTTACATTTTGAAACATTTTTCCATCTGATTTCTCTTCCAACAGAAGTACTCTGTACAATTTTTGCTCCTCACCGCTCCAGTTTTAAGTAAAAAAAAGAAAAGAAAAAATATGAGCAAACATTTTTTAAAGGATTATTTTTGTATTGATACTTTTACCATACATACCAATAGACCATTCAGCAGATTTTCCATTAGCACTATTTTTAATGCACCATTACAAATACATGAAATATATGTCATTGAATAAGTAAATGTTCATTGAATTAAACCAAGACTTATTTTAAGGTGTCAATAAATATTTTAAGGAGTTATGCAAAATGTTCTTTTAGGACGTTTAGTTTTAATCATGTTCTAGACCTTCCTTCTCATTATATTGTGAAGTTACTTAATACCCCCGTACTTAATACTGAGTATTGTCCCTTTTTACATCAATGACAGCCTGTAATGTTTTGTGGTAGTTGTGGATGAGGCTCTTGGGTTTCTCAGATGGTAAACCTGCCTATTCTTCTAGGCAAAAATCCTCCAGGGTTAATGGGGAGATCTCAAATGTGCAGTTCATGCAAGACAGCTCAAGGTTTACATGAACTGGAGGTTTTTTGCCAAGAAGAATTGGCAGATTTACCATCTGAGAAAATCAAGAGCCTCATCCACAACTACCACAAAACATTACAGGCTGTCATTGATGTACGTACTCATTAAGTACAGGGTTATGTAAACTTTTGATCAGGGTCATTTGGGAAGTTTCTGTTGTCATGATTTAAAAAGAGTAAACAGTTTTTATATAATAGAATCACTAATCACGAGCAAAAGAAAGATTTGTATGTTATTATACATATTCTCTGAAAAAGTATGTTGGGGATGTAAACTTATTAGCCCAGCTATCTGTCAAACTCATTCCTCAAACTCAGAGGCAGAACCAGAGCGATTCTCTGGTCAAATTAAAAAAAAAAAAGTGTCTATTCGCAAACTTCATGATCCCTCTGCAGAGCAATGGATTAGATCATAAAAAGCCCAAGTCAATTTGGCTTGAGGAGTGGCCATACTGCACCTACTTACAACATAAAATTAAATAGAATTTTTCTTTTTTTATTACTTGTAATGATTATTTAAATTATTTATTGACACATTCAATTATTTGATGAGTTCATTGATTATTATTCAATGAAAATTTAATTATTTGTCTACTTCAATTTTATACAAGAGTGTACAGTATTTTCTCCCTCTGGCACAATTAAACTATAACAGCGGATAATGCAGAGGAAGGTACAACTCAACAATCAAGGAACAGGATTGATAGACAAATATGGATTATTTATATTGCTACTGGTCTTTAGACACACTCATGAGTATCTTTGCAACAATCAGTAATCTGAAAAGTTTGAAATGTCTGCTGAAGTTTGGGTGGATAGTTCAAGTCCAACGCGTATATATCGCCAACAAGAATGCAGGAGGCCTTGGCGACATTGCCCAAACCTGTGATGCATTGAAGGCCATCAATGTTGTTCTCATACGCGTCACCGACTTTGACGATCTTCAGTGGATAGGAGATATTCTGCTGAGTGTCCTCAATTTCCTCCAGATTCTATTTGAGAGGGAAAAATAAATTAAACATTGATATATTTGATGGTCAATGCAAATCGTTTAGAATTCAGAGAAACTGAAGGCGGATAAGCTATGCTGATATTCTCGGACCAATATGTTGTTAATTTTGATAATTGTCTCTAAAGGACACCATTTATTTTACTTCAAACTCAACCACCCCAATTTAAATCGCGTCTCCCTTGTGTGATGTAATCAATTTAGTACTCTACCTGCACTTTTCTTCACAATTATTTATTCACGTAAACTATTATTTAAATAACAGACGGTATCTCACATAATAAAGTAAACATTTAAAAAATGTCTAATCTTGTCATACCCACTTTAAAATCTACTTAACCGATTATATGTATAATATTTGTAACATGGTATTTATATAGCACTTTTCAAGACACTGAAAGCCCTATACAGTAAATCATTCTTTCACTCCACGCCCTGGGACAGGCTGACTGAAGTGAGGCTGCCAATTTGAAACAAAATCACAGCAATTAGAGACCAACTAAGATTACTCCCACTATTAGTACTTAGCAAATCCAACTGTATAAGACCACTAACATCTGCCTTGACCTGGTCAAAATGACCTGAGGAGAGCTGGGACCACTGTCACAAAGGTTACCATAGTTACACACTACACAGTCATCGATTCATATCATTTAGGTCCCGCTGCTTAAGCCAGCACATGTTCAGTTATGTCCAACTGAAGTTTGCCATTGACCATTCCTTCTAGAGGAGGACAGGGGGAATGTCATATGGTCATATGAGACCAAATGTACGTTTTTGGGATAATCTGCACTTGCTGAGTTTTAGAGATGGTATCGGAGAGGATTTGTCAATACAACTACTCCTAACGATACTCCTTATCGGTCCGGTATTTTATAAATACTCTCATCGATGGCTATTTTTTAAATAAAAAAAAGAGAAAAAAGACCATTAATTGTTAAGTATTTTTAACCTTTAGAACAGCAAAGAACACAAATTAAAGTTAAACTACAAAATAACTAATAACTTATTTTATATATATATATAAGTTATATAATAACTTATTATTTATATAACTTATTTATATAAGATTACCTTAAAATAAGTCGATTACAGGGCTCTAGACTAACTTTTATCCTACTCGCAATGGTGCAACCTTTATTTTAATTCATAAATGTGTGTTCTCAAAACACACAAGAGCATTCATAAACGAACAAAAAATAAATAGTGTGTTTATTCACAAAACGTGTCAAAGACAGATCAGCTTATAATACGGTACTTTATTATATACCCTGAAAAAGAGATTGGAAATTGTACCTGTTGATCTGAAATCAAGTCCTCTGGCTTCTCCCCGATGTACTCAATCAGGCCTCGGATTACGACTTCCCTCCTCTTTTCTACAGTAGAGGTTGGATCCTACAAAACAACATAGAAATAAACACCAATTAGGAAGTATTCATCTCTCCTTATCTTGAATATGTTTTCATATTTCTGCTTTTATATGTCTTTATATCTAAATGAAGACAAAGACAAATGATGTAAGAGACAAGCAATGACAAATGGTAAAACAATTAATGGAATAAATACATTGTAAAACCATAAGGCTTTGAATGAATATATATATATACAGTGAGGAAAATAAGTATTTGAACACCCTGCTATTTTGCAAGTTCTCCCACTTAGAAATCATGGAGGGGTCTGAAATTGTCATCGTAGGTGCATGTCCACTGTGAGAGACATAATCTAAAAAAAAAAATCCAGAAATCGCAATGTATGATTTTTTAACTATTTATTTGTATGATACAGCTGCAAATAAGTATTTGAACACCTGTCTATCAGCTAGAATTCTGACCCTCAAAGACCTGTTAGTCTGCCTTTAAAATGTCCACCTCCACTCCATTTATTATCCTACATTTACACTCACCTAAAGGATTATTAGGAACACCTGGTCAATTTCACATTAATGCAATTATCTAAACAACCAATCACATGGCAGTTGCTTCAATGCATTTAGGGGTGTGGTCCTGGTCAAGACAATCTCCTGAACTCCTAACTGAATGTCAGAATGGGAAAGAAAGGTGATTTAAGCAATTTTGAGCGTGGCATGGTTGTTGGTGCCAGACGGGCCGGTCTGAGTATTTCACAATCTGCTCAGTTACTGGGATTTTCACGCACAACCATTTCTAGGGTTTACAAAGAATGGTGTGAAAAGGGAAAAACATCCAGTATACGGCAGTCCTGTGGGCGAAAATGCCTTGTTGATGCTAGAGGTCAGAGGAGAATGGGCCAACTGATTCAAGCTGATAGAAGAGCGACTTTGACTGAAATAACACTCGTTACAACCGAGGTATGGAGCAAAGAATTTGTGAAGCCACAACTCGCACAACCTTGAGGCGGATGGGCTACAACAGCAGAAGACCCCACTCGGTACCACTCATCTCCACTACAAATAGGAAAAAGAGGCTACAATTTACACGAGCTCACCAAAATTGGACAGTTGAAGACTGGAAAAATGTTGCCTGGTCTGATGAGTCTCGATTTCTGTTGAGACATTCAGATGGTAGAGTCAGAATTTGGTGTAAACAGAATGAGAACATGGATCCATCATGCCTTGTTACCACTGTGCAGGCTGGTGGTGGTGGTGTAATGGTGTGGGGGATGTTTTCTTGGCACACTTTAGGCCCCTTAATGCCAATTGGGCATTGTTTAAATGCCACGGACTACCTGAGCATTGTTTCTGACCATGTCCATCCCTTTATGACCACCATGTACCCATCCTCTGATGGCTACTTCCAGCAGGATAATGCACCATGTCACAAAGGATTTCTTGAACATGACAATGAGTTCACTGTACTACAATGGCCCCACAGTCACCAGATCTCAACCCAATAGAGCATCTTTGGGATGTGGTGGAACGGGAGCTTCGTGCCCTGGATGTGCATCCCACAAATCTCCATCAACTGCAAGATGCTATCCTATCAATATGGGCCAACATTTCTAAAGAATGCTTTCAGCACCTTGTTGAATCAATGCCACGTAGAATTAAGGCAGTTCTGAAGGCGAAAGGGGGTCAAACACAGTATTAGTATGGTGTTCCTAATAATCCTTTAGGTGAGTGTAGATGCACCTGTTTGAGGTCTTTAGCTGCATAAAGACACCTGTCCACCCCATACAATCAGTAAGAATCCAACTACTAACATGGCCAAGACCAAAGAGCTGTCCAAAGACACTAGAGACAAAATTGTACACCTCCACAAGGTTGGAAAGGGCTACGGGGAAATTGCCAAGCAGCTTGGTGAAAAAAGGTCCACTGTTGGAGCAATCATTAGAAAATGGAAGAAGCTAAACATGACTGTCAATCTCCCTCGGACTGGGTCTCCATGCAAGATCTCACCTCGTGGGGTCTCAATGATCCTAAGAAAGGTGAGAAATCAGCCCAGAACTACACGGGGGGAGCTGGTCAATGACCTGAAAAGAGCTGGGACCACCGTTTCCAAGGTTACTGTTGGTAATACACTAAGACGTCATGGTTTGAAATCATGCATGGCACGGAAGGTTCCCCTGCTTAAACCAGCACATGTCAAGGCCCGTCTTAAGTTTGCCAATGACCATTTGGATGATCCAGAGGAGTCATGGGAGAAAGTCATGTGGTCAGATGAGACCAAAATGGAACGTTTTGGTCATAATTCCACTAAACGTGTTTGGAGGAAGAAGAACGATGAGTACCATCCCAAGAACACCATCCCTACTGTGAAGCATGGGGGTGGTAGCATCATGCTTTGGGGGTGTTTTTCTGCACATGGGACAGGGCGACTGCACTGTATTAAGGAGAGGATGACCGGGGCCATGTATTGCGAGATTTTGGGGAACAACCTCCTTCCCTCAGTTAGAGCATTGAAGATGGGTCGAGGCTGGGTCTTCCAACATGACAATGACCCGAAGCACACAGCCAGGATAACCAAGGAGTGGCTCTGTAAGAAGCATATCAAGGTTCTGGCGTGGCCTAGCCAGTCTCCAGACCTAAACCCAATAGAGAATCTTTGGAGGGAGCTCAAACTCCGTGTTTCTCAGCGACAGCCCAGAAACCTGACTGATCTAGAGAAGATCTGTGTGGAGGAGTGGGCCAAAATCCCTCCTGCAGTGTGTGCAAACCTGGTGAAAAACTACAGGAAACGTTTGACCTCTGTAATTGCAAACAAAGGCTACTGTACCAAATATTAACATTGATTTTCTCAGGTGTTCAAATACTTATTTGCAGCTGTATCATATAAATAAATAGTTAAAAAATCATACATTGTGATTTCTGGATTTTTTTTTTAGATTATGTCTCTCACAGTGGACATGCACCTACGATGACAATTTCAGACCCCTCCATGATTCTAAGTGGGAGAACTTGCAAAATAGCAGGGTGTTCAAATACTTATTTTCCTCACTGTATATATATATATATATATATATATATACACACACACATCTGCCTCAATGTTAAGTTTGATTGACAACAGCAGAGAATTTAAAGCATTTGAATCACGATTGTGATTTCTAAAGAGAACAGATGACCAAAATGATAAAAAAAAAGAGGAATGAAGGCAGACAAATGACTTCAGCTTTCCCAGCTAGTATTCAAATACTATTTGAATCAAACAGTTCAATAGCTTCAACATGCAACCCAAAAAATTTTTATATAATGAAGGAAAAAAATATGTAAAGGAGAAATGTGGCCTATGGACTAAAATTTAAACTTTAAATTTTGTGTAAACAATGCATACCTTAATTAATTCCATGATTATTGGCTTGAGCCTCTGACCAAGAGCTCTACCTTTCGTTTGCTCAAGACAAGTTCCACTGACCAATCTGTAAGCATAAGAAAAACATTTAAAAAAAAAGGCATTTATCATGGAATTTATCAAAACTTTACGGTGCGGGTCATGACACTGACAACATGCAGTAGCTGTTAGCTTAACGTTAGCTTTCTGCTATAACAAGCAACTTTCTGACCGCGAGGAAATCAGAGCGATCTCAGGTAGGAATAAACATGCTAAACTGTTTTCTGTCTCTGCACCATCATGCTCTCCACCTGTCTCCTCCTCGCGAGTCGCTCCGCTGAGCTCTCCTCCTCGGTCCTCTCTCTGACCTGCGCTCGTAGCTGCTGCGCTAGGCCTATAGTAGTGCAGCAAAAGGCGGACATAAAAGTGAAAACTAGGGACGTCTGCGGGGACATTAACTGTCACCAAGTACGTATTGGTAGAAAATAATAGAAGATTAATAAATGTCGGGGCACGTTGCCGTGTGTATTTTCCACTTGGCCCTCCGGCAACAAGAGAAGGCAGAACAGTGGGACTTTGGTCTAGTTATGCTAGCTGCGTACCGTTAACAGCTAACTAATAGTTAGCAGCTCCAAACTGCGAGAACTTCACCTGTTATTATGGTTCAGAAAATGTGAGGGGTTGTTGGTAATGTTACGAGTCCTAACACAAATCACTTTGCTAAACAACGACCGTGTAGGACGATCATTCTGGCACATTTTGTTGGGGACTAGAGTAGCGAGTTAGGCTAACATGAAGTCATTTTGGACACGAACTGCCAAGAAAATGAAACAACGATTTGACCACAGACTGTGTATATTTGATCAATACACAGCAAACGTTACAGAGAACGCACCATATATTAAACAAATCTTGAGGGAAACTTACTTTGAGCTGGATTTCACGGGAAACCACAAGATCATGTCCATGGCTTGCTCAGCGTCCTCAACAACAAGCTGGTGGTTGGAACCGGTCTGAACCGGAAGCAAACTCCCGCCCAGTGGAATTTACTTTGTATCAACACTTATTAATAGCTTCAGATTTAAGAAGCACAGCACTGCCCCAAATATTTGTTCTAAATTGATTTCAATACACACAAAAACATTATTTGTGGGTATACTGTTCTCATATTAGTAAATTGAAATAATTTCTCCAATATTAAAAGCACAAGATTAAATTTTAAGTCCAAAATTGCAGAAATAAGTGTGCTTGCAACACTTTTCTCAGTGTGGGCTGCACTGTAAGTGTCACTTGAGTGTTTGGTTTCAGGTCCAGCAGATGCACTGCTGTCTGAAATATGAGCGTGTGGATTTTCTAGTTCCCATGAGTATTTTTTACATGTGCTTTACTTCAGTGGAAACCATAGACACACATGCTGCAATTGTAATATCATGTGATTCTACAACCACAGCGATAAAACAAAAATACAAGGCTGTAAAAAAAAAAAATCAAAGAAACCTCACAATGTGCCCCTATCACCTCAACTCCAGATCCCAAAAGTCAAGCCGAGTTTTATGCACACTACAAGCTGTTTATACATACAGTATCAGCTCTCAGTTAGGGATTGCCATTCAAGGCCATTTAGTGATAACTTTCAAGTTCACTACTCTACCTGGTATTAAATCACTAATACCAATGCCTTCATTAGCTGTTGGTTAATAACCTGAGAAAAGTTTTGTGTGTGTGTGTGTGTGTGTGTGTGTGTGTGTGTGTGTGGGTGTGTGTGTGTGTGTGTGTGTGTACAATCACCTTTGATCACTTGGAATAAAACACTACATTGTCTGTTTACATACAACTTTACAAAGTATAAGAAGGAAGCAAAAAAATGTAAAGTGATAGCACAAGAGAGGAAAAACTTCAGTGACTACTAAACCCAGCTATTAGAGCCATTTACCTTGATTTATGAGCTATGGGGACCAATTCCCTGAGGGCGTTTGACTGTTAGCTGTTTGCAGTGGCAGACAGAGCAGAGAGTGCTCAGCTGATTTGGTTTAGTTGCTAGCAACAAGCTAATCTCAGTGACTCAAGCTGATCCTGTGTGAGTGGAAAAGTACAGCAGAGGAAATGGTGCTGGTGCTTGTGGTATCCCCGTCCACTGTCAAAGCCACACATCACTCTGGTCTGAGGCGACATGGAGAGAGCATGCAACTCATAGTAGTGAGGTCATAGGCAGAAAAGGGAAGCCTGGTGACCGTATTTGTGTAGGGCTCTGTGCATCCAGCTGAGGGGAATACTAAGCAGTTTGCTGTTGGCAACTCTTAAGGGAGGGAGCATCCAGATGGAGGGGTAAGTTTTGCATGTGTTTTCTATCAATGATTTATACTTAGAGGCTGCTTATAGTACCTGCATTATTACTTATTATTCACTTTCCTTTGAAAGCACATTTTTCTATTGAAACCAATTCGGGTGTGATAGTTTGATAACTATATCCACTAAATCATCTCCAGTACACGATTATGTTTTTGTGGACGGTAACCCTTTACATGACAACCCGGTAACTACTAGGTAATTACCTAGTAATAACAGTAGTAATTACAGTAGTAATTACTAGTAATAAATATCAATAAAAGTGGTAGTTCTTGTGTAATTAAAGTAGTAGTTAATAGTAACTCTGCTCAATAACTGCTAGGTAATTGCCTAGTAATTACTAGTAATAAATATCAATAAAAGTGGTAGTTCTTGTGTAATTAAAGTAGTAGTTAATAGTAGCTCTGCTCAATAACTGCTAGGTAATTGCCTAGTAATTACTAGTAATAAATATCAATAAAAGTGTTAGTTCTTGTGTAATTAAAGTAGTAGTTAATAGTAACTCTGCTCAATAACTGCTAGGTAATTGCCTAGTAATTACTAGTAATAAATATCAAAAGTGGTAGTTCTTGTGTAATTAAAGTAGTTATTAATAGTAACTCAGCCCAATAACACTAAGTAATAATCTAGAAGTGGGGGGTAAATAACTGCAAGGTAATTGGTTAATAATCATAGCACTAATAACTATTGGGTAATTAATGTGGAATATTTTTGGTATCCATAGGGGGAGCTATACATGCTTATCAGTAAGTTTTACATTGTCAGTGGAAAATAATTGGCATTACTAGCACTTATGTAACTACTCCATCTGCATCAACATACGGAAAGCACGTTGTTACTATCAACTATTAATAATGCGCTTGATTGTGTGAATGTGGAGGGTGTGGGGACGACATAATTGAAAGAAAACAATTGTATTTATTGATATTTTAATCACATTATAAATAACACTGCATCAAGAACAATATATACAGATGTTGCCATTAATACATTTCAATGAGATATTAATGTAATTCCTTACCACAAAGACCTGTATGCCGAACTAGTAACAACAACAAAAAACTACCAGTAACATCATGAGTAGGTACCGGGTAACTATCTGTTAGTTACTACATTTCCCGGGTCTTCATCTGACGTAGAACATAAGGGTAAGTACTAGTAACACCACAAGTAAGTACTAGTAACAACACAAGTACCAGGTAACTATCTGGTAGTTACTACATATCCCGGGTCTTCATCTGACGTAGGAACAACCAGTAACAACTGAAGTAGGTGCCAGATATCTTGAAGTTTCTACATTTCCCGGTCTACATCTGACGTAGAACATAAGGGTAAGTACTAGTAACACCACAAGTAAGTACTAGTAACAACACACGTACCAGGTAACTATCTGGTAGTTACTACATTTCCGGGGTCTTCATCTGACGTAGAACATAAGTAAGTACTAGTAACACCACAAGTAAGTACTAGTAACAACACGAGTACCAGGTAACTATCTGGTAGTTACTACATATCCCGGGTCTTCATCTGACGTAGGAACAACCAGTAACAACTGAAGTAGGTGCCAGATATCTTGAAGTTTCTACATTTCCCGGTCTACATCTGACGTAGAACATAAGGGTAAGTACTAGTAACAACACAAGTACCAGGTAACTATCTGGTAGTTACTACATATCCCGGGTCTTCATCTTACGTAGGACATAATGGTAAATACTAGTAACACCACAAGTAAGTACCAGGTAACTATCTGGTAGTTACTACATATCCCGGGTCTTCTTTCACGTAGGACGTGGGTACCATTACATTACATTACATTACATCAAAAAACACTAATCACCGTATTTGTTCAAATGGAGGTGATGGGAAAAATGATATAACTAATAGTACTGGTATCTGTCAAATGCTGATGTGGCTACTTCCTGATTACTTACTTTATATCAACATACATTAACTAAGGGATACAAATAATTATTTTTTTATACATATATTCATGACTTTCTCTTGCATGCGAACGCAATCTAATTATTAATTAAATAAAGGAAAAGTAACACTCTGTAGATCGTAGGGAGCTCGCTAATTACACCAATTCTCTGTACTCTAATTATTTTGTTTTATTTGAGAACTTACAATTACATGGAATAACAACAAATAATGTCTCTGAGCTAAATACAGATTTAAAGTTGTCTAGTTCTATAAATACGTATGTGCCTCCTTTCTAATTCAAATGATTTCCTGGTGTACAAGCTCAAGGGTAGGGCAGGGTACCGAAAAGCTCCGGTACGGGGTAAAGCTAACTGTGGGCTAGCGCCACTTTAAACAGTATTTACAGCCAAGTTTGAGTGAAAAAAAAATATTTCCATTGTGTAATTGGATGTACAATATCCCTCTCTCCCTTCGCCTCTTCTGTCAGCGTAGTATTTACTCTCACGGACAATTAATAAGTAAAAAAAACACAACTTGCTACGACACCTGCAGTTGCGCTTTTGGCCTCTAACGCCTAGAATACTTACTTAGTACTGCTTTAAACAAAGGCTACATTAATGCATGCAAAGATAATTAGCTACTTCAGCGCAAATGAAGGCTGTTTTCTTAAAGCAAAGTTATAGATAAGTTAAACTTTTGTAATTATTAGTGGCGGGATCTGCGGCAGGACTAACCCAGGATTTAGACTACACCGGTTGTAACACAGCTGTAAACTAAACCGGTTATAAACCAGGACAAAACCAGGACTGAATAAGAAACTTGTTTTTTAAGTCACATTGAAAAGCATAACATTGCAATGACGACAAGAAAGACATCTTTACCATTAGCTAAAGATACGCAGAAGTTGACTTTACGTGCCTGATTACTGAAATAAAACCGTGTCCTGATGTGAATCACGCCTGTCTCTGCAGCTCAGGAGGTAATAATGTCCGATTTATGTTTTTTTTTTTACATTGCTTAATTGGAAATTGGGTATTCAGACCAAAACATGAAGTTGCAGGTGACGCTGCTGTGGCCAGTGTTCTTTCTGTTGTGCCGTTGTATGACATCCTGAATGATACATTTTAAGACCAATTATTTTAATTTAATTAAAATAACATAGGTATCGAAAAATTTACCATTAAAGCACCGGTGCCGAAAAGCAGGCATCGTTAAAGTATTGAGAATTGAGAAGAAAAAAAATAGCGGTACCCAGCCCTACTTATGGGGCCCTGTCGCAGTGTCTATTAGGATCCTCATATGCGCCCTGGGCCCAACTTTGGGATCCACTGTACTGCTGTGATCTTTTCCTGGTTCTATTGCTTTTCAAGACGGTGGGCAGCTTGCCAGCAGAAATTTGTATGGAATTCCATCAACTGAAATCAAGTCATCAAGTCTTCCTTACACCACCATGGCATTGCTGGGTACACAGAAGTCAAGCCGTTCTCTGCAATACACAATGTTTACAATGTAAAGTTCATGTTGAAACAACTGTGTCTTTTGGAATACAGGTGTTTTACTTACTTTTGCTTCATGGCCATTGATGTGCGTCTTAAATCAAGGATCAAGGATAAAATAGAAAACCTAACAATTGAAAGCAGAACGTTGGTTAGACATAAGAATTCTCAAACATGTGTTGGATGACCACATGTACACAAAGTGGAAGTAATGTCCCAATTTATTTACATGTATAGTCTGTTTATTTTTTTATTATTTATGTTCATTTTACTGTATATAGCTACTGTTTGCCCCGCTTGAGGTTTTTGGTAGTCAGTGTATATAAGATACCTCTATTTACTATGTAATTTTTTTTGCACATTTTCTTGTCTAATGTGCACACCCTGAGTGTTTCTGAGGGCTGAATGTAACAAAGTGAATTTCTCCATTGTGAGATCAATTAAGGCTTATGTTATCTTATATGCTACTGCACCATCTAGTGACTACATGGTGCACTAGCATTTACAGGTGGTGAAGTTTATGAGACTGACCGTGACCATCCTTTCAAAATGCTCCTGTGGCACAAGATGGGCAAACACTGTGCTATTTTACAGGCGACTGTGAATGTGCCAAACGAGTCTTCTCAACCCGCACCTGTACGGAGCGAAAACGTACACGCCCTTGCTTGATCTAATTTCATACAGTCGTAACATCCACCAGCTCCTCTAAACACCCACGCAGCCATCAAATAGCTTTGGCAAGGCTAATTTCAGCCATATATGACATGTAAACAAGTTTAAATTGAGCCAACCGCTCACCTCTCTACACTTCACCTGTGTCCTCTCCTTCAGGCACGCGCGGCTATATTTTACCGTGTCCGCATTGCTTTCATTCAGCTTTTGCAGCGCTACCACAGCGCCAGGACCTCAAGACTCGAGTAAAATATCCAACATGCGGGCTAACGCTGCCACAGTGCGATTCTCTGTCGTGCGTTCGCCGTGGGCAGCTAATCGAGGCTCGTAGCACACTGCAATACAGACAGAGCGAGCCAGATGTAGCGCGCATGCGCTTTATACTCCCGCCGAATTTTTGAATTGTTTCAGGTCTTGCTTGCAGTATTCACGATAATATAGTACGTTCATGGCAACAATACGCAATAAGTCACAATCATGGACGCCTCTTAAAATTCAAACCTGGTTTCTCGTACCTCTGCTGTTGTACTTCTTCAAACACTTTCGAGTTCATGCCATCAACATCGACTGCTAACGCCACCTACTGTGTCTGAGCGGAAAGACCCCAACACACCTTTTTTATCTCTCCACATTTCGAGAAAGCAGTTACTTCATATTTTCTTTATAACTATTATGAGGTCTCTCATCTAAGTTGACAGCGACATTTGATTATATTTGTAAAGTAAAGATTCCTATGTATGCACAACAATATTAACAGCAAACAATATCTTGTCTAAATGATTTTAATAAAACACTTAACAAAATGAAACATTTATACACACAAATTGTAACAGAACTCTTTCCAAATATTTAAACGTAAATTATGCCATTACAACCAGAACAAAACAGTAAAAAAAATTAACTATGTAACTTGTACACAAGTGGCATCAGTTGCCCTTTTGGGTTAGGGTAAGGGCTTGTTAATGTAGATTTCAATCTTCCTTTATTATGTAAGTTGCCCTCACTTTGTCGTATTGTTTGTTCTTTTCAGTTCTCTTTTCAGTTCTCTAAATTAAATCTTCATCATTTAAGACTTGTTCTGAGTGTATTGATAATGTCGACAAAAAAGTGATCTTTTTTATGTCATACCTTTTATACATTTAAAGTCTTTTAATATCTATGGAATTGTACACATAAAACATACTATTTATGCTGCATACATAACGTAAAATTACAGATGCATTTCAGCACATACAGAATGTTACTCCATATTTTTAACATGTACATATACACGCAAATATATGTCATTATGTACCCATGAGTACAGACTCAAATGTTTAATAAATAGTTACCTTTATTTCAGGACACAATATAACTGTACATGTACTAAACACCAAGTAGATAGACCATTGTGCCATATAAATAAGCATATTTTCTATATCATTACATTAAACACCATTTGCATAACATTTGCAACTAGAATTAAAAATGAACCAAAAATTGTATGACATTACTCAAATTTGTTTGTGACCAGTGGTAACAAAACATTTTATAGATGAGGGGCTACTTCAAGAGCATTCAGTGGTTCATAATCACCTGTTAAAAAAATAATATCCCATAGACTTACAGTTACACTGTCTAATTATACACTATTAAGCATATTATATGACTAATTTAGACAAATGCACAAAGAAAACCAAAAAAGTTATTAAATATCACGATGCAAGAAAATGAACATTTAGAACAATTCTTAAGGGCTACTGGAGATGCCACAAAGAGCACTTGCGTGCCTGTGGACATCGGGTTGGTGACCCCTCATGACATAAACTTTAAAACCATTCTAAGATTTATGTAGAGCTAAAGATAAATGTAAGGAAGTAAGTATACTGACTTTTAATAGCCTACGCATTTTTGGGTTAATGTTTTATGTGTAATATCACTGTTATTACCGAGCCTATCCCGATGAGATGTTTTTTTATTAATAGTTCTCTTATTCACCACATATGAACTAAATAATTGTTCTACATAGTGCTCGTGAGAGGTGGAAGGCAGATTCAAAAATGTTTTGGTGATTTAGTAGTGACACAATTCTTTGTGCGTTTGTTAGATCTAAAAATGAAAAAACCCATTTCTCTCACACTATTGTTTAAAATGTTTAAAAGATTACAGAAAAAAAAGAAGTCAGTGATATACCACATTAATAACAATAGCAAGTCAATAATTTTCTATTTTAAATGTACATTTGTCAATCTGGTTAAATTCTCCAAAAAACTGTCTACTGATGTCAAGTCAGTTTATCACAAAAGAGAAACAGATGTCCTATTGTATTGTACTTGAAGAAATTAAGTTTCCTCTTCTGACAGCATCAGGAAATGGCACCTGCAGAAAATGAAAATGTAAAATAGTTAAGATGGTGAAAGACTATTGCGTTCAGTCCGTCCTGGCTCAACTGGAATGCAGAGTTTCACAGGTGACCCTCAGTTGAATAATGGCGTGAGAGACAGGAAATAAGGGGATGGAGAAGAAGCAAGATGAGGCAGCAGGAGCGGCACATGAGGAGGTGGAGGATCAGGAGACCAGTTCTCAAACAGGGACAAACTCAGGAGGCGGTGCACCATACCAAAGAAGCACTGAACAACACCCAGCCATGTTTACTCTGGGTGCTCCGATGTCCCCTACCTCCAAAAACATGCTGGTCAGATTGCCCACAGTGGCAGCGCACAGAGTCGCAGCGGTTCAGGACTAAACCAACATCAGAACAAAATTTCCTTGTACAATTGTAAAATGACAAATAAATCAATAACTTACCTTTAGGAGAGAGGATCTGATTGTTAGAGACCCTTTTACACAGCATCAGAGTGTTTAACTACAACATCTCTCTGTCGCCCACCCCAGTGAAAGTCATACTGAAAAATACCATGAGGAACAAAATGAGAAAACATCATGCTTCTTTAAAAAAATATAACAGAATATGTTTAGTTTGTATAACAAGTACTTGCATATTAGCTTTGTTGGGCACAATATAAATCCTCAACATGGAATGTGACTCTTTTGTTTGATTGCTGGTCCAGTTTGAGGGATCCTGAAGAGAGACAGAAAATGTGAGGACAACTAAGATTTTTTCATATATTTTTAAAAAAAAGGAAAGAAATATGAACAAAGAGGCACATAAGATAAAGAATATATTTTAGTTTGTAAAGTACATTTTGTCACAATAGTTACAGTCTTTAGATCACTAGAATGAAAGGAATTTAAAATACAATATTGAAGATCTTAAAGTATAATATAGAACAATCCCAAAAATTCAAAATCTACAGATATTTTATCCATTTCTTATCTCCTTTAATTGATATTGAGCCTGTCTATTCACTGCATTGTTCCTAAACAACTCAATAATATGCAAGGGTTAATGTGCTTTATTAGTCATTATCAACCTAAGGAGCAGCGCCCGAGTGGAGCTAGGTTTGTAGCAAAAATCAACTGGCTGGAGGATTAAGCTTTTGTGCATGTTTCAGCTGATGGTTTAAACCGGAGAACCAGAAGGAAACCCAACCATACACGGGAAGAGAAACATGCCAACTACACACAGAAAGGCCCGCACGGCAGGAACACTAATTGCACTGCTACCATACCTGAATACTCTTACTGTAAAATTTAACTTGTTAACATATAACCCCAAAATTAAATTTTTAAACTGAAAAAGGCCAACACTAAAGCCTCTTTTAATAAGCAAGTGCTTGGCCAAACCATTTTTGATGGCTGTAAAGGGAACTATACTAGGCCAACCGCCGATCAAACATACTGTTGATTAAAACAATTTATATGGATTAATGTCGGTAGCATTAATATTATTTCTGTAACCCATACTTGCATTAACCTTCCATCTCAATGCATTGAGACAGTCCTATGTCCATCTCTCAGGCCGTTTCACACATGTTGGAGCTTTGTAGGTCGCCTCGAGACCGCTTTAGCTCCTACTGTATTTACTACAAAGTTAGTTAGGTCCGTGTTCACACGCGCTCGCACAACACATCGCAACATCAGCCACGTAACAACGATCAGCTGTTCAACGAACTTATTCCCATGACAACGGGCATCAACCTGTCAATGTGCCACAGGCGCGCTCATACAGGCACACTTCCCCAATGATACGGGGTGCGTTGGTCACTCCTCTCCCTTGTGGTTAAATACACTGAGGCTTATAGACGCGCAGCGCGGAGAAATGTACTTAATCAGCACATAGAGGAAAGTTTCACTGCACCAGGAAGGGAAAGACAGGAAAGAGATGCGTACCTTGATGATTTAAAGTTAATCCATTTTTCCTCGTGAGTGAAATGAAAAAATATAAAAAGGTATGCACACAGAATTCCATCGTGGCAACAGCATAGCAACAGAGCAATATTATAAGTCTGCACTGGTATTATTTTATACAAAACTTTGAGGGTTTTATTTTGAATTTAAAAAAATATGATTGCATACCTTTGGGTCAGCACTGATGTCTGCTTTGAGGATGATGCTTGGGACCAATATATTTATTTCTGTAGCAGTGAGCCTCATCACCTTCATTTCACTCATCAGTTGTCTAAAAACACACTTTAAAGGAAACGAGGGAAATTACTTTATTTGTAAGCTACTTGTAAGTACTTTGTGGTATGCTACCTTTATTTCCACAGCTGCCCTGGTGTAGACTGACAGAAAGCAAGGCTGTCAATCTGCGCCATCGGTCCTCCAACCACTCACTGGCACATACTTTTTTATTTATTTATTGGTTTATTTGGTCGGGACAGTGCATGTTAATGAACATACATGGGTCTCATGCATGTAAACAAGCCACACCGGATTGTAGCCTTGGGCTAATTTGCGTCCGTCGTCCCCCATGCGCACTCTCAAACACACTCTCATTCATCCTGGCCTATTGTACATGTTTTCAGAAAGACTACACAGTCAACGCCACAACAAAGCTATCGCAATGTTTTTTTTTATATGTTTATACCTCAACAAGTTATCAGAGTACTTGTTTAGGTACCATTTGCACAATACTGGTTGTGAGAACAAGTCAAAACCAATACCTATGCCAAGTAGTTAAAAACACGTATTTGTGCCTACTTACAGTGCTGAAGAAATTATGATGACAGTTAAGGTGAGAAAGAGAATGCAAGTAGTTGCCATAAGAAAAACTGGACGCTTTAGAGAAGAAGCCGGGTCATGATTATCAGCAGCATCAAACTATTATCGGTGGTCCTTTCTCAGGCTTTATCCTGCAGATGTGAATGGGAAACAAAATTAAATTTTCTGTTAATGTGTATAGTTGACAATATCTGAGCAGTGAGCAGAATAATGTTCGATCTTCATTATAATGCTTGAACAGAGCTTTTCTGTAAAATAATTATTATTTGTTTGTTATTTTATATAAAATGGGAACACACTCTCCAACCGGATATGGTCATCAGAGGCACTAGCAACTAAAAGAGTAGGAGACAAAGTTGCTTTCTCAAGCCTGGCTTCCAACTCCTTGATGTATTAAAAGGCTTCATCAAGGGCACCTGTAACAACAGAAAATAATATCAGGATATGTACGCATGTATACACACATATACATTAGGGCTGCAACTATCGATTATTTACATCGATTAATCGGATAAGTATTTATTTCTATTGAAAAACTCTATTTCATGACTTGATAGCCGATTATAAAAAGGAAAAAAACATAGTTTTAAACAATGAATTTTTCCGCTAGAAATAACATAATTTATTTTTCATTTCTTATCAGTTTTTCCCAAAAGCAGCAACATTTCACTCTCATAAAGAGACACCTGTCCTTATGTCCATGATGAGGAGAGAGAGCAGTGAAGTAGTATTCAAGTGAAGTAGGTCCTGACTGGAGACATAATCTTGAAATCTTCTGCTGAAGCTCGGATGATTCATTTCTTTCCCCAGGATCTCACCAGAGGGGTTTCCTAAAAGAGGAAAACATTTTAATTATTTTTGTCATAGTATTGCCATAGAGCAGGGAATAATGTGTCAGTTTGCATGGTTCATAAATGTATTTGTTGTGAGCAATAAAAGGATGGACATGAGAAACTTTAAAGTACAGGTGAAACAGTATGACTGTTGGAGTTTTATTTTGCTTTTGAAATAGTGTGACCACCTCAAATAGTTTAAACAGAGACCAGTGGGGCAATTTGGCAGAACTTTGAAGTACAGAGGAATTCTTTTTTTTTATTATTGTTTTTTATTATATCATTTTTAAGAGGCTCAGTCCCTTTGCTCCTCGTGGTGGTAGGTGCTGTCCCTCAGACGCGGCCGTCTCCTCCAACATCCCGAGCCCGTGATGTGCGATTCGTGAACGAATCGTTCAAAACTCGAGATTCACTTTACTGACTCGGGAGTCGTGATTCCCCGCCTCCATTAACTCGTTCACTAACTCGCCCGCCCACTGCTTTCTAAACTGCGATCCCTGGGCTGCGTTTTGTAGTCACAATGAATGGCACACTAATATTATGTATGTGTAGCTCGTTTGAGCACAGAAAGCCATAATTCCGGGCCGGTCTTATCCAAATTCCCCGGGCTGATATTAGGTCCCAGCACGCCCCTGTACTACGTATATATATATATATATATATATATAGTAGTTTTATTTTTGTATTTATTGATATATGCAAATTATAGTGATATTTTTATTTGTAACTTGAAACGGTAAACGACTGTCACCTGTTTGCATCCCCTATTTCATTATGTAAATTGTAAACTATCGTAAGGTGGACTTAAACAAAGTATTTTGTAAGCAAATAACCTGGCAAGAGCCAGATTGATGATTGTGTAGAACTCTAATGCGTTCTCCACAGTGTTTGTGAACTCACAAATACCGTGAGAATTCAGCTTGCAGGCAAGGTTAAAAAAGGTGTTTGGGGTCTTTCCGCTCAGACAACAGTAGGTTGGACGGTTAGCAGTCGATGTGATGGCACATTGACTCGGAAACGTGTTTGAAGAAGTACAACAGCAGAGGTACGAGAAACCAGGTTTGAATTTTAGAGGCGTCATGATTGTGACTCTATTGCGAATTATTTTGCATGAACGTACTATAATTATCGTGAAATTACTGCAAGCAAAGACCCTGAACAATTCAAAAATTCAGGCGGAGGATAAAGCGCAATGCGCGCTAATTCTGGCTCGCTCTGTCTGCTATTGCATGGTGCTACGAGCCTCGATTAGCTGCCCACGGCGAATGCACGACAGAGATCGCACTGTGCCAGCGTTAGGCCCGCATGTTGGATATCTTATTCGAGTCTTGAGGTACTGGCGCTGATGTGGTAGCGCTGCAAAGCTGAAATGGAAAGCAATGCGGAACACGGTAAAATTGCCGCGCGTGCCTGGAAGGAGAGGACACAGGTGAGTGTAGAGAGGTGAGGGTTGGCTCAATTTAATTGTTTCATGTCATATATGGCTGAAATTAGCCTTGCCAAAGCTATTTGACGGCTGCCGTTCGAGTTGTTTAGAGAGCTGGGGATGTTACCACTGTATGGAAATTAGATCAAGCAGGGGTGTGCGTTTTTCGCTCCGTCAGTGCGGTGTTGAGAGATCGTTTGACACATCACAGTCGCCTGTAATAGCACCAGTGTTGCCCATCTTGTGCCACAGGAGCATTTTGAAAGGATAGGTCACGGCAGTCTCATAAAAACTTCACACCTGTAAATGCTAGTGCACCATGTAGTCATAAGATGGCTGCAGTAGCAATATAAGATAACATAAGCTTGATTGATTCTCACAATGGAGAATTCACCTTTGTTACATCAGCCTCAGGAGAAACATCAGGTGTGCACATTTAGACAAGAAAATGTGCAAAAAAAATTAATAGTAAATAGAGTATATTATATACATCTTGACTACCAAAAAACCTCAAGCGGGGCAAACAGTAGTATATACATTAAATGAATCATAAATAATAAAAAAAATAAAACGACGTTATACATGTAAATAAAGTGGGACATTACTTTCCACACTTTGTGTACATGTGGTCATCCACAAATGTTTGAGAAATTGGCAGCAAAAAATTCTTTATGTCTAACCAACGTTCTGATTTCAATTGTTAGTTTATCTATTTTATCCTTGATCCTTGATTTTAAGACGCCATCAATGGCCATGAAGCAAAGTTACGTAAAACACCTGTATTCCAAAGACACAGTTGTTTCAACATGAACTTTACATTGTAAACATTGTGTATTGAAGAGAACGGCTTGACTTCTGTGCTACCCAGCAATGCCATTGCGTGGTGTAGAGACTTGATGACTGATTTCAGTTGATGGAATTCCATACAAATTTTCTGCTGGCAAGCTGCCCCACCGTCTTGAAGCAATAGAACCAGGGAAAAAGAATCACAGCAGCATACAGTGGATCCAAAGTTGGGCCCGGGGGCGCATATGAGGATCCTAATAGACACAAAAAAAAAAAACATAATCGGACATTATACCTCATGAAGCTGCAAGACAGGGTCGATTCACATCAGGGACACGGGTTTTATTTCAGTATCAGGCAGTAAAGTCAACTTCTGGTAATCTTTAGCTTAATGGTAAAGATGTCTTTCTTGTCGTCATTGCAATGTTATGCTTTTCAATGTGACTTAAAAAACAAGTTTCTTATCAGATCCTGGTTTTGAGTCCTGGTTTTTAACCGGTTTAGTTTACAGTGTGTTACAACCGGTGTAGTCTAAATCCTGGGTTAGTCCTGCGCAGATCCGCCCATAATTAATTAAAAAGTTTAACTTATCTATAAACTTTGCTTTAAGAAACAAGCCTTCATTTGCGCTGAAGTAGCTAATTATCTCTTGCATGCATTATGTAGCCTTTGTTTAAAGCAGTAACTAAGTAGTAAGTATTCTAGGGTTAGAGGCCAAAAGCGCACTGCAGGATTGTTTCGTAGCAAGTTGTGTTTTTTTAGCTTATTTAATTGTCGTGAGAGTAAATACTCGCTGACAGAAGAGGGCGCAAGGAGAGAGGGATATATGTACATCCATTCACAATGGAAATATTTTTTTTTCACTCAAACTTGGCATGTAAATACTGATTTAAAGTTGGCGCTAGCCCACAGTTTAGCTTTTACCCCGTATACCGGAGCTTTTTCGTACCCCATGGCCCTAGCCCTTGAGCTTGTACCACCAGGAATCATTTGAATTAGAAAGGACCGGCACATA
The DNA here is from genome assembly GCA_007210695.1 of Neogobius melanostomus. Classification (NCBI taxonomy): domain Eukaryota; kingdom Metazoa; phylum Chordata; class Actinopteri; order Gobiiformes; family Gobiidae; genus Neogobius; species Neogobius melanostomus. Next base: position 2,731,465 of record VHKM01000159.1, read on the forward strand.
CGTTTATTAGAACTAGACACTTTAATCTCGTATTCTCAGCTCAGAGACATTATTTTTTGTTATTCATGTATTGTAAGTTCTCAAATAAACAAAATAATAGAGTACAAGAATGGTGTAATTAGCGAGCTCCTACGATCTACAGGAGTGTTACTTTTCCTTATTTAATTTAATAATTAGGTTGCGTTCGCATGCAAGAGAAAGTCATGATATATGTATAAAAATAAATTATTTGTATCCTTAGTTATGTATGTTTGATGATAAGTAAGTAATCAGAAGTAGCCACATCAGCATATTGACAGATACAGTACTCATTATTATATCATTTTTCCCATTCACCTCCATTGAACAAATACGGTGCATTAGTGTTTTTGAGGTAAATGTATGCTAATGTAATCGGTACCACCGTCCTACGTGAGCAGAAGACCCGGGATATGTAGTAACTTACCAGATAGTTACTGGTCTTACTTGTGGTGTTACTATTTTATTTCCATTATCGCTCTCACGTAAGATGAGACCGGGTCGGGATATGTAAGTAACTACCAGATAGTTTTCCTGGTATTGTGTTGTTACTAGTACTTACCTTATGTCTACGTCAGACTGTTAGACGGGAAAAATGTAGAAACTTCAAGGTATCTGGCACTACTCAGTTGTTACTGCGTTTGTTCTACGTCAGATGAGACCCGGGATATGATAGTAAACTACCGATGTTACCTGGTACTTTGGTGTTGTTACTAGTACCTGTAAACCCTAACCATGCCGATGGACTTAAAATTTTAGATG